>CM076930.1:7612500-8862500 GCA_039566165.1 Maruca vitrata
TGCAAGCGAAATTAGTCTTATCGTCGTATAGATAAGGTCTATATTCGCTTGCACGATACTACGTCACACACTCTGGTCGGTCGGAGCGAGCTCCAGCGAGTTCTAGAAATTTCGATCCCCGCGAGAAGATTCTCGACGCCACGCGAAGAGCTGCGTCCTCACTGGGTATAAAGGGGGGGATGTACGACGCGACGGGACAGTTCCGATTTGGAAAGCGAAGCGAATCAGTCTCCTGCGAACTAGAAGTGATCGAGTGCGTTACCTGCGAATAGTCAGTGAAATTCAGTGTTTTAGTGTGATTCAGTGCTTTAGTGTAATTAAGTGTTCCGTGTTTAGTGTTGTAATTAAGTGTTTTTAATTGTGTTTTTAAGTGTTTAATTGTGTAATTGTTAGTCGATAAATAAATTAATTGTCTTTTGGTGACTTTTGGCGTATCTTGAATTAAACGTACCCCGTTCCCGCAACAATATTTAACAGCATAAAATATTAACAACTTGATGATTTGTAAGTGCTTAATCCTCAGAGTATAAATTATATACTTGTTTAAGTTCGAGTTGATGTGACTATGTACCAGATAGAATATAATAAGTATGATAGGGATTTATTAAGCATGAAACATGGTACTTACATCATTATTGGTAGTATAGTACATAAACATAGTTCATCATGCTTTGTCACAACGCGACATGCAAAATTTCGATATAACAGTTTACATACTAAAGTCACGATAATTACTTCCATTAGTCACATTTTATATATCTACAATTACGAAATATATCATAGGTATAACGTCAACAAAAGACACTGTGTGGAGATCATTGAAGCATGTCTTAGGGAAGTTGAATGTTCGGCATTTATGACCTTCGGCTAACATGATGGTAATATAAATCTCAGTTAGGGACAAACTGCTTGTCTGTCTAACGAAGTCGGATGGTAACCTGGTCACGCAGTGAAAATAGGTATTATATACTTTTTCTAAATGTCACATTATTTTAACAAATGCCGTCGCTATTCTATATATTTTATTTGCCATTAAAGGCAAATAAAATAAAGCCGTCTCGATAACGATAATCAAATGTGTCAACATTAGTTTAAGTCTGCAAAGTGTTGACGAGCTCACGACATAATCGTTAGGTTAATTTGGGTAATGTTCGGAAAATGACAAACAAATTATTGTTAGTTTAGTTATCATTAATCGTCAAAATTTATAATTTGCAAACATATTAGTTTATGATTCATATTATTTTGACTATATACAGATTTAACGGATTCAATCAGTAAATATCTAATTCAAATTCAACTTGAGTGTAAAACTTAGTAGGTAATTTGGTCTTAAAACATAATATTCTGCATACAATAGGGCCTGCACTGCATTGCCTTAAAGTGTATAAGGTACGTACATATGTAATGTACGTACCTTATACACTTTAAGGCAATGTTTCTCCGTATCACACGGACTTCACTACATACATAGTATAAAATAAAGTAGCTTCCCGCGTCTGTATGTATGTATGTATGCTTAAATCTTTAAAACTACGCAACGCATTTTGATGGGGGTTTTTTCAATGGACAGAGGGATTCAAGAGGAAGGTTTTTATGTATAATATACCCGAAGCGAAGCGAGGGCGGGTCACTAGTTTATGATATAATTAACTAAAAGACTCCACTGTTAGACTTGCATCTTCAATGAAATCCACAGCGATCGTTCTTGCGCCGTTCGCATCCAGTGTGTCCCCACAAAAATCTCCAACCACAAGAAAGTAAGTAGGTAAAACCTGAGAGAAAACTAGACTCACAGCGAAACGGATCCACTGCCAAATCTGACACCTAGAAATCTCGGCTGTTGCCGAGTCTTCCACGTTGCCGTTGTAGAAGAAGTGCCCTATGCCGGCCAGCCAGTGGTAAATGAAGAGGATCGAGACAGCCACGTTGTGCTTGAGACCCTGCATGGTGACCCCCCCACTGGGGATGGCCAGGAGGTCTTCCGGGGTCACGTTTACCTCGAACTTGCGAGATATCTGGTTCGGCATTGAGCCGTAGTTTCTCCAAAGCTGGAAAAGTGTAGCTGTTTAGGACCCAATTTTGATCATTTTGAAGTCAAATTGTTTATTGGCGTTGTTAACGTCACTACATCTCAACTCATCATCAACATGAATCAAAGAGAGATCGGACAAGCGATACCAAAGAATTCATCGTAAGTAGATATATGGTATCGGTTGTCCTGCTTAGTGAAATTCGGGCAAAATTAACAATAGAAATACCAATCTAGTGCTTGGGCTAAAATACGTTACTGTCTAATTTTATTATGACTAGGGAGAGGGGGCAGTTTTGAACATTTTTAAAACTTTGTCCTATATCTTAAAATTCTTTAGTTTTATATCGTTTTATAGTTTCGCAATGCTTAACCCGACCATTATGCCATAAAATTTCAGTATCATAATAATATGAAGAAGAATATTTAAGATATAGCCGTAATATCAATTATAATAGCAGTAGTCAACTGTTCAAATCTGCCCCACTCCTGGGGCAGCTTTGAATTCATATGGGGCAGTTTTGAACTATCCTGAAAAAATGAAATTTAATGACTTTTTATACTTTTTTATTAATTTTATTAAAAGAAAACAAATTAGAAACGATTGAGATCAAGTATCATTGCCACATTAGAAATTAAAAATGATAAAATTGTACAATATGGTGATTGATGATGATTATGGGGCAGTTTTGAACTATCCTTAAAAAATGGATTTTTAATGACTTTTTATACTTTTTATATTAATTTTATTAAAAGAAAACAAATTAGAAACGACTGAGATCAAGTATCATTGCCACATTAGAAATTAAAAATGATAAAATATGTACTAGGGAATAACAAACTTCTATTTAAATAATATTAATTAACATACGGAAACAAATAAAATTATTAATTAACATTATGAGGTCAATCAAAGGAAACCCAAAAATAAACGAGATATAAATAAAACTGCAGTCTTCATGTCTCATCAATTTCATTCTCTCTCTTTTTTTATAGTTGGGTACCATTATTACCTTTAAATGAAAAAGATACAGATATTTATTCCTATTGAACATTACGCTAACAAATATATTCCATGTTAGAATAAAATAATAAAAAATAATGCATTTTAACAATCTCAGTATTTAAGACTGAAGGTGGGGCAGTTTTAAACAATGTTCAAAACTGCCCCCTTTATTTTGTTCAAAGCTGCCCCAATGGTCCTTGAAAAACAAAAAACGTTTTCCTTCCAAATATTTTTCAAAATTGTTAGTAATATCTATCTTTATTGCGTGATATATGAAACCTTCTGACTAAAAAAGTAAAAAAACACTTCATTTGCCTTGAAATGAATCTCTGAGATCCTTACGCGCGAATTTCAAAAAGTGTAGAATTCAAACTCGTAAAAAAAACTCCTCGTAACTCGTCGGCAAGCTGTCTAATGTGAGCAGTGATAAGTGACAGCTATGCGGGTTAATGTTACCACTACCCAAAAAAAAAAACTACAAAAATTCTTTACATTAAAGCTTGTTAAATACACTTTTTCAAAGGTGCCCCTGTTCAAAGCTGCCCCCCTCTCCCCTATTGTTTGATACGGTCCAAAAAAGTGTTATTCTTTATAGCAATCGCTATTGTGTCCAAGCGATGTAAACAAGCTAGGTAAAATGAAAGCCTTGAGAGTTACGATCTACAATCAATAGGTAGGACTATCCATTGTAAATAAAAGGCAACCGGAAAAGTTAAGTTGTTAACGAAAAAAACATAAAAGAGTAGGTAAAGTAATAACTATTAAGATTAACAAAACTTCTTGGCGGCTGTCGAAACAATAATTGAAGGCCAGAACAAGCCAGGTCTGTTCTGGCTGATAATTATTTTGATTAATTTACTAACCTTATTTATTTGTGGCACAACACGTGTATCGTATACCATGAAACCATCCACGCCATTTTCTATTTCCTTAATTTTAGCCTCCAAAATTTTGTTGACTATCTTCTTAGATCTGTAATTACAATCATATCAACAGACGATTGGTTTTTACAGGTAGGAAACAGCGACTACGAGCTCTAAAAAGAGCTCGAAACTTCGGGTCTCTAAATACTTAATTATGTTTAAACACGAGTTTCAAAGATAGGTAAAATTAGATTTATTTGTAAATTAACGTTGAAGACATTAAGATATTTTTTTCAAAAAATACATGATAGGTATCTCATATAACATCAGTCATAAAACATATCAGACAGAGAGTTCATAAACTTGATGTATACGATACACTTAGTAAGCAAATGAATGATTTGATTTTTTTAAATTCTTATCCGGGGCCTCAAAACATGGGCCTCTTCATATTGTCAGTGTTGCCAGAATAAAAATTCCACTTACTCATAAGTCGGAGCCCATGTGTTTCCCCATGTTCAGTAGCGCTACCATGAGTTCAAAAGTGACAGACTCGATATCGCCTTTGTAAAAAAATATCTATGAAAACTTACAGCTCCCCAAACGGTAACGCTAAGAACTAAAATCGGTAGTATGAAAAAACAATTCGATAGGTTTTATTTAACCTATGTAAGTTTTCGATAGCTAACTCATGGTAGCGAGCGCTACAGGTCAGGGGCCTCACGCGACCGGTGTTGCCATGCTAAAAATCTCACTTACTCATCATCGGTCCCATCGGAGCCGGGCGAGAGCGTGGCGGCCGCCATGCCGCCGGTGGCCGGCGCCCCGCGCGCATGGCAAGTGGCCACCACCAGTCGTAGGTAACTGTTTAGGAAACGCTTGTCCATGCTCACGTATTTGTTCCTGTCAGGCAATAGGAACTCCTTGCGATCACCTGAAAAAAACGGCATTTTTAGTTTGGCGTCATCCGCTTCCCCGCAAGTCATGTGATGAGGGTCGAATATTAAAATAAAAGGAGAAAGTTTAGAAAGGATAAATGGTCTGTACCCACTACCCAGGGATGATGACATCAAATTCAATATTATGACTAGGTTACTCCATACCACCATCACAGTCAGTTAGGAAAAATTACCCATAGGTTGATCGTTTCTAAAACGCGATCAATTATTTAAAAGTCCACTTATGGACATAAAAAAAAAATTACCAAATTTAGCAATAATCGACGCACAGTAATCCCAAATCCCACAGTTCAAACCCAAGGAATGTTCTCTTAGAGCATACAAAATTTCTTCTAATTCAAATGTGGAAATTATATTTTCAATTAGCACACATGCTTTTATTGTTCCTCGCGGTAGCCCTAACTGTTCTTGTGTCCATACAAATATCTCATTCCATAGTTCCGCTTCGGAGGCCCCTTCTAACTTAGATAGGTAGAAGAAAGGCCCACTGCTGGCATCGTAAAGCTTTCTTGCGTTGTGATACATCAGGATGCCAAAGTCTACAAGGGGCCCAATAGCTTCTTTTCCATTTATCTAAAAATAAATTTAAATAAGGTTGCTACAATCATCATTCTTACATTAAATAATTCTATTTTGATGTAATATAACTTAATTCATAATAATTTAATTTGGTAAATTTAGCACATTAATTAACTGTTAATAATAAATTATGTGACAAAATTTAATGATATTGAACAAAGGCCTGATCATCCTAGTTTAGAGTAGGCTCATGCCCTAGCAGTGGGGATGTATATGGGCTGAAGATGATGATGATGAAATATTAAAAAGCTTACAATAATGTTATGTTCAATCATATTCCATGCTCTCGGCCGCATCATCAGAATAGGAGACACAGCAATATTCATTGGAGCACCAGGAAGTTTACCATTAACTGCCAAGTTGATATTTTGGTAAGCAAGCAGTTGGTTCCTCCACGTTGGGCAATGGCCATCGTCCAAATCCACCTGAATACCTTGCACATCTTCATTTAGAGCTGCTACAAAATGAGCCGTGTTTGATGGAGACACATCACCAAGGTCTAAGTGACGATTTCTAAAATATTTAATTTTAATATAATCATTGAAGTTTTTCTTTAATAACTAAGTTAAATGTGTCAGACACATTATAATCTGAATATTCCATGAATACATACTCGAGGCGTGAGGGCAAAGGTGCTATCTTCCAACTCTTGTCTTCCCTTTGCGGTGAAGTTTTGAACTTCAAAGTAGCGTCAGACCGAAGTTCGACCGCGCGTCGCAGTCGATCTAAGTATAGCTGCTCCACTTTACCATCAAAATGTTTATGTAAAGCCTCTAAGAAATCACAAGCACTTTTACTGAAAATATTTTTTTGCACCTCTTCTAACTTCGGCGATGGGGACTGCAAAATTATCACTTTACTCATCGTTTCCAATTCCCCTTTACTAAATAAGTTGAAATTTTACACTAGCCACAATGTTACCACTAAGAAACATAGAACTTAAATGCGGTTTAGCCCTGTTTATCTTCAGTTTAAAGTTGACTTTGAACTTTGTTTTTGTTGTTATCAATGTGGCATGTCGTGACTTTTCTTATCACCAATTTTATTACTATGAAGGAACGACTTCCATGCATATTCGATTCTTTTAATGCAATAAAATCGATTACTACTGATTTATCGATTCACATTTTGTTCAATTGCTTCGAAATTATTTGTCTATGGTGTTTGTACTATAGCCATCATTACAACAATGCACAAGAAAAAAGAAAAAAGTTTGTTGTGTGGTGTTTGTGAACGGTGTGTTGCATGCGTGTTGGCTGGTGCTAATTTATTTCAACCGTAATTTTAACTTATTTGGGTGTGGTTAATTCGCTATATTTCTGTGTATACATATTTTTACAATTTACACAAATGAATGAAGAAAAGCCATCTACATCGGATATGATCGAGGTGAAATTCAAGCCTGTAAAGAAAAGAAATCTCCGTACACGCATAAAAGATGAAGAATCCGACGACGAGGAGCAAATTCTGGCCAAATTAGAGGAAGCAAAGGAGATCCAGAAGCTTCGAGAACGTCCTAATGGCATTAGTGTGGTTGCTTTAGCGACGGGCCAGAAACCTAGTTTGGAGGATGAAGTGGCATGCAAGGACCCGTTTAAGGTGAAGGCCGGGGGCATGGTGAACATGCAGGCGCTCAAGAGTGGCAAGGTGAAGCAAGTTGACGACGCTTACGACACCGGAATTGGCACACAGTTCTCAGCGGAAACTAACAAAAGGGACGAGGACGAAGAGATGATGAAGTATATTGATGAGCAGTTGGCGAAACGGAAAGGTGAGCTTTGTACAGATTACTTTTAATTACATATAATGTTCTTTGTTACCATTTTAATTAAATAAATATCTGGGACATTTCCACACACGGTCATCTGACCCCAAACTAAGCAGAGCTTGTACTATGGGCGTCAGAGACTGATATACATACATATATATTTTTAAATACATACTTAAATACATAATCACACCCAGACACGGAACAAACACTGATGTTCATCACACAAATATTTGTCCCGAGTGGGAATCGAACCCATGACTCTTGGAACCGCCAGCCAGGGTCACTAACCACTGTTCCACCGAGCCAGTCAAAATTGACCTATTAATTTTATTTACAAACAAATTCAAATTGAAATTCTTTATTGCATGTCACATTACAGTATTACAGATGGCACAGGTATTTGTAGGTATTCATGTGACGGCCTGCAAGGGCATAACAACATAATATTAAAAGTATACTCCTTATACCTATTATTATATGAAACTTAATAATAAGTTATAATTATTATTTCTTTAACAAAAAATAAAATTAAATGAACATATACATAACAATTATTTCATTAAACCAGCCCTCGCTTCGCATTATGTTGTTAATGTTTTTTATTGAGGCAATAAATGGTTTTTTATTTTATTTTATTATTTTTTATTTATTATACATAAAAAAACACATCAAAATCCCTGCCTCTTAAACCCATGTTTAAGCGGAAGGGATTTTGATGTGTATTTTATAAAAGATAGCCCTCTATCTAGCCCTCTATTACACCTAAGAAGAAATTCTAAGGTTGTGTAGTCGACCAACCCGCACTTGACCAGCATGGTCGACTAAGGCCTTATCGCCCTAGTTTAGGGTAGGCCCATACCCCAGCAGTGGGGACGTATATGGGCTGAATATGATGATGAAACAATTTTATTATTTTACCAACTCTATTCTATTTTAAATGGATAAAAACATATATTTTCTTCAGTCAGTCTAGTGTATCTTTTGCATGTCTTTGAACAATCCATGATATAGCAGGTCCTGGATATTAATTTAGCTGTTTATGAATTAAAAACATGTGTGTTATTACAATACAAAAAAATATAATACTCAGCCAAATTGAGGTTCTAACAATGCTTGATGCAATTTACTTCAAATTTAACAAAAGTTAAATAAATAAAATAACTAAAAATCTAAGATATTTCCACACATGGTCATCTGTCCCCAAACTAAGCCGAGCTTGTACTATGGGCATCAGAGACTGATATACTTAAATAAATAATCACACCCAGACACAAACCAAACACCTATGTTCATCAAATATTTGACCCGAGTATTTAAATCTTGTTTGAATTTTTAATTTTACATCATTTCTACTAAAGTAAATGGTGGTTGTGATAATATTTGGAATGTTTATTTTTGCAGAAGGCCGTAATCAAGACAGCAAGGAGACTGACCAAAATGATTCACTGAAGTATCTATCCCCTGAAGAAGCTGCTCTGCTCTCTTTACCGGAACACCTCAGAGTCTCTTCCACTCATAGATCTGAAGAAATGTTGTCTAACCAAATGTTGAGCGGCATCCCAGAGGTCGACTTGGGTATTGATGCAAAGATAAAAAACATAGAAGCCACAGAAGAAGCAAAAATGAAACTGCTATGGGAGAGACATAATAAAAAGGATGCACCCTCACAATTTGTACCTACAAATATGGCTGTCAATTTTGTACAACACAATAGATTTAATATGGATAGTGATAATAAGAAAAGAAAAATAGAAAAACCTGTTCATGTGAAGACTGAAAAAAGTGTGATAGATGATAGTGTAGATAAAATAGTAAAGAAAGCCAAAGGTGAAAGAGCAACAGATGATTACCACTATGAAAAGTTTAAGAAGCAATTTAGAAGATATTAAAACAGTTTTAAGAGAAATGGCATTTTGAATCTTTGCTTGCCAAAATATCCTGCTTGTATATCAAGTATCTTTTAATGACAATCAAACATTCTGGTAGGTTTCTGAAAGATTTTGTTGAAGAACATGTTAGTGTTTGCAAGTTGGTTGTTGTTAAATTGTCTTCTCATTTGAGGTCTAATAGGATGTATTAATATACTTTTTGCAGTCTATTGTAGCAGCCAAGCTGTTGCAGTATACACTATACTTATTTCCCTTTGATCTATCAGTAGATCGAAATGTTTCCTCCACCCATTCTCAAAAATAAATATAATTGTTACAAGGAATGTCCAACTTAACTAAATGTCTCCCTTAATATATGTGAGAATGTCCTCAAAGTAGAATTGCCCACTTAACAAAATATTTTTTACTCCATTGTCCTTGTATTTTTCGGCTCTGTGTGATGGCAAATTTTAATAGGCAAATTCTAGCAATTCAAAGTCATTTACATATATTCTGGTTTCATTTTATGACAGCAGTTGATTTTTACAAATTCAGTTTAAACTCTATATAATGACACAGAAGTGATTGCATTTTATAGTATAAGGTATAAAGAGTTGTCGTTAAATAGAGAAAAGAAAAATCTGAATTTGAAAAAGAAAATGTTTATTCCAGGCTAGTGTTAGTACTTATGTACATAAAAAATAATCTTATTTGAATGCTATTGCGTATAAACCGTTAATTTAGCCCCTGTTCCCAGTAGTCTTACCCAGTAGTCTTACCAGTAGTACTAATGGGAATTTTCTTCCCAATAGTCTTACTTATAGTAAGACTTCGCGGTTGTCATATTAGGGCCGATTTTTCCCAGTAGTACTACTGTAAAAAGAAACAATAACACATAGACCTCGGAGTTTACAGACATACCAAAAATAGATATTGTATGAGTCCTGATGATTTTGATCAAATATATAAAAACGTGTCGGCTGTCCCCCCCCCATAATCGATTTTTTCTAAGAAGTAAGTAGTATATTTTGAGCTGAAATACATTAGATATTTTTTCTAATTGCTTTTGCAATTAATACAATACGCCTTTCGGAGTACCAGGGTAGCATGGCTTAGAAGGAAGTAGTTCTATGGGCTACTTGAATGTTTACCCTATTATGGTAAGTAACCCCACTATCAGATCGAATCAGAAATGAGGCGATCCGTCAGAGAACCAAAGTGATCGCCATAGCTCATCGCATTAGTAAGCTGAAGTGGCAGTGGGCTGGCCACATCAGCCGTAGAACCGACGACCGTTGGGGTAGACGAGTTCTGGAGTGGATACCGCGACTCGGCAAACGTAGTGTAGGACGGCCGCAGGCCAGGTGGAGTGACGATCTGCGCAGGACGGCTGGTAGGAGCTGGATGCGAGTGGCCGCGGAGAGAGAGAAGTGGCGTGCATTTGGGGAGCTCCCAGAATCCGCTCTCCTGCATCTTCTTCTCCCTTGTCAGAGCGTCGATATCCTTGGGAGTGAAGAGTTCTTGATGCGGTCTTTTTGACCTTCCAACCCCGAAAGGAAACCGACGACGCCATGGCTCCGTCCGTAAGTCAGCAGGGGGTAGGTACCACGTGCCGGTGGCGTTGGCTTGGGCCCATGAATTATTATGGCCCAAGGGTGAAGGAGGAAGGAAAGAATTTTATATAAATATGTAATTGGGAATCTTGCATCTGGCGATAAGTGAAACTCGAAGTGAAGTGAATGGAATTATTTATTTGGCTAAAAATCCTACCTAAGTACTAAAATCTAACTTACAACTAGTGCCTATTATAACGATATATGTAATTTATTTACAATGTAATTCAAATTAACTAGATATATTCTATCTCCCTCGCTCTCGTGGTCGTCTGGGCGTCCGTCTTGCTCTGCGATGTGTGAATGTTCTGTCCCTCTCGCACTCGTGGCTCAGGTAGATGTCCTGTCTCGCTCTGCGCAGTGCATCGATTTGCTCACGCCGGCTAGAAGCGCGCGGAGGCCGCAGCGCTCGCCCATTCGGGATTAGACTTGCGCAAATCAGTTCACTGAGATGAAAAGAGTGATTCAGTTCATTTGATGCAATTGAACTTTATCACTCATTTAGTTCAATTAGTTCATTTAGTTCAATTACTTCCGTAGTTCGTTTGACTCACTATCTCAGTAAAGTTCAATATATCTTTGATTCAACAACTCAGTTCTATTGAGTGATTCATTCGTACATACATAACATACATAAAATCACGCCTTTTTCCCAGAGGGGTAGGCAGAGATCACTTCCAGCGATCCACTTTTCACCTCTGTGGGAAACGTGACGTGACCAGTTGTGGACCACGTCGCCGCCATTCTGCCTTGTGCATTGTTTTAACAAGGTCATTGCGTTCCCACGAGTAACAAGGATATATGACGGGGGAAGGAAAAGAGAAGGAAGGATACTATCGCCTCGGATGATTTGGACTGAGTCGATAGTAGCTCGAGGAGCCGGGGTCGCTTACCCGTATACCGTTCACCAACCAACGGACAGATAGATGTGACTGGTATTCCCTGACTTATTCCCTGATTCATTCGTCTTCAATCTAAATAAATATTTTTACCAACGGAGCTTCTCCAAAAAATGTCCAACACTTATATCGCCGTTGATTAGTTGCATTTGAGAAAACTGAATAATTCGATCGCGTTCAATGTAAATTGTGTCTCTTTTTTAAATTAATTTTATTTTTTAACCTGGAGGCTACGCACTTTTTGATAAGATGCGTCAGAAAGTAAAATGTCCAACAATTGGCTTAAATTGCAGGCCTTCTTACCAACGTCGCCGTTTAAGACAAAATGCCATGATTCCAAATAATTGGTAGTTCGATGCCGTTGGCCGAAAACGCACATTCTTTCAATTATATTTTTAGTTAACCAATTTCGATTCATATACTTTTTTGAAAACTTCAATTTTTTCTTGGTCATTTATGCTTTCCATTTCACCTGTTACGTACCTCCAACCATCCAAAATATTTTCTTTTGGTAATAAAGGCAAAAGTTTGCATAGTGCCACTATTCTGTACGCCTTTAATTTTAGAGACTTTGTTTTTCTTTTTAGGCTCTCACAATAGTGATAGTAGCATCCGCTGGGTACAATTTGTGGAAAAACATATCTAATAGCCTTTACAATAGCATCTTCATAGTCAGTTTTATATTGCTTGGGGTTCCAGTTAGGTATTTGGCTTTTTATTAATTGTAGTAATGTAATGTATGTATCCGTAGTTTTATCCGGAAGGAGGGCATATATTACAGGTATTATATTTGTAATATCTTGAGAACTCCCTAGGTCGCAATGAATTGTATAGAGTTGCAGGAATGGTTTAGGAATGGCACCAAATGTGCCATCACTGAAATAGTCTTCACATTCAGTCATAATATTTCTTGCCTCCGTGGATGCAAATACTAAAATTCTTGCACCGTCATCGCGATGGTAGTCCGCCAAAAGAAATGAATCGAACTTAGATGGAACCTTAATATCTGTAAATTTATTATAATATAATTTGTCTACTTGAAGTGTTCGATTTCTTTGCCGGTAAAGTGTCGATTTTATGTTGGAGAACTGAGGTAATTTCTTTATTATGTCAATACCACTATTTTCGAGGGAACCCACGGCTTTTCTGTAGATCTTGGGTACAGAGACTGTATCTGATTTATTGACTTGTTCTTTACAGTCATTTAACTTCATATCTATCTCGTTTTGAGCATAATCAGGAAAACATGTAGGTAAATGAGATATAGTTTTGTACACAATACTATTATTCTTGATAGTTACCGATCCAACGCATTTGCTTTTACGATATAGAGCACATCGCCATATTATTCCTCCATCTTTATAAGTCTTTAGTTTATAGTACTGATAACCATTCAACAGTAATACTTCACCTCGTCTTCTTTTAATTATATTTATATCACACATTTTAGAGACGAATATAATTTTAACAGAACAAATTTCAAAATAATTTGTACCTCTTGATTTGATAGATATAAAGTGACAAGATGTCAAGGAAAATGTTTTATAATATTTCATAGTCAAATGCACTAAAGAGGATAAATACATATTTATAAGGAATATCTTTAGGTATTTAGGTCTACATTATAATATTGTTTTGTTTTACTGGTAAGTCTACTGGGAACAAATTTCCCAATAGACTTACTAGTAAGTCTATTGGGAAGAAAATTCCCATTAGTACTACTGGTAAGACTACTGGGTAAGACTACTGGGAACAGGGGTAATTTTGATGCTTTCAGAGCTTCTTTAATGTAGTAGGGTCATCTTCTTCATCTCCTTGTTTTTTGTCCTCCGTGATTCTCACTGAACCCAAAATTTCTTGGTCTGTGAGTGAAGCTGTTAGCACCTGCCTAGTCAGTCATCTGGCTTCGATGTAGGTTTGAAAATGTGCCGTATTTCCGGTCGAGTTGAAGTTCTCCATTCAGTTGAATCAGTTAATGAAAGGTCGTCGTCGCTAACAAATTCAGGTTCTGGTTCTACCACATCACGCGAAAAAAGTTGTGTTTAGTTGTGGGTTTCTCTTCTTCCCATATTAACAGAAGTTTTACCCTCAGATTCGACTAGCTATACAGGGTGTCCCAAAAAGTAGTGTCAAGCGGAAGTCCTGAGATAGAACACCCCTTTGGGCATCCGAAACACCCCCATGTATGTTCCGCGATTTTTTATAGTTTTCGAGTTATGATTATTTTTCTAAAATTTTGAGAACAACTGACCTAACCGACTAAAAATATTGTAGAGAGAAAAGTATTTGACTTGTTTGAGTAATTCTTTTTGCAAATCAATTTTCATGAGTTTTTCTTTAATGCCTAAAATATTTGTCTCCATAACTTATATGGAAAATATCAAAATTATGGTACAAAATGAAAAGTTACGTTCTGTAAATAATGTCTTACAATTTCAACGTTAAATTTAAAATGTATTTGCATGCATTTTCTTCAGTAATTATGGAAATAATTTTTTTGGTATGGTAGGCAACAGTCGGCCTTCAGTTTTTTTCCATGTAAATAATATGTCTCGCCATGCAATTTTGAGGGGTCTAAATAATGCCACGTCCAAGGGTTGGGTTAGATGTGTCGAGTTCGGTGAATATGACATTTTCGGATTAAATCTATAGACAGATGTGATGAAAGGATGTGCCCGATCAACATTTTTTTAACGTCTTTATTGCTAAAATATGGTATAGCTACGGTCTCTACCCAATCTTCAAATGTATTACCGTCAAACCACCCGGAGCTGGTGCGGTTATATCGGCAGTTCGGGCCTCGGGGGTCCGTTTGTTGTCCAAGTGTTATACAGGTGTGTGGCCTTTTAGATTACATAACATGGCAAAAGACTACCGTCGGCTGACGCAGCCATCATAATTGAAGTTGATGATTTTGTTTCAATTCCCTTAGCAATACTTGACCGCCGCTCTGGCTATCCTGTCCCACTTCTGCCAAACAGGGCACTCCTGTGAGTAGGCTGGGTGACAGGAGTCGCCAGGGCAGTTATTGCATTTTGGGGGCCCCTGTTAGGGCACTCTCTGGTGTCGTGGAGGCCAGCACAAAACCCGCATGTCTGGTCTGGGGCTTCACAGGTCCGGGCAAGTTGACCAAATCCCAAACAGCGGTAGCACTGCGCTACCGGAGATTGGTCAACCGCGGGTATCGTCTGATACCCTAGCCGAACCTGCTTATCGACGAGGGCCCCCCAGAGGTGCGGGCTGACCTCGACAATGACATTTGTCGTGGCCGAGGTCCTTCCCCTGGTCCTCCTAACGACCCGTGCCCTTCTGTGCTCTTGTTGAACCCCCTCGAGCCGCGACGTATTCTGGTTCACCAGGGCCACCGAAATCTGGTCATCGGTTAGATGAGGTGCCACCCCCACCAGCTTAAGTTTGGGTTTCTCCGCGGCGTTGGTAGCCGAGAAGTCCCGTCCTGACCCCCTAACGGCCTCCGCGAACCTGGCCCGATCACCGTCCGAGGCGCAGTTCACTACCACCCTGCCCTTTCTAATTTTTCGTACCCCCTGCACTCCTACCCCCAGAGCAACTACGTCTACCTTGCTTCTGAGGGTGTCGGCTACCATGTCACTCGTATGCCGGGGGTCTTTGGACTCAATGATGAGTCCGTATGAGCGGCGAATGGACAGGGACTCTCGGGGGCGCCGGCGGTCAGCCAAAGGGGGAGGGGGGGGGGGCTCCCAGCGGGGATCCGGAGGGGCTAGGCGGAGGAACCGGGGGCCGAGTTAATACTGCCTCCGCGTAGGTCTTAAGATAGCTCGTTAGGGCCCGCTGACCTTCCTGGAGAAGGTCCAGTTTTGCCCCGATAGGAGTAATCATTTCCTCCACTATGGCCCTTGTGTCGGATATGGTGTTGTTTTGCCAGCATTTGCTGACGGTATAATGGGAATGGATCCACGTTTTATTCAGGTAGATAACTGGTTTTTTACCTGCGCCAAGGTCATTGTTCTCTTTCATTCGGCGCAGGTATCTCCATGCGGCTATATCGGCTTTTTGAACTAGCATCGAACGCGCACTTTTACATTTTTTAAACTTATAACCAAACTCATTTATTAAAATATTTCTAAGAAAAGTTCTTCCACCTTGAAAATTAAGATCGCTCTTAACAGCTGCCAAGATTTTTTTACTTATTAACAGTATAAAAGCTGTTGATGATATTGCGTATTGCGCAAATATCAAAATCATCCACGACAATTTTGTTCGCTGATTGTTAACGCTTTTTACCCGGTGTGGATAACTTTATTTCCCTCATTGGATTGTATGTACATAGTACTTGAACTGGGACAAATGTCAGTACTTGGAACGGTGCTAGTATTTGGGGCCGTACTACACTCGGCGTCAAAAAAATCGCACCTTTTAAAAATCTTATTCAAAAATTCCTAAACCTTATGTAGAGGATAGTGTTAGGTATCATTAGAAAGGTAACAAAAAGGAGTATCAAAAAACAATTAAGTGTAATCTTTTTTTTTAATTAAAATTATACAAAAACATTAAAAGTTGAAAAATAATAAAAAATCTTAATTAAGTCCTAACTAATAATCGACAATTTACAAAAAAAAATGTACAGAAAGTGTCTTAAAATTCACTTAAAATCTAGTGTTTAGTGGTCTTGCCCTGATGACGTCTTCCATACGGTCCCTCATAGACCTCACCAACTTCAGGAGCTCTTCTTGAGGGATAAGATCCCATTCTTCAATCACCGCGGTTTGGAGTTCCTGTAGAGTCGAAGGAGCCGGATCCCGAGATCGAACCTTACGTTTAAGATGGTCCCAGAGGTGCTCTATCGGATTCAGATCAGGACTTCTCGCTGGCCACTGCATCACAGAAATTTGGGACCTCCGCAGGAAGTCGCTCACGATGGCTGCAGTGTGAGCGCGAGCGTTGTCGTGCATTAATGTGAACCCCTCGCCAAAAGGTCCGACCCCTCGCAGTCAGCGACCCTTGTCCGCGAGCACCTCCGGTCCGGGAGACGCAGACCAGGTCGGTTTTGCCGGCAGCCGACATACCGCCCCAGAACATGCAGGATCCGCCTCCATATTCCACCGTCTCCTGGATGCAGGCTTGGGCGAAACGTTCACCCTGCCTCCGGTATACTCTTCTTCGTCGGTCGTTGCAGAAAAGACACACTCGTGTCTCGTCTGAGAAGAGAACAGCTCCCCACTGCTCAATGGTCCAATCGACGTGGTCGCGAGCAAACTGCAAGCGGGCTCGCCGGTGCGCTGCAGTCAATTTTGGACCTGTAGCAGCTCTGCGGGCTGCTATGTTCTTCTCCTTCAGTCTTCTTCTAACCGTGGAGACACTCACGGTGCGTCTGCGAACTGCCTGGAGCTCCTGTTGCAACTGAACAGCGTTTGAGAAGCGATTTCTCAAAGAGTACGACACAACGAACCGGTCGTCTCTTTCCGAAGTGCAGCGACGTCTACCGGACCCATGTCGCCGGATATAGCCACCGGTCTCTAAAAGGCGCTGGTAGACTCTTCGAACCGAAAAACGGCTCAGATTCAGTTGCCGGGCGACATCACACTGCCGCACCCCTGCTTGCAGTAGTGCAACCACTTGAGCGGCCTCATTAGCTGTAGTATCCATTTTCCAGATGTTCTTTTTTCAGTAAAATCAGTGCGTGTGTCCTCTTCAACGGTTTAATAGCGAATGACCTACATTGACCCCGTGTTGACCCCTTTATACCCACAAAGGTAGCGCAACTCGCGACTCTACCAAGCAGCAAAATTGCCTTAGAATTTTTGTGTCACTTTATTTGTTGCATTAGGTTTTATTTAATAATGAAAAATAATGTTTTTTATTAAGTTGATTAAGTAACCTTTTAAATAAAATTATAATTAATACGACTGCATGTGCATATCATGAGTTACTGACATTTGAACGAGATTTTCTTAGAGGTGCGATTTTTTTGACGCCAAGTGTAGTATTTGGAGCCGTGCTAGTGCTTGGAGCCGTGCTATTGCTTGGACTAGCATCAGGCGAAGTACCCGACGGTGAGACACAGGTCTTTTTGGCCTCCCTTTTTATACCAGTAAGAGTGTGCAGCAACTGGAATATCAAGAAGTACTTGATATTCCCGTTGCTGCACAGGTTCATTTATCAACCTGATCTACAGGTATGCAAAAACGTCTATTTTTCTTCTCATTCTCGAAAAACTGCAGCACTTTCAACACACGATTTCTCTCTTCACTGTGTATAGTTTTCCCCATGTTCAAAAATGAGTAGTAACAAAAATAGTCCAAAATTAAACAATAACGTAAACGTAACAAAATATGCAATAACAACAATAGCAGCAGAAAACTAGTCAAAATATCGACGCGCGTATCGGTAACAGTGATGCTAACCATACTGACTAACTCCGGCCGGGTTTCAACAAATACCCAAAAAAAATGTATTAATAAAAATATTTTTCACAAGATGTTATTGTTAGAGTATTCTGTAAAAAAAAAATTAAAATGTTGTTGCAAATTCGTAAAAGTATTTTAGATATCTTATGGAACTGGATGAGTATACAATGTAATTTATTTTTGTGTTACAAAGTCTACATATCTTCTATCAGAATAATACGCAAAACCAACGTAAAACACCAATAATGGGCTACAAACAGAATTTTCCATACCTTTCGATTAGGTCTGCTTTTTTCCACGTAAAGAAGCACCTCGTTCCTTCAATTCCTATTTCAGTTGAGGAACTTTTCATGTAGAATACATTGTTATTAATCTATTTAAACTTGTTTTAGCACTTAAGACTCACGGATGGTATACCAGAGCCGCTCTAAGTTGGCCGATTTGCTACATGTCAGACTGACTGCACTAGTGAGGGACAACGGTAAAATTGCCGAAGTATATAAGTAACAGTTATTGCCACTTTATAACCAAGCAAGGTCTAATTATAACAAATTTTTATTAAAAACATTAATTCACATCCAAAAGATTGAATTTAAGTTCCTTATTTATAAATATATTTATTTTTTAAATACAATACTTATTAAATCCTTCATCCTATTTTAAAAAAATACCTGGTGAGTATTACCCACTACGTCACTATGAAAACGTGTCAAACGGCGTAACCTTGTAAAAGCGTAATACAGAGTGGAAATTTTACGTTTTCTTTTTATAATTCAATTATTTTAGGTAATAAAAGACAAATAATTAGATAATTAGGTGCATTTGACATTTTGAAATAACGTCTTATTTTAAAAGTTGTTCTTTATGATTCGCTAAATATGTTCCTCTTAACAAGGATAAATGCAAAATATAAAATAAAAAATGTCAAATCAGTCTTCTAAGAACGGCTCCGGTATAGTAAATATCGCCTGTAACACAACCTAATCAAAATGACACATAACTTCAAACAACTTGGCAGGGACACATCTATGGTGGCGACATCTACAATGAGGAGAAAGCGCGCGCCAGCTTTATAAAACTCGGGTCTAATAGAACTGCTTTCAATAATACGGGGTGCCAATTCTTAAACCTATTTCTGAATGTTAATATTTTATTAACCAGTTTTTTCCGCTGTCATAATATTTATAGTCCAGTCAAAATAGACATTTAACCCAGGAACAATTCGCATAGAGCTGAAAATTGGCATGAATGTTGGGGACACTATTACAAATAATCTGTCAAAAGTCCCCATCGATCCCACGTGTGCAAAAAAAAATATTCAAGGTCAAATGTCACAAATATCAGTTTTATGCACTTTTTAGCGAACCTGTAAGTTTTTATCATAAAAGTATGTATGACAAAATTACTTATGACGTAATTATCTATAAAAAATGTCTAAACACTTTGTTCCTAAGATTCACCATTTCAGAGATATAGCGATGCACAAAGTTGAAAAAGTTGTATTTTCAAATGCTTCCAGGCCCCCGTGCGATTGTGCTAGACAGTTAAAATTTTAACGAATGATGTATTTCAGTTGCTTCTATAACATCTAATACTAAATGCAACATAAAACCATTAAAAACATTAATTTTAAACCAATTAAATTGATTAAAACCAACAAACCGTTTTACCTGATAGGTATCCCATATTAGATGTAACAGTACGACTGAAAATTTGAGTTGCAAATTTCACCTTCATTTTATTAATTTTTTCAGGTAGCACGTGGTTTTCTGTTAGTTTCGGAACCAAACGGATGACTTTGTATTTTCGTCATGCAGCAGTTTTATGTGTGACCACTTTGCTGTTTTTGTAATGCCATGTTGGATATATTTTAAATTTTTATTTAAAAGATTGTTACGCATTCCTTTAATTAAATGTGGTGAGTCGTACAGCGGTATAATTTCATTATCATTTATAAAAATTACATTATCTTTAGGTTCTTCTCCTCGTCTCAAAAAATCACCTCTTGCTTCATTTAGCAACAGATTTATTGCTTGTGTGTTGTTAATTCTTTGATCACACACTGTAGCTATAGGTATTAAGCCTGTTTGTTGTAATTGATGTATGATAATTTTAATTTGCCTGGCTAACTCAGGTCCTTTAGTAGCACTCGCTGAAAATGTATATCATAATATGGCTTGTTTGTAATTATTCATCAAGCCGCGGACCACAAACACTAGAGCATGATATGCATAATCTTGTCTACGTTGCTGTCCGTCATCTACAAAACCTGTCACCTTGTCTTTCCTTTCATTGTAGGCAATATGGGCTTTTTTAGAAACTTCATCAAAAAGAATTATACAAACTTTTTCATTTGTTTTCATGCATTCTGCTTTCTTGGCAATTTTAAAGAATATTTTCTTATTTATGCCTGGTTTAATATTAGAATTTAGTTTCAATTTGACGAGGGTTTGTGGAGCCGGTAAGATAAAAATGGTTCTCAAAAAGCGGTACCCCTTAGGACTTTGTTTTAAAATTGATAAGCTAGCAATTTTTTGCTGTAGAGTAAAACGTAGTCCTTTTTATTTTTTTTTATTTTGGCTCCACTGAATTTTCATTATGGATTTTGCCATACAGGAGCAATTTTCTATAACATCCAATACACCAGGATTGGTCGCAAATTTCTTGGCAGCTTTTATTTCTGCAGTCTGCTTTTTAATGTTATTTTTCATTTTATAATTTTTTATTTTCTTAGCAATAATCATATCATTAAGTTCTTTTTCTTTTTTTGTTAAATAATTTCTCCGTGTATTTATTTTAACACCTTTTTTCACTGAAAAAGAGAATATAAATATAAATACATATTTTGTGTAAATCAAAGTAATAGAAGTGATCTCTGCCTACCCCTCTGGGAAAAAGGCGTGATTTGATGTATGTCAATGTTATTGTTTATTTCAATGTGATCGAGGATGTTTATCAAGTTACCGTTATCTTTCGTCTTGACAGTTCCATCGTTTTCAATCTCTTTCTTCTCTATTGTCTTTATATTATCAGTCTCTTCGTTTTGTAAAGTCTTATTATTAACAGTCTCTTTGTTCTCTACAGGCACAAAATCATTAGTCTTCATCTCTTTCAAAGTGTTTTTTTGATTCATTTAGCAAAACAGATAATTTTTCAGCGCATAGTTCTTTTTCATCATATTTTTCTTTTGTACTTTCTTCTCTTTTTTATGTTTTCTAAATCCATATCTTGTTGGCAAACAAAATATCCAGTGCTTTCGTCAAGGATATTATCATGTGCATTATTATCTTCTGACAGAATGTGGTTATATTATCGTTCAAAAGTTGATCATCTTGTAGATTATAAGGATTATTTTCTAGATTTAAAAATGGTGTGGTTTCTATATTTGTATTGCTGTTTTTATATAATTAAACTTTTGCCAAATCCTATAAAGTGCTTTAAAACTGTCGTCTGCATCCAAACAACTTTGGATCGTGGTTGTCTCACATTTTTTAATCAACGTCATCCCCACAAGATTGCAGAAGTCTGAATACGTTAGAACACGCAAACAGTCTTCGTCAACGTCAGGTATGGTTGTTTCATCTCCAGGATGTTTTACTGTAGCAAGACACTTGCTGAAGTCTACATTGTTTGGTTCGAATGGATATAATCCAGATACACGAAATCCGTTTATGAGTGTCTCTGGTTTAGCACAAGTATCAACAACTGTTTTCAATAATGGAGCGAAATTTTCTTTCGTCAGATTTGATTGGTATTATTCTCGTAGTGACTTTTTCCAGCCAACCTTAATCGGCCGAAATGCTGCTACATCAGCAGGCTGAAGTATTCGTGTAGAGTTTGGATACAAGGCAATCAAATGAATGTTAAGAGTTCGGCACAACTTAGCAACTTCTATGGTCAAATGTGTTTTGTGACCATCGACAAATAATATAACAGGTAGCTGAATGTTATTTTCTAACAGGTGATTATAGAAACAATTGGCGATGTAGTCATGAAAAACCGAAGCAGTCATCCAACCTGTGTCACTACGTCCTATTCCCCAACCAGTTGGCACACTTAGGGTAACTCGGTCAGGTATTCTTTTATATGGATATATAATTAAAGGACTACAAACCGTTCCAGCCGCCGAAAAAGTAAATAAGACTGTAATATTTTCCTTGGCAGATCCTTCCTCTATTTCGTACACATTTTTACAGCATTTTTCTGCTAAAACTTTGCCTGTTTTAGGGCAGATGTTAAAGCTGGTTTCGTCCGCATTAAATACGCGTGTGGGATCTTGGTTAACTTCAAAATATTGCCTAATTTCCGCAAACCATTGCCTGATATCGTTTTCAGATACACACGCGCTTGCATTAGTTACCCCTTCTGATGTTCGAATAGATATATTAGGATGACGCTTCAAGAGTGCTTTGAACCAAACATTACCAGGTTTATTATCTCGAAAGAGATTTGGTCTCGGGTTTTTCACTAAAAAATTCTGGACGCATAATTGAATATCCTCTTTCTTTCTCGGGAACCCACGTTTTGCCTGTTTTATTATAAAATCGCAAAGTTCAGTTTCTTCAGCTTCTGTTAATACAGGATCTGGGCCGGACTTAAACTTGGTGTCAGGATTTTGAATTTTAAATTGTATGCTACTTCTTGGAACACCAAACCTCTTAGCTGCCTCTCGAATAGAACCATTTTTTTCTTGTATAAATGTTAGTGCCTTGTCCATATTCTCTTTCGCATACTGCCTTTTTTTTAGCCATTTTGTAACAGTTTGTCTCAAAATCTGAAATCAAAAATAAGTGATTTAGTAACTGGCCTATTATCTGGCCACCTATGCCAGTAACTGATTCCTTTAAGATACTTTTAATAAGATTTTTTTGGCGGAATCCGTACCTTACAAACTATTTAAATACGGTTCATATTTCACTGAAAAACAATGTTTCTCAATTTCGTAGTAACTGGCATAGCTGGCTAGTTACTGAAAAACGCATAAATACAAATCAGTAACTGGCCACCCCACCTAATCATGTAATTAGCAGATAATAAGTATTAATGCATTAAAAACACGTTACTCACCATTCAAACAACTGCATAAACACACCCAGTACACACAAATAGCTAGTAAAAATTGTTAATTTCAATTTTTCTAAATCTTGTCGCTTAACAAACACTTAACAAATAACCTTTCTTGTAGAGTCTAGTTGACCAACTGTCAAAATACTGCCGCGGAACTTGGCGCTATTGTCTTTGGTGGCAAAAATTTGAACTAAAATGATAGCCAATTGACTAAATAATTTTATTGTAAAAAATCATAGAGGGCGTACCTTCAGTAGTTTTCTTATTTTTAACATGTGAAGCAAATATTGGCCAGTTACTGCAAGCGGCCAGTAACACCTAATTTTACCCTATATGGTGATACTTTACTTTAATAACTCAACTCCATAAAGGAAAAGGAAGAAATCTCATAAAGGTGATGTTTTGTATTAGTATATTCTTACTATCTTTATGGTTCTTGCATTCTTTCCACATTTGAAGTTTGTTCTTGATCCATAACATAAGGATCTGAAAATATTAAAAAATATATTTTCAGAAATAATAATTCATTGCAACAAAACACATTAATATCTGGGCCTGAAATAGTACAAAGTACAAATTAAAAACAGTGTTGCCACCTTGCAAATAAAATCACTAAATTTGGTTTCGAAAATCACTAAATTACTAAGTTAGTAGGAAGTCTTTGTTGAATCTCTTTCCCTAATTTTATCGTGAAGTCAATACAACGCTTTCTAACTGCATTGATGACATTGTTGGGGAGTGAGGTCTTTTGCACTTGAGATTCAAAAAGATACCCTAAATACGGTACCGGATTCAAGTGGTCTTCTATTTTAATTGTTAAAAAGTCGTTGTCCGTTGTCGCTGCCGATGGTACCAATACTCTGTTACAAATAGAGCGTAATAATGTCATTAAGACGTTCAGTAATGTAACTGGATTTGAGTCTTCGCTTTCAAAGCTTTTCACTCGTATTTGGACATCATACCCTTAAAAGCGCGATTTTTCAGATTTACACGAAAAAAATACCACGCGTGTATTTGGGGCCATATATTAAGGGAAAAATAATAAAAAAAATTTTTGGAATTTATTTATTTTTTTAAAATAAAAAAAACAGTATGTTGCCAAATGGCTACAATGCGCGTTCCGGCCTACCACAGCTGCATACAGAGTAAATTAAAAAAAATTGAATTTCATGGTTTTTGACTCGGCTAACCGAGTCAAAAACCATGAAATTCACCGAAACAGTTTCTGGTTTTAGTGTGGCACAGAGCCACGTTACATTTCGTACACTCGACACGTGTAAAACCCTTACAATTTGGAAGTTTACAGTGATTTTTTTCTCACAGCGCCTTTCATGGTGGGCAATTCCGTCGGTTCTAATATCTTTCGGCGGCACATACGATATTTTCCCTCTCTTGGCCTTCAAATCTAATTCTCTTTCTAGACTGCTTCTTGAGGGCCTTCCTCTCTTGTTTCCATCACCATTTACTTTATATTTACATAGGCTTTCGGCCAACTCCGCTCTAAACTCTCCAAGGTTCATGTTCTTCGTATTTCCTGATCTTTCATTAACTTTCTTGTATAATATCCAGGAATTTATTACGCTCAAATCAACCATGTGGTAAAACAACCGTAAGTACCATTTTCTACTTTTTATTCTGATTCTATATCGCCCTAGAAAACTGTCCATCAGATCTACCCCTCCCATGTGGGCATTATAATCTTTTATTATCTTAGGACATGGTATTGAAATAGTAGCCCTCTTTTTTTTGTCATAACGAGAGAGGGTAGATATTGGTTCGGAACCAACGTAGGTGGATGCAAGAGTCACCATCTTATTGTCCTTCCAACAAGTCACAGATATGTCTCTTCCTTCGTAATTAGTGACTTGTTCTTCATAAGTGCCTCTTTCAACAGTCTCTTTCATAAAATCTTTTTGGACAGGCAGTTTACAGGTCTTACCCAGTCTGTTCCTCTGTATGGTCCCTAGAGCATAAATTCCCTGACTTGCCAAATAATGTAGGAGTGGTATCGATGTATAATAATTATCAAAATAAATTACGTGGTTTATCATTCTTGGTACATTGCGACAAAGTCGAATCACTGTATTGCCAACTACACCAAGGTCGGGCTCACCAGGCTGGCACTCCTCATTCTTTCCAGAATAAATTTCGAAATTGTACGCATATCCTGATAGGGAGCAAAGCACGTAAAATTTAAAACCCCATTTGTGTGGTTTGTTTGGGAGGTACTGTTTCAAAAAATGTGCCACTTTCGTGGCACACATTTGCTCGTCAAGAGAGAGTCTTTGTTCTAAGGGCACAATGTTTGAAAATAAATGGTTGAGGTGGTCAATTAATGGTCTTATCTTGTGTAGGCGATCATGTTCTGGGTGAGTTACAGGTTTGTGAAGGGAGTTGTCATTGAAGTGAATTACAGTTCTCAACTTTGCAAATCTTTTAGAAGTCATTGTCTCCATTATATGCTGAAAACCGTACTTGCTCCAGTACGCTCTGACATTTGGGTAGTGAAAAACTGTAGTAAAAATTAAAATACCAAAGAATTGACGCAGTTCTAATGGTGTTACTGGTGAGCAGTTAGCAATATTGTTTTGGGTTATATATAAATTGGTTTCATCGACAATCTTTGATATTATTTCATCATTTATAAATCGTGTAAAAAATTGTAGCGGGGTTTCTAATGAAGTTACGTCTTCTGGCAGCGACGTATTTCCCAAAAAGGTGATCCGGTCTTCATCCCACTCTAAATTCTTTTTTTTCCAAATTAAATCTCTATTTCTGGATCTCCAAAGAGCTGTACCTGAAAGGGGCGCAGAAGACAAGGATATCGCCGGCGGATCAGATTCTTCCTCGACCAAAGGTGGATCAGGACTATCTACTTCTAATTCGTCTAAACTTCTCCTATCTTCATCCTCTAAATCATCTAACAATTCTTGAGCACCAGGGTAATAATCTAATTCATTATCATCTCCAATATCCTCCTCATCCTCTGATATTTCACCGGCTTCTAATGCAGACAAATATGCTTCTATTTCTTCAGGCTTCATTATTCAAAAAACACTAGAATAGAAAAAACAAAAGCATAATTATCCATGACCCATGGCTAGAAACAAGTTTGGGTGCAAACTTTCCCAACAAAAGCAAATATGAACTAAACGCGCAATGTAGACATTTGGCAACATACCTATTTTTATCAAAATTTTGTGAAAAACTGATTCTAATTACATACATCTACTAAAATATAAATTCCTTACCTGTTTTCCAATATATTGAGAAATAGTTATGCGAAGATTATGTATTTTTTATGTAAAAATCCAGTCAGGAAACTTCGACAAAATCAAAACATCGAAACTTTTTCACCTTGACAGACAACAGCTTAAAAATTTTTTAAATTCGCGCCAAATCAGATATGACACTTTTTTTTTTTTAATTATCAAGAGCTAGAGAAACGTAACGTTGCGTTCGGAAATCAAAAAACTGTTTTTTTTTTCTTCTTTTTTACCTTTAAACAGTATGTAGACAATTGTATACAAGGCCCCTTTAAGGGTTAAGATGCTCTTCAAGAAGTACAAATAAAGGTGAACGGTCTCATCTGTGTACATGGAATAAAGCATTTCTGATGTGTAGCAATTCTGTCTATTTACTAAGAAATGCACTTTGAGTTCTTCCCATTGAGATAAAATCCTGTAGACAGCCTTTTCAATAGATAGCCAACGAGTATCACAAGCCTTCAATATTTTCAATGGCTGTTCGCCACAATTGATTGTTTCATATACATCTTTATACTCATCACAACGTTTGGGTGAATGTGAGAACCAGTTGTACGTTTCTCTAATGAAAAATTCTATGTTGCGTGGTAATGTTTGCTCAGAAGCATGTGATACTGCCAACTGCAACGAGTGACAAATGCACCTAACAAGAATTAAATTGCGTAAGCCGTATTCTATCTTCAAGATATTATGTACGCCATTATTTATACCGGTCATGACGGATGCGTTATCAACCCCAATTCCAACCAAGTTGTTCAGTAGAAGGCCATGGGCTTGTAAGCAATTCACTAAAGCAGTAGCAATTCCACGAGCATCTGCATTTTTGAGAGGTTCTAATGCAAGGAATGCGGATACCACTGCATTTTGCGTGCAACTATAATATCTTATTACTATGCCCAATAATTTGGCAACACTGAGGTCAGTAGATTCATCTTATAGTACACTATACTTTTGTAATCCAATATCTTCTATTAGCATCTGTTTAAAATGTGGAGCTAATATATTTTTTATTATCTCGGTGCATTTCGTTCAATGCGTTTTTAAATTCATAGCACACTTCGAATCAGAAAAACATGTTTTTATGACCTCAGTCAAGTGATCAATTTGCGAAATCGATGTGTGCTCTGCAATAAATAAAGACAACATACCTTCAATTTTTAAGTGGCCTGTATTATCTTTCGTTGCTGGCAAAAATTGAATCCTTTTATTTTTGGAAATTGCTTCACATTTATCTTTGTGCTTTTTTGTTTCACTATGTTTCTTAACCCTCAATAACTCAATAACATGTTTTTTATTTTTTTAGTTGTTATTGGGTAATTAAACCAAAATAAAAATACACGTATTTCATAGTTTTTATTTATTGTAATTATTTTCCGAAAAAAATTGAAAAATAGGGAGCGTTGCCTAGGGGCAACACTGAGTTTTAATCTTAAAAACTACACATATAAAAGTTATGAGAGATGGAAGTTCCTGAAGCAGTTCTTGGTTTTGGTATAGCATAGGGCAACCCCGCATTTTTCGCATGTATTGTGAGTAAATCCAGTACACTTTGGAAACTTGCACCTAATTTTTTTGTCAGACCATTGGGGCCAGTGCCCAATCTGGTCTTGCCGTACTGCCATAGGAGGTGCATGCTGTGCAGGTCTTTTATGTTTTTTGGCTTGTATCTCGTTTTCCAGCGAACGGCGACTAGACATACTAGGCTTTGTACCCAATTTACAAAGAGTAACTGCAACATCTAGACGAAAATCTGCTGATGATAAACGACACGAAAGGCCGTTGTCTTTACAGACTCTTTTACAAAGCAACCATGCGTTTGCCATTGTGAGATCCAAGTAATGATAAAATAGACGAATTTGCCATCGTTTGCTACGCAACTGTATCTTGTATATCGCCATGATGCTGTCAATGAGGTCAACACCACCCATGTGGCGATTGTACTCTCCTACAACGTTCGGATGTTTTATGCTCACGTACCTAGAGTTCTGTTTGTCCCATCTACGAACATCAGTTTCAGGCTGTATTCCAGCAAAAGTAGAAACCAGAGTGACAATTTTGTTATCTTTCCATGCCACATTAGTTTTCAAAGATAAAGGATGCTCTGAGTCTTTACATGAATGATCATGAAATCGACTCTATTTTGCCAGAAGAATGGAAAATCATTGAAAGTTTAATCAATGACTGGGACCTTTTAAGGAAGCAACGCGCGAACTAAGCAGCTACCGCGCTCTTATTTCATCTGTTATTCAATAATTCAAATGCTCGAAAAAAAGTTGATGCTAGAATATGTAGAACGTATTGTTCCATTCCATAACACAATCTTGGAACACTTTCAAATGCGGTTGATTCAGTCTGTCCTGAATTGATTGCAGTTGTGAAATAGGCCTACTAAGAGTTGTAAATAAAACGAATGTTGTTGAGTTATGAAACGATTTATATTTTCATTAATACATCTGCCACCAATTCGTTATAAGCTTTAACAATTAATTTGACATAGTTACTACCTGTTTTTATCCACCACGTAATCACACGACACTTCATTCCACATTCACTGTATCACAACACCACTTTAGCTTTAAACGATATCTCCGGCGCAGCGCACAACGGACGACTGCCTTGCCATGAGCGCTATCGTTCGTTCGCCGTGACGATAGCGCCAAAAACCGGAAGTGACATTTAAATTACAAATTCTATTTATTAAATCAATTAATGTAATTAACTTAATATTAAATTACCTGCGTAAATAATATTATTAATTATAACAATAAACAACTCTATATTATATATTTATTTATCCTAACACTTGCCATGCGCGTTATCGTTCGTTCGCCGTGACGATAGCGCCAAAATCGGAAGTGTCATTTTAAATTATAATATCTATTTATTAAATCAATTAATGTAATTAACTAAATAATAAATTACCTACGTAAATAATATTATTAATTATAACAATAAACTACTCTATATTATCTATTTATTATATCTATCCTAACAACTCGTCCATCCTGAATTGACGGGTCCCTCCGTCATGAGAATAATTAAGATTAAATACCTACTAATAATTACAAAAGAAATTTAAATAAAGAAAACAATTCACTTACGTAAAGTGTACAAATTGTATACAACTGAAAATACATGACCCATTATGTAAAGATTTATTTTTGCAAGAACCTACATTATTAAATTTGAGTAAATTGTTATCTTTATTGTGATATAGATTACATTTATTATTATCAATGACATTTAACATCATTTATATTTATTAACAATAACATTTATTTATATATATTTTTTAGCTTTATTAGTAAAGTAATAATGTGTTTTGTCGCTAGAAACAACAATATATCGTCGGGGATAGTGCAAATCCGCGAATCTACCATATGTAAAGGGTGCGTATCTGCAATAGATCAAATTTTACAGGGGAAGGTTAAAACTTAATAACTTTGTTAATTTAATGAAATTTAAGCTCATTTTTACATAGAAAGTAAATATAAATGTGTTTTATCTCTTGTTAGAAAAAAAAATCAATTTATGTAATTAATTAAGGCCCTACGACAATTACGCGGATGTGCTTTGACCATTAACTTATAACATTGGAACTTAAGAGGAAGGTACGCGGTTTTGAAATTAAACAAATTTGATTATTTAAACCACAATATTTTTCATCATCATCAGCCTATTCCTGTCCACTGCTGGACATAGGCCTCCCCAAATACACGCCACTTCTCTCTCTCCTCGGCCACTCGCATCCAGCTCCTACCAGCCGTCCTGCGCAGATCGTCACTCCACCTGGCCTGCGGGCGTTCTACACTACGTTTGCCGAGACGCGGTATCCACTCCAGAACTCGTCTACCCCAGCGGTTGTCGGTTCTACGGCTGATGTGGCCAGCCCTCTGCCACTTCAGCGACTAATGCGATGAGCTATGTCGATGACTTTGGTTCTCTGACGGATCGCTCCATACGTCATGACGGGTAGGACGTACTGATTAAAGACTTTCGTTTTTAGGCTTTGTGGGATTGACGATGAGAATGACATCTGTTAATTGCAGATGAGAGATGTATTCACCATTTACGTTAATGCCACATCCTTTCCAGTTCAGCGTCTTGAACAAATCCTCCATTGCATTTGTGAACAACTTCGGGGAGATGACGTCCTCTTGTCTCGCTCCTTTATGCAATGGTATGGGTTTTGTTTGCTGATTCTGTACTTGGACGGACATGGTCACGGCTTGGTAAAGACATTTCATCACCTGGATGTACCGCCAATCTACTTGGCATCGCTGTAGGGACTCCAGAACTGACCAGATTTCAACCGAGTCAAAGGCTTTCTCATAGACCACAAATACTAGACACAGGGGCTTATTATACTCCTCAGTCTTCTGTATAACCTGCCCCACTGTGTGGATGTGGTCTATGGTGCCCGATCCACACCGAAATCCAGTCTGTTCCGGTGGTTGGGATTTGTCGAGTCTTTGTGCGAGTAGGATCGTGATTACTCTTGAAAATAGCGTATAGACGTGGCTTAAAAGGGAAACAGGTCGATAGTTCTTCAAAAGGGTTTTGTCACCCTTTTTGAAGAACAGGATGACCACACTCTTACTCTACGCCTCCGGAGTTCTCTCTTCAAACAGGACAGCGTTAAAAAGCCTTTGAAGCTCCCTTAGTACGGGTTTGCCTCCAGCCTTTAGTAGCTCTGTCGTAACGCCGTCTTCTCCAGGGGCTTTTCCATTTTTAAGCTGCCCAAGAGCAATCTCGATTTCGTTATTGCTAACTTCTTGTAGGTCTTCGGTATAGTGGCGTGTCAATATGACTCTAGTGTCCTCATTGCCAGAATCAGGGCGAGATGCATGCGAGGCGTATAACCGGCCATAGAAGTCTTCTATCTCCGAGAGGACTGCCGGCTTTGAAGCAGCAATGTCCCCATTTGCTGTAGTCAGCTTCGTTAGTTGGCTTCTTCCGAGAGATTGTACAAACCTTTGACCCCCGATTCTGTTCAATAGCTCTTTCGTTTAAAAGAGTATTGTAGCACCGGAGGTCTTGTCGCACACATTTATTGATCTCCAGGTTGAGAGCCCGAGCTTCCAATGTAGTAGCGGGTGGGTCTTCACTTCGCTGCCTCATTAGCCTTAAGGTCTTCTCCGAAAGTTAGACTTCCTACCCCCGCGCCTTCTGCTGCACAATCTCGATCCTTCCTCCCTGAGGACACGAACCATATTTTCAAGATTCTGGCTAACGTCAATTGAGGTTTCCACTGCAGCAAATCGGTTCTCCAGGTTTTATTGGAACGTTTCGGATCCTGCCGTGGTCTGGAGTAGAGTAGATCGGAGACTAGACCTCACCAAGCGAACACGTTCGGCTTTAAAGTTGATATTCAGAGTGCCTCGAACAAGACGGTTATCACTGCCGGTGTTAAACCTGTTGAGTACAGAGACATCTTTGAATATGTGCCGCCTATCCGCTATGATGAAGTCGATCTCGTTCCTAGTCACAGTATCGGGGCTTCGCCACGTCCACTTCCTTTAAGACTGCTTTTAAAAGAAAAAGTTTCATCAAGAAGAGCCCCTCCCGTTCGAGGAAGTTGACAAGCTTTAGTCCCCTGTGATTCCAAACCTGTGGGACCCTACTACCGATTCACTGCAAAAAAATTGCATTATTTAAATCATGAAGTTCATTTTGAAAACAAAAAAATTGTTATTATTAGGTTGGAATGGGGAAATGATCTAAACTTGCGCTAATTACCCATTTTAGATACGAAACAAACACTTACACAACAGCAACAGATACTTTTATTATTTACAGACAGTTTCAGATCACTTACGCGGTGTTGACTTGCTCGCGAAAGATACGCAGTGTTGTAATTGGGCGATTCCTGGTTTCTGTTTGGTCGAAATGAACTCGTGTCAAGACGGTAGCAGCCAATCACTATTTTGCGGGATTTGCCCGCGAAAAGTGAAATTGGCTACATTTGTCAGTTACGCGGAATTATCCAATGCTAGTTCCGCGGATTTGCACTATCCCCGACGATATATGAGTATATTATAAATAACAACTGATTTATAATTATTTGTAACACTTAAATACTACTCATCATCATTTTTATTTTCCGTTTCGGATTCGGAGCTTGACCCAAAGTTTTTATCGAAACACAACCACGGCTTTAATTTATCTACAGCTATGACGTTATCGTAAGTGCGATGATTCTTTTTCTTTGTTAATGGCGTGTCCTCTACAACATACCTTTCATTTGGTAATATTTTCTTAATACGGTATGGGCCCTGGTACTTAACAGCTAATTTCATAGACTTCCCGTCGCCAGGAACGTCCCTCTTAACACTTACCAGATCACCCTCTGAATAAATATGACTTGCTTTTCGCTTTGCATCGAAACGTTCCTTGTCCTTAGCTTGCTGATTACGAATCCTTTCGTTGGCATCAGTCCTAATTTTCTCGAGCTGCTCAGGGGTTGTCCCGTTAACAGTTTCGGCAATTACGTCACTCAAAAGGTTTTCTGTTCCACTGTTAACTCGGCAACCAAACAAGAGCTCTACTGGACTTTTACCTGTGGTTTTATGGACTGTTGTATTCAGACCCAACTGAATATTCCAAATATGATCGTCCCAATTTTTATCATTCTTATCTGGACACTTAGCTGACAAAGCGTCGAGGATAGAACGGTTAAACCGTTCCACCTGACCATTTGCACGTGGCGTTGACACCGCATTTAAAACGTGTCTAATGCCCAGAGACTTCATAAATTTGTGAAAATCGTGACTTGTGAATGAAGTTCCTCTATCGGTAATGAGCTTTGCTGGAGCACCAAAGTAGCTGATATGATCCTTCAACACCTTTATTGATGTTGAAGTTTTAGTGTTTCTTACAGCCGTAATGTTCACAAATTTTGACGTCCCGTCTACAATTACTAGTAAGTAAGTGTTACCTTTTGTGCTCCGAACAAATGGACCTAAATGATCAGCATGAACTGTCTGAAAAGGAAGCTCAGACTTAGGTATGGGGTGTAGTTCACCTTCTTGTTTGCCTGTGGTACCTTTATGGTATGCACACTGCAAACAAGATTGGACATACTTCTTTACGAAGCGTCTCATTTTAGGAAACCAGAAGGACTGCTGAATCCGAGAAAGTGTTTTCTCGAATCCGAAGTGTCCCAGATCGTCGTGATTCATTTTGACGATTTGCCATCGGACGCCTTTTTGGTACTACCCAACGTAAATCCAAACCTTCCTTTCCGGTTATGCGAAATACCTTCCCATTCTTTAATTTAAAGTTATTTATTACATCTCTAACGTCTTCCGACTTGGGATCGCTCAAAACCGTTTTTATGCGAACTATATCCTCGTCCGCTGACTGCACGGTCGCAATCCAGTCTTCAGTACCGACATTCAGAACGTCAAGCACGTGAACACTGTCAATCGCGTCACTAACGGGATTTCTGCTCAATGCATCAGCGTGTAGCATGGTGGATCCAGGACGATACTCTACTTCACAGTCGTACTCCTGCAACTGTAACCACCATCGCGCGATGCGAGGTACTAGATCCCGTTTGGTCATAGTAGTCCTGAGTGCATTACAGTCAGTTAGGATTTTAAACGGTATACCTATCAAATACACCCGGAACCTAGCTAGAGATGCAACAATCGCCAATGTCTCTAACTCAAAAGAGTGAAGACGCTGCTCTTCTGGGGTAGTCTTACGACTGTAGTAGGTGACGGGTTTGAATAATCCTTCATCAGATTTCTGAAGGAGAATACCCCCAATACCGTTTTTACATGCATCAGTATGCACTTGAGTTACTCGTTTGGGGTCATATAATGCTAGAAGTGGACGTTCTGTTAGTATATTCTTTAATGATAAGAACGCGTCCTCATGGGGTTTCTCCCATTTCCAGTCAGAGTTTTTCTTCAGGAGGTCCGTCAAGGGTCTCGCAATGTTTGCAAAGCCCTTCACAAATCTCCTAAAGAAGCCGGCCAAACCTATAAATTGCCTCAATTCATGGGCGTTCTTTGGAGCTGGAAATTTGGCTACAGCCTCAGTCTTCCCAGAGCCTGGTTTAATGCCCTCAGCGCTTACCTCAAATCCCAGGAAGTCTATTTGACTGAAAAAGAATTGACACTTGCTCAATTTAAGAGTCAAGCCTCCCTTCCTCAACAGTGTGAGAACTTCTTCCAATCTGAGAAGACCTTCCTCAAAAGATGTTGCTGGGATCAGCACGTCATCCATATAGATGAGTGCATACTTCACTTTGGCGTCAGACATTATTTTATTCATTGTTCTTTGAAACACTGACGGAGCGTTCACGAGGCCAAATGGCATCCTATTAAACTCAAATTGTCCGTCAGGTGTCACGAACGCTGTTTTATCTCGCGAAGCCTCCGATATAGGTATTTGATAATAGCCAGAAGCAAGATCCAACGAAATGAATAACTTGCTTCCAGCTAGTTGGTCCAGTTGATCCTCGATTCGGGAAGTGGGTAGTGGTCCTTTTTTGTGCGCTGGTTCAGAGCACGAAAATCAACGCATATCCTCTTCCCCCCTCTCTTCTTTTGTACCAATATTATGGGACTAGCGTACTCAGATGATGATTCGCGAACTATACCCGCATCTAACATGTCTTGCACCATATTACTCGCTAGTGTCCGTTCACCATGAGACATTCTGTACGGTCTGTAGACAACGGGTTCGGAGTCTTTCAACTCAATTACCACCTCACCAACCGTGCTAAATCCTAAATCCTTAAATCCGGTTGAAAAAGAACTACTGAAATTCAGACAAAAGTTTTTGAAGTTCTAACTTTTGTCCCGTTGTGATTGTGGGACCACAAATAACCTTGTCTTCCAAAGTTGTATCAGAAAAAGTCATGGAATATACATCGTATTCAGTAGTGGCTGGAATTGCACGTGTTATTAATGCATCTTTATCAATGGTAATTATTTTATCGCAAACATTCTGAACTAAAAGATGTCCAACCCCAGCCTCCACTGCATATTCTCCAGGCAGTAAATAATATTCCTTGCCTGTTTTACCCCTGATAGACCCATCTACATAAATTTTCCCCGTATAATTAGATTGTGTAATAATAGTTACAACCCTCATTTCTTGCGCAGGTATGATAATTTGATCTTTAACATTTAAAAATAGCTTACTTTCCGGTACTCTTTTGAAAATAATTCTATCTGGCGTTTTTATTACAAATATATTAGGGTTTTCCGTAAACGAATGTCCAAGTAGCACTGGATATTTTAAAATGTGGTTTTGTACAATATATGCCTCTATTAATTGCTTTACTCCTGAACTATGACCTCAACTTCACAGCGACCTAATGGCGCAAAACTATGACCACCTATTCCCTCAACACCGGTAAACTATCAGAATTCAACGACAATCCTAACTGAGTCGACACCTTTTCAGTCATTAGAGTGCACTGACTGCCAAGGTCAACAAAACATTGCATTTCTAACCCATTAACTTTTACTTCTAACGGGTGATTTTTTAAGAGCTTGAGAACTTTTTTAAACAATAAAACGCATAAAATTTGCAAAATCTCATCGGTTCTTTTTTTAAACGTTAGATTGGTACATGACATTTACTTTTTGAAGATAATTTCATTTAAATGTTGACCGCGGCTGCGTCTTAGGTGGTCCATTCGGAAAGTCCAATTTTGGGCAACTTTTTCGAGCATTTCGGCCGGAATAGCCCGAATTTCTTCGGAAATGTTGTCTTCCAAAGCTGGAATAGTTACTGGCTTATTTCTGTAGACTTTAGACTTGACGTAGCCCCACAAAAAATAGTCTAAAGGCGTCAAATCGCATGATCTTGGTGGCCAACTTACCGGTCCATTTCTTGAGATGAATTGTTCTCCGAAGTTTTCCCTCAAAATGGCCATAGAATCGCGAGATGTGTGGCATGTAGCGCCATCTTGTTGAAACCACATGTCAACCAAGTTCAGTTCTTCCATTTTTGGCAACAAAAAGTTTGTTAGCATCGAACGATAGCGATCGCCATTCACTGTAACGTTGCGTCCAACAGCATCTTTGAAAAAATACGGTCCAATGATTCCACCAGCGTACAAACCACACCAAACAGTGCATTTTTCGGGATGCATGGGCAGTTCTTGAACGGCTTCTGGTTGCTCTTCACTCCAAATGCGGCAATTTTGCTTATTTACGTAGCCATTCAACCAGAAATGAGCCTCATCGCTGAACAAAATTTGTCGCTAAAAAAGCGGATTTTCTGCCAACTTTCCTAGGGCCCATTCACTGAAAATTCGATCGTTCGGCTTCAGTTCTTGCAGGAGCTGTATTTTATACGGTTTTACACCAAGATCTTTGCGTAAAATCTTCCATGTGGTCGAATAACACAAACCCAATTGCTGCGAACGGCGACGAATAGACATTTCACGGTCTTCAGCAACACTCTCAGAAACAGACGCAATATTCTCTTCTGTACGCACTGTACGCATTCGTGTGGTTGGTTTAATGTCCAATAAAGTAAACTGAGTGCGAAACTTGGTCACAATCGCATTAATTGTTTGCTCACTTGGTCGATTATGTAGACCATAAATCGGGCGTAAAGCGCGAAACACATTTCGAACCGAACACTGATTTTGGTAATAAAATTCAATGATTTGCAAGCGTTGCTCGTTAGTAAGTCTATTCATGATGAAATGTCAAAGCATACTGAGCAAATAATAATGCATGAAAATCATAACCTCAAAAAATCTGAGCAAATACTAATGCATGAAAATCCTAACCTCAAAAAAATCGCCCATTATAACGTATTTCTCATTAGTTTCGTTAGTTGCTACCACTTCCGCTATTTGTTTCTCATCCCTTTTCCCTTGATCTTCACCTTTTGTTAAATTTTTACCCTTTCCGTATCGGCAATACATATCCAAATGTCCCATCCTTTCACAAATGTGACATTTTTGTGCCACTTTGGAGCATTCGAAGCTCCTATGCCCATCAGTACCACAATTATAACATTTCAAGATACGTTTGGCTGTTTCAGGTTTGAGCTTATTTGTATTACCAGTTAAAATATTCCTACCTTGCCTAGGTCTATCGATCTCTTTAATACTACCTACCTTTACCGTTTTAAGATATTTAAGAACCTCTTCAGGTTCTCGAAAACTAGCAGCTTGTGCACCAACCCTGACCGCTCTATCATCAATGCCATGCAACAAGCAGTCTACCGCCTTGCGACCTTTTTATAGAACATCTATTGAGAAGATTCATTTTCTCATAATAATAGTGCTCTAATGAGTCGCCGTAACGCACTCGTTTTGCCAACATTGTCGTTAACAAGTCCGCATAGTCATCACGAGTAGGGAAATGATTCGAGAAGCTTTTTCTTCCATTCCCCCCACGTAAATAATACGCTATTAAGACCCTGATACCAGGACTTCGCTACACCAGAAAGTTTAGGTAACGCAAAATGAACAATCTCGCGTTCTTCCCATCCGTATATTGTAGCGCATTCCTCAACCTTAGTGAGCCACGTTAATATTGTCTGATCTTTGGCCATTGGGTCAAACTCCGGTAGGACATTATTGAAAGAAAGTTTTGAGCTAGACTGATTTTTAAAACCTTTCATAATGTGAAGAAATTTATCTAAAATATCATGGGCACTATCACTATGGGATCGGCGAGTCGGTGGGCTAGGACTTGAGGGGCGTGAACGACGCCTTTTCCGGCCAGAATTTGAAAATCTATTATTATCTCTATCTGGAGTCCTTAATACGTGTCTAGTAACCGACCGACTCGTCGTACCTCTGTTTATCCTAACTTCTGCGTTGTGGTCGCGCTCAGGATCATCTCGAACGAAGGCAGGTTCCCGCGAACGACGTCTCCTCATATTTACGAATGTCGATCGCTGATCATTACCTCTTCGGTTACTACAAGGACTGCGTCGACTACGCAACGCAGTACCACCAGACGGTAATACCAAAGATCGACTTCGTGAGCGGTGTCGATGGAACTCCCTGTCATTATGACCTTGCTCCATCGACTCGCCGCTTCTCGACCGTTGATATCTTTCAGGCGCGTGGCGCTTGCGAGTTTGCCCTTTATGGCTCTCTCTCGCTCCCTCACCACGACCGCCTGACTTGCTTAATTCAATTCTGCGTAAGAAAGATTCATGCCTCTCACCGCCCCGCGATCGTAGACGGGTTCCTCTGCCGGCGACCTGGTCCTTCGTTGCAAAGAAGCCAACCGTCGCTTTTCTGGCACTTGCCTCGAATGGCTGTAGGGACGATCAGTCTTTCGACTACGACAGCTCCGCTCCTCTCGAAGAAGTCGCCTCATCTCATCATCAGGGTTCATGTTTCTATGAATACATAAATTAGTTATGAGTATTACATCTCGTACTCATTAAAGTACACTATCAGCATAAAACCTGCCAGATGCTGTATAATGCACGGGCGTTATTATTTAAAGTCATGTAAAATAAAATAAATAAGGTAAGGAACCTCGTCGTACACAAGAGAAATAAACATGAAACCATGATTTATACGACTTCATTTAATTTTAGAATCAAAATTAATTGCAAAGTAAAATAAAACACTCGTAACGACTAGTTTCGATGCAGTATTTAAACTAAAAATATAACAGCATATTCCTTAACACAATATCATTCTATTAAATATGCCAGAATTATATAACTGATCATATTTACATCCCTGAAATTGTTGTAATAAACACCCACTTTTCATTATTAACACCCCATCGTAATTGTTTAAAGCACTCCTCCAAATACAATTATTTATCACAACACTCGACAATTAAAATGTCATCTTATTAATAATTGTATTGAGTGGGAATCGAACCCACGAACATAAGAACATTTTCATCACAAGGATATTGAACCAGTAACTATGAGTTCTTGTCACAAACGGAGGTTGGGAATCGAACCCTCAACCTTTTGGATATGGCGAAAATTCACTACCGATGCACCGTCACATCAAAAAAATAAAAAAAATAATTACTATGTTCTGGCCATCTGTACCCTAGATTTAGTAATCTAGATTTAGTATAAATACTAATACGTAACTTCTAATTATAACGAATTGGTGGTGATTTATACAATACATCTTCAATTGTTAGTTTCATTTGATATGCTTCATAGGGGCACAGGAAAAAAATATTCTCTCGTGTGAGCATAGGATAAATGGACAGTAAATGTAGATTCATGCCCATCTATCCCACTTCTGAAGTTGAAATAGGCCTACTAAGAGTTGTAAATAAAACGAATGTTGTTGAGTTATGAAACGATTTATATTTTCATTAATACATCTGCCACCAATTCGTTATAAGCTTTAACAATTAATTTGACATAGTTACTACCTGTTTTTATCCACCACGTAATCACACGACACTTCATTCCACATTCACTGTATCACAACACCACTTTAGCTTTAAACGATATCTCCGGCGCAGCGCACAACTGACGACTGACTTGCCATGTGCGCTATCGTTCGTTCGCCGTGACGATAGCGACAAAACCCGGAAGTGACATTTAAATTACAAATTCTATTTATTAAATCAATTAATGTAATTAACTTAATATTAAATTACCTGCGTAAATAATATTATTAATTATAACAATAAACAACTCTATATTATATATTTATTTATCCTAACACTTGCCATGCGCGTTATCGTTCGTTCGCCGTGACGATAGCGCCAAAATCGGAAGTGACATTTAAATTATAATTTCTATTTATTAAATGAATTAATGTAATTAACTAAATAATAAATTACCTGCGTAAATAATATTATTCATTATAACAATGAACTACTCTATATTATCTATTTATTATATCTATCCTAACAGTTGTTTCTGAGCAATGGTAGGCTGATTGAAATGAGTCGAAATTTTCTAACATTTTTGTTTTCCTGGGAATCTAAACAAATACGGATAGCTAGTTGTAGCTTGTGAACAGTACAATCTATATCATTCACAGCTGATAATCGCCCTGCTCGCTTCATATTAGATCCTTCATATCGTCAGTCCTTTTTTAATATTCCATTCAGAAAGTATGGTGCTAAATTTGTCAGCAATTATGTCACCTGTGTGACGGCCATCAAATGTAGTAGTCAGTTTTTACAAAAATCTCAATAACTTTGGAACCATTGAAAATCGCGGAATATACATGGGGGTTATATCGATAGGTATTGAAGTCCCTCCCTCATCGATTGTCTTACGAGGTTCCAACCCTCCCGTTACACCCTGTATAACTAAATTAATTAGTCTCACTGATATGTAAATATTTAAATGAAATGATATAGATTTTCATACGAATGGTAATCTCGGTGCATATAAGGTTTTAATGACTGCAAGCTATCACATTTTGCTTTATCAATTTTTCTAGGCTCATCGTAAATATTATTGGGAGACGACCTTAAAGTGGTGCGTTGACGTTGTTGTAGGATTTGCAAATCATCAGGATGATGAAGCTTGTAGTTTACATTTCCGTCTGTATAAGAAAGAGCTCGAATATCGGTATCAGTTGGGTCTCCAGCCTTTTTACCTGGACGTATTGAATCTAGGCTAATATTTTCCTCGTAATTCTTAAAGAAAGTGTAGTCGACATGGCGGACGTGATAAGGTTGCTTTGGGCGTGCTTCCCTCATTCGCCTGATGTAATCGCTGAAAAGGTGAATAAATTGGATCACGAAATTTTTCTCTAATGTGGAGTGGACAATGTCTTCGTCCATCATCGTGTGTCCTTTTTCTAAAATGATCTGTTCATATTCTAACCCAGTCTTCTTTGATAGAAAGATTCGCCCGTCATCCATCATTTATCGGTTTTACCAACTCCCCATCATTTTGGTGCATTGGCCGCTTTGATGGCATCGATCGGTGCCGTCGATCCATTGCTGTGGTAACAATGTATCCTAGTCCCTTCCTCCTAGTACCCTTAGATCGTGTTATCACCGCGAAATTCAGCAAAGCAATGAAGAAGGTTTAAGCGCCATCTTACACGATACCTCTGGTGGGGGTAATTCGTTAAAATCCCAGAAAGTCATGACGCGTGTTTCAACATGCGTGTTGATCCGACGGTATTGAACCGTGACTGTGGGCCGGCTCGTACTTGAACCCCTCTAACCACTTATTCACATATGCGGGTGGTACTTCTTCTTGTGGACTGTAATTTTTCTCCTCTTCCTCGAGCCCCGCAATGTTAACCTCCAATTGTTTATCAATTAACTCCATGCGTATTTTTGCTTTTTCTTGTGCAGCTTGTAACTCCAATTCGAGCTTTTTCCGTCTGGCTTCCGCAGAAGACGTCGATGACACTCTTTGTCGACGATCGTTTTTGCAGAGGATTAGCATCCTGGGCGGAAGCATGTGTCGATGGTACAGCTCCCTCGTGAGCTGACTGCGTGCCACGTTCACGACGCGTGGTACTTCGTGTGTGTACCATTTTCGGCGGGGTGTGGTACATTGGCGATCCGGCTCGAAGACCAACTGAAGGTGGCACACACGAAGTCAATAAAAGTCTTAGTTTCTTGAAAAGCACTGTATTTTAGAAAGTACATGGAATTGTGGTTACTCGGTGCGACGTGAAGCGTCGCTAGAGATCTGTCGCGGACTGACGGCACGGGCCCAACGGCAGTGTTGCCAACAAGACTAACATAAAATTTATAAAATAAATGTGGGTAGAAAAGTACAAAACTACCTTACAAAGTAAAACAAGAATCGCTAACAGGCACAGCCTAAGGTTCGCTTACCCGTTGCACATGAACAATAGTACTGTTTTATTGCCTGCCTGTCCGTGGTATTTGTTGAGCATATTATATATGTGTAATATATAATATCTCTTGATAATCTGTAATGTATTCTGCGGCGATGTTGACTACACAACCATGGGCTTCCATTTTAAGTTAATTGCACCATATAAAATGTCCAGGTTGAAACACATTTTAGGATTGCACAAAAATGTAAAAACATAAATAACAACAATACTTTCATTTGAACAGAAGACCATACATTTTAGGATCGTAAAATAAACATAAAAAAGAGTAGCCTGCTCTATATATTTATCTAAAGAGCAAAAAAAATAACTAAAATAGTAAAGGATGTTAAGTATACTTACCTATATTATTTATATTATAGGTACCTACAGTATTTTACACAACAATATTTATTTATTTTAGTGACCAATGTGTGCACATCCGCTCAAATAAGATTTTAAATCTGTTGTACTCTTCTCGGGCGGGGTGTCGCAAAGGGGGCGCGAGAGATTGGACTTAAAAAAAATCCGTTCGTTTTTTATATGGACCAGCGACTTAGAAAATTTTGCTCGTTTTTCAGCGAGGTGTCGCAATGCAAAATTTCTAAGTCCCGGACGGACTTGCAAAAAATTTGCAAGATTATAGGAACCATAGGAACTCCGATAACTGTGGTCCAATAGAGCTTAAATTTGGAATGTCTTAGTAACTTCAGTAACAATATAGAAATATGGTATCATGGAGCTGATCTGGTGAGGATTTGGAGGATGCCCATAGGAACTCCGATACCCGTGGTGCAATTGAGCTCAAAGATTGCGCAAATGAAGCGTTAATAGAAATGGATAGACTAACATTGTGTCGGTACATGCACTCCCCCATGTACCACTTTATTCTACTATCGCTGCGGCAAGTCCTGCAGTACTTCTTTAATTCCAGCCATTGCCGCTCGATGTTGTTCGTATGTATTAGCTCGCGTCGGACATACGAGGAATTTGCGACTGGAATGTCAACCGTGCCGTTTACAAATTGTCGCCGATGGTTGACTGACGAATGCCCCCTCATTCCCAGTCGTAGATGGACACCAATGTATGAGCGAAGCATATCGCTCATTATGTAGGTGTCCTCTCTAACGTTGGCTTGGATAATGGCATCCAATGTGGCACGGGTCTTGTCGCGAATGAGCTCGACGTAAATCTTATAAGTTCTCCGGCTGATGCACCCAAAAGTACACGTCTGGCTACGAAGCCTGCGTCCGCGGTGGTATTTATTTGTGAAGAGGTGGGTTTCATCCACCTCAACCACATCGTCGTCACCCCCAATCATGACGCGATCGTGTGCCTCAGCTACTTCACACACTTTGCGAAGGTAGTGGAATACCTTTATGGCCGTTTTTTTTGGACTCCAACGTCTATAGCCGTTTGGCTGACCTTGTCCCGCCTCAAAAAATGGAGCACAGGCCTCAGTGTGGTCAGTATGGACACATGGCTTATGTTTTTTTGAGCGGATTCAATATCGTCCGGCACGTTCGGACACCGCACCTCCAACGGTATCCGACCTCATAGGACGGCTTATTTTCGCGGCTCATAGGCCTACTGCAGTAACGGGTGCCCGTCGAGGGATTAGAAGCCACTCTTAGGCGGCTCCTAAAGCCTGCGATTCCGTCGTAATCGCAGCACCAAATTTCCAAAGGGAAAAATTCCACGCCAAAATAACTTCTCTCGGGTTCATTTTATCAAAGAAACTTAATAAGCTAACTAACACTAGAACAAATTAATAAAAGGGAGGATTAAAAAGGTACACTTAATCCGACTTCAAACAACTTTTAACAACAAGACTATTAACGCGTGTAGACCCATAAAGACAAATATTTAGTGTAATGGAACGCGAAAGTCTAAAATCGTACGTTCAAACAAACTAAATCTATAAAAGCAATAAAAAAAATAACAATAAATTAAACTACTCAAAACAAAATAGGGCCCACCATGATTTTGTTCTATAATTTATATCTTAACAAATTTAATGGAGTTATACGATTAGTTTAGGTTTAATTAGGGTTTAATTCAGTAAGTAAACACAGAATAACGTTTTTTTTTATTGTTTAATTTGATTACGTAACACAAAAATACACAATTTAGGAGAATGAAGCATTAATTCGACTATTAATTTAAAAAAGCGTCAATGTTTTTCTTTTTGAAGTAACTTGTCGGGAATTAGTCTTTAGTATCGAGTAGGACCTCCTCTACTCCGTATGCACTCTCTGAGCCTATCTGGAACACTCTCGATCAAATGAGTGATGTTTTCATCAGGTATTCGTTCCCAACAAAGTTTTAGGGCGTTTATAAGGTCCTTTTGACTATTAACGTGGGTGTGGGTTTCTTTGAGACTTATTTTCAATTGATCCCATAGATGCTCAATTAGGTTGAGATCGGGACTCATCGCTGGCCAAGTCAAAACTGAAATATCGGCATCAGAAAGTGCCCTCGAGCGGTATGCGCACGAGCGTTGTCATGCATAAACACAAAATTATCACCTACCCTTTGTGAATATGGGATGAGGTGAGGTCGGATTACATTTTCGACGTAACTGGCCGCAGTGATAGTCCCATCGTTCAGGATCACCAGCTCTGTTTTGCCAAGCAAGCTTATGCCGCTCCATATCATGACACTTGGACGTTACAACGATCGTCCAAAACGATCAGTTCCGTGTATGCACGGTTCAGTAAAACGCTCTCCTTCTCTTCTCCATACACGTACACGTCTGTCATCACTAAAAAACTTGACCTTACACTCGTCTGTCAAGAGTACTGTCCTCCAATTGTCCATGGTCCAGTCCAAATGCACGTGCGAACCTCAAACGTGCTGCCCGATGAGCCCTTGTTAATTTTAAGCGGATAGCACGCATCCTGGAACGTTGCCCATCCTCGTGAAGTCGATTCCGAATGGTCTGATCACTAACAACTGTACCAGTGGATTGCCTTAGTCGAAATTGCAAGGTCCGGGCGGTTATTGTGCGGTCCCGACGCGCTGTCAATCGGATGTAGCGGTATTCATGTGCAGTTGTGGCACGAATTCTCCCTGATCCAGATCTTCTAACCTGCCTGCAGCCTGTCTCCTGGAACCGTTGCCATACGTTTTGTATAGCTCGTCGGGATACACCAAGGCGAATAGCAACGGATCTTTGCGATCCACCCTCTTCAAGCAAAACCACCGCCCTTGTCGCAGTTTCCACATCCATATGACGACGAGAACGTGACATCGTAATCAGAAATAATGCCGAAACAAAACCACGCAGTTACAATCTTTATTCAACGTACTGCGCTTAAACCAAGACTCAGAACACGCACGAGAAAAAAATAACAAGAAATGGGTCATTTAAGCATTTTGCTTTTCCTATGTACCCACTTAAGAGTAATAAAAAAGTTAACTTTTTAAAAATCACTATGAACTCATAAACATGTGTACTAAAAGTGGTAGTACTTCAATTTGCCAATAATAAGTGTACGTATTATTTATAAACACGATAAGGGACAAAGTTGCGAAGGGCCCTATTTTGTTTTAAGTAGTTTATAATAAAAAAATAAAAGTAACTAAAAGGAATATTAAAAGAAAACTATGAAAAACTAATTTAAAAAGAAATATAACAAAATCGCGCGATTGGCCACCGTGGTGACTGGTCGTGTGCCACGCAGCAGTACAAAAATTATGATGACAAATAAATTTTAAATAAAATATAAAAATAACGATATCTCAAAAACTATCACATATAGAGCAATATTAATGAAATTTTTTAACCCCTTCAAAACACCACTTACGATGTTAAAAACCTAATTAGTGATTAATTAAAGCAAAATATACAATTTCGGGAAAAAAATTGTAAGTCCCGTCTGTATACAAATTTCGATGAATTTTTTTTAAGTAGCTGGTCCATATAAAAATCGATCGAAATTTTTCTAAGTCCGGCCTCCATACAAAATCGAGTTGAAAATTTTCTAAGTCTCGGCGCGCCCCCTTTGCGACACCCCGACCCTCTTCTCTTTGTAACCTCCTCCTGCGCGCCTGCGTTTCTGTACCGTTTCCGAGGAAATTATCCTTTCGACAACATCGTATTTTTTTGCTCTTTTTTAAAATCGATAATTGTTTATAATACATTCCGTTTCTGACGATTTAATAATGAGTTCCACCGATTGTGCCACGACTCTAGTGCATTTTGTGATAATGGAATATAAGACAATAAGCTGTCATGCACTGACCACATGTGTGGTGGGAATCGCGGTCCTCGACGTTTCATGGTACTAGTGATATAATAATTATCAAACCATAACAGTACATTATTGGCTTTTTCAGGTATAATATCGGTCTTTATTATATCAAAGGCTTCAATAATCTCAGTTGGCTCCAAAAATGCCAGTGCTCCGATGTGCCGCATCTTATGCGCAAAAACTGAGTCATTATTATATCGTGTTGCTAAGCCAGCTTTTTGAAGATTCCGATAAATGCTTTGGTTCAGATGAAAAAAGCATAGCTTATTCACACAATTCGGAAAAACTTTTTTAATTCATGGCCGCAATCTCAAAATCTGTTAAGATAATGTCTGGTCTGAAACTTGTATTAAGTAAACCATAAACTAGAGGAATTATTTTATGTATTCTGTCGACGAAACTTCCATAGGTCTTGTCGGCTAATGAGCCGAATGCGAAACGTCCTGTCGGTGATCCGTTCTGTGGAGAAACGTCTGTCGGAGAACTGTGGCGGAATCGTACGTGCCTACGACAGGGTGCTAAAGCTGCGCATTGACGATCAGTTTTTCGCGTCAGTCTAGCCGTAAAACTGTGGCGTCACTCCAAATGGTTTTACTTGGGTGACTAAGTGAAACTCTAAATTCATAATGTTTTTATTTATTAAGAAAACTTAAAAAACACAATTATTTAAGACATAAGGAAATAAATATTCATTTATTAACTTATTTGTAATTTTTTAAGAAAGTAATCAAGGCAGATTCGTTCTCCATTTGCATAGGATGAATTAAATTTTGTTCAGACGAATTCTGGACGTGCAATTCATATTCCACTGATTGTTGAGTATTTATATTCGGATCAGGAATATGCATCAGTGGTATCGACTGTTGAATATTGTCTTCTATAGCTTCAATTTCTGTTAAAATTAATTCTTGAATCTTCGATCTTAATCTTAGTTTACGCCTTAATGGAATATTTTCCATATAAGGCAAAAGACTCTCAAAAAACAGTAAATCATCGCTTTTTCCTGTGATACTTTCCCTCTGAAGAATCTCAAGCTTCTTCTTTTCTATTTCTAAAAGTTGATCATTGTTTTCGGTTCTGTTCATACGAATTTTCTTTCTTTGTGATGCTTGACTATACCTCTGAGCTTCTTGAGTATCACTTGTAATTGTTTCTGAAGTAGAAGTCTGCACAGAACCTGGATTCTGCAGCTCATCTAATGTTGTGTCGGTCTCTATAGAATAATTTTCGTCATTATCTGTACTTAAGTTTGAATCTCTCGCAGAGCTCTCGCTCTGAGTCTTCTTGCTCTTTAAAAACAATAATTGATCATAATATTGCCACGTACTTTTACATATTTTATCAGCGCTATCTCCACTATTTGGCTTATCAATTTTACCACACTCTTTAAAAAAATAAGCTCTCAGATTTTTCCATCTTGCTTTGATAGTTTTGACTGAAACAAAAACCAGTAATTATTATATTGTTCAAGTATTAAGTACTCTTTTTTTTTCAGATATTTGGCTACTGGAGAATCCTATAGGTCTCTTGCTTTTCATTTCCGCTTAGGTCGCACTACAGTTTCTGAGATTGTAAGTGAGACATGCAACATTTTGTGGAGTACCCTGAAAGATGGGATGTATTTGGGTGGACTGTATTTTTATATAGGCGAATAAGTATAATCAATATTTAGGAAAGTACAGAGTTGTGCGGATGGGACGCGAGTGTCACGGAAGCCGCCGATGGTTGGAATGTCGATTCGTTTTAGTTCGGCTTCGTTCGGCTCCGCGTCTGCCATCTCAAGCGCCGGTCGGCGCGCCCGATGCTTGGACATCCTCCCGCCCGTTGACGTCTTCGAAGGGAAGAGGGAAAACGTTGCTGCACCCCCTCGCGATGACGCCTCTCTTCGTCTTCAGGCCACGATTCGTGTGACGCTGTCAGCTCCAGCATAGGTCCGCAAGACACTACCTAGTGCCAAAACAAGAGGTGGAAGCGATTTCTCACGAATGAGGACGAGCATTCCATCCTTGAGCAGTCCGGAAGTGGCAGACCATTTCGTTTGTAGCTGAAGCAACGAAATATATTCATTAGGAAATCGCCAGAAATGTTGCTTGATGTAGTCGATCCAAGCAGCTGATGTTCTGAGCAGAAACCTGTGAAGACGGTATAGATATGAGAGTTCGTCCAATCAAGAAATGAGAAGGCGTAAGGACGGTCAAGTCAAACGGGTAACAGGATAGAGGAGTCAGTGGACGGGAATAATCTGCTTCTATCTGACACAAACAGGTTGCTAGTTCTTTGTATGTGAAATGAGTGAGACCTAGCATCCTTTTAAAATGATGTTTGGTAAACTTTGCAGCAGCTTCAGCCATACCATTGAAGTGAGGAGAATGAGGAGGAGCGAAAGCGAATTTGATTTCAGATGCAACATCAGAGTCGGTTACAATTGTCTGCAACATGTTATTGACTCTAATAAATAAAATACTGTACGAGACGTGAAGCGAATTGTTTCGGAATATACCCTTAGTCAGATCGGTGACGAGCTCCAAATGAACAGCTTTAGTCGCATGACAGACAAATGTGACTTTGTTAGCTTACAACCACGACCTTTCCGGTCAGCTATCAGTACTGGGCCAGCGTAGTCGACACTAAAATTAAACAAAAAAAGATATTCAAGACTTAGACATGGAAGTTGACCCATGTTTGGCTATACATATTATTTGCTTGCCAAAAGTAATTGTAATATAAATAATTTTGTTGCATTTGAAATAGTATTTTGATGAAATAGGTAAATTAGGGTTATTTAAATTATGGATTAATCCTTTTTTATAAGTTACTACTCCTTGGGATTAAATGAAATTAGAATTATAGAATGATAATGAAATTGATGATGAATATTATTAATAGATGAGTCATAATTATTTTTTAATTACGTAATATGATGATACTACTTCTGGTAGATTTTGTTTCGCGCTATTTGAGGGCATCTGAGGCAGCTAATTTTGTAACTTTACAAAAAACTACGAGCCGGCCACTATAAAGAAATAACACCGATAGAATCGGTCCTCGCCCCGCGAGAAACAAGGTCCGCCGGATTGTCCTTCGACGGAATGTACCTCCACTTATCACCGGTAGTGCATTCTTGAATATAAGTTGACTAGATGATGCCTTAGGACAGAATAGACGGCTAGCTGTAGGTATAGTTAGAGATTTCACTACCGTAGTACACAGTTTTGTACCTAACAACGCAGCACACAGCTCAAGGTGCGGTATAATTACCGCTTTAATTGGTGCTAAACGTTTTGTACATACTAAAAATTGAGCATGAATAGACCCATCATTACGTGTAGATCGGACATTTAAATTCTTCCGTTCGGATACATCATAAAAAATATGCGATTTTTGTTTTAAAGCCAAGCTACAATGAACAGTCTTTACTAATGAGGAAAGTATATCATCCTGGACCGTGGGCATTTGGCTATTATTATGCAATAATTTAGAAGAAGAAATTGGAGATGCGTTACAAACGTTATAATTATCGTCCTGATATATATTTTCTTTCAAATTTAATTTGAGATTTTCATCTTGATATGGTAAGTGCTTGGAAGAAATGGGATCCAGCTCCAATAATTTCGTCAGGTCTGGCCTATCGATGGACTCAACGAAGTTACAAAAATGTGAGCATTCATTAAGCGACGGACGAAGCTGAGAAACTGGACCTGACACTATCCAACCAAACTTGGTTTCACATAGCTTGGGCATGCGCTTGCCTAAGTCAATACTAGCAGTGCCTATAATGCTCCAAAAGACTTCTGCGCCCACAAGAATGTCGATTACAGAAGGAATATTAAATGATGGGTCAGCTAAACGAAGACTTGACGGAATAGGAATATTCTTTATGTCGACAAAAGAAGAGGGCAAAAGCTTGGTGATTTCTGGTAATATAAGACAATCTATATTTATGCTATAGTCCCCATTAGATGACTCAATGCTGAGCTTACAAGACTGTGTACTATAGGAAGACTGTTGGTTAATACCAGTAACATTGGAGGCACATTGACGTCGTGACAAACCCAGTTTGATGCAGAGGCTCTCCGTGATGAAGTTAGCCGTGCTGCCGTTGTCGAGCAGGACTCGAGCGGAGACTCTGTTGCCGCTGTTGTCCACCACCTTCACAACAGCTGTGGACAGCAATACATTGGATGTACTAGTATGGTGTGTAGTTTCAGTGGCTAAGACGACACTATTAGGAGTGTCGATTGGCAAGGCTACACTATTTGATGTTGAAGGCATGGGGTCTTGGTAAGGTTGCTCAACCGGTTCAACATGCAAGAGAGTGTTGTGTTTGGCCTTACAATATTTACAGCCTGATAATCGACACTTCTTGGTGATATGAGATGAGCGCAAACAATTAAGGCAGACCCTGTATTCCTTCGCTTTAAGAATACGTGATTCTGTAGGTAAATTTCTGAATGAATCACACATATATAGAAGATGATCATTAGAACATAAAGGACATTTATTGTATTTATTTTGTAAATAGTTAGGTTGTAAGTTTTTTATTATTTCCTTATTAGTGCCATGTTCTATTGTATAATTTGCTTGATTATTTGAAGTACTTTGATTAGTTTCTAATGTTTCTAAGAGATCGGCCTTGTTACTAATAAATTCAAGAAATTTTGATAAAGTAAGTGACTCTGATAGTGTATTACGATACTCTTCCCATTTACGGCTGGTGGTTAAATCTAATTTTCGAGACATCATAAATATTATAAGAGTATCCCAATAGTCTGTAGGTTCATTTAATGTCTTAAGAGCTCGTATGTTTTTATTTATGACATCAATCAGACGTCTCAAAGAAGTGGAAGACTCTTTGACAACAAACTGGTTCAGCATCAAACAGAGCCTGCACGTGATTGTTGACCAACAGTCGATTGTTGTTGTAGCGGTCACACAACAAGTCCCAAGCCATCATGTAATTTTTAGATTTGAAATCAATGTTTTTAATGATTTCTGATGCGCGACCTTTTAATCTCCTACTCCTAAGAAGAAATTCTTAGGTTGTGTAGTCGACCAACCCGCACTTGGTCAGCGTGGTCGACTAAGGCCTTATCACCCTAGTTTAGGGTAGGCTCGTGCCCCAGCAGTGGGGACGTATATGGGCTGATGATGATGATGAATGAATGACCTTTTAATGATGCTCGGAGATAATGGAACCGGTTTATGTTGTCGATACAATCACTATTGTGAATTAAAGATTGAAAAGTGTCTCTAAATTCTAACCAGCACTGGTAGCTACCATCGAATTGTGGTAAATCAATTTTTGGTAAGCGAACAAAGTTATGCTTAAACGATGCACCTGACTTAGCGTCCATTGCAGAGCTCGCCTCCGTACCCTCACGCTCAGCGCCGCTGACCCTCAGCTGGCTGCGCGCCTTCGCGAGCAACGAGTGGTAACGCTCTTCAATTTGGTATCGCTCCATGTACTCGTCGTCGGGCTCGTCTGAGGCTAACTCGATCTCGATCTGTAACGCGTCGAACAAATCGTATAAGGCCTCAAATTTGTTTAAGCGTCCTTCCAAATCAATCCGTTGAATTTCGGATAAATGGTTGAAGGAAGAAAGAGCAGTAAGGTGTTTTTCGAAATGGGTAAGCTTAGCTTTAATGCCACTGCGCTGTTTTATTGATTTATCTAAGTCCATTTTGTACGTGTAGGTAGCAGAAATAATTAATAAAACGTAAGCAAAAGGACAGTTAATTTAGAAGAAAAGATAAACAGCTGACAAGGGGGCAATAAAATTGCAATTAATATGGGTCAGTAGGCCATGAAGCACAGCTGATAAGCGCGAACAAAAGAAAGGTATGTTAACAAGCAAAAATATTGAATGACCGGCCGGGCGATAGGTACCTACGCCTAATAAGTCGTCGTACCGGTTTGATGCAATAAACGAATAAACGCTCGACAAAGCAAAAGGCAATTATGTAACACTTATTTATGTGGATTGGTGCTAACAAATACCTGACTGTGTCAAATATAAGCGAAAAGATGTATGGAAATTAAGAGAAAAAAAAAATTACGAGTGCACTTTTAGCAAGAGAAATGATAGCAAAGGATGGAAATAATTGGAACGAACTCACAGAGATCCTTAACCGCTTCACAATCACTTCTTCAAGTTGCAACGGCGATTTTCTTGACGATTCCAACTGCAATAGTGGCGGTAGACAAATCTCTGTCCGGTCAAAGTCCACTTCAACGGCCGTACGGTGACTTCCCAAATGATGAAAAACTTATTCTTCACTAGTAATTTAGTGGGAGAAGGACCATTGTAAAGGAGGGAAGTAATAGAGTGGACTGTATTTTTATATAGGCGAATAAGTATAATTAATATTGAGAAAGGTACAGAGTTGTGCGGATGGGACGCGAGTGTCACGGAAGCCGCCGATGGTTGGAATGTCGATTCGTTTTAGTTCGGCTTCGTTCGGCTCCGCGTCTGCCATCTCGTGCGCCGGTCGGCGCGCCCGATGCTTGGACACCCTGAAAGACGAATACATGCCAATTCCAACGACGGAGAAATGGTACAAAATTGCTGATAAGTACTATAACAAGTGGAATTTCCCCAATTGCATTGGTGCAATTGATGGGAAACATATAAGGGTACAGTGTCCACGTAATAGTGGATCTTTGTATTACAATTACAAGCAATATTTTTCTATTTTACTACAAGCTGTAGTTGATGCGGACTGTAAAATTATTTTAGTAGACATTGGAGCAGAGGGGCGTCAGTGCGATGCTGGAAATTTTAGAAGTTCATCTTTGTTTTACATGTTAGAAACTAATGGCCTCAATATTCCATCGGAGAAAGAAATTCCTAATACGAATATTAAAATACCATTTGTCTTAGTCGGAGATGGTGGTTATCCACTAATGAATTATTTAATGAGGCCTTTTCCATTAAGAAATATTGAGAACACAAAAACTATTTACTACTACCGACTCTCTAGAGCTCGCAGAAGTGTAGAGTGCTGTTTTGGTATAATGGCAGCAAAATGGAGGATTTTGCTGAAAGCTATTGAAACTAAGGTCAATACTGCTATTTCAATTACGAAGGCTGTATGCATTCTCCACAATTTTGTTATAACGGAAGATCGATCAACGGTTCAACAGGACATAGATTCTACAATTACTAGTGCACCAATATCCACCAGGACTCAATATAGATTTTCAAACAGTGCATTACAAACAAGAGACATATTGGTGAACTATTTCAACGGAATTGGATCTCTTACCTGGCAGAACAACTCATTGCCGGAAAACATAATTCAGCGTCATAATATACAGTCATAGCATTACCTTCTCATTGTAAAAAAAAAATATTATTACATCACAAATAAATAATTCAGTTTTTAGTACTTACCATCTTTTTCTACTTCGACTGCTACCTCTTCCCAAAGTTTCTTTAAGACAACTGCATTCTTATGGAGTTCATTAGCTGGATTCCATAGAGGTTCCCTTTTAAAAACTGATGCAATTAATATTTCATCCATTTTTTTTTTGTTATACATAGAACGCCTCGCGCCTCACGACAAAAACCAACACGTTTGTTAGCATCGATAGACGCCAAGCGACTAGCTAGGCGCCAAGCGCGCAGTGCGGCCGCTCTGGAACATTCCAGAACGTTCGTTTTACTAAGCTACTCGCTATGCGACTTGCTAGGCTCTAGGCGCTAAGCAAGCCACCTGTCTGTGCGGACGTAGCCTAATTGAGTTTGTGCTTCTTCAAAATCTTCTTGGCCGCCACTATGGGGCAAGAGACGATAGTCGTTCCCCCGCCGGGCCCGGGCCGAATAGTACCGACACGGACGTCATCTTCTAAGCATTCTCCTAGGTCGGCGATAATTTTTGCAACTTCCTCGTGCCTGAGAGACTCGTCGACTTGGGTGAACAGGAGGTCCACCATCTTCAGTGGTCTCGAAATTAATGCCTGACCACAAAGGCAATCTCTTAATTTTTCAGCCAGCTTGTTGGCCTTATCGGCGTGGCCTGGCCCGGAAATTTCAAGTTTCCGGGCTCCTGTCGCAGCCATTCTCAGTCTCATATTATCGATGCCCAATGCTCGGACATCGATATTTTCACGGGCCTGCTCCAGTGCGTTCCTGTACGTCAGGTGCCACTTAGCTGACTGTTGCGTCAGTGTTATTATCACCGCTGATGTTCGCGGTGGCGCCAGTTTAGGTTTATTTTTCCCTTTTGAGGGCTTGGCGGTTTCAGGCGCAACCTTCGTCGTCTTAGTTTGCTGTGCCGTCTTCAGTTTCGAAGAATACGTCGCAGTCACCGCCGGAGCAGCAGCCATGACTTTCGTCGACGCCGCAACCGCCTCAGCGACGACTTCGGCGTCCTTCTTCTTCTTTTTCTTCTTCTTCTTGCTGGCCACCTCGGTCCAGTTCCCTTCGACGTCAACGTCGACGTCTTCGGGTTCCGGTTCCGGGATGGCTGGCTTCGCCGTCTTCGGCTGCGGTTGAACCGGCAACTGTGCGGGCTCCGTAGGGGCAGCAGCAGGTGTTGTCGCTGCCGCCAGTTTTCTGTCCGCCGCCAGGGGTGGACGGAGAACCTCGTCCTTCGGCAGCTTCCGCTCGATCTTCTCGAGGCGGGCGCACAAGATGTTAGTGAGCGCCCGCCAGTTGTCCGCCATCATGTCCTCGACCCGATCCAGTATATTCTGGGTCATCTCTTTAGGATCGATGGCACCCGTCGTTGGTGTTTCTGAGGCTTTGGCGCTCAATTCTCGCTTCAGCCTCTCGTTTTCCTTCGTAAGGGCATCGTTCTTGGATTGGACGAGCCGGGTCTCCGTCGTTCCGGCTCGGTCCACGAAAGATGAACAGATTGTCCGGAGATCATACGCGCACAGCTTCAGATCCCGGATAAACGTGCCTTTTAAATTACCGGACTTTAACGCCACGTCAAGGATGCATTGCACTCTGCGTTCGGCTCGTCTTTTCAGTTGCGAGGCATCAAGCTCGTCGGGCCTGCATCTGAATTCGTATGGGATGTTGTCCCCTTCCGGCTGCAATTTCGCCAACTCGATGGTTAATTGGCGATTTAATTCTTCGTCTTCGTCGAAGTCTGGGTCGTTCTCAGCCGTCCTTCTCTTCGACGCGGATGGGGATTTGCCGACTGACCTCCTGGTGCCCGTCTGGCTTAGAGTCTTCGGCGTCCCTCTCCCTCTCCGACCTTGCGCCCCAACCTAACCTAACCTAACCTAAGAGAGTCAGCAATGCGTGTTCGTTCAGCCGTTCGTTTGGCTAGTAACTAATGCTGGTTTGGGTAGTTCGGCCATAAGTGCTCGTTTCTTTGCTACGAAGTGTTCCGTACCTTTTGGGGCAGTTTGTTTAAAACATACTAATTCTTCATATACTTTGTACGCTAGCTTCTTAGGCGCAAATGTAGTATGTAAAAGAGATAAGGCGCCCGGCCATGATGAAATCTCTTCCTTGACTCCTAACCACCATATAGATGCGGTTCCAGTAAATAGCCCTTCAATAGCATAGCTGTCCGTAATATGTTAAATTTTCTTAAAAGTTGAGATGGTAGAAATGAGTGCCTCGACTATTGTCGTATCACGTGATCCATCATAACTAGTGATGCCACGAAAATTCGGCTAATACTCGGTATTCGGCCTATTCGGCCACTTTTTTTGGTATTCGGTATTCGGCCGAATAATAAGTACCTATTCGGCCGAATACCCAATATCAAAGTGTGCCATGAGTGTTCGTTTCTTTGCTACGAAGTGTTCCGTACTTTTTGGGGCCGTTTGTTTAACACATACTAATTCTTCATATATTTTGTACGCTGGCTTCTTAGGCGCAAACGTAGTATGTAAAAAAGATAAGGCGTCCGGCCATGATGAAATCTCTTCCTTGACTCCTAACCACCATATAGATGCGGTTCTAGTAAATAGCCCTTCAAAAGCATCGCTGTCCGTAATAAAATTTTCTTAAAAGTTGAGATGGTAGGAATGAGTGCCTCGACTATTGTCGTATCACGTGATCCATCATAACTAGTGATGCCACGAAAATTCGGCTAATATTCGGTATTCGGCCTATTCGGCCACTTTTTTTGGTATTCGGTATTTGGCCGAATACCGAATATCAATTTCGTGATTAAAAATTAAAAATTTAGAAAAAAATATTGATAAATATCTTATTTGTGTACACGATAAGCCCAGACTCGCCCGTCTCCTTTGGGAACAAGAAATAATCGCTAGGGGCTAAATCTGGATAATAAGGAGTTATTCGTAGCCCAATTCATGGATTTTTGCCATGGAAACTGCACTAGTGTGCATCCTTGCATTGTCCTGTTGAAAAAGGACTTTTTTCTTGGCCAAATGCGGTCGTTTTTTTCTTCACAAGATTGCGTTTGTGGTCGATTGTGATAAATCAGATTTTTTTCATTACGAAAAGTTATTTTGCAAAAAACTAAAAAAAGCTGACTTAAACGAAGTAACATTAAATTTGCACAGATTTATTGTAGGATATGTAAGACTCTTTTGTCTTGCCACCATTCGCGAAATTTAATGTAACTATATTAGTGAGTCACCTAGACTTGGGTCCTCTATTTTTAAACTTGGGTCCTCTATTTTTAAACTGAGCTTGCAGTGATCACATTGCCATCCAATTTGCTCTAAGACTGACGAGGCGAAATATCCTGCAACAATCTTGATTCAACTGACGAAGATTCAAATACCTGAACCCGTTTGCCTCAGCAAACTTCCAAATATCTTCGAGCGATGACAGGGAAGTGACATACCCCTGAACGCATCTGACATTTTTAATCGCAAAATGCTATCAGTTTTAAGAAAACGCAATGTATTCAACTTTGCTTTATAACTTCTCCATAATTCAATGTGGTTTGTTTTTCATGATACATTTTGTCGGTTTCTGATTATGTCCATTTGTGACGCAGGGCCATCGGTGCGATCAAAAAGGCGATCGAAATCTTCCACAACTTGTGCCGATTTATTGTTGGATATGTAAGACTCTCTTTGTCTTGCCACCACTCACGCAATTTAATGTAACTATACATTGGTGAGTCACAATGACTTGGGCCCTCTATTTTTAAACTGAGCTTGCAGAGATCACATTGCCATCCAATTTGCTTTAAGACTGACGAGGATAAATATCCTGCAACATACACTGTCGGCTGCTTGTCAAATGATGCAATTATTTTATATTGAACGAACATGTGAATTTTATGCCTCGTAATCAGAAAAAGCAAAATCTTCACTTAAATTTAATAGTAAATGATCATCATCTTCAAGTAAGTGCAGTTCTTGAGCTTCAGGATCATTGTGTAATTGCTGAATATAATTTTGTGTTCTCTGTTGTAAATGTTTGCCACTTATACTTTGACATTTTCAAAGGAGTCTTCGAAGTCTATGATGGCCGCGTTTTTATCCTCCTCGCAGTTTGTGCCTCTGCCAACTGGTGTGCTTAATTTTGTTAAAACGTTGGATTTTAGAGCTGCGGTGAAGTGGTCACATGTTGGATTACGATTTGGCGGGCAATGTCACCGTTCCATAAAGGTTTGCAAACTATCTTGATTCAACTGACGAAGATTTAAATACCTGAACCCTTTTTTTGCCTCAACATATTTCAAATATCTTCGAGCGACCCTGAACGCATCTGACATTTTTCAATCGCAAAAAGCTATCAGTTTTAAGAAAACGCAATGTATTCAACTTTGCTGTATAACTTCTCCATTATTCAATGTGGTTTGTTTTTCTTTATACATTTTGTTGTCTGTTTCTGATTATGTCCTTTTGTGTCGCAGGGCCATCAAAAAGGGGTATACCCCCACTTGCCATAATTTCAGTTGCCCGAATTTCATTTGCCATAATATTCAAATGCCCGAATTTCATTTGCCATAATTTCATTTGCCCGAATGTTATGTTTGCCATAAAATACAAGTGACATAATTTTAACTGCCCGAACATCAGATTCCATAATGATTCGAATGCCATACGTATTGTTATCCATATTTTAATTGCAATAATTTATGCAACAGAATTTTCAAACGCCATATATGTCATACTCATTGTTTACTTTATTAGTTACGTGTTAGAAACGTTGTTTCCGTGCCATTACATCATTTCCCACCGAAAAAGCTTGTAAAATAGGTTAAAAGAATGATAAAAAATAGGTTAGGTTAGGTTAGAAACATGAAAGACAACGCACGAGCCGAGCGAGCGAAGCGAGCGATGCTGCGGCAGCGGCCGGCGAAGTGCCAGAAAGCCAATCGCTTTTTAGGACAAATATTTGGCGTTAGGAGTATGGCGCTTAAAAATTCTGTTGCATAATATTATTGCAATTAAAAATATGGATAACAATACGTATGGCATTCGAATCATTATGGAATCTGATTTTCGGGCAATTAAAATTATGTCATTTGTATTTTATGGCAAACATAACATTCGGGCAAATGAAATTATGGCAAATGAAATTCGGGCATATGAATATTATGGCATATATCTTTCGGGCAAACAATAGATAACCATCAAAAAGGCGATCGAAATCTTTCACAGTTTGTGCCGTTTCTGAGATTTCTGTCTTACTGAGCACTTGAGCAGCTAGCTTGACTTTCATTTTGGATCTATAAGTATACATTGATGAGTCACCTAGACTTGGGTCCTCTATTTTTAAACTGAGCTTGCAGTGATCACAGTGCCATTCAATTTGCTCTAAGACTGACGAGGCGAAATATCCTGCAACAATCTTGATTCAACTGACGAAGATTTAAATACCTGAACCCGTTTGCCTCAACAAACTTCCAAATATCTTCGAGCGATGATAGGGAAGTGACATACCCCTGAACGCATCTGACATTTTTCAATCACAAAAAGCTATCAGTTTTAAGAAAACGCAATGTATTCAACTTTGCTTTATAACTTCTCCATAATTCAATGAGGTTTGTTTTTCATGATACATTTCGTCGGTTTCTGATTATGTCCTTTTGTGACGCAGGGCCCTTGGTGCGATCAAAAAGGCGATCGAAATCTTCCACAATTTGTGCCGATTTATTGTTGGATATGTAGGACTCTCTTTGTCTTGCCACCACTCACGCAATTTAATGTAACTATACATTGGTGAGTAACATAGACTTGGGTCCTCTATTTTTAAACTGAGCTTGCAGAGATCACATTGCCATCCAATTTGCTTTAAGACTGACGAGGATAAATATCCTGCAACATACACTGTCGGCTGCTTGTCAAATGATGCAATTATTTTATATTGAACGAACATGTGAATTTTATGCCTCGTAATCAGAAAAAGCAAAATCTTCACTTAAATTTAATAGTAAATGATCATCATCTTCAAGTAAGTGCAGTTCTTGAGCTTCAGGATCATTGTGCAATTGCTGAATATGATTTTGTGCCCTGTGTTGTAAATGTTTGCCACTATGATGGCCGCGTTTTTATCCTCCTCGCAGTTTCTGCCTCTGCCAACTGGTGTGCTTAATTTTGTTAAAACGTTGGATTTTAGAGCTGCGGTGAAGTGGTCACATGTTGGATTACGATTTGGCGGGCAATGTCACCGTTCCATAAAGGTTTGCAAACTATCTTGATTCAACTGACGAAGATTTAAATACCTGAACCCTTTTTTTCGCTCAACAAACTTCCAAATATCTTCGAGCGATGACAGGGAAGTGACATACCCCTGAACGCATCTGACATTTTTCAATCCCAAAAAGCTATCAGTTTTAAGAAAACGCAATGTATTCAACTTTGCTTTATAACTTCTCCATAATTCAGTGTGGTTTGTTTTTCGTTATACATTTTGTTGTCTGTTTCTGATTATGTCCTTTTGTGTCGCAGGGCCATCAAAAAGGCGATTGAAATCTTTCACAGTTTGTGCCGTTTCTGAGATTTCTGTCTTACTGAGCACTTGAGCAGCTAGCTTGACTTTCATTTTGGATCTATAAGTATACATTGGTGAGTCACCTAGACTTGAGTCCTCTATTTCAAAACTGAGCTTGCAGTGATCACAGTGCCATCCAATTTGCTCTAAGACTGACGAGGCGAAATATCCTGCAACAATCTTGATTCAACTGACGAAGATTTAAATACCTGAACCCGTTTGCCTCAACAAACTTCCAAATATCTTCGAACGATGACAGGGAAGTGACATACCCCTGAACGCATCTGACATTTTTCAATCGCAAAAAGCTATCAGTTTTAAGAAAACGCAATGTATTCAACTTTGCTTTATAACTTCTCCATAATTCAATGTGGTTTGTTTTTCATGATACATTTCGTCGGTTTCTGATTATGTCCTTTTGTGACGCAGGGCCATTGGTGCGATCAAAAAGGCGATCGAAATCTTCCACAATTTGTGCCGATTTATTGTTGGATATGTAGGACTCTCTTTGTCTTGCCACCACTCACGCAATTTAATGTTACTATACATAACTATACATTGGTGAGTCACATAGACTTGGTTCTGACTCCTCTATTTTTAAACTGAGCTTGCAGGGATCACATTGCCATCCAATTTGCTTTAAGACTGACGAGGATAAATATCCTGCAACATACACTGTCGGCTGCTTGTCAAATGATTCAATTATTTTATATTGAACGAACATGTGAATTTTATGCCTCATAATAAGAAAAAGCAAAATCTTTACTTAAATTTAATAGTAAATGATCATCATCTTCAAGTAAGTGCAGTTCTTGAGCTTCAGGATCATTGTGTAATTGCTGAATATGATTTTGTGCCCTGTGTTGTAAATTTTTGCCACTAATACTTTGATGTTTTCAAAGAAGTCTTCGAAGTCTATGATGGCCTCGTTTTTATCCTCCTCGCAGTTTGTGCCTCTGCCAACTGGTGTGCTTAATTTTGTTAAAACGTTGGATTTTAGAGCTGCAGTGAAGTGGTAACTATACATTGGTGAGTCACATAAACTTGGGTCCTCTATTTTTAAACTGAGCTTGCAGGGATCACATTGCCATCCAATTTGCTTTAAGACTGACGAGGATAAATATCCTGCAACATACACTGTCGGCTGCTTGTCAAATGATGCAATTATTTTATATTGAACGAACATGTGAATTTTATGCTTCATAAACAGAAAAAGCAAAATCTTCACTTAAATTTAATAGTAAATGATCATCATCTTCAAGTAAGTGCAGTTCTTGAGCTTCAGGATCATTGTGTCATTGCTGAATATAATTTTGTGCCCTCTGTTGTAAATTTTTGCCACTTATACTTTGACATTTTCAAAGGAGTCTTCAAAGTCGAACGTTGGATTTTACAGCTGCGGTGAAGTGGTCACATGTTAGATTACGATTTGGCGGGAAATGTCACCGTTCCGTAAAGGTTTGCAAACTATCTTGATTCAACTGACGAAGATTTAAATACCTGAACCCTTTTTTTGCCTCAACAAACTTCTAAATATCTTCGAGTGAACTGAGAAGTGACATACCCCTGAACGCATCTGATATTTTTCAATCGCAAAAAGCTATCAGTTTTAAGAAAACGCAATGTATTTAACTTTGTTTTATAACTTCTCCATAATTCAATGTGGTTTGTTTTTCGTGATACATGTTGTCGTCTGTTTCTGATTATCTCCTTTTGTGTCGCAGGGCCATCAAGAAGGCGATTGAAATCTTCCACAATTTGTGCCGTTTCTAAGATTTCTGTCTTACTCAACACTTGAGCAGCCAGCTTGACTTTTATTTTGGATCTATACGTAGGATTTATATGCAGGGTTGTAAATTTTTAATAATAGGTAGAGTACTTTTTTTTCGACACTTCCAGATGAGACCAGGATTTTCTCTGCTCAGGATAGTTTCTTAGTGGTGTTTAATTATCAAAAAAAACTGTTTATCTGTTATTTGGATAGAATAATAATAGAAATAAAGGTAAATATTTTTATTATTAATCCTTAAATTATTATTAATCACGTGTATGACATTACCACGAGATAATTTAAATAATTAATGAAAGTTACACAAACCACAACCATTATTCCTGACTGCATTTAAAATTTTTAAAATAATCTTTGACCGGTCCAGCTATTAGTTGGTCGGACAAATTGTAATTGATTGTGAATTGTCGTCTGCGTTATGATTCGGATCTGGAATTTGTAAAACAAGAGGATACGTAGTTTGTAGGGATACTGTATGATTCGGTGCAGTTGTCGGCTTAGGTAATGGCATTATGGCAGTATTTTGTTGTTTTGGAGTATAGGATTGACTGATAGGATTAGATTCAGATGAATGTGACAAAATAGGTTATGGGCTACGTTTTGGAATTGGGACGTATTGGAAAAGTGGAGGGAGGAGGGAGAAAAAGACCAGATGCAATAGAGTAAGGTACATCGCTCGTGTATCGTGAGCCTCCTTCAATAAACAATTCACCTTCAAAATCGCAATTTTTTTTTAAATCTTTGAGCTACACCGCGTAATTTAGGCAACGCGAAATGAACTACTTGTTTCTCTGCCCTCCCATGTATAGAAGCACACTCATTTACTTTATGTAACCACATAAACATCTGCTCTTTCATACTAGGATCAAATTCAGGGATAGTGTTGTGCATTGAGCTTAAATTAGCTAGTGAGTCTTCGTGATTGACAGATTTAAAGGCTTGAATAATTTGGGAAATGTAATTTCCTTGTATCTTTTTGCACACGTCTTCATCATGTTCTTTGTTTTACAAAATTGCATTTCTATCTTTAAGTGTAATGCTCCATGTACAGCCTTGATTATCATTAAAACAAAGCCAGGAAATACTGTACTGTTTCTTCCAATGGTATCTTCTGCCCTCACATTACAAACAGTGTTGCCACAGTTAGATTTGTAAATTCCCCGCGATATGTTGAAAAATTCCTCTTTTTATAGCAAAATTCCCCTCAAAGTTCATGATTTAGGAAAAACTGAAAAAAAATGTTTTACTACTGAAAACTTTATTCCAAATACATCACTTTTTGTATAGGCTCGCTTTGAGCATATTTATTGTTGGTTCAAATTTTACACAATCTTTTATTTGGTCTTTAGTTTGCATTAGGGCAACTATCGTGCTTGTTTTTAGTTTATTTCTATGATTCTTTTGTAATATTTTTTAAAAGAACTAAATACACGTTCCACGGATGCGAAAGTTAGAGAAAGGTAAAACTAACAAGGCATTTAAAATGTTTTTTAAATTTGGAAACAAACTTTGACTTCTCGCCATTCATCGTCAACTTCTTGCATGTTGTAATAATCGTGCAATACTGGAAATCTTACAAAGATAGGCTTCAAAGATTTGAAAGTGAAACTTTGAGCAACAGAAGGATTAACCAAGTCAAAAAATTAAAAATACTGTCCTTAAAGTCAAACCTGTTCAAATATGACATTCTAATGATTCTAAGGCATTGAAATATGTACTTACTAGGTGAAACCAAATCCGAATCAAACTGACTTTCGTTTCCCTCAACCGGTGGAGCTGTGCTGGTTCCGCCACCAGTTTTGTAACTCTCAGCTCGAACCATAGCACTCTTTTTTCTAGTGTCCCTCTTTATCTCCTTATATTTCAATTTAAGGTGTTAGTGGTCGCGAAACACTGACCCAGATGCACTATTAAAAGCTTTTTCAATACGCACTATTAAACGCTTTTTCTTTTTCTTGCCAAGTGGTGGCGTCACTTTTTTATTTTCAATAACATGTTTCTTTGCCTCTATTAACGATACCAAGAGGTTTGTCTCTTCTTGAGAGAAATTTATACTTCTTTCCCGCTTCTGTTTTTCCATTACGTATAACGTATGAAAATAAAAAATTAACAACAAAATATTCGCTGTGCAAAGTAGGTGGTGGGGGAAGGCCCATCAATCGAAGCGCTCGATGTGGCAGAAATGTGAATTAATTCTAGACTGTCATGTGTCAAATTGCTTTATTTCCATGTGCAAATATTATTCGTTTCCAACATCAAAATCCATTTTGATGTTGGAAACGAAACGTCTAATGTCCACATTAGAGCAGCAACATGTTTGCACTTGCCACTTTTGTTATAAACACAGTCGCACTTAATATTTGTAACGACACGTTCATCATTTATATGGAATTGAAATAAACAATTAAATAATTTTAAAAGTAAGCTGACATGAAGCTATATACAATTTCTATAACTTGATATGTAGAGAGGTATGTACTGACATTTAATTATTTTTTGTAGGGAGTTTGTGTCACAGATTTTTTCCGTTCCTTCTAAGCTCTTCAACTTCTCTCAAATGCTGTGCTAATACTAATTTCTTCCCTTTTTGCGTTTGAGGTTGAGCATATTCTTATCGAGAAGCCACCAGACTGTTTCAACACCTTATAATTACAAGGGAACATTTAGCATAGTTTTGCTTGGCATTGTTAATGCCAATTACGAATTTATTTACGTAAACGCAGGTGTAAATGGGAGTAGGAGTATTTCTGATGGTGGAGTATTTAATCATACATCGTTTCATGAAAAGATGTTGTCTGATCAACTGAATTTACCACGACCATCTGTCTTGCCGTCATCAGATGTAGTTGCTCCATATTGTATGTGCATCTGCACTGAGTGTTCTTTTTTTCAACTTTTATTAAAAGAAGAGAGATTTATAGGATATTTAGTAAAAAATAGTAAAATTTTATAGCATGGGGTCACAAATTTCTAAAACTTGATTTAAACTAGTTATGACCAAAAAACTGGAACACTCAATCCAGACGTTTCAGTAAATGTGCATATTCTCAATCTCAGAAAGTACTAACTCTGAGATAATGTTTTTTATGTTAGAATTTAGTAAAGAATTTCTTAAAACTTTTAAGAAATTACCAATTCGCTAGGGTGTCAGATTGCAGATTAGTGGCGGTCTAAAAGGATCACTCAGTTCAGCACTTGTCTGAACTGAGTGATCTTCAAAATGTGCGTATAATTGGAGAATTACTTAAATGTAACAATTTTATCTTGTAGTTTGACTCTTTCGCGAATTCGTAAAATAGAAATAACGGCTCAAAAAGCTTTACCTTGAAAAATAAACAAAAGGAGATTTTTTTGAAACGTTTGAACTGAGTGTTCCTTATATGCGGCTCTACAGACTGATATAACCCTCTTCCATTGAAGCAGTTTAGATGAATGGTTTTTACTATTTTTTTACTAAAACATGTAATATCATCCGTCGCTATAAACTATATACCTTAACACTAGAAGGGCCGGGCTTCATGCTATACCTTCAAAGACCGCAGCAGTCAATTTGACGGTACTAGATATTTAGTAAGAATACATATGAAATTTTAACAGATTTCAAATAAAAAATTAAATAAAAATAATACAAATTTATTTTTTAATAGTAGTAAACAATTTAGCATTAAAGTTAGTAACATTTGTAACAAGTAATAGTTTTTTAGACTCTTTTGTACATTTTCCACAAACAGCTTTTTTACAGATAGTGCAGTTTTCACATGTTTTATTTTTTTTACATTTACTATTGATTTGACATTGCCGCCTCTTATTGTTTGTAGTACATGGTTCACTTGTTTCAGAATTAGTTTCTTGTCTCTGAGTCCTAGTTGAAGTGGATTTTTTTCCCACATACTCGTCACGTAGTTCGCTCACTAGTTGAAGGATAAAATCATGACGAGAAATTTTTATTCCTGTGACTTTTTGATATAGAATCCACGAGTTTATAGCTGCTAAATCAAGTATATTGTAAAAAACGTGAACAGGCCATCTCCGACTTCCAGCTCTTACGGTGTATTTGCGTGCCATTTGATCGATGATGTCTACACCAAATTTTGTTGCATTATAAAATCCAACTGTTTCAGGCAGCTTTTTTTGATCAGTACCTATACTTACGTTGGGGTGTAGAGTACTCAAAATAATAACATTTTTTTCCTGGTTTTCCTTGATAGGTAGTAAGGGTTATATCCGTCTCGGTTTTCATTATGAAAGTTTCATATCTTATAGTACGAATACCTCTACAAATCGGTGGTACTTCTCGTCTTGCACGCCGCATTGTTCCAACAATACTAGTCTTTTCGACCATTAGTTTTTTAGCCAAATTTAGAGACGTGAAAAAGTTGTCAGTGGTTACGTTTCGACCCTTTTGAAAATAGGGTTGTACTAGTTTCAAAACCACATATTCGGGTAATGAAATATCGTTTGAACGGTTATTGTCTTTTCCTAGATACGGAAATCCTCCACATAGGTACTTACTCTCGACATCCACAAGCAGCCAAAACTTTATACCAAATTTATCGGGTTTGTTTGCAATATATTGTAAAAACGGACAGCGAGTTTTTGATGGAAATAACTGCTCATCAACTGTCAAATTTTCTCCAGGGATGTAACACATTTGACAATTATCTATAAATTTGTTCCATATATCCGAAATCATCGCAAATTTGTCATTGTTTAGGCGAGCAGAACGCGTGCTTCTCAAATCAAAACGTAAGTATTTCATGATCTCCTTGAATCTATTTTTGCTCATAGTATTTTTGAAAACGGGTGGTTCCCAATCCTGTGACCACAAAATGTCTAAATCTAAGTGGCTCATGCTATAGGCTCCACGAGCATAAATCAAAAGCAATAAATGCATCTAGTTCGTCTAGGGACAAGTTCCAAGTGTCATCTTGACTCTTGTCGTGTGCTTCCTTTTCAGTACATTCTTTTATACGTCGGAGAATGTACTCATGAAGAAAAAGTCTCCACGCAGAAATTGGCTTGTTATTTTCAATGTATCGTTTGGCGTATGGAGTAGGCCCTGAGATTTCTCGAAGTATATTTTGCTGGCTACGACGTCCTACTCCACTAGCGTCCGGAGAAATACAAGTCCATTCTGTGCCGTCACTTGCTACTTGTAACATACCGACTTCTGGTACTGAAGATGTCCTAGCTGAACCTCCACCGCGTGCTATACGCCCACCGCTAATGGATCTTCGAGATACCCCGCGTCCTCTGCGCGAATTTACAATAATATTGTTATGTGTAGCAGAAGAATCTACTTCGAGTCTTCTGATTATGAAGTGGCCGGTTCCGGCTGGAATTCTGCATCACGGTTTTCACTAACACTGTCTATTTCATCACTACTTTCATCACCTGCCACATCTTCTTGTATATCCCGATATCGCAACAATCTTTGCTCTATTTCCGAATTGGAGAGCGGGCGACTCATTTTTTTATAACAAATTACGACTGCTCACCAAACGGAACCAATGTCTACTGTAAAATGTAAACAAGCTATGCAGTAACAACTTACTCAGAATTCAATTCAACACTAATGAAAACAAAAGTACCCACATTAGTTTGAAGAAATCGTTGTTTACTATTCTTATCGCCGCCTTTATATGTATGCGGTCACATTGACGGTACGCGGTCTTAGTAGGTATTTGTCATCGAAACTCATATACAACATTTTATTATTATTTTTTTCATATAGATTTAGCTTAACAATAGCAAATTAGGAAAAGTCATAAAATATGAAAAGAAACCAAAACATAGTTTATAAAATATTCGTCAATAAAATTGCTTCGCCGCCAATTTGACTGCCTTGGTCTTTCTAGTGTTAAGAGAAAATCAATTTTTTTTTTGTAAAGGAGGTTATGTTGTAGGGTGACCACAATTTATAAGGTTTAATAAAAGACCTTCAGTCATATTAGAAAATGCGTTTTATTCAAGTAGTTACATTAGATTAAATTAAAAGTAAAAATAAAATGTAAATATGTTTGTATTTCGCTTATTATAGTGTTATAACATAGCGACCCGTACATCTTTCTACATAAATATTTCTTCACCCCCGTAAGACAATTACACCATTATAAGCGAAATACAAACATATTTACATTTTATTTTTACTTCTTATTTAATCTAATGTAACTACTTGAATAAAACGCATTTTCTAATATGACTGAAGGTCTTTTATTAAACCTTATAAATTGTGGTCACCCTACAACATAACCTCCTTTACAAAAACAAAAAAAATATTTTCTCTTAAGGTATATAGTTTATAGCGACGGATGATATTACATGTTTTAGTAAAAAATTAGTAAAAACCATTTATCTAAACTGCTTCAATGGAAGAGGGTTATATCAGTCTGTAGAGCCGCTGTTTATTTTTCAAGGTAAAGCTTTTTGAGCCGTTATTTCTATTTTACGAATTCGCGAAAGAGTCAAACTACAAGATAAAATTGTTACATTTAAGTAATTCTCCAATTATACGCACATTTTGAAGATCACTCAGTTCAGACAAGTGCTGAACTGAGTGATCCTTTTAGACCGCCACTAATCTGCAATCTGACACCCTAGCGAATTTGTAATTTCTTAAAAGTTTTAAGAAATTCTTTACTAAATTCTAACATAAAAAACATTATCTCAGAGTAAGTACTTTCTGAGATTGAGAATATGCACATTTACTGAAACGTCTGGATTGAGTGTTCCAGTTTTTTGGTCATAACTAGTTTAAATCAAGTTTTAGAAATTTGTAACCCCATGCTATAAAATTTTACTATTTTTTACTAAATATCCTATAAATCTCTCTTCTTTTACTAAAAGTTGAAAAAAAGAACACTCAGTGCAGATGCACATCCATATTGTTTAGTTGCAGACAGTGCATTTGCCATGAATGAAAATCTTATAAAGCCTTATCCACAGAAAAACCTGACACATGATTAAAGAATAGGGAGCGTTCAAGTATTACGTAACGCAATTTTTGAAGATTTTTGACCCCCCTCCCCCTTGTAACGCACCGTAACGTTTTTCGGTCCCCCCTCTCTAAACGTTACGTAGCGCTCAAGTGCTATTTTTTACCCTAAAGTCGCAAAAAGTAATGTACTAGTTATTATCCTCTGTATAATACTAAATAAAACAAGAGATTTGTAATCCGTTACACCTGCGTAGGTCTTTTGTTTATTTTTTAGCTTACATACAATTGTTTTTGTCCTTCATTCTCCGAAGTATTTTATTTTTAATAAGTAAAAAACTCTTATAAGAAATAACATATTTATGTAAACCTTTGGTAATGCAATTAAAATATAAACAGAAACACAACTGAAATTAAACATCTTTCTCGAAATTCTTAACAAAATTAAAAAATAATCAACTATTACCAAGTATCTATTTAAGTAGCTCTACTACGCAATTAGACTGAAGTTAATGCTCCTCTGTCCACGGGTTTGCTAGCCATTCAGATTCATTCATCACCGGCATCTGGAGCGCAGACGAAGACGGTTCTGGAATTGTTAAGCCACTTGCATCAATTTCATCTTCGTTAAGCCAGTCAGCATCCTCAGACGATGTTTCATAGCGACGCATAATGCAGAGAACCTCATTTGCCCTTCTGGCAGCAAGGCGCTGTGGCCGTACTCTAGTATCACAATGGTCTTGGACAGTCTTGCCATGCACGTAACGGCAGTGCATTTGAACACTTTTCTGAGATGTGAAATAGATCCCGCAGGTTTGACATTCTTCTTTAAGTCGGATTGTACAGATGGACAAAAGAAGTCGTAAGGTATCTGCTTAAACCCGTCTAGGGGAGGTGACAGATCAACGGACAACCTCACAAGAAGTGGCGAAAACTTGGATACTCCTTTGTCCAGCAAACTGGGTACTACGAGCTTGCTTGGGGTTTGAAGTATTAGGCAAGGTGGCGGCATGAAAGTATCTGAAAGCACAGATTTCAATGCACTTCCCGATGGTGTACAGCAGGATTCATCCGTGCATTTTACAACCTGAAACAAATATTACGATTCACGGACGTGAACGCTATACCACGCCAGATTTGGTTCAGCTGGATCCTCCATGCTATCTTCAGGCTGCCTATACTCCGCCGAAACGTCAAAATTATCCATTTTCATTTCTCTTTCGCTCCGCCCAGGAGCATTAGTCGCTATAAACAGGGCGTCCAGATTGTATTTTTAAAGTGCCCAGTTTTTTAATGATAATTTTTAATAAAAAAAAATAAAACCGACTTCATTAAATATAGTGTTCTAGTAATATATTGATTGTTCACAAGAATATAAGATTGAAGAAAATTTGGAAATCGGCCTTCAAATGACGGAGAAATCGGTGAACATACATAAAAGATATAAGTATTATATTTTAGCAGTAAACTTACCTGTGTAAAATATCCAAGCATTGTTGCTTTCTTCTTCGTGGCCTTCACTTTCAACTCTCGTATAACATGGTTCACATGTTCTAATAACTTTTCTTTATTTTTTAGTTTTTCTTTGGCCTTTTTCCGAATTTCGTTGGCATTTTTTTGACACTGTTGCGCTGATAAGTCAGCATGAGGGGTTTTATAGGTCAAGAACAGCTGATGATGCAAATCTCCCTCTTTTGAAGTCATCACACAACACTATATGAACTCACTTTAATAATACCGGCTACAACAATGTGCTTCAGCATAAACACTAACGAATTCTGACGATGAAAACAATGTTAAATGACGTTCAAACAATCCAGGGATTCCCCATCAAATATAAAGGAAAAGATTTGCCAACTTGACAAATACAATCGAGGGATTTCCCGTAAACGAAAAGGGTTGCCAATTTGGGAGTTTAATTTCCCTATTTTTTATTAACGTGTAACAATGTTACGTAACGCTGTAAGAAAGACCCCTCCCCCCTATAACGCATCGTAACGTTTCACGAGACCCTCCCCCCTCTCCAATTGCGTTACGTAATACTTGAACGCTCCCATATACAACTATAGACTTTTCAGAGCTAGGAGAATTGTTGAAAATACATTCGGTATATTAGCTGAACGCTTTAGGGTATTCAAAAAACCCATCACTATTAATGTTAAAAATGTGCCAATAATAGTAATGGCTTCATGTTTCCTGCACAATTTTCTGCGAAGAAAGTCTGCAAACTACGTCACAAGGAATTGTGTCGATCAGGAAGATACTGCAAATAATACTTTTCGATCAGGAGATTGGCGGAAAAATGACATCTCAGTAAATCTCCAAAGAACAGATAGACAACGTACCGCAGATAGTAATGCGATTAGACATATATTTACAGAATATTTTAACAATCTAGGCCGTGTTGATTTTCAGGAAAGAATGATTAACGTACTAAATATTTAAATTACTTGGCTATCGATTCCCTGTGATATCGGAATTGTTTTCTCGTGAAGAAAAGTTAAATTCGGATAGTACCATAGTGAAGGAGTGTGTACGTCTTTCGAGCCAGCACCAGTTGATTTGCTGGCTTCCACCTGCAGATAATTATACATGAAGGATTTAGGGCAAAATAAACTAGGATTTAATAGCAACAATTAGATTTATTATAAAGATATACATAAGACGTTGACAGTAGGACAAGAAGGAAAAACAAAAACCAACCAAGAATAGGTGTCTATGACAATCTATGACATTATAAACTGTTTGGTTTATACAGACATTTACATTTATTCTAACACCTTCCCTTAAACTAAACAGTTTTTAAACCAATGCTTAAAACACAATTAACATGTTTATCTTTACATAAAGGTTTGGTCAATACATCAGCAGGCATATGCTCTGTAGGCAAATATTCTAATGTAACAATTTTATCCCTTATTATTTGTCTTACATAATGATGTCTGATATCTATATGCTTGCTTCGACTGTGATTAACTTGATTATTACATATTTTCTGTGCTGACTGGTTATCGTTATACAGAGTTACAAACAAATATCTATCTAAACATTCATAGACAAGGTTTCTAATAAAAATAGCTTCCTTAGCTCCCTCACATTAATCGCCATGTATTCACTTTCTGTGCTTGAGAGGGCGACCGTTCTCTGTTTGCGGCTCTCCCACGATACAGCCGAGTTTCCTATTCTAAACACGTAACCCGTGTAGGAACGTTGGTCTAGTTGATTTGATGCCCAATCCGCATCCACATATCCTGTAACTGACAATGATGATTTTTCATATACACTCGGCGTCAAAAAAATCGCACCTCTAAGAAAATCTCGTTCAAATGTCAGTAACTCTTGATATTCACATGCAGTCGTATTAATTATAATTTTATTTAAAAGGTTACTTAATTAACTTAATAAAAAACATTATTTTTCATTATTAAATAAAACCTAATGCAACAAATAAAGTGATTAATCAACTAATGCAACAAATGAAGGATTTTCTCGCTGCCCGCAAGTTTCACATTCTATTTCTTTAATTCTATTTAAAGATAATGTATTTAATTCTAGTTGCTCCAAAGTTTTGTTGGTCACAAGTCCACAGTAATTGTTAAATGATATAACAAAATAACTGTTCTGTATGACTAGTAGCACCATCTAGTGTCATTTATGGTATAACATATTAGGCTGTATAGATGATGATGTCTCAGTGTGCCTCTTGACTTAATGTAATATTAAGAAAATAAAAACAGTTGATTACAAATTATTATAGCGTTTTAATAAGTTATGGGCCCAGACTCGCCTAATAAAAATTTATTCAGTATTTAATCAGTGCAGTTGGATTTAAAATGTCGACTAATTACTTAGCAAATGTTCCGAAGCTGAAAGGTCGCGATAATTATGACGACTGGTGCTTCGCGGCGGAAAATGTGCTAGTACTAGAAGGCATGGCAGACGCTATCAAGGCGCCATTAGCAGAAATGGCTACATCGGTTCAGAAAGCAGAGGATATGAAGGCAAAAGCAAAACTAGTACTAACGATCGACGCTTCTTTATATGTCCATATCAAGCAATGTGCAACGACATATGAATTATGGAGAACTTTAAAGAATATGTTCGATGATTCTGGATATTCACGTAGAATCAGTTTGCTTAGAAACCTTATCAGCATACGCCTAGAAGACTGCGATTCGATGACCAGCTATGTTAGCCAGCTTATGGAGACCGCACAGAAACTGCAAGGAACTGGTTTCGAAATAAATGACCAATGGATCGCATCACTTATGTTGGCCGGGTTACCTGAGAAGTTTGAGCCTATGATTATGGCCATTGAACATTCAGGCATCAACATGAGCGCGGACGCTATAAAAACAAAATTGTTGGATATGGGTACAGAAGTGAAATCGGAAGGTGCATTCGTTGCGAAAAATAATTTTCGAAGTCATAAATATGGCGGCGGCAGTAGAATGAACGGAAACAGAACGCATCCGTCAACTGTCAATGTCAGTGATGGCGGCGGCAATAATGTATCGACGAGAACCAAAACAATTCGTTGTTACAAGTGCAAGCAGACTGGACATTTTAAAAATCAATGTCCACAAACCGAAAAAAAGAAGACAAATGCATTTAGTGTGTTCCTGACAAAAGGATTCATTTGGTTTCCAACAAGAATTTGTTTACGAATATTTGTTTTCAACCCAAGATTAAGGAGATTATCGTGGCTAATAAAACGATAGTGCCTGTGGAATGCTCAGGAGATCTACAGATTACGACGTGTGTCGGTAGTAAGAGTCACAACATAAGTATAAACAATGTTTTATGTGTGCCAAACCTGACAACTAACTTACTATCAGTTAGTAGAATAATTGCCAATGGCAACAGAGTTGAATTTGATGAACATGGATGTTCAATATATAATTCACAGAATGAATGTATTGGTGTAGCAAAACTAGAGAATGGTGTATACAAGCTGAATGTCAAAACTGAGCAAATGATTGCAGAATCAGTGACAGTGCCAAGCACAATTTGGCACAGGCGACTTGCACATATAAACTCCACTGATAAATAGAAACTGAAGAATGGATTAGTGGAAGGTGTCAAGTTCAGTGATAAGTGTGACGTCAGCAAGAACAGTTGTACAGTTTTCTGCGAGGGGAAGCAAACAAGACTTCGCGTACCAGCTGCAGGCTTTGGTAATACAACTCCTTATGAAATATGGACGGGCAGAAAGCCGAAGTTGGATCACATGAAAATATTCGGCAGTCCAACCATGGTACATGTTCCCAAAGAAAAACGCAAGAAATGGGACAAAAAGGCGAAGAAAATGTTCCTAGTTGGATATTCGGAAAATATCAAGGGCTATCGCTTATATGATCCAGTAGCAAGAGATGTTACTATAGCCAGAGATGTCGTTATCATGGAAGACATTGATGATAGATCAACGACAACCATCACCATTGATGAGAGCAGATCAGTTGAAAATGCACAAGAGGAAGAAACTTCTGTAAGTGAAGATCAAGATGCCAGTGGAAGTCAGAAGGATAAGACTTACATTCCAAGCGACTCTTCAGATGAAACGGATGATAGTTATTCAGACACATTAGCACCAGAAGACATGGATCTCCAGTATAACACTAATGTTCCAGAAAAACGAGTGAGGCGCAAGCCAGACTACTATAACGTTGCGAGCATGTGTGTGGAAATGTCAGGTGAACAGCTTACTACAAGTGATGTGTTGAATAGTCCTGAAGAAGAGAAATGGCAGTGTGCAATAGCTGAAGAGTTAAAATCTTTTAGAGAAAATGACACTTGGGAGCTAGTGGATAAGCCACAAGACAAAACAGTGGTTAAAGCTAAGTGGGTTTTCAAAAAGAAATTTAACAGTGATGGTGAAGTGCGGTACAGGGCCAGGCTCGTGGCCAAAGGTTTTTCCCAGAAGAAAGGTATTGACTTTGATGAGACTTTCTCTCCAGTTTTAAGATATTCTACATTTAGATTGTTATTAGCTTTAAGTGTTCAATTAGATTTAAATATGAACCATCTTGATGTACTAACAGCTTTTCTAAATGGATTTTTAAAAGAAACTGTGTACATGGAGATACCAGAATGTTCAGAATTTAATAATTGTAACAACAAAGTGCTAAGGCTCAAGAGAGCAATCTATGGTCTGAAACAATCAGCTCGAGCTTGGTATATTAGAGTTGAGGATTGTTTGTTAAAGTTAAGCTATAAAAAATCTGATTATGAACCTTGTCTTTTTATAAAAATTTATAAAAATGTTAAAGTCTATATTGCTCTATTTGTGGATGATTTTTTTTGTTTACTATAATTGTCAGAATGAATATACATCATTATTAAATGAGTTAGTTGAAAAAGACTTAGAATCAAAGACTTAGGTCAGTTAAAACAGTGTCTTGGTATGAATATAAATGTTTACAAAGACAGAATTACTGTTGACCAGAAAAAGTATGTAGATGTTATTCTTATAGAGAAAATGGTCTTGTATATAAGAAAACCAATTGTAATATGCATGGCTTTGTAGATGCAGATGCTTCTTGTTCACTAATGTAAAAACAAACATTACAAGTTTTTAAGTCTAATGGATATTTCAAAAGTTTAGTTTACATATGTATAGTTTATATATGTGTCACACAGGTATTACAGTTTATTGTAAGGGTTTATTCTGTAAGGTAGAGTTTTGTTTGTTTTGTTCGGTCAGGGAGAATTTGGTTTATTTTGTTAGGTCAGGGTGTTAAATGATATAACAAAATAACTGTTCTGTATGACTAGTAGCACCATCTAGTGTCATTTATGGTATAACATATTAGGCTGTATAGATGATGATGTCTCAGTGTGCCTCTTGACTTAATGTAATATTAAGAAAATAAAAACAGTTGATTACAAATTATTATAGCGTTTTAATAGTAATCATGGTCATTTTCGATCGCATATGGATTTGCAGGCCCATATTGTAGTTTAAAGGGCATTTGGGATTTGCAGTTAAGAATAATATTCCTCACTTTTTGGGTATATTCTTGAATATTAATTCTTTTTTTACATGGCTCGAATACAATATTCTCAATAGATTTTCTTTTGGATGGCAACTTGTGCGCTTTTAATGGACTGCCTGTAAACATTTTTTTGGGCATATGGAAAGTTTTTAGTTTTTCTGTGGGTGCTTCTGTTTTCAGAAGAATTTTGTCATTTATAAAATTTTCAAGTGCACAACGAACTACAGCCACATGTTTGCAGTGAGCACTCACTCCACTACCAGCAACACATTCACAGTTGCACTCCAGAATCTCACCTTTCATACTTAATTTAACATTAGCTTCATACATAATTCTTTTCATTGAAGCTTTGACATATCCTTTAAAGTAGCATGAGTCACCAATAAATGCTGCTCTCAAAATATGTAGGAACCGTGCTTCATATATAGTCCAGTCATTTAAGCTTAAATTAGGTAAGAATCTCGGAATTCGAGATACCCAGCTGTAAGTCTGTAAATACTTAGATATTGACACCCTAAAAGTGGTCTCAAAACCTACATATGGTAGGGTGTACGCAACTATTAAATTTTCAAGGTCAAATGTCACAAATATCAGTTTTATGAACTTTTGAGCGAAACGGGAAGTTTTATCTTAAAAGTGTGTAGGAGAAAATTGCTTATCATCTAATTATCTATAAAAATTGTCTTTACGTTTTATTCCTAAGATTCACCATTTCAGAGATACAGCGATGCAAATAGTTGAAAAAGTTGTATTTTCAAAAGCTTCCAGACCCCCGTGCGATTGTGCTAGACAGTTAAAATTTTTACAACTTATGTATTTCAGTAGCCTCTATAACATCTAATACTAGAAAAAGCTTAAAACCAATGTTTAAGTGGGTTCTCATACAAAAACTATGGTTTATTTTTTTCTCACACTTGGCCGGTTTTTAACGTGGTTACCCCAGTAAACCTATTCTAGACGACACCTTTTATACGTGAAGAACACGTTGTTTATATGGAAGCCGAGTTAAATAATTGTTTTATGTTGTTTTTTATTATGGGTCTGAAGTACACAGCGACATCTGTGCCAAGCTTTGCATAAACAATCTCATTGTTTCAATAAGTCCAGAATCTTTAACTTCATTTTGTTGTAGATATCATTGCACAGTAAATTAGTAAAGTACTGCCGACCTCTAAGATTATAACGTGGTAAGGCTGCCTGCACTAATCTTCGAAATCCCAAAACTTCTACAATATTAAATGGCAAGTTTTGTAACGCTATCATTTCAGCCACTAATTTATCAATTTCTTTGTGTTTCGTATTAGTTTCATCCCAGGCACCTTTATTTTTAACGAATCTTGAGTGTCAACTATTTTTTACACTCTTGTAAAGGTGTCAGCTGCTTGGCTGTTTGTAGGTTATTTTGTTGGTTACCTTTTTCCAGTAGCAAAAGTTCTTCGTACTTATCACTATGTTGTGATTTAAGGTGAAGTTTTAGCGATGTAGTCCTTTCCGTGAAAAGCTTTTACCACACTGTTTACATTTTGCGGAATCGGTCATTTCATCAAAAAACGACCAAACTCCACTCGACTTAGGACGCATTTTGTACAAATTCAATCGATTCCGTAACACAACCAACACATTTGTCAAAGAAGAAAAAAAACAAACAATGCGCGCAGCTTGTGTGTCGGCACTGGCAGCGGCCGGCCGATCAAAACAACTTGTCAACGTGTCTCAATTAGGCTCCGCCCCTATCCGATACTATCCGTAACTTTCATTTCGGATTCGGTTACGGTTACGGATGATTTTTTTTATTGGATATCCGATAGTTTCGGTTACGGTTACGGAGCTCCCTAACACCCCTGATTTCGACTTTGAGTGGGCGTAAAAGATCACGTGCTTGGGACTTTTTTGACGCTATGGGAGATGACAGAACGAAAGTGAAGTGCACTTTGTGTAGTTTTGTTATTTCTCGTGGTGGAACAGGGCGCAATGCTTCAACGAGTGGAATGACAAACCATTTGAAGCTTAAGCACAAAGAACAACTGCCGGAAACATCTTTCACTTCTGTAAGCGATCCTGAACATGGCCTTGTTGCCATTTTACCGACAACTTTGGAGTTCTCGCGAACGTTGTGCTTGTATTTTGTAAGTATGTTATACGATCACACTTTTCAAAATCACTCACGAACAACACAGCACTGCATTCCAGGTGTATACTTTATAACTCACACTGAATTTTGTACAGTCGATAACGGCAATTTTTAATGTCCTTACGTAATGATTTTATGCTCGCGTTACGAAGAACGCTCGCAGAGCCGTAAATGTAAGGGCGAGGTTTTGTACGCACACATACCGGAAACAAGTCATCTTCACGTCAGTCATATCACGACACTTTATTTATTTAAAAAGGCACACCAACAATATACATATACAAAATAACATAAAAAAAAATTCATAAGGACACATCACATATAGGTACATATACCCTTTAGAGGTGCACACAACACTGACTGTAAACAAAAACAAAACAACACAAAAGACAACACTTCACTAAAATAGTAAGGATTCCGACACTTTTTCCGCGCGCGCTCTAGACGTTTCACTAACTTTGCAATATCCAGCCCGTACCGGTGCTCAATATTTATAGACCACCAGATGACCTATGTAGAACGATATAAGAGTTTATTCCGTAACACCGTACAAAAATCATGCGACAATGGGGAAAACAGAGGGTCCTCTTTTCTCACCTGCACTCAGTTGGACAGCTTACAAGTGACAGCATAATGCTGAATCTTATTATTTTATGCTCTTATATCGTTCTACATAGGTCATCTGGTGGTTCAAATGACCCAATTTTTTTTCAACACGGGCCTGTAGTCTATTAATTTAATCATGGCGCTTGCAACAGTGCCGAAATATCTGGAGCTCATTAACACAAAACAACATCTATACTAATATTATAAAGCTGAAGAGTTCATTTGTTTGTATTAACGCTTCGTCCAGCAATTATGTCCACTTTCTTTTTGGTTCAGATATATCCATAATCCATAGTACCGTACCGTACAGCATTTCTTTCAGCAGGTCCAGACCAGAACAGATTGATCCATGGCTCTTTTATACACTTCAATGTTGTGCTCTGTGGGTAGCCTGCTTAAGACCTGATTTGAATCAATCGGACGTATCCCCGTCTTTCTGAATCCAGCTTTTATATTACTTTCACTGTTGCTGTCAAGCTCTTCCATCGATGTTTTTAGCAATTAAGGAAAACATCCCTTTGGAATACAGGAATGTTGTTTTCCATCAATTTTCTTTAATCTTAGCAAATTATTGCGCGAAAAAAGTTGTTAGAAGGTAAAAATGCAAAATGTATATTCTGCTTTCTACACAGCTCTATCACCTCAAACGATATATGCGATGAAAAATTATCTCCTATGAAACACTTGTTTCCATCTTTTCCTTCAAAGTAAGGCAAAACAATCGTTTTAATCCAAACGTCTAACATTTGCAAGTTAAACCAACCGGATTTTGTGCGATTGTATTATGCACCTATAGGATCATTTGCACTCCATGTACATATTTTGCGCTTTGTATACTACGTAAGGAGGAAGCAGACATCATCATCAGAAATAGAAGCTTTTGAATAGTTCATAACCCTTTCTGGGTACTTTGTCCCTCGTTTTACTACATTTTTTTACGCCCATCTATTAATTTGGTTTCGTCATAGTTTATAACATTTTTGGAATCTACTACATCCAATGATTTTTCCGGTTCCGATAAGGTCTGGCGTAACTTTAGCCTTGTTTTTTTTTTAAATATTTTGGCTAATGCGCTGAGATATTTTATCGTTATGTCGCTTTAGGAAACTTGCAGCAAATTCCGGCCCGGGTAGATTGTTTGTAAACTTTAATACCGTTCTGCCCAATTCGTCGATATTTTTTTTTACTATGTTGTGATAGCGGTACGCGGGAGAGAAATTAAACACAAGGAGATGGTTTTAAGACTTACTTTATTTTAATAAATGGACCCTTTATATAGTAATTAATTAGGGTTTACATGATGTCATAGTATGAGTACCTAGATGGTGCATAGGTTGTTGCCCTCTACGGTATGTAGGCTAGGCTTCAGGTTACAGATGTTTATACTTACATACTATTACAACCTTAATTACCATATATAGAATTATATCATATTATAGGGTCATGTTACAATATTAATTTTTCGAACTATTTTATCTTATACCTATTACATCTTCCCTTTTCATAGAAAAAAAAAATATTGTTACATTTAATTTTTTTTTTTTTCAATTTTTGAACAGTTTTGTTCTATTTTTATGTATTAATTTTATTTTTCCATTATCTAAGATTTCTACATTTGGGGATATATCTCTTACAACTACATAAGGACCTGAATATATGCTGGTCAGTTTATTTCTATTTTCATTCTTAATTAATACTTTATCATTAGCTTTATATACTACTGGATTACAATTCTTATCATATCTTATTTTTCTTATCATTTTACTTTTTATTAAGTTTTCTCTTGCTTCCGTTTGTGACAACTGAAGTCTATACTTCAATTACAAAGGGTAACTTTCATGATTGTAAAGTGGTTCTGGATGAGATGTTAAATTACTTGGTAAATTGGCTTGCTTCCCGAATACTAATTCGAATGGTGTAAATTTAGCTTCTGTATGGACAGACGTATTATACGCAAAACACCAATACGCTATCCATTTACTCCAATGTCCACTATGATTATCAGTTTGAATACGTAAATACGTACCTAGGCTTTTGTGGCTGTTTTCCAATGCGCCAATACTTTGATTATGGTAAGCTGTGGATGTAAGTTTCTTTATCTGCAGTAAGTTACATACCTCTTGGAATGTTGAAGATATAAATTCTGTTCCTCTGTCTGTAGCAATGACTTCGGGTATCCCGAACCGACGAATGAAGTTATTAACAAACTTTTCTGCAACCTTTTTCGTGCTTTTTGTTTCCATAGGATAGGCTTCAATATATTTTGTTAATTCACATTGTATAGTAAGTATGTATGAAAAATTTTCTTCATCTCTTTCTAATGGTCCAACGACGTCCATAAATATATTTTGAAATGCTTGTGTAGCTGTTGTTGTTATTGTCATTGGTTCCTTAGTATATCTTGAATATTTTTCTTTCTGACATTTCTCACACTTTTGTACATAGTTCTTTATATCCTCTTCTAAACCTGACCAAAAGTATCTTCTTTTTATATTGTTATACATTTTCTTTTCCCCAGCATGGCCACTTGTAGGCAATATGTGAAAATCATTTAATATAATTTTTTTTTCATCTTTATCATTTATTCTTATTACATCATTTATTATACATAATCGTGGACCGGTCCATTTCTTTGTCTTTGTTATTTCATTTGCTAGCTTTCCTACAAATATATTATTATTCTCATTTTTCATTACAAATATTTTATTTATATTCCATTCTTCACATTTTATACCAAGTTCTCGCACAAAGGCGCGTCTCGTCGTTTGCGATGGAGAAAAAGGTTTTATGTATAACGTTTTTCCTTCTTTTAAATATATCAACTTTTCTGATTCCTTTACATTCATTTTGTTACTTTTATTTATTTTATAGAGCTCTTTTTTCGTAATAAATCTTAATTCTACACATTCCCTAGGTTTAGTCATAAGTTCTACCACTTTTGTGCATAGAATCCTTATTAATTGACTCGTCATTGTCATTTTCTTCATTTATTCGTTTTGTCATTGACCTGGTAACTACGTATAAACATTCATTCATTTCCTTTAGTTCTTTTGATTTTATTTTTATCCGCGATAATACATCAGCTGCGGTGTTTTCTTTAACCTTAATATACTCAACCGTAAAATCATATTCTTCTAACGCTAGTCTAAACTTAAGTAATCGACTTGATGGATCCTTCATGTTGATTAGATATATCAAAGGCTTGGGATCTGTTTTAACTTTAAAATGTCTACCATATAAATATGGGCGACAATGTTTTGTTGCCCAAACGATTGCCAATAGTTCCTTTTCTATAGTGGCGTAGCTACTCTCTGCTTTATTTAGACTTCTGCTTGCATAAGCTACAGGCTTTCCATTACTGTTAGATAGAACAGCACCTATCGCGTAGCCTGAGGCATCTGTATGCAAAATAAATTCATTTTCTTCGCAAAAATCAGTATATTGCAATACAGGCGGTGTTATAATAGCATTTTTAATTCTTGAAATGACCGCTGGCAATTGTCATCCCATTTAAATTTTACATCTTTTCTTCCTAATTTGTTTAAATGAAATGCTTTTTCTGCAAAATTTGGTATAAATTTTCTATAATAGTTAGCCAAAGCAACAAAACTCTTTACTTCCTTCTCGTTTCTTGGCACAGGATATTCCTGTATTGCCTTAATTTTTTCAGGATCCGGTAAAACTCCTTCTGCAGACACTACATGTCCTAAATATAAAACTTCCTTTTCTCCAAAATTCGCATTTTAACGGATTTAATTTAAGATTGACTTTTTGTAACCCTTCAAAAACTTGTATTAGATTTCTATTATGTATTTCCAAACTTCTTCCAAAATTTACTATATCATCTACATAGACAAAACATTTTTCATAGGTTAGACCGGACATTGCCAAAGTTATCATTCTGCTAAACGCACTTGGACTTGTCTTAAGTCCTATCGGCATACGGGTCATTTGGTATTGTCCTGAATTAAATGCTGTATACTTTCTTGAGTCTAATTCTAATTCTTGCTGGTAATAACCTGAAAATAAGTCTAGATGACTAAAATATATCGATCCTGACAATGAATCTAATGTTTCTGTTATATTTGGGAGAGGGAACTTATCATCTTGTATGCGTTCGTTAAGTCTTCTGTAATCGATCACAAGTCTCCATTTTTTCTCCTGCGATGCATCAGGTTTTTAGGCACTAACAAAATTGGACTCGACCATTCACTTTGTGCTGGTTCTATTATTCCATCCACTAACATTTTTTGTATTTGTTTGTCAATTTCTTTCTTCTGTGAATGCGGCAATCTATAATTTTTAACAAAAACTGGTTCTACGTTAGGTTTCAACTGAATATTATGCTTATATACAGGGTGTATCAGGAGGTGTGGATCATCGTAAGTCAATCGATGGGGGACTTCAATACCTATCGATATAACCCCCATGTATGTTCAGCGATTTTCAATAGTTCCAAAGTTATTGAGATTTTTGTGAAATTTTTGTAAGAAGCCGGAATTCAGTATAAAAGTCTTCACTGCAGCTTAACTACTGGACCTGCTTGCATGATTTTTTTTCTAGAAGTAGTTTAATAGTGGGAATTTATAATTACGATACCGATTTGAGACATTACCCTAGCATATTGGAGTAAAAAAATAATTCTTCACAAAAGTTTAACGAATCGAATTGTCTCTACCAACTTTCAAAGCCTCCAGTGAAAAAAAGTACTTGTGTTTTTTTCTAGAACTTATTTTAAAAACTACTTACATTCATGGGTAGTGATTATATTCTCTTTGAGTATACCCTGAAACTTTCATACCGCTACTGCCAGAGCATCAAAACGAAAATTGAACGCGAATGGCACAGGTGCCATAAATCAGTGTTTTTATTTTTCATGTAAAACTTTAATTTAAAAAATAAATCTATATGTTTCAGCAAATTTATGCCATGTTAGTAATATAAGTAACAGTAATTTTACAGAATTGCAAATTAAAGGGGTGAAAATCAAACAAAGAAAATTTACATATTTTTTGTTAATAATTCTTTTTATTGTAAGTGTTCATAATGGGCATTATTATTGGCTATGATAGCTTAGACCTTCTTAAAAAGCTTTTTTGGAAATTGTGGAATGCTTCTTTTTTGTAAATTTTTTCAGGGGCCCAAATTGTGACCAGGCAAAATGTAGTAGTAGCATTTTGCAAGATCCGAAAATCCTTTGTAAAAAGGTGTCGTACTCGTTTATGCATAGCCAATAATGGAGCCCATTATGAACACTTACTGTAAAAAAAATAATTAACAAAAATTATGTAAATTTTCTTTGTTTGATTTTCACCCCTTTAATTTGCAATTCTGTAAAATTACTGCTACTAATGTTACTAACATAGCATAAATTTGCTGAAACATATCGATTTATTTTTTAAATTAAAATATTTTATGAAAATAAAAACACTGATTTATGGCACCTGTGCCATTCGCGTTCAATTTTCGTTATGATGCTCTGGTAGTAGCGGTATGTAATTTTTAGAGTATACTATCCATAAATGTAGGTAGTTTTAAAAATAAGTTCTAGAAAAAAAACACAGGCACTTTTTTTTCACTGGAGGCTTTGAAAGTTGGTAGACACAATTCGATTCGTAAAACTTTTGTGAAGAATTATTTTTTTACTCCAATACGATAGGGTTATGACTCAAATCGGTATCGTAATTATGCAGACCCACTATTGATCTATTTCTAGAAAAAAAATCATGCAAGCAGGTCCAGTAGTTAAGCTACAGTGAAGACTTTTATACTGAATTCCGGCTTCTTACAAAAATTTCACAAAAATCTTAATAACTTTGGAACTATTGAAAATCGCTGAACATACATGGGGGTTATATCGATAGGTATTGAAGTCCCCCATTGATTGACTTACGATGATCCACCCCTCCTGTTACACCCTGTATATTAGTAACTGTCAACTTATCTTCCGGTAATTGAAAAATGTTAGCATATTTTTCACAATTTTTTTTTTCTATTTGTTCTTCGAATGTTAAATGTTTTAGGTTAAGTTGCTTTAGTACTTTCTTTACCCTTTCTGCGTCTTTTATATTATCACCAAAATAACAATAATTATAGTCATCAAGATTATGCACCTTTGGATTCAACTCACTTATTTGCACATCTTCTTGGTTGGTATTTAAAATCTGAACAGGTATTTTACCATTTGTTGGTTTTACAATTGTGCTTGCTATGAATACACCTTTACATATTTCTCTTTCTTTCACTCATCAACTTGATCAGTATTAATATAATAAATTGACTCTGATCGTTTTTCTAAATTATAACACGTTTGCATCCCCGTTTTATTGTATTTTAAAGTTATTGTCTTATTATTATTAATTAAGACAATTACTTTCAGGTAAAGTTTTAAGTCAGGGGATAACAGTCACAACTATCTGTCCGATGGTTGGTGAACGGTATACGGGTAAGCGACCCCGGCTCCTCGAGCTACTATCGACTCAGTCCAAATCATCCGAGGCGATAGTATCCTTCCTCCCCTTTCCTTCCCCCGTCATATATCCTTGCTTCTCTTGGGAACGCAATGACCTTGTTAAAACAATGCACAAGGCAGAATGGCGGCGACGTGGTCCACAACCCGTCACGTCACGTTTCCCACAGAGGTGAAAAGTGGATCGCTGAAAGTGATCTCTGCCTACCCCTCTGGGAAAAAGGCGTGATTGTATGTATGTATGTATGTATGTATTATTAATTAACGAAATGGTTTTCTTCCCATAATTTATTTCTGCTTTATATTTATCTAAAAAGTTATGTCCTAAAATTCCTATTGTTGTACATGGTAATGAGTTAAATACATACACTACTTGTTGTATTATTTCTTCTCCTATTTGAATTTTTAATTTAACGTATCCAATTGATTCTAAATTACCTCCAATACCTTTGATTATCATTCTATCCCTAGTTATTGGAACGTTTTGATTTTTAATATAACTATATTTTACAGCTGAGATTGTTGCACCTGTGTCTATTAACCATGAACATTTTATATTGTTTGTTTTTAATTCGAGTGTAATTGTATTACCTCCGGATAGTATGACATTAGTCCCGAAAAAACTTGTTTTCATTTACTTCCGTATCACAACCTTTATTATTTTCTATTTCTGTGTTTTCCGACAAGATATTAACCCTAGGGTGATGTCCCCTATTGTATCCTCTTTGACTATTATAGTACTCACTTGACTGGTTTCTTCTCTGGTTGCCACGTCCTTCATAGTGGGCTTTTCCGTTACCTCTATGCTTATGTTTGTCGTTTATAGCCGTTATCTCTAGATGTAAAGTTGGACTCTCTTCTGTAGCTTCCTCTGTAATTTCCTCTGAAGCTTCCCTTGGGTTGACGTCTAACTTGATAAGTAAATCTAGATTGATATGAGTTATACGTACCTATTACGTCGGAACTTGTCGTTGCAACTTCTTCATCTAGCGCAGCTTGTACAGCATCCTTTAGACTCGAAGTTTTTAGCTGCAATGATGGTGCTCAATCTGCGATTTCGTAGTCCATCGGCAAATCTTTTTATAGCCATCTTTTCATTCAAAGGTTTTAATACTTTATAACTATTGGCATCGCCTTTTGACTGTGAAATCGTTAGATCAACAAATAATTGTGAAAGTTCTTGACCAAAGTCATTAATAGTTCTGTCATTTTGTTTCAACTGTTGCAACTTAATTTGGATTGCATTTGCCGATTTCTGTGCAAGTAATTTAGATCTCATATCCTGAATTAATTTCTGTATAGTCGCGTATGATTCTGATAATTTTAATTTTCCTGCTTGCGAAAGTCGACTTTTTAATACAAAGTTAATTAATTTTGTCTTACAGACTGAGTCTGACAGTGTGGACCCATAGTATTCTATGTTATCGATCAACTGTCGCGTAACCGTTTCGTCATCTGTCATTAATGGCAATAAGCCTAACGCTGTCTTTAAGCTAAAAGTTTCCATTTCTACAACCTCACACAATTTTGTGACTTCGTCGTACAACTTACGAAATTCTTTACTTAATTCACTTATATTTTCCTCTGTTTCTTTGTCAGATTTACCTTGTTTTATTAGTTTGCTTATTATCGCTAGAACAGAAGAAAAATTTGAAAATAGCACATAACTTTCATCTGCTTTTTTAAGTAAGATTTCGCCTTTCCGCCTTTTCGGACCTAACTTTATTAAATAAGTTCTAACTTCTTTTAACTTAGTAATAAGCGATTTGATTTCATCTGCCATTTAATTAACATATTATTTTATTTTACTTTACTTAATACGACGAATACAAAAAGGATAAAAAACTAATCATTAGACTACGTACTTACATAATAAGTTTTTCTTATTGTCCTGATATTGTCGCGTTGCTCAATAATTTTTTTCACAAACACACTACACACTACCACTCACTACCATTTATTGTACGTAGAGTCACGTTCCCACTCAATCTTCCAAATCCAGGACAGTCTCCCTTCGTTCAGCAACGTCAGCTGGGCTACTGCAGTTGTCCCATCAAGCAACTCGATATCCAGTGAGTTAGACATCAGGCTGAATGATCGGCTATTTATCTTCCCTGGGCATAGCCGATAATGACCTTTCCTGCCTTCTATAAATGCTTCGACAACAGTTCTTCCTTGGTTGTTCCCTATTCGGATACCTTGGCACTTTAATTCATAAATTTCACTGAATATTTCCATGTGCTTTGCTATCTCCTTCATGTACTGCTCCATACTTCTATCTTCTTTACGCACCATTTTTTCTCAAGTCTACAACTTGGCTGCGCGCTCTTCTTTCAATCTTCTTATTTATGGATAAAATGCAGTATCGTATAAGTACGAAAACAACTATCAGAATTATTGTCTATACGAGTATGCTCAAATAGAAATTTATATTTGTGATTTCCTGGGTGATTGAAGTATTTTGCTCGGTAGCGTTCGTTTTCCCGAATTGATTATAAATATCACTATGACCTGCAGGAGCAGCCGGCGGTATAGGAGTACTGTATTGTTTTCCCATCTTAAGGTACGTTTACACGCTTGCCAAGCCTTCGCAAGCGGCAAACAGCCCGAAGCCTCCACAAATCTCGTTTGGCGTTTGAAAGGAGTTTACGCGCTTGGGAACGCGTCAGTCTGCAAGATAGATCCAAGCATGGCGGACACCGAACTTGTGACGGCTATTTCATTTGGTTTATCGTACTTTTATTTAAAATGCAAGCAAAGTGAAACAAAAAAAAAGAAAAACTCGACGACAACGAAGATGGTGGATGAAAAAGATTCATCGAAATCGTACCAGGTAACTACTATTTTGGTTTAACCATTATCTGCTGTAGTTACGCCGTTATGCCACAATATTTACTGTACCTGTATTTAATTTGTTACAGACAATTTATAGAAGAAAAATTTAATGAGCTTTTATATGAACCTTCTGGAGAGTTTGATAACTTCTGCCGAATGAGTTATAATGATTTTGAGTTTTTACTACAGAAAATTTCACCAATGATATCTAAGCAAGATACAGACTTCAGAGATGCCATTACGTTACGATTTTTAGCATCTGGTGATTCTTACAAAAGCCTACACTATTTGTTTAAAGTATCTGTCTCTATGATATCAATAACCATTCGTGAAGTTTGCCGAGCTCTTAATGAAATTCTAAAGGATCTAGTTAAGGTAAGAATAAAATAAAAGATTGTTAAACATTTGTTTAGGTTTTAATTGAATCATAGGAAATCTGTTGAATGTAGGTATGTATGTTATCTGACTATTTTACAGCTTAATTATTTAATAACTTAAATAAGAATTATTTTCACGACTCAAAATCTTCGAAAGCATTCAATAAAGCCAAGTTTATAATGTTGTTGGTGTCACGCGGGGGTGGGTTGAGGATTTGGTCCGATATGATACGAATAGATGACAGGGGTGCTGTTGATGTAGATGGAGCTGGAGGTATTGGAGTTAGTTTATTATGTTCTGTTGGGTTTGGCGCTGAATGAGAGGTTTCTGTGTATGGAGAGGGAAAAAATCTTTGAGAATTATGTATAGGTTCAGAATAAACGCTATTAACTGATGTTGGCCGACTCTGAATGACTTGAGGAGATGGTGTATGGCGTGAATATGAACCAGCCATTGAGGACGGTCGAGAATAATATTGAGGGTATGGTGTATGCACATTTGATTTTTGACTGATTCTGTTTATAAACAACCCATCTATTTAGTACATCATAATTTTTCGTTCATCAGTTGGCAGTTCACGTAGCTTTATATCCAATAATTTAGCATATAGATCGCAATCATCTTCTTTGTAAGGAGGTCTATTTTCATTCTGTTTTTGACTTAAAACATTCGTTAATTGACCAAAAGCCACGGCCATTTGCTTTTCAGCCGTTTCAGAAGCAAGGCGGCGACGTTTAGTAACTGCCTGTATGGATGGTGGTCTGGATGGTGATCTAGGTGGTGGTGTGGACGGTGTAATAGGCGTACTGGTGCGGTCTCTTATCAGAGGATCATCCTTTGTCTGATCTGTAACTTCTATTTGTTGTGATTGCTGAAAAAAATAATATACTGTTACTCACATCTCATTTAGTTTTTTTTTTTTACAGATGCCTACTACAGCAGAAGGATGGCTTAATATTGAAGAAGGATTCAGGACCAAATTTCCACATTGCATAGGGTCATTGGATGGCAAACATGTAGTCATTGAAAGCCCAACTCATAGTGGAACAGAGTATTTCAATTATAAGAAAACTTTTAGTATTGTCCTTATGGCGTTAGTGGATAGCAAATACAAATTTGTATTTGCAGACATCGGGAGTCAAGGAAGAATAAGTGACGGTGGCGTCTTTAATAATTGTTTACTATGGAAAAGAATATGTAGGAACGAAACAGATTTTCCTCCGCCATGTCCACTTCCAGGATCGAATATTAATATTCCATACGTGTTTTTAGCTGACGGTGCTTTTGCATTGAGTCAACACGTAATGAAGCCCTACCCTGGAAATCATGAAGTAGGCTCACCAAAAAGGCTATTTAACCAAAACTTATCTAGATCCCGAGTTGTAGTTGAAAATACGTTTGGAATTTTAACCTCAGTTTTTAGAATATTCAGACGTCCTATCGATTTAGAACCACAAACTGTTTCAGAATTTACGATGACTTGTGTATTACTACATAACTTTTTGAGAACAAGTAAAAGTTCTTCAAATCGATATACTCCTCAGGGTTCGTTAGACGTATACGACAGTAGTGGAAATATGGTTACACCTGGTTCATGGCGCAGAGATAACGACGGATATAATGCATTGCAAACATTACCACAAATACCACGAAGATCTCCGCTGAATGCCAAAAAAGTCAGAGAAGAATTTACTTCATATTTTAATAGGATTGGATGGATAAGTTGATAAATGTATGAATAAATGTATGAATAAGTTTATAATAAGTAACGATTTTTTTTATTTAGAATAAATGACTTTTGACTTACAGTTTCGGTGTTTAACGTTTCATTAGAAGTATACACCGTGAAATTTTAGTGGTTGTTTTCCCGCAGTAAAATGATTCTATCTTAGTAGTACAATAGATTTGTGCAGTTCTTTTTTGTTAAAATCAATAAATGCCGGTTTTACGAAAGGTTTAACCGAAACTCGAAAGCACGTTCGAACCGCTTTATGACTTAGGGCGTCGAACTTCTTTAGCTTTAAGCATCGATTTCATGCGGCAAGCAGTACCTGATTACGTCACATCTTATAAAAGAACGATAGCTTCTCTCGTTTTCGAGTTGGAAAATTATTATTTTGAAAATTTGAAAAAAAAAATTTTTTTTTCGAGAAATAATTTGCATGATTCGGTAGTATTACTGAAGGCAAACCGTTCTGCCACGGGAAAACAACCACTAAAATTTCACGGTGTATACTTGCAGTAAAAATGACTCCATGATTTCGTAGGCATACCAAGTGGGATTGTATATTTCATTGGCACCTAAAATAAAAGATATTATACAATGTAATGTAAATAATGGAAGTATATGAATATAATTTTTATTATTTAAAATGCGTGGAAACACATTTCAAACATATTTCTTTTTTGATCGCTTGCATAAATAGCTCATACCTATAAAGTAAAAAAAATAATCAAATCGTATCTTCAAAAATTAATACGGAAGTGACCAAAAAGAAAATATGATTAAAATATGGGGAATGTTACGGGAATAATCTAGTGACTAGCAGAGAGGTTTTTTATTATCACAATTAATTTTCTCAAATCTTTGAAAACGTCGAAAATTAGAGCGAGACAGTTGCGGAATAATAGAGAAACTAACTATAATTAAAGTAAAATTACACCTTGCTAAGCAGACTACCAAAATAATTATAAAGGTACATCGTAGGAACATACCTGCGCCAGAACGCATAGATTCCTGTTTCTTTTTTAAGTGCTTGCGAAAAGTAGTCATCAATATCTCTTTTTTATTTTTTATTTCCTTCACTGGCCTTCCGGCAAGTTGAGCGAGACGAATCCATGCATCTGCTTGTTTCTTCTTATCTTTGTGATTTGCATCTTTGGGATTCCAGATGCAGGATTCCATCTGGTAATGCTCGAGGAAAGAAAGACAGTCGTCATTTGACCAGCTACTCATTTTTTATTTTGTCCGTACAAGCACAAAATAAATCTAGTACCAGAAGATAGGCTCCCTACGAGACACCAAAACGGCCCACTCGCTAATTCGCACTTGCGTACACGGAAGCGTGCGGGCTAGAGCGGAAACGTGTACTCGCCGCGAGATCACAATGCCCACTGAACGCGGACCAACGTGTAAATACGTCGCAAGCGCTTGCCGCAAACGCCCTTTGATCTGCGTCAAAAAACCGACACTCGACTGGATCGGAAGGAAGCGCCCACAAACTCACGCAAGCCAAGCCAAACGCCCTCTTTACACGCTTGTGATTGTTGGGGCTTGCGAAGGCTTGGCAAGCGTGTAAACGTACCTTTAGAGACGAAACATTGTTTTTGTTTAATGTTATAAGACACCCATCTAATTATGGATCACTACCGGCGCCTATGCATATAAGTAACTTTAACCCACAAAGCACTCAACAAAGGAGATGCCTTAGATAATTTTCATGATTCGGTAGTATTACTGAAGGCAAACCGTTCTGCCACGGGAAAACAACCACTAAAATTTCACGGTGTATACTTGCAGTAAAAATGACTCCATGATTTCGTAGGCATACCAAGTGGGATTGTATATTTCATCGGCACCTAAAATAAAAGATATTATACAATGTAATGTAAATAATGGAAGTATATGAATATATTTTTTATTATTTAAAATGCGTGGAAGCACATTTCAAACATATTTCTTTTTTGATCGCTTGCATAAATAGCTCGTACCTATAAAGTAAAAAAAATAATCAAAACGTATCTTCATAAATTAATAAAGAAGTGACCAAAAAGAAAATATTATTAAAATATGGGGAATGTTACGGGAATAATCTAGTGACTAGCAGAGTTTTTTTATTATCACAATTAATTTTCTCAAATCCTTGAAAACGTCGAAAATTAGAGCGAGTTGCGGAATAATAGAGAAACTAACTATAATTAAAGTAAAATTACACCTTGCTAAGCAGACTACCAAAATAATTATAAAGGTACATCGTAGGAACATACCTGCGCCAGAACGCATAGATTCCTGTTTCTTTTTTAAGTGCTTGCGAAAAGGAGTCATCAATATCTCTTTTTTATTTTTTATTTCCTTCACTGGCCTTCCGGTAAGTTGAGCGAGACGAATCCATGCATCTGCTTGTTTCTTCTTATCTTTGTGATTTGCATCTTTGGGATTCCAGATGCAGGATTCCATCTGGTAATGCTCGAAGAAAGAAAGACAGTCGTCATTTGACCAGCTACTCATTTTTTATTTTGTCCGTACAAGCACAAAATAAATCTAGTACCAGAAGGTAGGCTCCCTACGAGACACCAAAACGGCCCACTCGCTAATTCGCACTTGCGTACACGGAAGCGTGCGGGCTAGAGCGGAAACGTGTACTCGCCGCGAGATCACAATGCCCACTGAACGCAGACCAACGTGTAAATGCGTCGCAAGCGCTTGCCGCAAACGCCCTTTGATCTGCGTCAAAAAACCGACACTCGACTGGATCGGAAGGAAGCGCCCACAAACTCACGCAAGCCAAACGCCCTCTTTACACGCTTGTGATTGTTGGGGCTTGCGAAGGCTTGGCAAGCGTGTAAACGTACCTTTAGAGACGAAACATTGTTTTTGTTTAATGTTATAAGACACCCATCTAATTATGGATCACTACCGGCGCCTATGCATATAAGTAACTTTAACCCACAAAGCACTCAACAAAGGAGATGCCTTAGACCGATTTCTACACAAAATTGTAAATTGACCGCCGCTACAAAATGGCGGATAACCTAATTCATTTAAATCCAATCAATATCAAATGAAATGGTTTGAAAAGTAAAAAACAGTGAACTTGACTTAATCAAACCATAACCTGTAATTAGTCACATGGGGACCAAGCGAGATAATTTTTGTCGTATTTCGGCAGATATTGCACTTCCGCACTTGTGCGTTTTACTAGCTTCCTAGCTCAGCCCTTCGTTCCCGTGGATTACACGTGACGTACGAAAGTGCTTCGGGTCCAACGTCGAGTTGGGAAGGTAGGAAAGGTAACAATCAAACATTGAAAAATACATTATTTATTTATTGATTTTTAAAATGAATCAGTTTATTGTATATATGACGGATACACTTTTAGGGATCCGTTTTTTTTCATTAAATAAGTAATTCTTGTATCTATGTATATACCTTTGCATGACCAGTCTTCCTAACTCCATGTTGTGGTTGACATAATCATTATCATAAACGTGATAGTTAATGCTTGGGAATAGGTCCTTCCCCATAAATTTATTTAGCGCTTTTGTCATTATGTACTCAGTTTTTATTTTTGGTAGAAGTCGCTTACTGTCGGCGTCGAGATTTTGGCGTATAACAAATTCACACTGTGACTTCGTTGGATGCATAAACCAGGTAACCTTGGCTTTTTTGGAAAGTTAGGCTCTGTTTGTTATGTGGCTCTAGTAAACCTTTTATACAAGTTTGGCATTTGATTTTTTTTAATAGAATAAACAACAAAGCCCGCTATGTATTCCAGAACTTTCTCCCCAAACGGTGAAAGAAACATTTCACTTTCTATATCTAGGTTCGTTTCTTCAAAGTCAATTTTGTCCAAGTTAGCTATATTGCTGTCATCATCACTTCGCGCAGTTTGATTATTTTTTTTCATAGATGACGAGCAATTTAATATTGCCATTTTTTCCAACGGTGTGCAGTTGGTACCTTTCGCAAAGGAATGCAATTCTCCATGTATAAGTAATTTTTTGTATATAGCCTCAAATTGTCGTGCCGTTGGATTATCTGAGTACCCACCATGGCTACGGACAACAGAAAAAAATATTTCAATATGATCCTGGCTGATCTTATGCATTGGCAAGTAAGTCATATTTGTATTTTCATTTAAAATCAGATTTTTAAACATGGCCTTAGTACTGGTAATACAAATTAAAATGCCAAGAAAACCAGTATATCGAGGAGATTGAAGTAGATTCACTTTGGTCATTATGTGGCCTTTAGTAACGTACGTAAATAAATTCTGAAAAAAATCAAGAGCTTCATCCAACCTTTCAAACGCTTTCTGATAATTCTCGATGCTGAGAGCCCTTTTCAGGCCGTATTGCTTCGTTCGGGAATCAAGTATATCAAATACATCATTTACGAGTTTTATAAATGTAGCTGTGGCCGTGACATGTGTAAATTCAGGTATTTTCATACTGTTGCTGCAAAAAAGTAGCGCATCTGCAACACTTTTACTAAATAATTGACTTGCTAGTTTCACACTCATTATTTTCATTTTAAAATTAATATGGTTGGCTCTTAATTTGTTAGCCATGTAAAATAATTCCTTTTCTTGGATGTTGTGCAATATCTCCAAATATCTCCATGAAATTGTTTCTCCAGATTCATTTGTAAAACTGCCGTAATGTTGGAAAGAATTTCGAATTAAATTAAGTGCATGGCAAGGGTCTAGAAAGAAATGTACATTTTGACCTGACGAAGGATCCAAAAACAATGTTTGAAGTTTAGTCGGGTCCAAACAACACCCTAATTCCTCAGCCATAGCTAAGTTAGCCTTTGCACCATCACAAGTCAAGGCTTTTACTTTAACTCCAACATCGTTAATCAGAGTTAATGCATCCGTGACTAGCTGCGCTTTTTGACTACCAAAAAATAACCAATGGGAATTTTAAATATTTTGTTTATCCCAACAAGCAAGAAAACCAATGCATCAGTTGCCAAGTCACTATTGTCAGTTACAAAATCAAAACCATGTTCGACATATCCAAAGTAACGTTGTGTTTTTGGATCCCATTCTGTATGTTGCTTGATTTTTATTTCATCGAATATTAGAGCACAGTAAATTTTATCGTGACTTTTTTCGGCATAGATTTTTAAAGCATTCAGAGCTTCTTTTGTAAATCCTGGTTTACCGTCAATATTGCTGTACCACTTTGACAGAGTTCTTGGGTGGGGTAAGCACGTTCCAAAGGTTTTACGGACATATTTATATGCTTTTGGTGAATAATAATTTAATGTAAGAGCGAAACTTCTAAGTTCAGGTGAATACTTTGTTCGAAGAAGTTTATCGGTTTCTTTCATTTGCATTTGTCTCTTTAATAGTTCTTGCTCTTCTACTCCAATGTTTTCTAAAATTCTTCGTTCTTCTCGATCTATTAGAGACTTTTCACTTAAATCATTTAAAATATCAGATAAATGTTTAACTTTTTTCTTTAAGTATTTATTTTTTGCTAACAGTCTCTTAATTTTTATATTTTTGTATTCCAATTGTTTTTTTAGCTTTCTCTTTCTAGGTGTGTCAAGCTGCAACAAATTAGAAATATGTAAACTTGATAATCAACAAAAAAAACACTTAATCAATAATTTGCTTAGTAATTATTACAATACGTGTTAGTATATAATAAAGGTTCATCTAGCAATATTGTTAACTGCCGAGAAATTTTGAACCGGAAAGGATAACTTTTAATTAAACTCCTATGTATTTCGGTAGTTTATATTATATCGAGAAACCGTTACATAAAATAAATGCAGTTCAAGTATCGCGTTATTAAATATTTTTATATTACTTATTAGGAACTCAATTACTAGTATATTTACGAATAAATAAATAAATATAAGATATCACATATTAAAATTTCGAAAGTGTTTGGAAACAAGACTGATCGAAATGGTCCGAACAAATGACGCTGGTTCTTGTAGGAGCCCATGTTTCTCCTCTTTGGCAAAAATTTACCCATTGTCTTCTTAACACTGGGTTTTTCGGAAATCTGTAAAATGCGTGATATTTACCGTTGACAATTGATATAAAATTATAACAAATCGATTATCATTTGATCTAATACAATAAAATTTCGATTAACCACGGTCATCGGATATATTAAAATCGCTTTAAGGATTACGCTTTTTTAAATAAGCGTTTTAAATTAATAATAAGTCTTTAGAAAAATAAAATATTATTACATAATCAGTGAAATAGTTAGTTACATTACACATATCAACCAAAGAAATAATTCATTTCTATTTTCACATGAACGAATGAATCATCATTCGTTCATTGTGTCCCCGCACTTCAACAAGAGTTCCCGCGTACCACGCAATTTCACATCGTTTTTCTATCGTAATCCTTCGAAACAAAATACGCTATAAAAAGCTTGATTTATTAAAATAATACTTACATGTGATAAGAAACTCCATCGTTAGTAAAATTAGAAGTCTGCGAACGTCTTCTACACGAAATCACTGCACAACACACCATTTTCGGGAGCTCAGTTTAGCGATACGAATGAAAAGATAATGGCGTCCATCCGCGTCCAACTAGTTTTTATAAAGTGACATGACAAAATGGCCATGTACTTCGGCAGAGGGGAAAGCGTGGATAAGGCATCTCCTTTGTTGGGTGCTTTGTGCTTTAACCCGAACCTAAAGCGAGCCGCACTGGCAGGGTTGCCATGTGATAGCGGTACGCGGGAGAGAAATTAAACACAAGGAGATGGTTTTAAGACTGACTTTATTTTAATAAATGGACCCTTTATATAGTAATTAATTAGGGTTTACATGATGTCATAGTATGAGTACCTAGATGGTGTCATAGGTTGTTGCCCTCTACGGTATGTAGGCTAGGCTTCAGTGGGGCTACCATGAGTTTAAAACTTACGCGCTCGATATCGCCTACGTAAATATGTCTATGAAAATCTTGTACAGCGCCGCCTGGTGGTTACGCGAAGAACTAAAATCGGCTGTATGAAAAAAAACAACTCGATAGGTTTTTAACGTAAGTAAGTTTTCGATAGCCAACTCATGGTAGGCCCACAGGTTACAGATGTTTATACTTAGATACTATTACAACCTCAATTACCATATATAGAATTATATCATATTATAGGGTCATGTTACAATATTAATTCTTCGAACTATTTTATCTTATTCCTATTACAATGTAGCGCAAATCAAGTGTGTCAAAGGGATATCCCCAATTTGCGCAAACATTTATACAGGGTGTCCCAAAAAGTAGTGTCAAGCGGAAGTCCTGTGATAGAACACCCCGTGGGGCATCCGAGACACCCCCATGTATGTTCCGCGATTTTTTATAATTTTCGAGTTAAGATTTTTTTTCTAAACTTTTGAGAATAATTGACCTAACCGACTAAAAATGTTGTAGAGAAAAAAGTATTTGACTTTTTTGAGTAATTCTTTTTGCAAATCAATTTTCATGAGTTTTTCTTTAATGCCTAAAATATTTGTCTCCATAACTTATGTGGAAAATATCAAAATTATGGTACTAACTGAAAAGTTACGTTCTGTAAATAATGTCTTACAATTTCAACGTTAAATTTAAAATATTAGGAGGTAACTGCAAGGCTCCTTAGTAACTTTAAAAACTGCGCTAGACTCTCAGCTTTCATAATCATTAATAAAAACTGGTACTTAATGGGCTACTTTTGCTGAAATCGGACTTCAAAGACAGAGAGGTGGAAAGATCATAAAATTAGCCATTTGATACGAAGTATTATTTGGACATTTTATTATTTCTAAAGTTAATAAGATTGATAACAATCAAAATTATACCAGAAATGCTAAGAAATAACCACTTGAAAGTTTAATTTGTGGGACTTAAAAAATTAATTAAGTTTAAAAATGGGAACTTTATTGAAAAAGAAAAATTATCGTTGTACGATTACATCGCACATCTTTTACGCGCAGCGGCTAATTTAGGTCACACTCGCGTCAGCGGTTTACTTCATTATAGCAACAATAAAATTACTCAGAGAGTCCGTTCACAGCGACTATCGAGACAAGAACCATTCAACTATAACTAATTTGTAACTTTTATATATCGTAATAAACTACTTAGTCTCGCGAAGTGAATCTTTCTGTTCTCCACACAACACACATCATCTAACATCTGCCGCCGTCATCTACGTGCCAGCTCACTACAACTACTTCCTGTACGGTGTTCGTGGTCAACTAAGCGCACATCGTACATTATGGTCCTTCGAGCAACGGTTTAGTGGGTATTATTTCTCTTAATTACGTTAGCGAATCGGTTTGGCTGGCCTCCCAGAAGCGGGTCTCCCCAGTCAAATTGAGAAGTCGTACATAGCGTAAGCGAGAGGGTACGATCCCTAAACCAGACCTTCGCCGCGCTCTTCGCCTGCCACCGTCAACCAAGTGCCGGGTCCTTGAGCTACGCAACTGCAACTTACTTCACAAGAAGAACTACTGAACAACTGTCATTATGTCTGAACTGACACTGCAACAAACTGTATTTGAAAACATCAAGACATTATGTTTGAACTACAAAAAAGATAGTCCAGCAAGAAAAACTACAGAATACCTAACTAAACGGCTGGTCTCTCTGGAAAGCCAATGGGAAGATTTTGAGACACGTCATCAACTGCTGGAAAAAACGGAGGAGAAGAGCATCAACTATTTCAAAGAGAACATTTATGAAAAAACAAAGGAGATGTACGAGTCGACAAAAGCTGACATTTTGCAACGAATGCTGGCTGCCACTTCCACTCCTAAGGAAACTGAAATACCTAGCCCGCTACGTCCCGAACAAGAATCGAAGTTTTCCGAACAAACCAAGGAAAAGCTTCAACGGCAAGAATGTAACTTCAAAGCCATAAAACGAGCGATGTCAAAGGTGAAACTGGGAGAAACAAACAGCAAATGGGATCTAGAAGATCACCTCAACATCTTGAAAACGAAGTGGGAAGCGATCGACAAACTTCATTGGGAACTTGAAACTTTGAACCAAACATCTGAGATGAATTACAACAACATTTTTACGGAAATAGAACAGCAATACGATCAACTCAGAAAGAACATAAACGCTAAGGTTTGGTCCAACTCACACTATCAGCAATCAACACCGAAGATAAGCATACCGGAATTTACTGGAAATTACAATCAGTGGATTTCCTTCAAAGACCTCTTCATGGAAACAGTGCACAATAATCCCACTATCTCTAATGCCCAGAAGATGCAGCATTTAAAGGCAAAGCTGAAAGGAGAGCCTGAGAGGCTCGTACAACATCTGCACATAAGCGTCGAAAACTATGAATCATGTTGGGAGATCTTGAATCAACGATATGACAATCGGCGCTTACTATTCACATCGTTCATGAATACACTCTTCAATTTACCCATCATTCAGCAGCCTAACGCATACAATTTGAAGAAAATGCATGACATCATTATCGAAAGCCTAAACGGCCTCGCCAACATGGAGGTCGATACGATATCCTGGGGTCCAATTATTGTCCATACTATGTCTCAAAAACTTGACTCAGCCACTTACAACGAGTACACAAAAGAGTTAAGTGATCCCCGAGAAATTCCCAATTTGAGCGAGTTTACAACTTTCCTGGAAAATAAGTTCATGGCATTCGAAACTATGAGGAATCAGCATAAAGAAACTTCCACCCTGCAAAAAACTGCAAACAACAAGATGTACCAGCCCGTGAAGAAATTCAACTATCAATTTAAACGAGAATTACCTAAAACTTATCACACTACAAATATGAATACGATGAAATGTCCGCTATGCAATGGAATACATGTGCTGATGCAATGTGCAAAGTTCAATGACATGAATGTCGAACAGAAAAACGCCACGGTAACAAAACTGCATGTGTGTAGAAATTGCCTCTACAGTCATGGCCATGAACGTTGTAAGTCATCGAAAACTTGCAAGGAGTGCAATTTACCGCATCATACACTATTGCACAACAACAACATGAAAAACCTACTTACTATGGAAAGAATAACGCCGAGCCACAGCCCTCAATTTCTGGTCAACAAACCAACCATTTATCGAATGACGACATGGAGATCCTGCTAACTACTGCGCAACTCAAGGTGAAGGCTTCAGATGGTACCTACGTGATCCTGCGAGCATTACTTGACCAAGGCTCACAAGTCAACATAATAAGCGAAAATGCCGCTCAGTTACTCAACATACCAAGAAAGAGGATGAACGCATCCATATCAGGCGTCGGCTCCGTATCTGGGGATTGTACAGGATACGTCAACTTGGAATGCATGTCTATACACTCAAACTATGCATTCCAAGCGAAAACGTTAATTATGAAGAAATTAATTAATAACCTACCTAACAAATCTTTCCAAACGCCTAACTGGGCGCACATTCAGAACTTGAAACTGGCTGATCCTGAATTTAATGTGTCACGTCGTGTAGACATACTCCTCGGCGCTGATATCTATTCTGAAATTATAATGGACGGAGTTCTAAAGCCAGATCATCATTCTCCAACTGCTCAACAAACACACCTTGGCTGGATTCTCTGCGGCAGTATAAGAACGCTTAACTGCTGCGTAACACTGACGAATCTCAACGAACTGACAAGATTCTGGGAAAACGAGGATATAATACCAACAAACAACGATATTCCTGCAGATGACTATTGTGAGAGATTCTATAACGAAACTACTAAGCGAGATTGTGATGGAAGATATACCGTGAAAATGCCTCTCTGCGAAAATTTTGAAGAAAAGCTGGGAAACTCGAAACATATTGCAACTTCTCAATTTCTGCAGCTGGAAAAACGACTAACTCGAAACCCTCTACTCAAAACGATGTATACAGACTTCATTAACGAATACATTGACCTGGGTCATATGAAGCCGTCTACATCACATGACGAAGTCCAATGCTACCTTCCTCACCATGGAGTGTTACGCGAGAGCTCCGAAACTGCTGAAACTGCGCGTCGTGTTCAACGCATCTCAGAAAACAAGCTCCGGCTGCAGCTTAAATGATCTCATGGAGAAGGGGCCCAACCTGCAAAAGATCTGCAAACTTTGATTCTGAAATGGAGAAGCTACGAATATGTATTCACGGCAGACATTGAAAAAGATGTACCGGTGCATCATGCTGGACCCAGAACAACAACATTTACAAAAAATACTATGGCGTGACAACACTAACGGAAAACTGAACAGAAATGAATCTATGCACTGTCACTTATGGGACAAAGGCTGCCCCATGGTTAGCCATGAGAACACTAAAACAGCTAGCCCTTGACGATGGCCACAAAGCACCCCGAGGCAGCCAAGATGTTACAAAATGAATGTTACGTCGATGACGTCATCAGAGGTCATCATTCATTGGAAAAAGCAAAAGAGATCCAACACGCTTTGATTAACATACTAAAGGGAGGAGGAATGAATCTACGCAAGTGGTCGAGCAATAAACAAGGGTTACTAGAAAACTTATCGCCAGAACAAATTGCAAATGTGTCATCATTCGACTTTAAAGACGAATCATCACATAAAACTTTGGGTTTAGCTTGGAACCCCAAAACAGACACATTTATGTTTGATTGGAAAACTAACGATTCCGAAAAACGGAAAAACAAGAGACAGATGCTGTCGGAAATTTCGACACTTTTTGACCCGCTTGGATGGCTCGCACCTATTACTGTATCAGCAAAATTATTATTTCAAAATGTTTGGACAAGTAAGATTGGATGGGATGACGCGCTACCAGAAGAAATTGAAAACAAGTGGGCAAAATTAAGAAAGGAGCTAAACTGTATCAAGGATATGAAAATAAACAGATGGATCGGAAATAAACAACAACAAAAGATAGAACTGCACGGATATTGCGACGCAAGAGAAAAAAGCTTGCGCTTGCGTTCTGTACTGCCGAGTGATAAACGAGGGTGACCAACCTATCGTAACATTGCTGGCAGCCAAGACGAGAGTAGCACCGTTATCTCAGAGTACTACTCTCCCTAAACTTGAACTTTGCGGTGCCTTGCTGTTATCTCAGCTGATGGAAAAGGTGACTGAAGCGCTGAAAGAAACTACAATAACAATACACGCTTGGTGTGACTCCAAGGTTGTTTTAGCGTGGATACAAGGAAACAAGCAAAAATGGGAAAAATACGTGTCCAATAGAGTGGGAAAAATAATTGAGATTATTCCTGCCGACAAATGGCATTATGTACACACTAGTATTAACCCCGCAGACTGCGCGTCGCGCGGCTTATCTCCAATGAAACTCATGACTCATGATCTATGGTGGCGAGGGCCGTCATTTTTGCATACAACGAACATAGAAGTATTAGAAAGCAAGATGTGCTTGTTTACAACAGATGTTGGAAGAGAAAGTCCACGACAATCGTGCATTGTTCAGAAGGAACAAATAAACGAACATTTTATCAACTTATTACTTATTAAATTGAGTTCATTGAGCCGAGTATACAGAGTGATCGCCTGGGTTTCATACGTTTGATCATAGCGACAAGCCGCCGGAAGCAATCCGAAACCCGTCACATTTACCTAACTACTTGTGAAATACAACAAGCAACTACGCACGTCGTTAAATTCATACAAATAACAGAATTTAGCGAAGAAATCAATCAATTGAAATCAGACAAAATGGTTTCAAACAAGAGCAAGATCTATAAACTCAATCCGTATTTGGACGAAAATGACGTCGTTCGAGTTGGAGGTCGCCTGAAAAACTCTGTCTTAACACCTGACATGAAGAACCCAATCATCTTACCGCATAATGGAAGAATGACTGAGCTAGTCATAGATCAGGCCCATTTGCTGACCTTGCACGGTGGAGCGCGCCTCACCCTTGCGCAGATTAGGCAGCGATATTGGATCATAGGCGGCAATAGAGCAGTAAAGAGCAGATTACGCAACTGTGTAAAATGCCACCGTCACAACTCTCACGAAAATCATCAACTGATGAGTGACTTACCGAAGCAGCGCGTTACTCCATCGAGGCCCTTTACACACACTGGGGTCGATTTTACTGGATCCATCGACGTCAAGATCAACAAAGGACGAGGTGTGAAAACATCAAAGGGATACGTAGTCATCTTTGTTTGTATGGCAACCAAGGCCGTACACATCGAACTTACGTCAGACCTAAGCACAGAAACCTTCATGGCTGCTTTCAAAAGGATGTGTGCAAGACGAGGAACACCAGAGCACGTCTACTCGGATAACGGCACGAATTTTGTTGGCACAGCCAGGGTCATAAAACAAGATTTTGACAACTTCAAGCAACTACTAACCCCAGATTTTTTTGATGAGATCAACAAACTAGAAGTCCAATGGCACTTCAACGCTCCTGCTTGGCCCAGCGCTGGCGGCCTGTGGGAAGCCGCTGTCAGGGCAATGAAACACCACTTGAGACGCACTCTCGGCGACCAAAAACTGACGTATGAGGAACTACTAACTCTACTATCGGAAATTGAGGGGTGTCTGAACTCTAGGCCCCTCTGTCCACTCACAGAAGATCCTGACGAATTCTACAACTGCCTGACGCCCGGTCACTTTCTCACTGGAGGGCCTATCATGTCTTTGCCGCAATCAGACAGTAGCGACATTAGAAACATAGACATGAGAAAACGCTGGCAGTTAACATGCCACATGTTACAACGCTTCTGGAAGACATGGTCATCCGATTATTTGCATCAACTGCAAATAAGAAGTAAATGGCAAAAAGCCTACCGCTAACATCAAAGAAGACGATATCGTGCTTATAAAAGAAGACAATCTTCCCCTGGAAAATGGGCTCTTGGACGCGTGACAGAGCTACATCCAGGTAGCGACGGGCTTGTCAGAGTGACTACTGTTAAAACGAAAACTGGAGTAATCAAACGACCGATTACTAAACTGTCACCATTACCCATAAATGACGTCAAAACCAAGATGGTACTTCATCAGCAACTGACATACGTTAAGCAGTCATCAAAAAATGAAAATCTTAGAACACCCAGTCTCGAAAACAGAACACCCAGACTCGGAAATACAAGAACTAGCAAACTAAGTTTATTTGCGACGATGCTCACATTGTTTGCGATAGTAACTGGGTCACATGTCAACGCGTCACAAACAGACACTCAAATTACAAGCCTACAAAATAGACCGATTTATTACGATTTGAATGGAAAAATACAGCTGATACACGATGAATGGATATTATTGATGTACTATAATTTAACAACTTATTGGGAAAGCACAGAAAGTATGCAGATTTATCTTGATCATCTTAACAACGCCTGCGAAAAATGGAGTCCAGATACTGCAGAAATACCATGGATCAATTGTATCATGAGATGAACTTACTGAATTATTATAACACTATGTTACTGGCACCTCATCAGCATCTATCTACAAGGAAGCGTCGGGGACTAATAGACGGGGTCGGATACATAGCGAACAATCTATTTGGCATACTTGATGAACGATTCGCAGAAAAAATACCATCAAGATATCAAGGCTATTCAGAACAATGAAAAATATCTTCTCCAACTAGTCAAAAATCAAACTTCCATCGCACAACTAGAGAATGACGCTATGAAGAAAAACGAGGCTAACATCAAACAACAATTTGATAGTATAAACAAGTTTTTGCAGCAGGAAAACATAAGCTTCACTAAGATGGAAACTGGCATAGAAACTCTTATGGCTATGAACTATTTTGATTCATCAGCGATTACTGCCACACTCTTACTGGCTAATCTGAGGAGAATGCAAGAGATGTTCTACAATACACTGACGGATATCTACCAAGGCCATATAGACATACATCTAATAACACCAGTCAACTTAATCAAACAGCTGACTGATATATCAGGACACTTGCCCAGAACATTGTTCCTGCCTATCGACAACATAAGAGAACAGATTAAGGACATATATCATTTACTCTATGTCAGAGGCAGAGTAACTAACTACTATTTCATGTTTGAAGTTCACATTCCTCTTATATGTGACGAAGATTTCACGTTCTATCGAGCAATTCCGCTGCCTATCTCTATAAGCAATGATACTGTAAGATGGGCAAAAATATCATCAGACTTCATCGCTGTCAACTTACGAAAAAATACATATATAACATTGGCACGAGAAGATATCAAACGCTGCACACAGAGAAGCGTGGACAATTATATTTGTAAGACGAAACTACCGATATACAATTTACATAACAATAAAGCGCCTTGCGAAGCAAAACTTTTGGATCAACGAACTACCTTGCCCTGTGAAACTGGAAACGGTCAATGTCAAGACTCCTGGATCAAACTACATATAACAAACATGTGGTTGATCATATGTTGCGATAAATGCGTCATAAGAATTATATGTGATAATGACGTAACAGTTCACAGTATAACAGCTTCTAGCATCATAACCATAGCTCAAGGTTGCCTGTTACAAGCGGAGGAGTTAACTATTTACGCTCATAACCAGTTCAACAGCGAAGTGAAGATGGAGACTGATGTGCATATTCCAACAATAAACTCTTCTATAAATAAAGTCGTAGAATTGGCCGTACGAAAGATGCCTAACCTGATGTACGACTCTGATGGATCAACGTATAAAGAAATAGATCGGAAACTATCTATACAGAGAGAACAAGAAGATCGAGGACTGACTGTGTCAGCTCATGATATACACCAGTACTCAATATCTTATATCTTGGTAGCGGCCGCCCTGATCGCCTTCTCCGTGTGGGTGGTGAGGAAGCGTTGCCGCCGCGCCGGATTCCCTGCATCTCCAGGAAACAACCAGCAACAGCGGTCAGATGACATAGAAATGCAAGAGATTCGACCAGCAACAGCATCAATGAACAGATGTCACGAAAACGTTGCATTTAATTTTGAATGAATGTTAATTTTATTATGTTATTTTACTTATATTGTTTTTAATTTTCATCTACTTTGTAAAGGATGGAATCTTCTCTCGATATTTGGCTCATCTGTGCGGTTGGGAGCATGTACGATTACATCGCACATCTTTTACGCGCAGCGGCTAATTTAGGTCACACTCGCGTCAGCGGTTTACTTCATTATAGCAACAATAAAATTACTCACAGAGTCCGTTCACAGCCACTATCGAGACAAGAACCATTCAACTATAACTAATTTGTAACTTTTATATATCGTAATAAACTACTTAGTCTCGCGAAGTGAATCTTTCTGTTCTCCACACAACACACATCAACTAACATCTGGCGCCGTCATCTACGTGCCAGCTCACTACAACTACTTCCTGTACGGTGTTCGTGGTCAACTAAGCGCACATCGTACAATCGTTTTTGATTATTTATTGTAAAAAGTTTATCAGTAAAAGTTTATTAAAGTCCGTAAAGAAAGCAAAGTTCGTCAAGTTCGTCGTAACAAAGGTATTACATGTGAAAACAGTGTTAGCGCAATGAAACATAAATTAAATAAAAAAAAAATCATCCAAATGTTTGCATCTGAGTGCTCCTGTATTAAATTTAGGTTTGTTACCAAACTGACTAACTTTCGAAATAATAAAATGTCCAAATAATACTTGTTCATCAAATGGCTTATTTTATGATATTTCCACCTCTCTGTCTTTGTAGTCCGATTTCAGTAAAAGTAGCCTATTAAGTACCAGTTTTTATTAATGATTATAAGAGCTTAGAGTCTGGCGCAGTTTTAAAAGTTACTAAGGAGCCATGCAGCTACCTCCTAATATTTTAAATTTAACGTTGAAATTGTAAGACATTATTTACAGAACGTAACTTTTCAGTTTGAACCATAATTTTGATATTTTCCATATAAGTTATGGAGACAAATATTTAAGGCATTAAAGAAAAACTCATGAAAAATGATTTGCAAAAAGAATTACTCAAAAAAGTCAAATACTTTTTTCTCTACAATATTTTTAGTCGGTTTGGTCAGTTGTTCTTAAAAATTTTTGAAAAAAAATCATAACTCGAAAACTATAAAAAATTGCGGAACATACATGGGGGTGTTTCGGATGCCCCACAGGGTGTTCTATCTCAGGACTTCCGCTTGACACTACTTTTTGGGACACCCTGTATATTCTATCATATACAATGTGTCCCGTTACCGGTGTCGGAGCTTGTAATGGTATAAAATATGGCATGTTTTTAATGACAAATTGTCTCTCCAATTTTTTTTTCTCACATGGTATTAAAATGGCGGCCATTTTGTTTTTTGGTTACTTAGACCCGGGTTCTCCCACTAATTCGACCACCACTACTCATGTAAATGTCCTATGAACATAAAAAAGGTGTCATTAGATAGCTAAACATGTAGACAACAATTACGCAGCCATAATATTTCAATTCTCATGAAACAAAAAAAGAAAAAAAATATTAAAGAAAAAATATTATAATTTTAATGTGTATTTTTTAATTAATAGCATTTTGCGAAAAACTAACATGGACATTAAACTACTTATTTTTTATTTTGAAACGAGAGATGAGGATGTTTGCTTAAAATAAAATGCTAAATTCTGTGCTCTTAATGAAATACTTTAGAAGTTGTAACAATTTAAATAAGTCCCTTTTTTGCTTAACTACGGGAGCAGTTGGAAAAAAATAATGCATAATTAATTACAAATGCAATTTAATTATTATTAAAAGTGCGATTACAGCCATTGTTCAAAATGATCTCCGCGGTGTTGCAGGCAAGCTGTAGCTCGTATTAAAATATTATTTGTAGATCTTCGGACCATATCCCTGTCTTCTTTTAATTCGTTTCCAACTAGCATAATTTTCTCTATTAATTCTTCACGAGTATTTGGCACGTCGACATACACTTTCTGCTTCATTGTGCCACACAAGAAAAAAAATAATGGGGTTAAATCCGGTGAACGAGGAGGCCAAAATTTTCATTTAAATAATTTCGCACGGGCCGGAGCACCGTCCAGCTAAAGTATCATACCGGTCCTATAATTTAATGGCATCTCTAGAAGAGCGTCTAAAAATCTGTTTGTAGAAACTCCAAAAATCTTTGGCCATTCATTGTGGACGGTAAAATTATTGGTCCAATCAGAAGATCGTCGATCATACCGGCCCAAACATTCACTGAGAACTGGTGCTGAAAGGAACTCTCTCTAACTGCGTGAGGATTTTCGTGAAGCAGCAGATGTTCATTCCGGTGGTTGATGTAGCCCGATCGTGTGAAAATAGCTTCGTCGGTCCACAAAATTTTTCTACAATAATTAGGGTTCAAACGTGCTCTTCTATTTACCCACGAAGAAAAGACTGACCTCTTTGAGAAATCCGGTCCGGTTATCTCTTGCGCTCTCTTAAAATGATAGGGATGTAATCCTTCCCTTTTCAGGACTCTCCACACCGACATTTTAGGTCAAACTAGTCGATATGCTATTCGTCTGATACTCAACTTCATAAATTTTTAGGTGGGAGACGTTTTGTTGACCGGTTGCTGTTACCACCATACAGTTGCGTAAAACCCGCCAAGTGACTCTGGCCTCTCTCGGTCAGATCGCGTTCCGGGATCAGCACTGTACGAACCGGAGCCAGGGGGGAACATTGTTGCGGCAAGCGCCGGACTAGTGGAGTCTTAGCGGCGGTATTGTGCGAGCAGAGTGGGTCAGCCCGCCGGCCAGGGAGACCCGTATAAACGGGGGCCCTTCCGTCCGGCGGACTGGCCAACTCTGACCCGCACAGCTCAATACTAGTGCGAGACTCCACGCCTTGTCTCATTGTTGCCGCAGCAGTGGTCTCCTCTTTCAGCGGGCTTTCAGGGTGAGTGCGACAGGCTCAATATGGTCTATTGTGCCTATCCACCTCATATTTGGATCTCACTACCGCTTACCATCAGGTGGAGTGAGGTCATCTTGTTAGATTATTATAAAAGAAAAAAAAAACCTAAGATCTTCTGGTATTAATGCCAATATCTCTTCTTCATCTTGCGGCGACAAAACAAACTACGTTCATTGGCAGGCCTCCGTATGCCCTGCCGGATACTTCCAACCGGTAAATAGCGTTTTCTTTCTCGCTCACACCTTACCTTTCTCATCGTCGCTTCTACCTGGACGGCGAATAGCATAGTATTGTACGCGACCGCTTCCTAGAATTTGGAAACTATTTTTCTTTTTGAAGCGGATCTTGACAAGAAGTTTTTATACGGCTGTATATATGTTACCGGAAATGTATGAAATCAAGGAATATGGCGGTGTCACCTACAGGTGACACTGGGCATAAAAAAAAGCTAGGGGATGAATTTTTTTTACTTTTATTTTTTCTACATTTTTAATATGTAAATACGTCTTATTGACGCACGAAATATTTTTTTTTTTCTTCATAAACGGTAGCTTGGGAATTAAAGAGTTAAAATTAATAACGTGTTTTACTATAGGAAGCGTTTACTTTACACATTTCCTAATACGATTTAGGAATTTTATACAATTCCGAGGAAATGTACACATTTCCTAGGATATCTATGCATTGAATAGTTTTTCAAACAATATTTTCTACATTTCCTAAACAGTTTAGGAATTGTACACAGTTCCTAGGAATTGTATACAATTCCTTGATTTCATACATTTCCGGTAACATATATACAGCCGTATAAAAACTTCTTGTCAAGATCCGCTTCAAAAAGAAAAATAGTTTCCAAATTCTAGGAAGCGGTCGCGTACAATACTATGCTATTCGCCGTCCAGGTAGAAGCGACGATGAGAAAGGTAAGGTGTGAGCGAGAAAGAAAACGCTATTTACCGGTTGGAATTATCCGGCAGGGCATACGGAGGCCTGCCAATGAACGTAGTTTTGTTTTGTCGCCGCAAGATGAAGAAGAGATATTGGCATTAATAACAGAAGATCCTAGGTTTTTTTTTTCTTTTATAATAATCTAACAAGATGACCTCACTCCACCTGATGGTAAGCGGTAGTGAGATCCAAATATGAGGTGGATAGGCACAATAGACCATATTGAGCCTGTCGCACTCACCCTGAAAGCCCGCTGAAAGAGGAGACCACTGCTGCGGCAACAATGAGACAAGGCGTGGAGTCTCGCATTAGTATTGAGCTGTGCGGGTCAGAGTTGGCCAGTCCGCCGGACGGAAGGGCCCCCGTTTATACGGGTCTCCCTGGCCGGCGGGCTGACCCACTCTGCTCGCACAATACCGCCGCTAAGACTCCACTAGTCCGGCGCTTGCCGCAAAAATGTTCCCCCCTGGCTCCGGTTCGTACAGTGCTGATCCCGGAACGCGATCTGACCGAGAGAGGCCAGAGTCACTTGGCGGGTTTTACGCAACTGTATGGTGGTAACAGCAACCGGTCAACAAAACGTCTCCCACCTAAAAAATTATGAAGTTGAGTATCAGACGAATACAATTCCTAGGAACTGTGTACAATTCCTAAACTGTTTAGGAAATGTAGAAAATATTGTTTGAAAAACTATTCAATGCATAGATATTCTAGGAAATGTGTACATTTCCTCGGAATTGTATAAAATTCCTAAATCGTATTAGGAAATGTGTAAAGTAAACGCTTCCTATAGTAAAACACGTTATTAATTTTAACTCTTTAATTCCCAAGCTACCGTTTATGAAGAAAAAAAAATATTTCGTGCGTCAATAAGACGTATTCACATGTTAAAAATGTAGAAAAAATAAAAATAAAAAAAATTCATCCCCTAGTTTTTTTTTATGGGGGTGTCACCTACAGGTGACACTGGGCATAATTTTTACCTAGTATGACTATTTTGATTTAGAAAGTAAATAAGAAAACAAATGTGTTTGTATGAATGTTTATTATTATTTATAAGAGAGAACACAGGTATTATCCGAGAAACAAGTAAGGTGATATAAGAAGGTACATATATTTTATTTATTATGAAATTTGTACCAACATTTTAGGTGCAAACAATGTTACATTTTGCACACATTTTTCTAGTGCGTTCATGGCATAGCCCACAGCGGCGTTGGGAACAGTCCTTTTCTGTGTGATCAGCGGAACTGCCGAAAAGTCTTGTTGGAAATAAAGACAAGAAATAGAACTTAAAGGGATTTAATTTAAGTTAGTTACAATTTTAAGGAACTTTATGTGTTATGTCTGGCGCCATTGCCTGCGCGCTGTCGAATGTGGCGGGCGCGGCGCGCGAGCCGGCGCGCGGCCGCCCCTCTCCCCCCTCGCTCCTCGCCCCGCGCGGTGTTGGGCTACTGCGTGCGTAGACATCCTGCGGGGGCCCCGGAGGAAGTTCTTCTTGAAACAGGGGGCAAACCCTGTTAAGAGCCCGTCGCTCTATGCCCCTTGCAGTGTGGAAGTCTGCTACCCGGCTAACTCCATCTTTGCCGGGGTATAAACGATGAACTCTGCCTAATTTCCATTTCAAAGGAGGGGGCTTATCTTCCTTAACCCTAGATAACTAAACTGTTTTCATTGTTTCATAATAACTACACCTTCGTCGAGCGGACTACGCAATGAAAAACTGAAACATAATCAAACATATTTATTTAATGTAGGAACTTGATAATAGCACAAAAGTAAAGTTTATAATTAGTAAAAAAAAAACAAAAAAACAATAATTTAATCAGGATACACAATACCTACACATGGGGGGATGGGGCCCTACCAAGATCTTTGGGCCCAAGCCAACCTCACGTGCAAGTGCGTACCCCTGCTGACCAACGAACGAGGCTCTGGCACCAGCTTTCCCTTCGGGGTTGGGTGGTCGGACGGCAGTCGCTCCCGTAAAAGCGAAACTCGCCACTCAAAATGGTAAGAAAAGTAAGGAAAAGAGCCAGAGATAGGGCGCCGCCGCAAAACGGCGGACTCTTGTGGCAAGTGGGCTAGGGCTACCGCGTTGGGGACGGACGCGGCTAAAGACGTTAGCCCCAACCCCACGGAAACTCCGCTTCGCGACGTGGAACGTGGGCACGCTTACCGGTCGCGCGAGAGAGCTGGCCGACGTACTCACCAGGCGGAGGGTGGCAGTGGCGTTCCTGCAGGAGACTCGGTGGAAAGGCAGCAGATCCCGGGCCATTGGGAATGACTACAAGCTGATCTACACAGGAGCACCTAGTGGAGAGAACGGGGTTGCGGTAGTGCTGTCCGGGGAGTTGCAGGATGACGTGTTGGAGGTGAAACGCTACAGCGACCGCTTAATGGACGTAACGGTGGGGTTACGACCCACTTGATAAGCGCATACGCTCCACAGGCTGGTTGCAGCGACACCGAAAAGACTTCATTCTGGGATAGACTTGGAGAGGTGCTGCGTGGAATCCCACCATCTCAGGGAGTCGTTCTGGGTGGCGATCTGAACGGTCATGTGGGTGAGGAGCCTGAGGAGTTCGAGCGTGTACATGGTGGCTATGGGTACGGCAGACGCAACACTGAAGGGAGAACATCCTCCAGTTGTGTTCGGCTGCCGACCTGGCTATTGTGAACACGTTTTTCCAAAAGAGGCCTGAACATTTAATCACCTACAGGAGTGGGCGGCACGCTACCCAGATCGCCTTCCTACTCACTAGAAGGCACCACATCGCCAAAGTAGTCAACTGCAAGGTCATACCCGGAGAGAGTCTCACGGCACAACACCGTCTACTTGTCATGGATCTCTGCGTGAAGCCCAAAGCCAAAAGCTTTGAGCGCTGTCGGCGTCAAATAAGGTGGTGGCGGCTTGACGAAAACAAATCCCAGGTGGTCTCAGCTATCGGTGACAAGTGCGCTGAGGCTGAGAACGAATCAGTTCAGAACCACTGGGACAGGATTCAGGCAACCATAACCGAAGCGGCAGAAGTCAGTGCTTGGCACGTCTAAGGGTGGACGCAAATTTGACAAGGAGACTTGGTGGTGGAACGACGCAGTCCAGAGGGAGACTAGGGTGAAGAAAGCCTTCTTTAAAAAGTGGCAAGCGTCCAACTCTCCTGAAGATCGCGACGCATACAGGTCCGCAAAACGTGCAACTAAGAAAGCTGTTGCCAGAGCCAGGCGAGCCCACCTACAACCGCTCTACGATAGGCTGGAATCGTCTGAGGGGCAGAAGCTTATCTATAGATTGGCACGTTCTAGGGTCAAAGCGGCACAGGATATCTCCGTGCCGCTGTGTTAAAGACCCTCACGGTAACCTACTATGCGAGGACCTCGCGGTGAAGGAGAGATGGCGCTCTTACTTCCACGAGCTGTTAAATAAACAGCATAGAGAAGTGCAGCCACCGGACCTCCCTCCAAATCTTGGACTTGTGCCACCGGTAACGCCTGAAGAAGTAGAGAATGCTCTTCGCCGCATGAAGAATCGGAAAGCTGTCGGAGCCGATGGAGTCCCCATCGAAGCCTGGAAGGCAATGGGTGGTCGTGGTGTGGGCATCCTTACTAACCTTTATAACCGCATACTCAGCACCGGCGGGATTCCTCGCCAATGGAGACTGAGTGTTATCACCCCGGTCTTCAAGGGTAAGGGATCAGTGCAAGAGTGCGGTAGTTATCGCGGTATAAAGGTCATGTCCCACACCATGAAACTATTCGAGCGGATAGTAGACTCTCGAATCCGTCAGGAAGTGCACTGTCTCTGGATGTCAATATGGTTTCCGCCCCGGTCACGGGACTATGGACCCCGTTTTTGCCCTAAGAATCATCATGGAGAAATACAGGACGAAGAACACGCCTCTCCACTTCCTATTTCTGGACATGGAGAAGGCCTTCGACTGTGTTCCGCGTGAGATGATTTGGTGGGCCCTGAGGTCCAAGGGAGTGCCAGAAACGTATGTTGATATCATTAGAGACATGTACTGTGATTCCGATTCTGTAGTTAGGACCGCTGTTGGCGACACTTTGCCCTTTCGTATAACCGTCGGAGTACACCAAGGCTCCGTCCTGAGTCCGTTTCTCTTCAGCCTGATATTAGACGTATTGTCAGACAGCATCAGAGACCACCATGAGCAGCCACCATGGCTACTTATGTATGCTGATGATATCGCGCTGGTGGACTCGGACAGGGGACGGCTGGTGAGACGTGTTAACACATGGAAGGAATCGCTTGAGAACGGGGGTCTGAAACTCAACGTGGCGAAGACAGAGTACTTGGCCTGCAACACTACAGATCCCATGTCCGTCCGCATAGGCAAAAACACGGTCGAGCGCACGGACCGGTTCAAGTATCTGGGATCTGTACTCCACGCGAACGGCGACATCGACTCCGACGTCAAGGCACGCATTGCTGCTGCTTGGGATAAATGGCGGGAGGTGAGCGGCGTCACTTGCGACCCTAAAATGCCGGTTAAGCTGAAGGGACAGGTCTATAAATCCATCATTAGGCCTGTCCTCTAATATGGTAGTGAAGCATGGCCATTACTTGAGCGGCACAAGCAGGAACTGCGGGTCACGGAGATGAAGATGCTGCGCTGGATGTCGGGAGTTACGCGAGCAGATCGCGTAAAGAACTCCCGAATTCGCGGCAGCCTTCATGTCCGAGACATCGCTGATAAACTGCAAGAGTGCCGCCTACGTTGGTACGGTCATGTTTTACGGAAACCGGCAAACTACGTAGGGAACAAGTGTCTAGCCATGTCGCTACCGCCGGGTCCCGGCAGAAGGGGAAGGCCCAAGAAGGCCTGGCTTGACGTTGTAGTGGATGACATGCGTGCCAACAAACTCTCCGTAAAGGATGCCGAAGACCGTGCGAAGTGGAGAGTTAGGAGTAGGAAAGCGGACCCCGGGCTCCGCAAGGATGCAACCGGGAAAACGCCAAGATGATGATGATGATGATGACACAATACCTACACATATCAACATCGTGCAGGCCACAAACAGCCTTTCTACATCTGGTGCAACAATGTTTGGTCATTCTCCGGGCCGTGGACGGATACAAGTAACAAATTTTACCCGCATTGGAAGAAGATGGAACTGGAGCTTCTACTGTAGAAGATTCACCAAGAATATCCTCAATCTTGACCCTTGAATTGCGTCTCAAACTCACGGTCTGTAATCGTTGTTCAGCCAGGGCTCCATGAGCTGATCTCCTAACTTCATTACAAAATCACGCCGACTCATCGGTTTCTTCTTATTCCTCACATTGTTTGACACGTAAATAGCAAAAGCATTAATTGAACATAGATTAAGCATGTTATAGAATATACACATAGGCCATATCATGGTTTTTAGATTCGTGCTCATATTTGAACACATTTGGTCATCAGTGTCCACTGCCCCTTTCGTGCTGTAATAAAAATGAATTTTTTCCAGTTTTCCAGTTGTTTCATTGATGCTAGGTTGATCATGAATAGTTGACAATAGAAAAAACATTTTGTTTGACTTGGCTTTGAATGAAATTAATGTTTTATCACCATCGTAACAAAACATCGAATTACCGATAGAGAAGATTTGGAATTTTTCATGTTTTTCGGGATTTCACGTTTATTGCTTCTCAATGTTAAATACACTAAAGTCAAGTTATATGGTGAAACTAGTAACTCATCAGCCAGAGCTACAGATGTGAACCAGTTATTCATTGTTTTGTTACGATTGGAGCCATGAAGAGTGGAAGTTATTTCTTTATAAAAAAATTAAGCCAATGGTTGCCTCTGCGAATCAGTTCCTTTTCCTAGGTATGTTATTACATATTAGGTATGTTAGTATTATAACAAATATAATATATAATAAATAAAAATTATATAAAATAATATTATAAAGATGAATGATTTGTATTTTTGTATGTAACGAATGAACTCAAAAACGACTGAACCGATTTCCAAAATTCTTTCACTATTGGAAAGCTACATTCACCCTTAGTAACAAAGGCTATATTTTATCGCGGTATAGAAAACAATACCCTCGGGACGCGGGTGAAACCGCGTGAAACAGATAGTTACATAATAAACAAATAAATAAAGTTTACGAATGTAGTGTGAATGAAGCATCAAAAACACATAAAAAATACATATTCGACAGATTTCCCGGTTACCAATCAAATTAATTATACAAATAATAATTAGAAGTAACACTTTACTTATTTTTTGGTAAATAAATCAATAGAAAGATGCAACCCAAAAAATAAAAATAAAATAGAATATGTAATCTACACACCTTGACAGTAAACGTGTCGATATAACTAAACGTTCGTCGAACGGGCGACAGGATGGTCGCAGGTGACGGCTTATTATGCGTATGGCCCCAAATGCGTCACAGAATACACTATTTAACGCAATAAGGAAGGTACAAGAAGAGTCAAGGTCAGGGGGTGGGCCGGTGTAATTGATTTCGAATTTTGCCGAGTAGCGCGTAGTCGCCTCGACGAGCTATTAGTTATCTAGGGTTAAAGATGACCATGGAACCCTCCTTTATAGTCTCGTAAGGTAATTTCCATTTTGTTTTCCTTTGCAATTCAGAGAGGTATTCGTTATGCCACCTTCTCCAAAAGGCCTCTCTTAACGTCTCAATCAGCTGGTATCTGGTTCTTATGTTTCTTTCTTCAGTAGTAGGGGGCGACGGTAGTGACATCAGCGGCCGCCCAATCAGGAAGTGCCCTGGGGTTAAAGGAGAAAGGTCGCTGGGGTTACATGATAAGGGAGTAAGGGGTCGGGAGTTGAGGACAGCTTCAATTTGTGCGAAAAGCATACCCAACTCCTCAAAAGTTAAGCTAGCGTTTCCTAATATTCGTTTAAGATGAAACTTTGCACTCTTTACACCGGCCTCCCAAAGCCCGCCGAAGGTTGGTGAGTAGGGGGGGTTGTATTTAAATTCAATGCCTTCTTCGGCTGTGAAACTATAAATAGAATTTATGCCTGCGTTTAATGCCTTGCCCAATTCATTACCTGCCCCCACAAAGTTAGTACCATTATCACAATAAATTTGTTGAGGTTTCCCTCTACGCGAAATGAATCTACGAAGACTAGAGAGGAATGCGTTAGTGCTTAGATCGCTAACAGTTTCTAAATGTATAGCTTTTGTACTAAAACATATAAATAAACAGAGGTAACATTTTGTTATTCGATAACCGCGGCCAGTTTTACTCGAAATTTGAAAGGCGCCCGCGAAATCAGTACCACATATTTGAAATGGGTAGCTCTGAGTGACTCGACTAGCTGGCAGGTGACCCATCAAGGGTTCCATAGTTTCATTATTGTTTAATAAAATCTGTATATTGTTGCTTAAGATTGGAATTTTTACTTAATTTCTTCTCTAAATTGAAAAATCTTTTGATAGCCATTTTGTAAGAATCACCTAGTCAGTCAGGCAATTCTTTTAGGGGCATTTTTACACAAAATCTACCATCAGGTAAACGTCTAGTATTTTTAACATAGTGTTCCTCACAGTATTCATCATCAGCTGACATTGGACATTTTGCATTTGTAGGAATTTCTTCAAGATCCCAAAACTTAGTAAGTTTTTCACTAATGTCCTTTGTAAAATTACAATTAATGTTACGAGCAGGTGGACTGTTATTTATGTTTAATTGACCTGCAACAATCCAACCAAGTTTTGTATTTTGAATCGAGGGCATATCAGGACCCAGTGATATTTATTTACTGACATATTAGGCAACTGACCAGTAATTTGAGGCACTATTAAGCAATTAATGTTTTTGGTGAATGTTTCTGATAATGACTTAATTGTTATGTCACACCTATCTGAAACCTGAACTTGGACATTGTTAATGCCTGAAATAATTAATGATTCAGGGTCACAACTAATTAATCCAATTTTACGTTTCAGGTCTTCAGTCATGAATGAGCTTTGACTGCCTGCATCTAGCAGTGCACGAGCAATATAAGTATGATTATTACTAGGATTAATTACTTTAACTAAGGCTGTACCAAGAAGAACTTGACTTGAAGTTTGTACAGATAGTGATTTAGGTGGGGTAATAACTCGAGAGTTTGATGACAATTCACCCTGCTTTAAGTGAGAGTGATTGTTATTATTGTTATCTTTATGTAACAAAGTATTATGTTTTTTATTACATAGCCTGCAAGGGCCTAATCGACAATTAGTTACTTCATGACTTTTTCGAAGACAGTTTGAGCAAAGTTTTAACCTAAAGACTTCACTTAATCTGTTATCAATTGATAACGCCTTAAAAGCTTCACATTCAATTATTCTATGACCCTTTTCACAGAATGGGCATGATAATGAATCTCTCTTGGAGTCAAAAGAAAGAAAAGTTTTTGAAAATCTATTATTAGGATTCATGTTTTTATGATCATTCTTAATTTGAAATTCCTTATGAGTATTATTATTATAATTATGACCCTTGTCACCTTTGTTCGCTTGCATTGTCTCAAGAATATCAGCTCTGTTACTAAGAAATTCAATAAATTGACTTAAAGGTGGCAAATCGGGTAAGTTATTTCTATATTCCTCCCATTTACCACTAGTAATTGGATCTAACCTTGTAGAAATCATAAAGATAATGAGTGTGTCCCATTGATCAACCGGTTGTCCAAGTGTAGTTAAAGCTCTTAAGTTTTTTTGTAACAATATCAATTAAATACCGGATTGACCTATGAGATTCCCTATTCATATTTTCAATCCTAAATAATGCCTTTAAGTGGTTGTTAATCAGTATTTTTTTGTTATTGTACCTCTGAAATAACAACTCCCATGCTATTAAATAGTTCTGTGATGTGAATTCAACCAATCAAAAACATAAATGTGAAATGAGAGCCAAGTTCAATATTATGATAATTGCCTTGGTTGTTGACTTCAACGACAAAAGAAGTGAGATCTAAATGGGTGCCAAGTTCAATGGTCAACCCTGAAATATATTTATAAGTAACACTTTAACATACCTATCATATCTTCTTATAACATAAGATAATGTATGGTGGTAGCCTATGAAGGCCTGTCTTGGCTAGTTTTTATAAACCTACCAACGTATTATTATGTTCGCTCGCTAGTTTCTACCAACAATCCAAATTTTCGGAATTATAAAATAAATACCGACAAATACCAAACTAACCAAGACAACTAACTAGACTACTAACTAACTAACTAAAGAAAACTAGCCAAGACAGACCTTCATATGCTACCACCATACATTATCTTATGTTATAAGAAGATATGATAGGTATGTTATAGTGTTACTTATAAATATATTTCAGGGTTGACCATTGAACTTGGCACCCATTTAGATCTCACTTCTTTTGTCGTTGAAGTCAACAACCAAGGCAATTATCATAATATTGAACTTGGCTCTCATTTCACATTTATGTTTTTGATTGGATATCATTACTTTTTGTAGAAAAGTATATATCATCGTAACGCCTAGGGTCCTTTGAAAAGGACAAATTCAAGACTAAAACTAGACTTTATAAATATAAAACCATTGAATCAGTTACTGTATTTTCCTACGTTTACGGGGTATAACCCTAAGTAATAAATATGAAAACCGACTATAAGTACCTACTCTTAATTGTAAATAAGTAAGTATGTATACCTAAATATATACTTAGTGCTCTGCCTTCCCCGGTATATAGGCGTGATTAGGCACTAATTAGGTATTTATGTTAAGCGTTCACAATAGAACCTAACCGCAGCATGGTCTATTGTGCCTGTCGACCTCATATGTGGATCTCACTACCGCTTACCATCAGGTGCAGTGAGGTCATCTTGTTAGCCTCTTATAAAAATAAAAAAAAAAAAACAAAAAAAAACCTAAGTATTAAAAAATTGCCAGTTTTTTATTTTTTCCTTTGTATTTATGTAATTACCTATCTGCATACCAAATTTTAACTCTCTAGGTCATTTGGAACTAGGTTAGAATTTTGATCTGTCAGTCAGTCAATGATAAAAATGAGGATTTTTGGACATTAATATCTAAATAACTGTTCGAGATAAGCTTATGAAATTTAGAACACACATTTATCACACACGCAAGTCACAATATATGAGCCAAATTTGATACGTTTATGTGAAATAGTTTTTGATTTATGAGGGGTTCAAAAGTGGTTCCAAATGGTTCGTGTAATATTACACACGGTGCGGCTCGCAAGTTCTGTTTCTTGAACTTGGCTTGACACGCTACCGCGTGTCTAGATAGACTTTAAGATGAGAGCAGCACTACCTTCTAAAGATGATCGTAAATAGTGAAATTTGTTAATATCGGGAATCGTTTCATTATTATGAATTAAGGATTCAAAAGTATCTCTGAACTCTAACCAGGTAAAATAATTTCCGTCAAATGTAGGTAATTTTATAATCGGTAACTTAACGCCTACATTATCATTATGACAAGAATGGCAAATAGTGCTGTTTTGTTTTTTACTAGATGAAAGTAGTTCGATCAAGGTTTGAGCTAAAGAAATATTTGTATAAAATTTTGTTTCTGTTAAATCTCTTTCTAAAATTTGCTCATCTAAAACTGGACACAGTAATTCTATTTCACTTTGACACCTTTCATAATCAGCAAATAACGCTTCCATTCTCTCAGCTCGCAGATTCAATTCGTTAATTTGGTTCGAAGTAATATCCTTGGGATCAACTTGTTTTAGATTCAAAAGAATTTTTTCAAATAAAGTTAATCGACCCCTAATTGAGCCACGTTGCTTCATAAACTCCTTTAATTTAGGATCGGATTCCATATCTAACGTCATAGTATAAGATCCCGCTGCAAAATCACTACGTTTATACTGTGGTTAATGAAACTAACTGCCTCGTTGGTCTATTGGTAGCAAGTGCTGCGTTAGGACCGAGAGGTCCCCGGTTCGAATCCGGGGTCGGGCAAAATTTGTGTGAGTTTTTCTGTAATGAAATTACTCAGCCCGGAGTTAGGAAGTTGGCGGTTGAACGCCCGTGCCTCGGAAAGCACGTTAAGCCGGTGGTCCTGCGCCCGATCTCTCATCGGTCATGTCGGATTGCCGTCTCACCGAATAATGAGAGTAAGGGAATAGAGAGTGCACTTGTGTTTGCGCGCACACTTGTGCACTATAATATGTCCTGCGCACTTGGCTGATCTCAATTGAGATCGGCCGCCATGGCTGAAATCGGTCGGACGCCTTTATTTATTTTTTAATGAAACTACATTTTCCCATATTTACATGAATAGGAGAATATACTTACAAGAAGCTGCCAATCGAAAAGTGCCCGCAAGTAATTTTATTTAATATAATGTTAATTAATTTTTGGAAAAAAATTTCGTTCACTTATTTGCTTGATGAAATATCATCCATTTCAAAGCAGTGAACGTAAAAAGTAGGGAAAACTATGGTTGCCGCTGCCCTTTTGGCCGCAACCTCATCGCAGCCAGGTATGAACAGGTATAACTTTGTAATACTTTTTCGTTCATGACGTATATTGATAATTTTAATATGAAATGAAAGCTTATTTTTTTCTAAGTATGATATTATGAGGTTGCCTTTGGAAAAGTGACCGCAAATAGGAGTTGCCAGCTTTTAAAAATGCTAAAATAAAAAATAAAAAGTGAATGACAGTGAGCGCACAACGTTGCTTGCTAAACAAGGATGGCGAATGCCAGCTGTATTCGTGTTCAAAGCTATTACGCAGGCGTCAACGAGAGATATGAACTGCAGTAGGAACTAGTCGTTTAATGATCCATATTTATATCACAGTTACGTGTCCAACTTAACCTCCCATCGTGAAAATAAGTACCTGGTACTTAGACAGAATGAAAATACCAATGTCTTAGTGCATTTGCGAATACAGCAGGCCGAACATTCATACAGATGATCAGAAATAATCTCCATCCTGCCTAAAAGTATTGAAGTATATAGCCCTTAAATGCATGATGTATTATTTTGGTTATATACCTAATTGTACTTATTTTCACGATGGGAGGTTAAGTTGGACACGTAACTGTGATATAAATATGGATCATTAAACGACTAGTTCCTACTGCAGTTCATATCTCTCGTTGACGCCTGCGTAATAGCTTTGAACACGAATACAGCTGGCATTCGCCATCCTTGTTTAGCAAGCAACGTTGTGCGCTCACTGTCATTCACTTTTTTTTTTATTTTAGCATTTTTAAAAGCTGGCAACTCCTATTTGCGGTCACTTTTCCAAAGGCAACCTCATAATATCATACTTAGAAAAAAAATAAGCTTTCATTTCATATTAAAATTATCAGTATACGTCATGAACGAAAAAGTATTACAAAGTTATACCTGTTCATACCTGGCTGCGATGAGGTTGCGGCCAAAAGGGCAGCGGCAACCATAGTTTCCCCTACTTTTTACGTTCACTGCTTTGAAATGGATGATATTTCATCAAGCAAATAAGTGAACGAATTTTTTTTCCAAAAATTAATTAACATTATATTAAATAAAATTACTTGCGGGCACTTTTCGATTGGCAGCTTCTTGTAAGTATATTCTCCTATTCATGTAAATATGGAAAAAATGTAGTTTCATTGACCACAGTATGAACGTAGTGATTTTGCAGCGGGATCTTATACTATCATTTTTTAAGAAACTGTATTCAAACAGCGATAACGGTACTAAGGTAAATTGTGGGAAAATTAACAAGTAAATTAACTAAGAAAGTAAATTGTGCATCAAACCCAGATACAAATTCAGCAAGTCCCAAGATGGCGGCGATCTCTACGCGTCCTTCCTCTATTCGTCAAACCTCGTCGTCGGGTAGGGCGGGGCACGTGGTAATTTTCGGTAGCACGTGCCACGTAGTCCACTTGTTTCAATTGCAAATTACCCGAAAATATCCTGAAAACACCGTGAAAGCAGTCTTAAAGCAACTAGTAGATATATTTATGTATTATGTAAAACCTTAGGTTAGGTATGAATTAAATTCGAACTCAACTTTAAGCCGTTAGCTATTTAAGATTTACGCAAAATGTAGGTTAAGTTATATTAACATAGTTTAGGGTTATGTAGCTATAAAACTAATAAAATGAAAACTCAACTTTAAGCCGTTCGCAATTAACGCAAAATTTAGGTTATGTTTTACCTACCACTTAATGTACTTTAAGAATCGTAATAGAATTTAATGCAAATTAAAATTTATAGGCTTTATGTTAAGAAAGCTCAGTAGGTATGACACGTGGGTATATAGGTAACGTAGCAAATTCAAGAAATATTTTTTTTACAAACCGTAAGCAGCGTGCACCGGATAGTTATGATGAAGAATGTTACACTTAAATCAGCGATATTTATGCTCTGATAGTAAGCGCACGAGAAAGAAATAATTCCCAACCCGAGAGTGCAATAATGATTATGTAATATGGGTATCGGCGGTCGTGCTCAATAGCTGGGTAACACAAATCACACAAATCAAAAATTGAGGTAGGAAAATGTATGAGGAAGGAAAAAAGGATTGCACTGGCCTGATGGTTCCTTATGTATTTGATGCCACATCGTCGTCACGTCGAATTTTCACCCAGCCGGACCACGCCCTTTTTTCCATCTCGAATCTTCTCTTGATTTACGTAAATGTGTCAATTTCCAACTATTTACCGACCGTCCTGTCACGGTCGCCACTTTTCTTGTTGGAAATAAAGACAAGAAATAGAACTTAAAGGGATTTAATTCAAGTTAGTTACAATTTTAAGGAACTTTATGTGTTATGTCTGGCGCCATTGCCTGCGCGCTGTCGAATGTGGCGGGTGCAGCGCGCGAGCCGGCGCGCGGCCGCCCCTCTCCCCCTCGCTCCTCGCCCCGCGCGGTGTTGGGCTACTGCGAGCGTAGACAAGTCTAGTTTCAATTGAAACACGTGATTCTATTGGCAGTGCACAATTGGTGTCTTTAGTGGGGGGTTTTCCATATTTTTGTAGATATGATATGACAACCGTCCTGCGAAACTCTCAATAAGTCCAGTTGCTAACACTTTTTCTCTTGATCAGCCACGCATTTTGGCAAGCAGCGTCTAGTCCGAAAGCAAAAAGGGGAAACCACCATTTCTTTCCTCGTAAGCCTACCCTCATGGAATCAACATTTTCATCAAAACGGTCGACGCCACCCATGTACTTATTATACATTTTTATAAGTGCTGGGCAATCGACTTGAATCTTGGTCCGTTTCTTATTTATAACTCCAATACGATCTACTTTTGTTACTGGCGTCAATCCGTGACAATTGGAAGCTACATTCACGACACTATTGTCATGCCATTTTCCAACAATTATTTATTTCGAAGCCTTGTAAACCAACTCACCCCTTGGCTTCTTTTTCATATTTTTACTGTCTAACAGACTACAGTTCTACAGTTCCAGGCGGTTTTCTCTAATAGTTCCTGTCCCTCCAATATTGTTGTCGTGTAAATATTTTAGCAAAGGCAAACCAGCAAAAAAATTGTCAAAATACAGATTGTAAGGACCAAGTTCCTGAGTGCAGTTCCAAAATGACAGCGGCACCTAAACCATAATCAGATTGTAGCTTCAGAGTCGGACCAGTTGCACCTTGATATAGTTCGCAGTTTACAAGGTACCCATATCGAGTAGCTGCTGACCAAAGCTTGTAACCAAACCTTATAGGTTTCCCATGGATATGTTGCTTTGTACCATGTCTTCCGAAATACGGAACAATAGTCTCATCTATTGAAATATGAGATGATCCCGCTTTTTCGAAATTGGCGGTAAAATTGTTAATGAGCAAATCAAAGTACCTGCGAACTTTAGCAAACTTATCGTTTTGTGGTAATGCAGTACTATCACATAAATGTAAATACTGTTGTATTTCAAAGAAACGGTTTCGCCTTATGCTGTAAGCTACTAGTTCGTTGTGAGTATCCGCTTTTTTTTCCCATAACATTCTCATATATTTGGGTGTCAGATATCCGGTCAGTAACAATATCGCAATATACACCCTAACTTCTTCAACTGTTACATTCAAGGTATGATTTCTCTGTAAGGCATACAAGTTACTCATTTCTGCTATATATGACACTATATCTTCACTGTATAACAATTCAAAACAATAATAGCACTCCTTTCCTCTACAAAGTTACCTAAAATGTCTTCTTCATAATCACCTTTTCCACATGAAGAAAAAAGCGTTGTAGTATTCGACCATTTCTTTATAGTAAATTCTTTTTTCTTTTTCTTTCGAGCTGGTTCTTCACTTTCCTCTTGTTCTTCTTCAGCTGTCTCTTCTCTATTATTTTCTTGCGTATTTAGATCGGCAGGCCTGGCGTGCACTTCTACCACGGAACGCAACATACGACCAGAAAGGTGTGTGAAACTACCTTCATTTTCGTCCCCACTATCTTCGTCAGTGATCTCACCATCCTCCGGCGAAATCAGGACGATGTCTCCAGGATCTTCTCCGGCTTCTAATGCCTGTGGAGGCATTGAACGAGATAGTGGTATCTCGTTCAATGTTAATCTAAAACAAGATAAAAAGTTCCACCCACATAAAATATAAATATAGTTGCAATACTCCCCAGTGTCACCTACGGGTGACACTCAAACATTCGGCCTATTTTTTGTTTACAAATCTAAATAGTTTTTGAAAAAAATACACATCTAGACACGCGGTCGCGTGTCAAGCCAAGTTCAAGAAACAGAACTGGCGAGCCGCACCGTGTGTAATATTACGCGAACCATTTGGAACCACTTTTGAACCCCTCATAAATCAAAAACTATTTCACATAAACTAATCAAATTTGGCTCATATATTGTGACTTGCAAGATAAATATGTGTTCTAAATTTCATAAGCTTATCTCAAACAGTTATTTAGATATTAATGTCCAAAAATCCTCATTTTTATCATTGACTGACTGACAGATCAAAATTCTAACCCAGTTCCAAATGACCTAGAGAGTTAAAATTTGGTATGCAGATAGGTAATTACATGAATACAAAGGAATAAATATAAAACTGGCAATTTTTTAATAATTAGGTTAGGTTCTATTATGAACGCTTAACATAAATACCTAATTAGTGCCTAATCACGCCTATATACCGGGGAAGGCAGAGCACTAAGTACATATTTAGGTATACTTACTTATTTACAATTAAGAGTAGGTACTTATAGTCGGTTTTCATATTTATTACTTAGGGTAGGTACCTACTTTATTAACTGGGATTAATTATTATTTTTATATTTAGCGCCCATCAATGGTATAAAATTAGGACCCACGGCGTTACGATGATATATACTTTTCTACAAAAAGTAATGATATCCAATCAAAAACATAAATGTGAAATGAGAGCCAAGTTCAATATTATGATAATTGCATTAGTTGTTGACTTCAACGACAAAAGAAGTGAGATCTAAATGGGTGCCAAGTTCAATGGTCAACCCTGAAATTTATTTATAAGTAACACTATAACATACCTATCACATCTTCTTATAACATAAGATAATGTATGGTGGTAGCCTATGAAGGTCTGTCTTCGCTAGATTTCTATAAACCTACCAACGTATTATTATGTTCGCTCGCTAGTTTCTACCAAAAAATCCAAATTTTCGGAATTATAAAATAAAAACCGACAACTACTTGTAGGCTTAGAACATGCTCCGGCTATAATTCATATATGAAAACTAGCCAAGACAGACCTTCATAGGCTACCACCATACATTATCTTATGTTATAAGAAGATGTGATAGGTATGTTATAGTGTTACTTATAAATAAATTTCAGGGTTGTCCATTGAACTTGGCAACCCATTTAGATCTCACTTCTTTGTCGTTGAAGACAACAACCAATGCAATTATCATAATATTGAACTTGGCTCTCATTTCACATTTATGTTTTTGATTGGATACATAATTAGTTTGATTATTGAACAATAATTTACAGTAAAAACTATTACAATACTTACCCTTTTGACATTTTTACAACGATGTAAATTCCACAAAACGTATAAGCGCGCGAAAATGAAAAGAGTGTTTGAAACAAGTGAGCCAATTTGACATGTGAAATAACACCAGAGTTGCCAAAATAAAATCACAAATACTACTAGGCATTGACATTAAAATAGTAATTTATTTGTATTCAAAATATATTAATATGCCTTTTTTAAAAAATCTCAAACCTCCGTCACCTGTAGGTGACACCGGGAATTGACGAGTTAAAAAATCCCGCTTTTATTTCCTGGTTTTATTAGGTTGGAATGTATGTATGTATGTAAGAAAATAAATTGAAACATCTTCTTAAGATCGGAGGGTTATGAAAATTTACAGTCGTATGTGATTTTGATGACAATACAATAATATGGTACTGTCGAACTGATCTGATAATGGAGCCGAAAGATATGAACTGGAACTTTATGATGGATGATCGTATCATAGCCTTATTTTGGACTGGTTGAAAAGGTATTTTAAACTGTGAGCAAATTCTAAAAAGTGTAAAAAAACACTATTAAACTCTACATTAAATAGTGCACGTAAAAGTCAAAAATAAATTACGAGTCGTTCAAATTGTCTCTATTCTGGGCTGGGGTGTAAAATATGTGCTTTTAATTAAATTTTTGATTGTAAAAGCAGGAAATACTTTCTTGTAAACAAATACACGAATAAGAACTCAATATTTTGCCACCTTTAACTGGTATTTTGAACAGATTGTTTAATGTAGAGCTTCCTACTTGTCGTGCTGCAACTCTAATTAAAGCACCGATCTCTGTGACCTGCTTCCTGAAACATCGCTTAACTTGATTTCTCAGCATGGTATACTAAAAATCCTACCTCTTCCAGCGCCCCGCGCTATTGCAATCAAATATAATAATTAAAAGCACATAGTTACACCTCAGCTCAGAAATAGATAAACCTTTTACGACCCTTTATTTATTTTTGACTTTTACGTGCACCAAGAGAAGCGTGTTTAAGTGTCTTATTTTAAAAACACAGATATCATGCTGTAGCACAGCTTGTATTGCAAAGGCACTTCTAAAATCCCTGGCCGGTTCCAGTGTATTACAAGTTGGCAACTGACCGTAGTGCAATCTCGGTACTCGGTACATCGTTTGCATCAAGAAGAACTTTGGACACTCATTATTCTGAGATCGACAATATAATTGTTTTAAGATACCGTTCTTGGTAACAATACCATAGAGTACATCATCGGTTTTAGTCCAAACTACACCAATAAGAGGAAAGGACAATGCCAGATCCTGACCCAGCATGTACAGAAAAACAAAATCAATGAAAAAACATCAATGGCTTTATAGCTTGTTTTAAATTAACCTTAACAATTGTACTAGTTGCCGATACGAAATAAAAAAACAAAAAAGGAATTAAATCATTTCCTATGGAGTGAAACCCGACGCCGGACGTCGAGCGATATATTTGCGTTTAGTTATAGGTATGTTTATTGTATTTTTATGTGATATATTTATTTAAATACATATATAAATATAATGTTACATACAATATTATTAATCATAATATTAAAATACATTGTAAATATGACTAAAATAACTAAACGGGTTATTTTAGTCATGTATATAATCCATATATTATATGGAGTTAACGCCCATAATCTTAGTAATCTGTGATTAACGCCGCTATTGACGGAGCAAGCGAATTACAGAACGAAACGCCAAATGTCAGTGCAAGTCATTATTTTCGCTCATGTTTTTCTTTCCACAGTGTAAAATATTTTCAGCTTGCGCAAAGAAGTGTATTAGTTAGATTGGATGCTATAAACTGTTACGACTTTTGGCTTTTAAATACGGACTCTATTTCACCTTCTATACATACGCTTCTATTCATTTCGCAAAAGTAGGAAAAGTCTATACTTTTTGTTTTAATATCAATTAAACGGCAACATCTAGATAATTTTCAAATGCCGTGCCTTCATAAGTAATTAAACAGCTACACTAAACACTTTCTTAAATTCCTGTACAATGAGTTTTGAAGTGGGTCAAAACTCTATACAAATTATTTATAAGGAACTTTGACGCAAAGCAATACCTTCCGTCTCACTAATATATTATTTTTTTTTACATTTCCGATTGCTATTTAGGAAATGTATAGATTTCCTAGGAAATGTGTAATGTGTAATTTATTTCACACAATTCCGTGCGATTTTAGGAATTACATACATTTCCTAGGAATTGTATACAATGACGGATTACATACATTTCCGGTAACATATATAAAAAACAGGTCCGTAGCTTCAGGTGTAGAGAAAACTCCATATGAAATCTGTTAAGTATTATACATTCATATTGGCAACACTGCTCACTCTAGTTCTTTATGTCACTTATAAAATAATATGGCTGTCAAATAGATCTATGTAAAATGTTATAATTTAAAGTTAATAAATAAAAAGGAAAAGAGATTTAAAGTCGTTATTATTAATAGTCTGATATAAAAATAACATGGTAGCAGAGCGTAGTTGTAAAGTGATAAATGGAAAAATGAAAATTAAATGAATAGCTACGAAATTAAACAAACGAAAACGAACATAAAAAAATGGCGACTAAAAATAATGATATTAGTATTCCAATATTCGACGGTACTGATTATAGTAATTGGAAAATCCGTATCCTCAAGTTTTTGCAGTTCAAACGGTGCAAGGATGTTGTAATGAGAGCAAAAAATGCAACCGACAACGATGAGTGGGACGACAGAGATGTTCAAGCAACAAACTACATATACAGCGCAATAACCAACAAGCAGTTGGAATATATAAGTGAACTTGATACAGCATATGAAATAATAAAGAAATTCGACGAGATGTATTTGAAGAAATCGACAGCGTTGCAAATAGTATGTCGACATAACCTCGAAAGTGTGAAATTAAAGAATTACTCTGAAGTGTCTCTATTTTTCGACGATTTTGAGAAAGCTGTCAATGAGCTAAAACTTGCAGGTGACACTGTATCAGAAACTGAAAAACTTAATTATATGTTGAAAGCACTACTAGTAAGTTACAACTACATAGGTGATTTGATCGATGTCTTACCAGAGGGTGAAAGAACAGTAGACCATTTGAAAAGTAAAATAAAATTAAAGAATACAGAAAATGTGAGTGAAACGTCAAATGATACATCAAATGCCTTTAAAGTGGATGCCAGGCCATCATATAATTGCTTTAGATGTGGAAAACCTGGTCACCTGAAAAGAGACTGTAAAGCTGGATATGTGAACCGTGGTCGAGGATATAATTCTTCCTATAACAGAGGACATAATTATTCCTATAACAGAGGACGTGGTTTCAAATTATCGTGGGCATGGTTTTTTTTTTTATAAAAAGGCTAACAAGATGACCTCACTCCACCTGATGGTAAGCGGTAGTGAGATCCAAATATGAGGTCGACAGGCACAATAGATCGTATTGAGCCTGTCGCACTCACCCTGAAGGCCTGCTTAAATGCCGTTTCACGCCCCGCCTGAAGAGCCCGGGATCATAGGAGGGAGGGAAAACATGAGCTGGAAGGGCATTCCATGCCTTAATGGCACGGGGCAGAAATGAGGAGCTAAACCTCTTTGTCCGAGCCACCAGCGCCTGCATTGTATGTGGATGGCAGCGCTGTCCAGCACGTGTCGTTCGGGAGTGGAAAGGGGAGGGAGGGACTAGCTGGAATAGCTCTTCCAGAGCATTCCCCATTATAGAGACGGTAGAGAACACTTAGACCGGCAATGTCTCTACGTAGCTGGAGAGGCTCTAAGATCTCGGACACCTCTACATCACCGACAATACGGATAGCACGTCGCTGCAACCTATCGAGGGCGTCGAGCAAGTATTTTGCGGAGCCATCCCAGAGGTGACAGCAATATTCCACACATGGGCGAACTTGTGCCTTATAAAGAAGGCAGAGTTGCACCGGTGTGAAAAATCGCCGCACTCTGTTCAGGATCCCCAGTTTGCGGGAGGCTGTTCTAATGACGCTCTCGATGTAATCCCGCTGGTTTAGGTCGCGGCGAACATCCATGCCAAGGATGCTAAGGCTATCCTGTATTGGTAAGGCTGCTCTGAAGAGTAGGATGGGAAAGGAAAGGAGACACTTTACTAGAAAAAACACACACCTGTGTCTTCTTGGCATTGAACTCGACAAGATTGCATGAGCCCCATTCGGAAATGCGGTCCAAGACCCCGTCAAGCTCGGCGACAAGAAGGTTCCTCTTTTCCTCGTTTCCGGTCTTCTTTGCCCCAGGTCTTCCGAAATAACGTGCGTGGACAGTGCTGTCATCCGCATAGCAATGAATGTTGCCTAGTGACAACATGTCATTGATATGCAGCAGAAACAATGTCGGCGACAAAACGGAACCTTGAGGTACACCGGAATTTATTGGGTGGAAACAAGAAGTGCGTCCGTCACAAAGCGACACGAATCCTGCGCCCCTCCAAAATCCCGCAACCCATTCGCACAAGCGAGGTGGCATCCCGTATGCCGGGAGCTTGGAGAGCAGCGAACGATGCCATACACGGCCTAGCGCGTGAGCGATATCAAGGCTAGCTGCCATAGATTCGCCATGCTTCTCCATAGCCTCCCCCAGAGGTGCGAAACGTACGCTAGAAGATCACCCGTGGACCGTTTTGGTCTAAAACCGTATTGACGGTCATGCAGCAGCGAGTGATCCTCTAGGTAGCGGATGAGCTGGGCGTTAATTATCCGCTGACTGCAACTCAGCACGTACATCACATTGCCTGATTCGGATCTCAGGCATATGTGCACCGCAATGTGGAATTTTAGGCGGCTGTGCTCCACCGTCATCGATGCAGGAATTGGCCGCAAAAAGATTGGCAAGCAGATCTGCCTTCTCCTGCGGTTGATGGTTTATCCAATTATCGTGGACGTGGTTCATACAATAACAGAGGACAAAGCTCAGGCTATTATCAGCACCGATGACACACTCGTCACTGCCCGGGGGAAGACTTTCGAGGAGGCGGCGCGAAGAGTGACGGAGGCAAGTGCTCTGATGGCTCAGCGCATCAGTTCTTTGGGCCTGCGTTTGGCGCTGGAGAAAACCGAGGCCGTCTATTTTCACAGGCCTCGGAAGGGACCTCCCCCCAACTCGTACATCTTGGTTGGGGGAGTCCGGGTGGCGGTTCAGCGCCAAATGAGGTATCTGGGGCTGATCCTAGATGCGCGGTGGCAGTTGTGGCGCTGGGGTGGCTTCTCCCAAATCTGGGAGGGCCCAGGGCCAGATGCCGGCAACTATACGCCGGCATACTCCGAAGTATGGCCCTCTACGGAGCTCCTATCTGGGCGGACTCTCTCCAAATTAGGACGAATTCCGCCCTACTCCGTAGGCCCCAGCGAGCCATAGCGTGTCGGGTGGCGCGCGCCTATCGCACCGTAGGTTTTGCGGCGGCTTGCGCCTTGGCAGGCACGCCGCCTTGGGAGCTGGAAGCGCAGCTGCAGGCCACATGCTATGAGTGGCTGCAGGAGCAGCGGGAGCTGGGTTCTCGACCGACATCCAGTGAGCGTGGCGAATTTGTGCGTGGAGCTCGAGAGGTCATGGTGGTGGCGTGGGCCGATAGGCTAGCCCAGGAAGAGGCAGGGCGTCGCCTGCTGGATGCGCTCGGGCCAGTGCTGAACAACTGGCTCGAGCGGACGGGCGGCTTCTTGTCGTTCCGTCTGGTGCAGGTGCTGACCGGGCATGGTTGTTTCGGCCAGTATCTGCACCGAATCCAGCGGGAGGACTTGCCTGTGTGCCACGAGTGCGGCGCATATGAGGACACGGCGGACCACACTCTTTTTCAGTGTCCGTCGTGGTTCGAAGAGAGGTCGGCCCTAACATCTGTGGCCGGCCCGGTAACCTCCCTCCCCCAACTTCTCCGGGGGATGGTGGAGGATGTCGATGTGTGGGCGGCAGCCGCCTCCTTCTGCGAGTCCGTCATGACTCAAAAGGAGGCGGCGGAGAGGGAGCGTGAAAACGACCCCTCCGCGCCACCACAGCGCAGAAGGAGACCGGGGCGCAGAAGGCGCGAATATGCGCGCCACATGCCGCAGTCCAACGATGGCCGGCCGGCGGTGGGTGTGGGGACACTCCCGTCGGCATTGCACCAACGGCCTTCGTCGTTGAGGGACGGGAGCGACCTTGCGTACCGGGTCGCCCCGTCACCTCCCTTCGGGGAGGTTTGAGGGAGCCCGTGGTGGCTGTCCGCCGGTGGTGTTGTGAATGAAGGCTATGCCAGGTACCACGGCACCACCAATAGGCGATGAGGTATGCCGCGGAGTTTAGTGGGTACACCCCTGGGCATTGCACCTTAGCCCAGGAGCAGCTGTCGGTCTCTTCCATCTCAGTACCGGCAGCCGGGAGTCCCACACACCACCTTGGGTAAACCCCTGCCCAAGGTGAAGGTGCATCAAGCATTCTCCGCGTTAAAAAAAAAAAAAAAAAAAAAAAAAAGGCTATTATCAGCAGAGTCAAGAAAGTTCTGGCAACTGTTTTCATACTACTGTTGCAAACAATACTTATACAAAGAGGGAGAATGATAAGCCAAAGAAAGGTCAGATAAATTGGTTATTAGATAGTGGATGCACGGACCATATTATTAATACTGATGAGTACTTCAATTCCTGTGAGACTTTGAAAAACCCTGTTAAAGTTAAAATTGGTGATGGAACATTATTAGAAGCTACAAAAATAGGTAATATTACAACTTATTTCTTAGTCCATGGACAAAAATCTGAAGTGGTTCTGACTAATGTTTTTTATGTAAAAGAGATGAAGGAAAATTTATTGAGTTATTCAAGAATTACTGACAAACATTCCATAAGTTCAAGTGGGAGATTATCAAAAATATACAATAACTATGGAAAGCTTTTGGCAATAGCAATTAAGGATGAAAGGCTGTATAAAATGAAAAGTTACATGTATGAAGAAATATTGGAGGCAAACATGAGTAAAAAGGATATGACTGTAAAGGAAAAACTTCATCGTACTATGGGGCATATTAATTTTAAGAATTTGGACTTAATGTGCAAAAATGAGTCATTAGAAGGATTACCTAAAGAAATTGAATATGAATATTTGAAATGTGCAATATGTATTGAAAATAAAATGTATAATTTGCCATTTAATAATAATCGACGTAAAGCAGAAGAGATATTGGATATTGTTCACACAGATTTGAATGGGCCACATCAGACTACAGGATATAAAGCAGAAAAATATTTTTGAGTTTTATTGATGATTACAGCAAATTAGTCAAAGTTTATTGTATCAGATCAAAGGATGAAGTATATGATTACTTGGCGCAATATGTTAATGAAATACACAACTTGACAGGAAAAATGATAAAAGAATTGCGATGTGACAATGGAAAGGAATATATAAATGGAAGAGTCTTTCAGTTCGCAAAGGAGAAAGGTATAATAATAAAACCCTGTCCAGCATATGTTCATCAATTAAATGGAACCGCAGAAAGATACAATCGCACACTAATGGATATGGGTAGATGTCTTTTGTCTGAAGCAAAGGTAGAAAGAAAATTTTGGCCAGAAGTAATTAAAACAGCTGCTTATCTTAAAAACAGAACATTGACTAATACTTTTGAGAGGAAAACGCCGTATGAAATATTTTTCAATAAGAAGCCATCTGTTCAAAACTTAAAAATGTATGGAAGTAAAGTTTTTGTAAGAATTCCTGAAGAACGGAGAAGGTCTAAATGGGACAAGAAAGCTGAAGTTGGTATTTTACTTGGTTATACTGATACTGGATATAGAGTGTTAATAAACAATAGAGTAATTATAGCCAGACACTGCGATATTACAGAAGAAGATGTGAAAATATGTGGATTTGAAGATGAGAGTGACAATAAGGCAGAAGAAAAAGACAGAAATAAGAAAATTACAGAACATGAAGATGAGGCTAATTCAAATAGAGTAAAGAGCAATAATGATATGGAAGTTGAAAACCCCCAGGAAGTAAACAAACGTAAAAGACAATCACCACTCCGATTTGATGATGAGTTTGGATACTACTGCATAACTGCTAACTATAGTGAAGCGACAACACCAGAACTTTTATGGAGGCGGTTACCTGCAAGGACTCAAGTAAGTGGAAGGCAGCCATGGATAGAGAGATGGATAGCTTAGTGAAAAATAAAACATGGACATTAGTTGACAAACCCAAAGACAAGAAGGTATTAGATGTAAAATGGGTATACAGGAAGAAAAGTGAAAGTGAATTTAAGGCAAGGTTAGTAGTTAGAGGTTTCCAACAAACTGATTGTGTTGATGATGTTTACTCCCCTGTAGCAAATATGCCCACCTTAAAATTATTATTGTCACATTGCTGTCAAAATTCGTTAGAGATTAATCAGATGGATGTAGAGACAGCGTTTCTTAATGGTAGAGTTATTTCAGAAGTGTATGTAAAACAACCTATAGGATATGAAACTGATACTGATAAAGTTTACCTATTATATAAATCATTGTATGGTCTGAGGGAAAGCCCTCGTGCATGGTATGAATGTTTTAATGATTTTTTGACAAGCCTTGGTTTTAAACGATCCGAATATGACTACTGTTTGTATTACAAAAAGGATAATGTTTCAGCTGTGTATATTTTATTATTTGTAGATGATCTTTTGATTTGTTGCAGAGACCAGAAAACGATTGTTGATATTAAATGTAAATTATCAGATAAATTTAAGATGAAAGATTTAGGAAAAGTTAGTAAATATATAGGTATAGATATTGAGTATAGTTATGAACAGGATAATATTTTAACTTTGAGTCAAGAACATTATATAGAGTCACTAGCAAAACGTTATAATATTGAAAATGCAAAATTGTACAAGACACCAATGGAAATAAATTTGAAGTTAGAAAAAGGTGAATTAAATGAAGATTTAAAATATAGAAATTTGATTGGAGCTTTGTTATACATTAGTTCTGGAACAAGGTCTGATATTTCTTTTTGTGTAAATTATCTAAGTCGCTTTCAAAATTGTTGTGATGAGACTCATTATAAGTATGCCCTTAGAGTGTTGAAATATCTTTATTTGACTAAAAGCCTGAAATTAAAATACTTTAAAAATAATGATGGAAACATACTCGATTGCTTTGTAGATTCAGATTGGGCAGGAGACATAATTGATAGGAAAGCAACTACTGGTTATGTAATAAGATGTTTTGGAAATGTAATTGTATGGAAATCTAAGAAGCAGAATTGTATATCTAAAGCCTCAACTTTTGCCGAATACATAGCTCTTTCAGAAGCTGTTACAGAAATTAAATATTTGATATGTTTAGTAAATGATGTTTTCACACAAATTTGTAAACCTGTAAAAGTATATGAAGATAACTCTGGTGCGGTAGCTATAGCTAAATATGGAAATTTTACTAAAAATTCTAAACATATAGAGGTACAATACCATTTTATTCATGAAAGTGTAAAGGAAAAAGTTATTGAAGTTGTAAAAATAGAGTCAGAAAATAATTGTGCTGATCTGTTAACTAAACCTTTAGGAAATGTGAAATTTGTAAAATTTAGAGAAATGTTGAATATTACATAAGATGTTTAAACATAATAGTTAAGTTTTTGTTGTCAAGAGTTTATTTTGTTGAGTTCATCAAGAGTTTATTTTGTTAAGTTCATTTGTTCGTTTGTTATTTTTTGGTTGTTGCCATATAAATGTAAGGAGGCGTGTTAAGTATTATACATTCATATTGGCAACACTGCTCACTCTATAGAGGAAGATCCCAGAGCTGCCAGACATCACTTATTTTCTAATGGACAAAATATACACGATTGAGAGTAGTGGTTGGGTGTACTATCATCATATGACTAGTTGCTACCTTGACCAGACGGCCATTTTTCAGATATCAACCAATCAAGGTACATAGAAACACTGCTCTTCTCACTTAAATTCTGATGGCTGATTTTAACATATATTTCACACAACAACATTAAAAATCAGGTTTCATTACTCCCAGACACATGAGGTCGGCGGTTTTACCTTACAGACGCTTTAATTGCTTTAAAGCTATGAAAAACAATAATTAAGGTAACTTATTTTCTGATGCTTGATTTTTATATATGTTATTTAAACAACTATTTTAAAACGTTTTGCAAACGGACAGACCGATCCAAGGGGCCAAACATTCACCAGACCCAATTGTTTTAGAATTTTTTTTTTATTGAATTTAGTTAAGTTTTTCTAATAAAATAGTTTGTAAGGTACAATTCTATAATTATTGCGGTCAGATGAGCACTTTTCAGTTGTTTGAATAACATATATAAAAATCAAGCATCAGAAAATAAGTAAACTTAATAATTTTTTTCATAGCTTTAAAGCGTCTGTAAGGTAAAACCGCCGACCGCATGTGTCTGGGAGTAATGAATCCTGATTTTTAATGATATTGTGTGAAATATATGTTAAAATCAGCCATCAGAATTTAAGTGAGGTGAGCAGTGTTTCTATGTACCTTGATTGGTTGATATCTGAAAAATGGCCGCCTGGTCAAGGTAGCAACTAGTCAAATGATGATAGTACACCCCACCACTACTCAATCGTATATATTTTGTCCATTAGAAAATAAGTGATGTCTGGCAGCTCTGGGATCTTGGACCACTAGTTCTTTATGTCACTTATAAAATAATATGGCTGTCAAATAGATCTATGTAAAATGTTATAATTTAAAGTTAATAAATAAAAAGGAAAAGAGATTTAAAGTCGTTATTATTAATAGTCTGATATAAAAATAACAAAATCTGGACAGGCAGAAAACCAAACTTACAGAATATACGCATTTTTGGTAGTCCTGTCATGGTTCATATCCCGAAGGAGAAGCAAATGAGACAAAAAGGCAAGAAAACACATTCTAGTAGGTTTCAGTGAAAATGTCAAAGGATATAGAATTTATGATCCAGGAAAGAACCAAGTAACTACTAGTAGCGATGTTATAATAATGGAGAAGAAGAAACAGCCAGAAGAAGTTACTATTAGTATAGAAAACTTTGGTGGACTGTCGACGCGCCTCCTTAAAGTGGCGGATTCGCTGGGGTGGCTCCTCCCAAATCTGGGGAGGGGCCAGGGCCAGATGCTGACAACTTTACGCCGGTGTACTCCGGAGCATGACCCTCTACGGAGCTCCTATCTGGACGGACTCTCCAAGTCAGGGGGAATCCAGCCCTACTCCGTAGGCCCCAGCGGATGATAGCGTGTAGGGTAGCGCGTGCCTGCCGCACCGTGGGCTTTTCAGCGGCCTGTGCCTTGACAGGTATGCCGCCGTGGGAGCTGGAAGCTTAGTTGTTGGCCACCGAATACGAGTGGCTAAAAGAGCAGCGTGAGCAGGGCCTCCGCCCGGTGAGCAGTGAACGCGAGGAGTTTACTCAAGGAGCTCGCGAGGTCCTAGTCGCGGCATGGGCTGACAGCCTAGCCGAGGAGGGGGCAGGGCGTCGCCTGCTGGATGCGCTCGGACCAGTGCTCAACAACTGGCTCGAGCGGACGGGCGGCTTCTTGTCGTTCCGTCTGGTGCAGGTGCTGACCGGGCATGGTTGCTTCGGCCACTATCTGCACCGCATTCAGCGGGAGGACGCGCCCGTGTGTCACGAAACCCGATGTGTGCCGCACGCCCGTGTGCGGCGCACAGGAGGACACGGCGGACCACACTCTCTTCCAGTGTCCGTCGTGGTCCGAAGAAAGGTCGGCCCTAACATCTGTGGCCGGTCCGGTGACCTTCCTCCCCCAACTTCTGCGAGGGATGGTAGAGGACGTGGATGTGTGGGCGGCGACCGCCTCTTTCTGCGAGTCAGTCATCGCTCAAAAGGAGGTGGCAGGAGGGAGCGTGAAGACGACCCCTCCGCGCCACCACTACGAAGAAGGCGACTGGGGCGCAGAAGGCGCGCTTATGCGCGTCACATGCCAACGAGGGCCACCCGGTGGTGGGTGTGGGGACACCCCAGTCGGCATTGCACCAACGGCCATCGTTGAGGGAGGGGAGTGACCCTGTGCACCGGGTCGCCCCGTTGCCCCCCTCCGGGGAGGCTTGAGGGAGCCATGGAGGCTTGCCCGCCGGCGGTGTTATGACTGAAGGCTCTGCCAGGTACCATGACACCGCCAATAGGCGATGAGGTACACCCCGGTGTTTTAGTCGGTAAACCCCCTGGGCATTGCACTCCGCCCAGGAGCCGCGGCTGGAATTTACCATCTTCTCGCCAGCCGTCGGGGTGTCCGACACACCACCCGGAGAGTCCTCTCTGGGTGACGGTGCGAAAGGCATTTCACCGGGTCAAAAAAAAAGGCCGCTTAAGCTTCGTGCGAGAAATGTCACAGCTAAACTATGAAATCTTGATATTTGTAAAATGTCAGGTTTCTATAATTCCAGGGACCACCGCTCCGGTACCGGGCAACACTGACTGAAGCTAAATTTCCTTACTTCAAGTTCCGGTTGGAAGCACTGACTGCAGTCAGTAGTGACTGATTGGGGACACCGGATCACGGACTCACAGGGCAGTGATGTTTTAATTAGGTTGTATTATACTTCGGTTGTGAATGTTCTTCGTACCCACTTCTGCTGTTATTTTATAACGATTATATTTAATTTACTATTTGACAAAGGCCTTTTACTAATATCCCTAGGCAAAATTGTCACAACGTCTTGTAGAAAAACACTGGCCAGGTGCGGGTCGGGCTCGCGCACAAAGGGTTCCGTAGCAGCAAATATAATAAACTTATTATGTCAGATCTATCTTATAAGGTTCAGCCATCGTTTTCAGTGTAAGCACAATAACTTAACCAAAATTACAGTTAAATCAACCTATCTCAAAAACTATAAGAGATACTTTGATCAAACCAAAAATCGTTGAAAGAGTTAATTAGCATGCATCACCTCTATTTTTTTAGAATTTTATACCCCGTAGTTATAAAAATAGAGGGGGGGGGACATACTTTTTACGACTTTGAGAGCTGATATCTCAAAAACCGTTCACTTTAAGAAAAATGTTTTAAAGAAAACTTTATATCATTTTAAAAGACCTTTCCATTGATACCCCACACGGGTATGTACATCGAAAAAAAAAATTTCATCCCTCAGTTACATGTATGGGGGGCCCCACCCCAATTTTTTTTTTACTATTTAGTGTCATATTTTTGTAGCGGTTCATACAACACATATTCCCATCAAATTTCATCACTGTAGTACTTATAGTTTCCGAGTAAATCGGCTGTGACAGACGGACAGACGGACAGACGGACATGACCAAACTATAAGGGTTCCGCTTTTGCCATTTTGGGTACGGCACCCTAAAAATGAATAAAATAACGAAAGTGAAAAGCAATGTGGTTTTAGTGACGAGTGTAAAGTTAAGATTTAATTAACCTAACATCGTCGCGACGTAGGGATCGCAAAAGTATTGTTGCGGGAACAGGGTACGTTTAATTCAAGATACGCCAAAAAGTCACCAAAAGACAATTAATTTATTTGTCGACTAACAATTACACAATTAAACACTTAAAAACACAATTAAAAACACTTAATTACAACACTAAACACGGAACAGTAAATTACACTACAGCACTAAATCACACTAAAACACTGAATTTCACTGACTATTCGCAGGTAACGCACTCGATCACTCTTAGTTCGCAGGAGACTGATTCGCTTCGCTTTCCAAATCGGAACTGTCCCGTCGCGTCGTACATCCCGCTTTTATACCCAGTGAGGACGCAGCTCTTCGCGTGGCGTCGAGAATCTTCTCGCGGGGATCGAAATTTCTAGAACTCGCTGGAGCTCACTCCGACCGACCAGAGTGTGTGACGTAGTATCGTGCAAGCGAATATAGACCTTATCCATACGACGATAAGACTAATTTCGCTTGCACGGTCTCTCAAGGTCGTACTATTATTATTACTTTAGAACACTCTAGAGCTCGCTACAACCTACCAGAGTGTGTAGCGTAGTATCGTGCAAGCGAATATAGACCTTATCCATACGACGATAAGACTAATTCCGCTTGCACGGTCTCTCGTGGTCGTAACATTATCCCCCTCTTAGTCATGCTCGTCCCGAGCATCATTTGACCCATGGTAACGAGCCAATCGATCAATGTGAACAATTTTTCGGCTTGCCTCTTGTCCCTTGTTTGATCCGATAGGTTAAGTCGTTCAGCCTAGTGATGATCTTGTATGGTCCTTCCCACCTTGGCTGGAACTTCGGTGATTTGCCCTTCTTCCTGAGTGGGTTGTGTAACCAAACCAGACTCCCTTCGTCGAAACCGTCGGTGTTGGCTTTGCGGTCGTAACGGGTTTTCATTCTTTCGCTGGATTTTAGACTGCAGTCTCTAACGAGAGCATGTACTTCATCCAGGCGCTTCTGTAGGTCAGCCGCATATTCGGTTACTGGTTTCGGAGCTTCTGGCGGTGTCCCAGTCAACGCGTCTACCGGAAGCCGCATTTCTCGACCGAAGTTTACCATTGCTGGGGTTGCGCTGGTGCTATCGTGGATCGCAGATCGGTAGGACAGCAAGAAAAGCGGTATGTACTGGTCCCAGTCTCGTTGATGCTCGTCCACAACTTTGGCCAAGTGGTTTTCCAACGTTTGGTTGAATCTCTCGACCATGCCATCGGATTGCGGGTGTGCTGGTGTAGTACGGGTCTTATGCATACCCAACAGTTGACAGACCTCCTGGAACAGTGCTGACTCAAAGTTTCTTCCTTGGTCAGAATGTATCTCAAGAGGCACACCAAATCGGCAAATTACCTCGTGGACTAACTTCTTGGCGACCGTCTTTGCTTCTTGATTAGGCGTAGCGAAGACTTCAGGCCACTTAGTGAAGTAATCTTGGACCACAATGATGTACTTGTTTCCCTCATCGGATTCTGGAAAGGCCAGCTACATCTACTGCAATTCTTTCCCAAGGAGCGCCGACGTTGTACAGCTTGAGTTTGCCCTTACTTCTGGTTTGTGGGCCCTTTACTGATGCGCAAGTCGTACATTTCTTGCACCAGTCTTCGACGTCCTCCCGACAGTGTATCCAGTAGAACCTCTGTCTCCAGCTTCTCTAGGGTCTTCTTCACGCCTAAATGTCCCCGGATACCCCATCGTGTATGTACCTCAGTAGAGAAGCAACCTGTTTACGGGGTACAATCAGCTGTAGTGTCGTTTGATCCCCTTTTGGTGTTTCCCATTTCCTGAAGAGTACTCCATCCTTAATCTCCAAACTGTCCCATTGTGCCCAGTAACTTTTCGTGATGGGGCTTGATGAGGCTACATGGCTCCAAGAAGGTTTTTGACCTACTTCTTTCCATTCAAATATTTTCCTCAGGTCACTATCTTCTTTTTGAGCCTTTTTGATAGCGTCTTCGCTCCATTCATTATCAAGTCCCTGGGTGGTAATCATCCGGACTTCTTCTTTAGTCTCCGTCTTAGAACAATGACTGCAGGCCACAGGACAAGGTCTCCTGGATAGGGCATCGGCATTCAAATGCGTTCTACCACTCCGATGTTCTGTTGTGAAGTTGTACTCCTGTAGCTGCTCTAGCCACCGCGCCACTTGTCCTTCAGGGTTCTTAAACTGCAAGAGCCATTTTAACGCAGCATGATCTGTCCGCAGGGTAAACTGTCTTCCAACGAGGTACTTGTTGAAATGCTGTAGAGTCTTCACTACCGCCAACAGTTCCTTACGAGTCACACAGTAGTTCCTTTCAGGTTTTGAAAGTGACTTACTGAAATAGGCGATCACCACTTCCCGTTCACCTTGCTCTTGCGACAGAACTCCGCCTATGCCAGTATTGCTGGCATCAGTGTCCACGATAAACCTTCCTTCTCTGTTCGGGTAGCCAAGTATAGGACTGGTGCAGAGGTGTTCTTTTAATCTGACGAAGGCTTGATCACATTCCGAGTCCCAGGCGAATACTCTGTTTATCTTCCGTGAGCCGATGAAGAAGGTTTCGCTATATCAGAGAAGTTCTTTACAAAGCGCCGGTAGTATGCGCATAAACCCAAAAATGATCTCACGTCGGTCTTGTTAACTGGAATAGGCCATTCTTGGACAGCTTTGATCTTCTCTGGGTCGGTCCTTACACCTTTCGATGAAATAATGTGGCCTAAATAGGCGACTTCTTCCTTGAAAAACGTGCATTTCTTTGGGCTGAGTTTCAAGTTTGCTTCTCGTATTCTAGTGAAAACCTTCCTCAGGTTACTGACATGCTCCATGAAATTTCGACCCATGATAATGATGTCATCCAGATAGACCAGGCATGCATCACCCAGAAGTCCAACCAGTACCCTTTCCATCAACCGCTCGAATGTCGCCGGAGCGTTGCAAAGACCAAAGGGCATGACGTTGAACTGCCACAATCCATTCCTAGTTCCGGTCGTAAATGCCGTCTTCTCCTTGTCTGCTGGATGGATGTCTACTTGCCAGTACCCACTCTTAAGGTCCACTGTTGAGAACCACTTCATGCCGCTCAACATGTCCAGTGTGTCGTCTATACGGGGCAGAGGGTAGCTGTCCTTCTTCGTTGCATTATTCAACAACCGGTAGTCCACACAAAACCTGGTGCTGCCGTCCTTCTTCTTTACCAGGACTACTGGCGAAGACCACGGGCTTGTTGAAGGTTCTATGATGCGGTTCTTCTGCATCTCGGCAACCATGTCTGCTACCTCCTTCTCTTTGGCAAATGGAAGGCGTCTAGGCCGCTGCTTTATTGGTGACGCGTCTCCCGTGTCTATTCTGTGTTTAACGAGACCTGTCCTTCCCAAATCATGGTCACCCTTCGAAAATATGTCGTTGAAATCTAGCAACAACCTTTTAGCTTGCTGAAGTTCCCGCTCAGAGAGTTTGTCCTTACAATTTGCTAGGAGCGGCGTGACGTCATCTCCTTGACAGGATTCCGGTTCCCGGGTCCTTTTCAGCCTTCTGATGGATTGACCTGCATCGCACCGTCCGATGACACAGTTTCTTCGTAGCTGCACTTCATCTTCGCTAAGATTGATGACTCGCACCAGCGCTCCTTTTCCGGTCATTGCCAGAGTTCTTGCTGTGATCCAACTCGGGTGGTCGCCGCAGTTTTCTATGACGACGCTTCGCCCTTGACACGCAGTGTAAGGGAATCTAACTTTGACCAGAGTTTCAGATCTCGGCGGTAGGGTCGTATTTTGCAGGCAGTAAACTGCGCATGATCTCGCTCCTCTAGGAATACTTCTTGTTCGGGGAAACTAAGTACTCCTTTAGCGACGTCTACCACACACTTCTGGTCTCTTAAAAAGTCTAATCCGATGATGCAGTCGTCCGTGATGTCTGCTATGAGAACGCCGTATTCAAAGGTTTGTTCTCCAATGGTTATGTTCGCCATCGTCTCACCGAAGACGGTAACTGGCTGGCCTGTTGCTGTTTGAAGCTGAACGGATGGTCTCTGATTCCACACAATAGTCCTTTTCAATAGCTCCGGACGCACTATTGTTCTTGAAGCACCGGTGTCAATAGTAAAATGACACGTTACGCTGTTCAGCTGTCCAACCACAGTAAGATTGTTCCCATTACCAATCTGTGAAACAGTGACGGTAGGGGCTCGATGTTGGCCAGCCAGCGCCCGCCCCAGGGCCCTGGCTCCTGACAGCTCTTCTGCGTCCACCTGTGTAGAGGACGCTACTGTCGTTCTATGCGGCCATCTTTGCCTGGGGCAACTACTCCGAATATGACCCCTCTCGCCGCAGCCATAGCACATCGGACCCAAAGAAGGTTTTTCCTTAACCACAACCTCCCGAAGTCGTTGAGTTCTAGCGTCTTGACGCACGGCTTCCACCTCCAAAGCATGGGCTAGAGCTTCCTGTAAGGTCTGATGATGGCTCAATTTCACGGTGTGTCTGACGTCTGCGTCTCTAATTCCATCACAGAAAGCTTGCGGGATCATTGATTCCACCATTGTCGGGCATGACACGTACGCACGTCTGACTAGCCTTTCGATTTCCGTTGCCCATTGCTGCAGACTCTCACCAGGCTTCTGCTGTCGATCGCGGAGTTGTGCTCTATAAGCGTGTTCCAGGTGTTTGTCGCTGTACCTGCCTTCTAGTGCTCTTTGGAGAGCACCTAAAGTTCTGTTATCCGAAGGCAGGTTTTCCAACGTGAGCAGGGCATCTCCACGAAGAGCCAGAGTCAGAGCTATCAAGGACTCTTCCTCGTTCCACCCCTTTCCTTTAGCCACCGTCTCGAACTGATACCAAAATGCTGCCCAAGACGTCGTTCCATCGAAGTGGGGTACTTCGATTTTCGGAGAATCCGACACTACCGTAGCACCCCGGGTCCCCACTCTTGCCATCTTGGTATGCAGTTGTCGCATCTCAGCATCCACCTGACTCAGACGATCCTCGTGTTGGGTGAATCGGTCTTCATGTTGGATGAATCGATCTTCATGTTGGGTGAATCGATCTTCATGTTGTATGAGTCGATCTTCGTGTTGGGTGAGTCGATCTTCGTGTTGGGTCTTGACGCTTAGCACATCATCTTTGAGAGCATCAATCTGCTTTTCTAATACTTCGTGCTTCTTCTCAATAGCCCCCAACAAACTCTTGCTTAGCTCTTCCTGGCGAAGGTCTTGCTTTTCCTGGCGAAGGGCTTGTTCTTCCCTCAGTTTAGCGAATTGCTCCTCCTGGCGACGGGCTTGCTCCTCCTGGCGACGGGCTTGCTCCTCCTGGCGACGGGCTTGTGTCTGCAGCATTTTAAATAAATCTGCAAGCTCCACAGGCCCAATTGATGTTTGAATTGATCCCTCCGTTGAAGTTCCTTCACCCTCTTGCAGGGCCGCGGTTTGACTCCTTGTTACTCGACCCTCACTGTCTTCTCGTGGTGTAAGAGGCATCTTGAATCCCACTTCTGACACCAATTGTTGCGGGAACGGGGTACGTTTAATTCAAGATACGCCAAAAGTCACCAAAAGACAATTAATTTATTTGTCGACTAACAATTACACAATTAAACACTTAAAAACACAATTAAAAACACTTAATTACAACACTAAACACGGAACACTAAATTACACTAAAGCACTGAATCACACTAAAACACTGAATTTCACTGACTATTCGCAGGTAACGCACTCGATCACTCTTAGTTCGCAGGAGACTGATTCGCTTCGCTTTCCAAATCGGAACTGTCCCGTCGCGTCGTACATCCCGCTTTTATACCCAGTGAGGACGCAGCTCTTCGCGTGGCGTCGAGAATCTTCTCGCGGGGATCGAAATTTCTAGAACTCGCATACGACGATAAGACTAATTTCGCTTGCACGGTCTCTCAAGGTCGTACTATTATTATTACTTTAGAACACTCTAGAGCTCGCTACAACCTACCAGAGTGTGTAGCGTAGTATCGATGCAAGCGAATATAGACCTTATCCATACGACGATAAGACTAATTCCGCTTGCACGGTCTCTCGTGGTCGTAACAGTATTATACAATGCATACTTACGCAGCATCCACGCAATTCGGAATATGGTGCAATTATTTGGAGCCCTTATGAGGAGAAATATGCTACGATTATCGAAAAAAATCAGCGGAAATTTGCTCGATGGTCATATAAAAAACAATACGGGTACTACCCTTATTTATATCCGTCTCTGTTCGTTTCGGGAATGATGGACATGGAAACGCTGAAATTCAGAAGAGCCATGTCTGAAAGCGTCCAATATCTGTTGGTAATACGCAATAAAATCGATAGTCCACAGATATTAGAGAGAGTACGAGAGTACTTGTTATCCCGCGGAATATACCAAGTGACTCGTTTGGTCAACAGCGCCGCGGCGCCGCCCGAGCCTGCTGGAGCCGGCGGCGCGCACGCAGCGCGGCCGCCACGCGCGCTACGTTTTATCGGGGACATACTTGCTCAGCACTATGAACTTGACCTATTTGCCGATGGATTGGGACATCTATGTAATCAATTTAGTTTAATTTTAAATGACATTATTGTGTGATCTGTTTGACATATTAAATTTAAATTATTTGGCATTTAATTAATCTTATATAGCGTTTTGGATTATATATGTTAGCATGTAAGATGTACGAATAAATTAATAAATAAATCTGTAAGAAATGTGATGCTTAGGAACAGTAACTCTTATACAGCATAAGTTGACAAGGAAAGGCAAACCATCTCCATTAATTCGCAAAAAACTTGCTAGTAAACTTCAGGGTGTCTGCAATATCCGCTTATCATTCCCTCGCAGATACTGTAATGGATGAAAATGATATTGAACCCACACATTTGCCTAAAACTGGAACATTACGACAAATAAAGTACGAACATAAGAAATCTCAATATTACGATGCGAACCCAACTATCGTAATGGCAGAAACTGAACCGTACAATACTTTCATAAGATATTTAGCACTACATCCACTTTTTATAGTTTATTACTGGTCAAATAGTCAAGAACGTAACTACAAAGATTATATAAGAGACAATCAGAAAGTTATAATGAGTATAGACGCAACTGGTAGTATTCTAAAATAATTTGGCCCACGATGTGGCATCAAAACTACGAAGCACATGTTTTATATGTAGGTATGATACTTTAAATAATGACAGCAGTTGACCATTACTTACTATAAATGGTGTCTGAAAGTCAAACTATGGACACTACGAGGGGCGTTCAATGTATTCTCGGTATCGAGGTGATATACCAATGCTGAGGGTGATTAAATTATATCATTAGTTAAATACACTCTTTGAGGGTATTAATACAAAATTTCATGAAATTGTCACCATTAGTATTCGAGATATCCTTGCGGAAAGACAACTAAAATGACTGATTCGGCAATGATGCAAGAAATCGAACATCGCGCTGTGATCACAAAACACAAATAGACTCAAAAAGTGATTCTGCAAGAAATGGTGGCTGTTTACCAAGATTCTGCACCGTCATAATCAACAATTCAAATGTGGTCAAGTGAATTCAAACGGGGTACAGAGAGCATTGAAGATGACACTCGTGCTGGCGGGCCGGTTAGTGCCGCTACTGAAGAAAACGTCAAATTAGTTGAGAAAATTGTACTCGAAGATGCCCGTATAAGAATGAAAATATTAGCAGAAAGAACTAAGCTCTTCGTGGGTACCATTCACACTATCCTCCATGAGCGTCTGAATTTATCAAAGGTCAGTGCATGATGGGTGCCGCGAATGCTCACAGCGCTTCAGAAACAAGTGCGAGTTGAGTGTTGCAAGGACATTTTGGAGCTCTCCTATGAAAATCTGCAAAGTATTTACGGTCGGATTGTTACTGGTGATGAAACGAGGGTTCATCACTATGACCTGAGAGCAAGCACAAGTCTATGCAGTGGCATAAAAGGGAACTGACCCACCGAAGAAGTTCAAAGTCACCCCATTCGCAGGAAAGCTCATGGCCACCGCGTCAGTGAAGTTCTAACAGTGCGTAAGTCATTTTTTGGCGGTTTTTACATTTTGATACCATTCGTTAAAGATTGACCGCGCCCTTCTTTCTGACCAATCAGAAAGGAGATAGCTTGCCAATAGTGTTTCATTTTTCGAAATAACTGACACCGCGTAAGTCAACCTGTGGGCCAACACAGCGTAAGTCAGTCGTTCGCTGTAGTCAGTTGGAGGTGCTGCGTGAATTATTCCCAAAAAGGTAATTATTTGCATTATTTTGTGGTTTCAGTACAATTACTTTATTTTGTATTTAATTCTGAAGCTATGTAACATTAAAATATGTATTTTGTTTTGTAATTATACTAGGTTAAGTCGCCGAATTCAAAACTGTTTGACTTACGCAGTGTTTTGATTATGAGTTACGCAGTGTTTCAATGAGTTACGCAGTGTTTGGATACGAGTTACGTAGTGTTATTATAACTTTTTTTTTCAGGACTTCAAAAATATGGATTCTACGAGTGATAGTGAGAGTGAAGATATTTTGGAATTATGTAAAGAGTTAAATATAAAAGTTCCTTTAAAAAAACAGAAGCTTAGAAATGTATCAATGGCAGAGTTAGAAAACATAGATATAAATAACTTGCCCATCGAAATACTACCTGAATTTCTGCCTATAAGTAATGAAACTGCTTCAGAACTACACCAAAAACTATCACAAGATCCAGTGATATTAGCAGCTGAGATAGAAGAAATTGCTCAAAGTTTTGTTGGAGAACTATCGCAAGCAACAGTTACTGTTCCACGTTCATGTGAAGAACTGCCACAAAATGTAGATCAAGCTTCACATTTAGATGCATCAATGTCTCATGAGATAGCTCCATGTTCATTTGAAGAGCAGCCACCTGTGTCAACGACAACTGAAAACCCATCTTTTCGTTTAGAGATGCAGCTATCGGATGATGAGTATGGAGATTTGAATTCTAATAGAAAAAGAAGCATTAAGGGATTTGCAGACTCTAAGAAATGGGACAAATCTAAAACAAAAATGAAACGTATGAAAGGAGAAGAGTATGTGGGATATCGCAGAGATAAGAAGGTTCAAGGAAATGAGAAATTCAAAGTACTTCATGATATTCCTCGTCCAGCACGTGAGATGGGTCCTAGATGCACCTCTACATTTTGTACAAAGTCAAAGGTCCGCGGTTGTTCGAATTTGACTGACGAAGAAAGACAAAATATATTTACCAAGTTTTGGAAGGATATGACATGGGAGCAAAGAAAACAATACGTTGTGTCGAACGTCATGATTTGCGTTAAAAACAAGCGAAAAAGACGGACAATTCAAGAAGGAGTGACAGCAAGCAATACTTTCTAAATACATCTATTGGTCGAATTCAGGTGTGTATGCAGACATTTTTAAGAACGTTAGGGTTGAAAGAGTCTACTATAAGATGTTGGGTGGCTTCTTCAGAGCATGGAATGGCAAAAACATCAAATAATAACGTTAATGAAAGGAGTATTATCAAGAAAGATGACATGGCTTTTCTGAAACAGTTTTTTGCTTCATTGCCTAAAATGCCATCGCATTATTGTAGAGCGAATACATCTAAACAATATTTAGAGCCAATCATTGAAGATAAAACCGCACTTTACAATTTGTATGCTACAGAGTGCGGAAAAGCTGAAAAATTGCAATGTGCCGCTGGACATTTTGTAGAGTTTTTGATGAACTAAACCTGAGCCTGTTTGCTGTTAAAAAAGATCAATGCGATACTTGCTGTTCTTACAAAGTGGGCAATATATCTGATGATATTGTTACGACCACGAGGGACCGGGCAGGCGGAATTAGTCTTATCGTCGTATCGATAAGGTCTATATTCGCTTGCACGGTCGTAGCGAGCTCTAGTGTGTTCTAGAGTAATAATAATGTTATGACCTTGAGAGACCGTGCAAGCGAAATTAGTCTTATCGTCGTATGGATAAGGTCTATATTCGCTTGCACGATACTACGTCACACACTCTGGTCGGTCGGAGCAAGCTCCAGCGAGTTCTAGAAATTTCGATCCCCGCGAGAATATTCTCGACGCCACGCGAAGAGCTGCGTCTCTGGGTATAAAAGCGGGATGTACGACGCGACGGGACAGTTCCGATTTGGAAAGCGAAGCGAATCAGTCTCCTGCGAACTAGAAGTGATCGAGTGCGTTACCTGCGAATAGTTTCAGTGAAATTCAGTGTTTTAGTGTGATTCAGTGTTTTAGTGTGATTCAGTGTTTTAGTGTAATTTAGTGTTCCGTGTTTAGTGTTGTAATTAAGTGTTTTTAATTGTGTTTTTAAGTGTTTAATTGTGTAATTGTTAGTCGATAAATAAATTAATTGTCTTTTGGTGACTTTTGGCGTATCTTGAATTAAACGTACCCCGTTCCCGCAACAATTGGTGTCAGAAGTGGGATTCAAGATGCCTCTTACACCACGAGAAGACAGTGAGGGTCGAGTAACAAGGAGTCAAACCGCGGCCCTGCAAGAGGGTGAAGGTACTTCAACGGAGGGATCGATTCAAACACCGATTGGGCCTGTGGAGCTTGCAGATTTATTTAAAATGCTGCAGACACAAGCCAGCCGTCAGGAGGAGCAAGCCCGTCGCCAGGAGGAGCAAGCCCGTGAGCAAGCCCGCCGCCAGGAGGAGCAAGCCCGTGAGCAAGCCCGCCGCCAGGAGGAGCAAGCCCGTGAGCAAGCCCGCCGCCAGGAGGAGCAAGCCCGCCGCCAGGAGGAGCTAGCCCGACTTCAGGAAGCACAATTTGCTAAACTGAGGGAAGAACAAGCCCTTCGCCAGGAGGAGCAAGCCCGTCACCTGGAAGAGCTAAGCAAGAGTTTGTTGGGGGCTATTGAAAAGAAGCACGAAGTACTAGAAAAGCAGATTGATGCTCTCAAGGATGATGTGATGAAACATGAAGATCGATTCACCCAACATGAAGATCGATTCACCCAACATGAGGATCGATTGAGCCAGGTGGATGCTGAGATGCGACAGCTGCATACCAAAATGGCAAGAGTGGGGACCCGGGGTGCTACGGTAGTGTCGGATTCTCCGAAAATCGAAGTACCCCACTTCGATGGAACGACGTCTTGGGCAGCATTTTGGTACCAGTTCGAGACGGTGGCTAAAGGAAAGGGGTGGAACGAGGAAGAGTCCTTGATAGCTCTGACTCTGGCTCTTCGTGGAGATGCCCTGCTCACGTTGGAAAACCTGCCTTCGGATAACAGAACTTTAGGTGCTCTCCAAAGAGCACTAGAGGGCAGGTACAGCGACAAACACCTAGAACACGCATATAGAGCACAACTCCGCGATCGACAGCAGAAGCCTGGTGAGAGTCTGCAGCAATGGGCAACGGAAATCGAAAGGCTTGTCAGACGTGCATACGTGTCATGCCCGACAATGGTGGAATCAATGATCCCGCAAGCTTTCTGTGATGGAATTAGAGACGCAGACGTCAGACACACCGTGAAATTGAGCCATCATCAGACCTTACAGGAAGCTCTAGCCCATGCTTTGGAGGTGGAAGCCGTGCGCCAAGACGCTAGAACTCAACGACTTCGGGAGGTTGTGGTGAAGGAAACACCTTCTTTGGGTCCGATGTGCTATGGCTGCGGCGAGAGGGGCCATATTCGGAGTAGTTGCCCCAAGCGAAGATGGCCACGTAGAACGACAGTAGCGTCCTCTACACAGGTGGACGCAGAAGAGCTGTCGTTAAACTAGAAGAAGCCAGGGCCGTGGGGCGGGCGCTGGCTGGTCAACATCGAGCCCCTACCGTCACTGTTTCACAGATTGGTAATGGGAACAACCTTACAGTGGTTGGACAGCTGAACAGCGTAACGTGTCATTTTACTATTGACACCGGTGCTTCAAGAACAATAGTGCGTCCGGAGCTATTGAAAAGGACTATTGTGTGGAATCAAAGACCATCCGTTCAGCTTCAAACAGCAACAGGCCAGCCAGTTACCGTCTTCGGTGAGACGACGGCGAAGATAACCATTGGAGAACAGACCTTTGAATACGGCGTTCTCATAGCCGACATCACGGACGATTGCATCATCGGATTGGACTTTTAAGAGACCAGAAGTGTGTGGTAGACGTCGCTAAAGGAGTACTTAGTTTCCCGAACAAGAAGTATTCCTAGAGGGAGCGAGATCATGCGCAGTTTACTGCCTGAAAAACACGACCCTACCGCCGAGATCTGAAACTCTGGTCAGTTAGATTCCCTTACACTGCGTGTCAAGGGCGAAGCGTCGTCATAGAAAACTCCGGGGACCAGCCGAGGTGGATCACAGAAAGAAGTCTGGAAATGACCGGAACAGCAGCGCTCTTGTGTGTCATCAATCTAAGCGGAGATGAAGTGCAGCTACGAAGAAACTGTGTCATCGGACGGTGCGATGCAGGCCAATCCATCAGAAGGATGAAAAGGGCCCGGGAACCGGAATCCTGTCAACGAGATGACGTCACACCGCTCCTAGCAAATTGTAAGGACAAGCTCTCTGAGCGGGAACTTCAGCAAGCTAAAAGGTTGTTGCTAGATTTCAACGACATATTTTCGAAGGGTGACCATGATTTGGGAAGGACAGGTCTCGTTAAACACAGAATAGACACGGGAGACGCGTCACCAATAAAGCAGCGGCCTAGACGCCTTCCATTTGCCAAAGAGAAGGAGGTAGCAGACATGGTTGCCGAGATGCAGAAGAACCGCATCATAGAACCTTCAACAAGCCCGTGGTCTTCGCCAGTAGTCCTGGTTAAGAAAAAGGACGGCAGCACCCGGTTTTGTGTGGACTACCGGTTGTTGAATAATGCAACGAAGAAGGACAGCTACCCTCTGCCCCGTATAGACGACACACTGGACATGTTGAGCGGAATGAAGTGGTTCTCAACAGTGGACCTTAAGAGTGGTTACTGGCAAGTAGACATCCATCCAGAAGACAAAGAGAAGACGGCATTTACGACCGGAACTAGGAATGGATTGTGGCAGTTCAACGTCATGCCCTTTGGTCTTTGCAACGCTCCGGCGACATTCGAGCGGTTGATGGAAAGGGTACTGGTTGGACTTTTGGGTGATGCATGCCTGGTCTATCTGGATGACATCATTGTCATGGGTCGAAATTTCACAGAGCATGTCAGTAACTTAAGGAAGGTTTTCACCAGAATACGAGAAGCAAACTTGAGACTCAGCCCAAAGAAATGCACGTTTTTCAAGGAGGAAGTCGCCTACTTAGGCCACATTATTTCATCGAAAGGTGTAAGGACTGACCCAGAGAAGATAAAAGCTGTCCAAGAATGGCCTATACCAGCTAACAAGACCGACGTGAGATCATTTTTGGGTTTATGCGCATACTACCGGCGCTTTGTAAAGAACTTCTCTGATATAGCGAAACCTCTTCATCGGCTCACGGAAGATAAACGAGTATTCGCCTGGGACTCGGAATGTGATCAAGCCTTCGTCAGATTAAAAGAACACCTCTGCACCAGTCCTATACTTGGCTACCCGAACAGAGAAGGAAGATTTATCGTGGACACCGATGCCAGCAATACTGGCATAGGCGGAGTTCTGTCGCAAGAGCAAGGTGAACGGGAAGTGGTGATCGCCTATTTCAGTAAGTCACTTTCAAAACCTGAAAGGAACTACTGTGTGACTCGTAAGGAACTGTTGGCGGTAGTGAAGACTCTACAGCATTTCAACAAGTATCTCGTTTGAAGACATTTTACTCCTGCGGACAGATCATGCTGCGTTAAAATGGCTCTTGCAGTTTAAGAACCCTGAAGGACAAGTGGCACGGTGGCTAGAGCAACTACAGGAGTACAACTTCACAACAGAACATCGGAGTGGTAGAACGCATTTGAATGCCGATGCCCTATCAAGGAGACCTTGTCCTGTGGCCTGCAGTCATTGTTCTAAGACGGAGACTAAAGAAGAAGTCCGGATGATTACCACCCAGGGACTTGATAATGAATGGAGCGAAGACGCTATCAAAAAGGCGCAAAAAGAGGATAGTGATCTGAGGAAAATATTTGAATGGAAAGAAGTAGGTCAAAAACCTTCTTGGAGTTATGTAGCATCATCAAGCCCCATCACGAAAAGTTACTGGGCACAATGGGACAGTTTGGAAATTAAGGATGGAGTACTCTTCAGGAAATGGGAAACACCAAAAGGGGATCAAACAACACTACAGCTGATTGTACCTCGTAAACAAGTTGCTTCTCTACTGAGGTACATACACGATGGGGTATCCGGGGGACATTTAGGCGTGAAGAAGACCCTAGAGAAGCTGAGACAGAGGTTCTACTGGATACACTGTCGGGAGGACGTCGAAGACTGGTGCAAGAAATGTACGACTTGCGCATCAGTAAAGGGCCCACAAACCAGAAGTAAGGGCAAACTCAAGCTGTACAACGTCGGCGCTCCTTGGGAAAGAATTGCAGTAGATGTAGCTGGCCCCTTTCCAGAATCCGACGAGGGAAACAAGTACATCATTGTGGTCCAAGATTACTTCACTAAGTGGCCTGGAAGTCTTCGCTACGCCTAATCAAGAAGCAAAGACGGTTGCCAAGAAATTAGTCCACGAGGTGATTTGCCGATTTGGTGTGCCTCTTGAAATACATTCAGACCAAGGAAGAAACTTTGAGTCAGCACTGTTCCAGGAGGTCTGTCAACTGTTGGGTATGCATAAGACCCGTACTACACCAGCACACCCGCAATCCGATGGCATGGTCGAGAGATTCAACCAAACGTTGGAAAACCACTTGGCCAAAGTTGTGGACGAGCATCAACGAGACTGGGACCAGTACATACCGCTTTTCTTGCTGTCCTACCGATCTGCGATCCACGATAGCACCAGCGCAACCCCAGCAATGGTAAACTTCGGTCGAGAAATGCGGCTTCCGGTAGATGCGTTGACTGGGACACCGCCAGAAGCTCCGAAACCAGTAACCGAATACGCGGCTGACCTACAGAAGCGCCTGGAGGACGTACATCCTCTCGTTAGAGCCTGCCGTCTAAAGTCCCGCGACACAATGACCACCCGTTACGCCCGCACAGCCAACACCGACGGTTTCGATGGAGGGAGTCTGGTTTGGTTACACAACCCACTCAGGAAGAAGGGCAAATCACCGAAGTTCCAGCCAAGGTGGGAAGGACCATACAAGATCATCACTAGGCTGAACGACTTAACCTATCGGATCAAACAAGGGACAAGAGGCAAGCCGAAAATTGTTCACATTGATCGATTGGCTCGTTACCATGGGTCAAATGATGCTCGGGACGAGCATGACTAAGAGGGGGATAATGTTACGACCACGAGGGACCGGGCAGGCGGAATTAGTCTTATCGTCGTATGGATAAGGTCTATATTCGCTTGCACGGTCGTAGCGAGCTCTAGTGTGTTCTAGAGTAATAATAATGTTATGACCTTGAGAGACCGTGCAAGCGAAATTAGTCTTATCGTCGTATGGATAAGGTCTATATTCGCTTGCACGATACTACGTCACACACTCTGGTCGGTCGGAGCAAGCTCCAGCGAGTTCTAGAAATTTCGATCCCCGCGAGAATATTCTCGACGCCACGCGAAGAGCTGCGTCTCTGGGTATAAAAGCGGGATGTACGACGCGACGGGACAGTTCCGATTTGGAAAGCGAAGCGAATCAGTCTCCTGCGAACTAGAAGTGATCGAGTGCGTTACCTGCGAATAGTTTCAGTGAAATTCAGTGTTTTAGTGTGATTCAGTGTTTTAGTGTGATTCAGTGTTTTAGTGTAATTTAGTGTTCCGTGTTTAGTGTTGTAATTAAGTGTTTTTAATTGTGTTTTTAAGTGTTTAATTGTGTAATTGTTAGTCGATAAATAAATTAATTGTCTTTTGGTGACTTTTGGCGTATCTTGAATTAAACGTACCCCGTTCCCGCAACAATATATATAATTCACACATTCGATCAAAAGACATGGCCAGAAACGAAAAAGTTAAGGATAAAGATAGAGCTCAAAAATTTGGAGATGTACACGTTTTTCACGCATGACCTACAAGCTGTCAAGTTGTGTCCTCAGTTACAGGCTAGTGCTCTTTATTATAAGACTAAACTTTGTGTACATAATTTTACGATGTACAATCTAGCAACAAAAGACGTCTACTGCTATTGGTTTGACGAAACTAACGCTGGTGTAGCTGCTTCTGTATTTATTTCGTGTATCATAGACATAGTAAGAAAAACTTTAGAGCAGAAATGTGTTCCCATTATTCTGTATTCTGATGGCTGTACTGCACAAAATAGAATGTATTCCCTGCTAATGCTCTTTTGCACATAGCAATGGAAAAAAAGGTCGTCACCGAACAAAAGATTTTGGAGAAGGGTCATACGCAGATGGAGTGTGACGCAGTGCACAGCTCCATCGAGCCAAAAACTAAAAATAAGGAGATCTTCCTGCCCTCTCAGTATGCATCATTTTCCAAGGAGGCTAGACCTAAGCAGCCCTACACAGTCAAGTATTTGAGTTACGACTTTTTCGAGGATTACTCTCAAAAAATACTTTTATTTACGACTCTATTCGTCCAGGTCGAAACACCAACGACCCTACTGTCACAGACTTAAAAGTGCTGCAATATAACCCCGATGGAATAATAAAATACAAATTAAGTTTTGATGCAGAATACCAAGAGTTACCTCGTGGTAGAACTCGACGTAGATTGTTAATGTTCCCTGAAAACCAATCTAGCAGACCAAAACTGTACCAAAGCACAATAAATATAACTGAAACTAAATGGCGCCATTTGCAAGAATTGAAAGCTGTTATTCCTTTTGACTGTCACAGTTATTATGACACTCTACCTCATTAATACCTAGTTGATCTCTTTTTATATTTGTTTTAAAGTTATTTTGTTTATTATAAACAAAGGTACCAGACCTAGTTATTGTTACCTATAACTAAGTTATAAAGTGTAGATTATTAAAAAAGTTACTAAGTCACTAATAAGTAATAGGTACCTAAATGTATCATTGTTAATTTTGCAATTTATTTATTGATTTTAAAGGAATATTTTTGTTTAATTGATAGTTTTAGTAATACGAATAGGTTACAAACTATTCATTTAGTTTTATAGAAATGTGTATTTTGTTAATGATAATTTTGTACCAAAGGCCTAACTAGGTACTTAGTTAGTTTAAAATAAAAATGTTGATTCATTGTGATAAATTAAAGTAAAAAATTGTATTGCTACTCGATTCTGTTTAAGAAACATAACGTATGTCCAAACAAATTTATGTAAACAACGCGGAAGTCATGGTAATTCTTAATTAATAAATTTTACTCAAATAAAACTACTTTTATTTCTTCATTTAGGTGATTTTAAATACTTTTTCTAAATAATGTATACCTCTAATGTATCTAACTAAAATTTTACGCAGTTATTTTGCTCTCCTGTAAAGTAGACTTTTTTGACTTACGCACTGTTAGAACTTCACTGACGCACCGTGTTTTGGGGCTCTAAGAGAATATTCAGTGCCGGATTAGCCATATAGCATGAGTAGCAAATGCTACGGGCCCCGCGCATTGGGGGGGCCCCGCGCCGCCGCGCTCCAACTCTTATCTGATCGTAAAAAAAAAAATTAGATAGGAACCTAAAAATAATTTGTATGACTTAAGCGTGAAGCGCTTAGGCTATGCTTTACTCCCATCTGAAAATATAAAACTCGATTTCGTCACGTTATATTTTATCTGAAATTAAACCACATTTCTACCCTTCAAGCGGCCAGATTTTAATTTTTTTATATAGGTATACATCTATTTTGCGAGTTTACGTAGCCGAGATTGTACTTTTTTATCGATTTTAATATAATATACATAGATTATCAGTATTTCGAGAAAAAGTAGGCAAACTATTTAAATTTTATTGACTCAGTCACGTGGTCAGTCACAATCCAATCTACTGTGGTTGGTTGATTTATTATAAAATATAGATTCATTTTATGAGTGAATATAGCTGACCTTTTTACCCGACTGCCAAAGAAGGAGGGTAATGTTTTTCGAGTGTATGTAAGTATGTATGTATGTCTTTTCCTTTGTGACCTCCTGTAGCCTAAACGGCTTGATGGATTTTGATGTATGAGGTATCGTTAGATTTGTCTTGATTACGGGAGTGTCATAGGATACATTTTATCCTAAAAGTCCCACGGGATAAAGACATAATAATATTTTTTCTAAATTTCCCTTTAAAAAAAATTATTATTAAAAAAACAAAATACCCGACTGCACACTAAAAAAAGAGTAAAACAAGCCCCACAATAATATTGATCAATCAAATGCTAAAAACTAATTGGAAAGCATCGCAGGCGGGGACCACCTTGACCGCCACCAACGAAAATTCTGCTAAATGGTGCACAACCGAAATGACTATAAATAAGCCTCTGTTGGTCCCCGCCTGCGATGCTTTCCAATTAGTTTTTAGCATTTGATTGATCAATATTATTGTGGGGCTTGTTTTACTCTTTTTTTAGTGTGCAGTCGGTTATTTTGTTTTTTTAATAATAATTTTTTTTATGAATCGATTATCATATCGATCATGTTTCGAGAGTATTGAAAGCTAGTAACGGTAGATTAAGAGAAAGGTGTTTCTTTCAGAGTCTCAAGTAAAAAGGTGGGTAATTTAAACATGAACTATTCAAATTATAAACAAAAAGTTATTTAATTAAAAATTACATATTTTATGTGTTCGTCGACATTTAATTTCTTTGAATATCTTTATTATAAAATAAGCGCTTAAGGTATGCATATTTGGATATGAAACATATTATATACAGGGTGTAACAGGAGGGGTGGATCATCGTAAGTCAATCGATGGGGGACTTCAATACCTATCGATATAATCCCCATGTATGTTCAGCGATTTTCAATAGTTCCAAAGTTATTGAGATTTTTGTGAAATTTTTGTAAGAAGCCGGAATTCAGTATAAAAGTCGTCACTATAGCTTAACTACTTATGTTACTAACATAGCATAAATTTGCTGAAACATATTGATTTATTTTTTAAATTAAAGTTTTTCATGAAAAATAAAAACACTGTTTTATGGCACCTGTGCCATTCGCGTTCAATTTATTTTCAGGATATACTATCCATGAATGTAGGTAGTTTTTAAAATAAGTTCTAGAAAAAAAACAAAGGTACTTTTTTTTCACTGGAGGCTTTGAAAGTTGGTAGACACAGTCCGATTCGTAAAACTTTTGTGAAGAATTATTTTTTTACTCCAATATGATAGGGTTCTGACTCAAATCGGTATCGTAATTATAAAGACCCACTATTGAACTATTTCTAGAAAAAAAATACAGTGTTAAGCTACAGTGAAGACTTTTATACTGAATTCCGGCTTCTTAACAAAATTTCACAAAAATCTCAATAACTTTGGAACTATTGAAAATCGATAGGTATTGAAGTCCCCCATCGATTGACTAACGATGATCCACCCCCCCTGTCACACCATGTATAAACATATTTTCAACATTAAAACGTATTAAAAATGAATTAAGGAACACGATGGGCCAAGAACGTCTTAATCATCTCACTTTGTTGAATATAGAGCATGATTTGCTTAAAGAAGTCGATATTGAAAGTGTTATCTCTAAATTTGCCCATATTAAATCCAGAAAAGTTTATTTGTAACAATTTTGTTTTATTTAATACCCTAAACTTGTGAACCTAAAGCAAAGCAAGGGCCCCTTGACAGAATTTGCTACAGGCCCCGCGTTGGCTTAATCCGGCACTGGGAATATTGGCGATCGAGTACACAAAAAAAGGTCAAAAGTATTACTGCTGCATCCTACGCAAACACCCTGCGTAATTTAAAGGAGGCAATTAAAGAAAAAAGATGTGGAAAATTGACTGAAGGTGTCTTGCTGTTTCACGACAACGCGCCGGTTCTCACGGTGCGTGTTGCCAAGGCTGCTGTGCGGAAATGCGGATGTGAAGAAATTAATCATTCACCCTACAGTCCGGACCTAGTCTCTAGTGATTACTTTTAATTCCTAAATCTTAAAAAAGATCTTCGGTAATTTTTTTTCTCCACGATAAAGAGTTGAAGGCGGCAATGTATGGGCATTTTTCAGGCCATGAAGAAAAATATTTTTTGGAGGAAATTGAAAAGTAACTTTCCCGAACTAATAAGTGCATTGAGATGTCAGGGGACTATATTGAAAAATAAATTTTATTCAGAATTATTCGCGTATTCCTTCATGCCTATACCGAGAATACATTGAACGCCCCTCGTATATCAACGAGGCTGAAGACATAAATTGAGAAGAAATCGCCACCTGATGAAGTGGTATGCGACGATTCATCCGCTCTTATAGGGTCTTCAGTTCAAGCGTTTACACAATATAAAATATTTAGATGAACCTCTCGAATATTTGAATAATAATATACTAAGCACATTACCCTGTTACTAAGCACGATACAAGCCATTTTATCAAAATTTTATTATTCATATCCAGTTAATTATAAATGTTCGTATTATATTATTAAAAAAGACAAAGACATTTTATCTCACGTAATCAAACATTATTACTATTCTGCAACAAAAATAAAAACGATACTCCGATCAATTCATCAAACATTAAAGAGGCTTTGTAACGTAGTACGTTATTTCTGTAATATTTTTTCTAATTTTAATTCAATATATATTTCAAATTATACTTCGGCTTCGTCCTCGGGATTAGCAAATAACACTTGTAGTACCGCTCAGTGGTTCGCCTTTGTCACACTATATTTGAGGAAGAAAAAAAAAAATATATCTTTGACGTTTGGTATGTCACTTACCAGCTTCATTTCGCTTTTTAGTGTCGCCAACGATCACACGTAGTGTCTTCATTAAAAGTGATTTTTTACAATGCCTTAGCTAAAAAACGGAAAAGTGAGGATAAATACGAAAATCTGTTTAAAACGTTTAGAAAATTAGAAAAGAAAGTTCTGCGAGAATCTCAGATTAGGAGTAGATCTAAATCATAGGATAACCGGTCCGGCTCGGAGTCTCAAGGTCAGTCGTATTAACTTAAAACGTTAATTTTATCGTTATATTTTTACCTTATTTTCAATTATATGCTGGTTTTTTTCAAAAGCCACACTAAAGATGTGACCTACCCACTAAAGAAATTTAACAAAGAGTATTATTGGAAGACTTTCTCTAATTAGTAAGCAAATCGTATTGTAATCAAGAATATTAAGCACATATTCATATTGTTGTCATAAGTAAATGTGATAATGTCGTGCTATATAATGGGTTTTTACCTGTCATGTCAGGTTTGGGTATTACCCAACGAGTTAGTTTTGCGAACAGAACTTTGGTCTGTCTCTTAGCTAATTATGTAGGTACTCTGTATTTAATCATTACAATACACAATGCATTATTAATCCGAGAGGTCGTTGTTTACAAAATTGACTACAGACTTATGAAAAGTTTGAAGATTTTTTTGAAGGAAATGTGTTTTTTTTTGGATAATTGCGAGTAAGTAAGTCGTGTTATATATACTTACCTGTTATGTGGGTTTGCATACTTCTCCTTGGAGCTGTAGGTACTACCTAACGAGTTAGTTTTGCAAACAATACCTTAGGCTGTTTTTTAGCAAATTAAGTACACTGTATTTAGTCATTACAGTACACAATGAATTATTATTTATCTGAGAACTCGTTGTTTACAAAAGTGTCTACACACTTATGAAAAGTTTCACGACGTTTTTTGTGAAGGAAATGTGTTTTTAAGGATATTTCCGGGTAAGTAAGTCGTGTTAATATACTTACCTGCTATGTGGGTTTACGTGCTGCTCCTTGCAGCTGTACTACCTAACGTGTTAGTTTTTTTGCGAACAGTATTTTGGGCTGTTTCTTAGCAAATTATATACACTGTATTTAATTATTACATAAACAAAGCATTTTAATCCGAGAGTTCATTGTTTACAAAGTGACTACACACTTATAAAATGTTTGACGACGTTTTTGTCAGGGAAATGTTATTTCCTTAACTAAGTCATGTTATATATACTTATCTAATATGTGGGTTTGCGTACTTCTTTTTGGAGCTGTACTACCTACTCTACTAATTAGTATTGCGAACAATTTCTTGGGGTTTAGAAAACTGAGACTGTCCAAGATATCTACCATGTTGTTTTATTTTAATGAGCTCCCGATAATTCGGCACTGTTGCAAGCGCCATGATCACGGGTGATCTGTAGGACTGCGAGAATGACGATAGGTCTAAGGGCTACTATAACGGTCTACCCTCTTTCTAAGTCTACAGGCGGGTTTGCGTACTTCTCTTTGGAGCTGTACTACCCAGCAATATAGCATTGTGAACAGCACTTTGGGCTGTTTCTTAGAAAATTTTGTCCACTGTACTAAATCATTACAGTGTGATGTGTTTGTAAAATACGGGTTTGCGTACTTCTCTTTGGAACTGTACTACCCAGCAAGTTAGCATTGTGAACAGTACTATGAGCTTTTTTTTTTTTTGCTAATTATATTACACTGTATTTAATCATTACAGTGTGATGTGTTTGTAAAATACGGGTTTGCGTACTTCTCTTTGGAGCTGTACTACCCAGCAAGTTAGCATTACGAACAGTACTATGGGCTGCTTTTTTGCTGATTATGTACACTGTATTTAATCATTACAGTGTGATGTGTTTGTAAAATACGGGTTTGCGTACTTCTCTTTGGAGCTGTACTACCCAGCAAGTTAGCATTACGAACAGTACTATGGGCTGCTTCTTTGCTAATTATGTACACTGTATTTAATCATTACAGTGTGATGTGTTTGTAAAATACGGGTTTGCGTACTTTTCTTTGGAGCTGTACTACCCAGCAAGTTCGTTTTGCAAACAGTACTCTGGTCTGTTTCTTAACTAACATACACACATCATATGCAGAGCAAGAACGTAATAACGTTATAAAATTGCTTGGCCTTCCCCGCCACCGCGTTACCTACTGAGGAGGATTTAGAGTCTTACAATGCAATACTGGACCACACCATCCTAGAAATATTAGGAGACGACCCGAATGTTTCCAATACCTATAGTGCTAAAATTCATAAAGACCTGGCGGTCAGATTGGAGCATACTTCTACGCATGGGATTTCTAAAAGAACTCCGTAAGGAGTTCAATGAGAAATCATTACAGCCTTGTAACTGCAGGCTTATCAATGCACCTGTTTTAAGCGCAGAAATAAAGGCGGCTACCTCCGAAGTAAATACTTAACGCGATAAAAGTATCGAAATTAGGTAGAATCAAACTGCTACTGCCATATCATGTCTAAGTCGTGCAATAAATTTGTCTTGTATTCAAGGTTATACAATCCCGTTTACTTGTCCTGTTACACAAACATCTGTCGCAAAAAGTAAAATTCTTTCTATACAGAAAAACTAAATTTTACAGAGGCAATTATAATAGATAACTATATACTACAGCCATATCCAGGTGTCAGCCAACAGAAGGACAGTTTTGTTTAGCATATTTTTAGTGCCCGAGCCAAATGGTAAATACCGTTTCATTTTGAAATTAAAAATTTAAATGAATTTATAAAAGCAGATTATTTCAAGATTGAAGGTCTACAGTACAGCTGTAAAATAAATTACAAGAAATTGTTACATGACAAAGATCGACTTAAAAGACGCTTATTATTTAATAAAAATTCATCCTGATTTCAGAAAGTTTGACCATATATATATATATATATATATATATATATATATATATATACATGAATTTAATGTATTAGCATTTGGTTGAGTGCAACGCCCTATGTTTTCACGAGGTAAACCTATAGACCGTTTTTTACGCTCTGCCGAACTAATCAACTAATTACTTAGATGATTTTTGGCTAATAGGACAATCATACGAATAATGTTTTTTTTAATACAAACAAACTATAAATCTAATCACTTCTCTTGGTTTTATAATAAACAAAGAGAAGAATTTTATGACACCAAACAAGTCATGTACCTTTTTAGGTTTTATTCTGGATTCAGAAAATTTCCATGTCACAATATCTATACATAAAATTGACCGCATTCAATCGGAAATTGAAAATTTTTTTTATGTAAGATACGTGAATTTGCACAAATGATTGATTATTAGTTTATGTTTGTCCTGCTGTTGAATACAGCAGCTGGCTATATTCAAAACTTTTTGAAAGGAGTAAATATTTACAATTAAAAATTAAATAACAACTACGATAAATATATTATGAACTTAATTGCGGTTTTGCAACCTAATTTAATGTGGTGAAAAATCATTTTGTAGGATAAAAGACGATATACATGACTTGGAAATTTTCTCGGATGTCTCAAATACGGGGTGGGGGGCTACCTGTGAGAGAGAGAAGGATGGCGGGTTGTGGAGTGCTCAAGAAAAAGATGTAGCATATCAAATATCTAAATATTCAAGCTTTTTTCGGGTTAAAAGTGTTTGTCGAAAATTTGACAAACCGCCAAATTTTACTACGCATTGACAACACGACAGCTATCTCTTACGTAAACCGAATTGGAGGTATCCGGTTCCTTCACCCCATAAATATTACAAAACAATTATGGCAATAGTGCTAATGTCGCGAATAAAATGGGAATTGGCGGATTGGGCATACCAGAAAATAATCTTGAAGTTTGGGGAACTCCAAGCTGACTTATTCGCTAGAAGTATCATAATAAATGTTAAAATTATGTCTCTCTGCATAGAGACCCAGATGCCATGACAATCAATGCATTTTCATAGACGGATATGTCCTTTAATACTTTTCCCCCATTGATGATTATCTTAAAAACATTGAGAAAGGTAACTTCCGTAAAGCCAGGGGCATAGTCGTCATACCTCTGTGGCCATACATAGCCCTGGTACCCATTTTTTAACATTATCTTGTTATCTGACAAGATCATTTTCAAAGCATGTAGTAAACATTCAATTTTATCTAATCTAGCGATTCTAATTCTAGCGATTGCGACATATAGACCAAGCTTACCCTGGTGGCAGGGCTCTTATGCGGACGGCGTTAAGGAGGAGTGTAACCCGTCAGCAATTGATGTTATGTTGTCATCAATATCCACAAAATCCTATAAACAATATGATGTTTATTTTGGGTGCAGGCTCATTTTTGTGTTGTTTATAACATCGATACATTTAACGTCCCGATTCCGCAAATCATTAAATTTTCTAGATCATCTTCATGAAGAGGGAGCTCAATATGGGCTCTTAATTCCTGTAGATCTGCAATAGTTCTTTCGATAAGAAATATAATTTAGAAGATGACAGAATCAAAAGGTTTTTTCAAAGGTTTTCTCATAGCTCTTGCACACAGTGTGCTGAAACTGTCAAAAAATAGTATTTTAAATAATATTGAGATTTTCTCTACCAAAATAAATATAAAGATTCCGGATTTTCTTAAAACAACACGTAAAGGTTCCCTGTAACCTATTTTAATATTGCCATTTTTCAAGGACAGGCCGAAATATGTGCGGCAAACTCCCTCTTCATTGCTTTTAGAAAGCTATATAAAGCAGGAGGCTCCCAGACCTTAAGTCGGTGGATTAAGGAGATATTGCGCGATAGTAGTATCGATGTAGACGTATTCACTGCGCACAGCACGAGGCACGCTGCCACATTCGCGGCTCATCGCCTAGGCGTCAGTCTAGAACAAATTAGACGGACCGCTGTTTGGAGCGGCTCCTAGTATACATTCTATCAGTTCTGTAATAGAACCACAAGTTATTTAAATGCTGATGAAGACACTTCTTTTGCAAGAAAAATTGTTAATGGAACCTAATGATTAAGACCAGATGCTTGAATTGTTCCAATAGATTATGCTGATTTATATAATTAGATATAAACAAAATATTTCATTATTTTTCTCTCAAAGTCTACAAGTGTTATTTGCTAATCCCGAGGACGAAGCCGAAGTATAATTTATGATTAAACGAACTTACCTGTACGTGAAGTTCTATCATAATTATACGAAGGCTTCGTCCGAAGGGATTAGCAACCCTCCCTCCCTGCGAAAGTTTTCCCCTTTTTATGAAATATTTTCAGCTATACTCGTACTCTAAACTTAATGAAGCTGGTAAGTGACATACCAAACGTCAAAGATATATTTTTTTTTTCTTCCTCAAATATAGTGTGACAAAGGCGAACCACTGAGCGGTACTACAAGTGTTATTTGCTAATCCCTTCGGACGAAGCCTTCGTATAATTATGATAGAACTTCACGTACAGGTAAGTTCGTTTAATCATAAATAATAAAAATCAAAAAAAATTATCAATGGAAAGCAAATAGCCTGAAAACTGTCCATAGTTTTATTATGCATACGTGCAATTAGTGCACGTCAAATAAGTAACGTCAGTGAACTGTTAAATTGACAGTGTAAACGGCGCAGACGCCGCGGGCTTCCTCTTTTTCTCCTGATCATCCTTTTGTAATTTATCGCGAATTACGGCTCCCATTGCCACGTTAACTTTCTACGTTCATATACTATTGAATTCAGTGATACCCCAGATCGGGTGAGTTATTTACTTATTGTTTAGTTTTTTTGTTCATCTACCGGCATAATTACTTTTTGCAAATCTCTTTCGTACTTTCTTTCACATTTGATAATATGAAATATAAAATCTAAATTAGTGTTTCCAACTTGTGTTTTTACTGTCTTGTTACTGTAATTGATTCCCTCACCTCAGAAATTACTAAGTGGGAATGCTGCTCCCAGTGGTGGTTGTTCGAGGTGGGTGCGGTAACGTACATCAAGCCGCCAACTGATTTGAAGTTAAATCAGCGGAAGATGCAAAAACTAAGGCAAAGTTGATTTTGACAATAGACCCTGTATATACGTGCATATCAGAAACACCCAGAGCTTACCAGAATTTTGGACTAAACTCAAGACCATGTTTGATCATTCTCAAAGATCACCTTACAATACATTTGATATCCATAGGACTTGAAAACTGTGATCCATGGTCAGTTATGTGACACAAAACAACTGCTTGGTTGGTCTATTGGTAGCAAGCGCTGCGGTCACCGAGAGGTCCCCGGTTCGAATCCGGGGTCGGGCAAAATTTGTGAGTTTTTCTGTGATGAAATTACTCAGTCCGGAGTTAGGAAGTTACTGGTTGAACGCCCCCGTGCTTCGAAAAGCACGTTAAGTAGGCTTGTGTCCTATTCGTTCATGTACGATTAAGAGACCAGTTCGTTCGTCTGAACGAGTACGAACTATTCCATTTTATTCGGTCAAGTCGGTCTCTAGTACCATGGAATACATACGACCGAGCAGTGTGAGAGAGTGAGTTGAAGATCTTGTGATGCGGACTGATGCGTACGTGTGACCGTAGTGGAAGATTAATGGCTGGTTTTTTATGTCCAACGACCAGGTCGACGTCACGAAACAATAACTTGGCTGTGGCGTTAGTTGTCATATGTAAAGACTGTCTGTCTCATTGTCATTTAAATTTTTAAAAAATCCTCGTTGCTTTTTTATTGCAATGGATTTGAAATGTCTGAATTTAAATATTTGGCAGTATGATTTTTATTTATCAAGGCCATCAGATCAGGATAATTTTGCTTGTTTTCTGTAATAAGTTTGTGTAAGTTATGTATAAGTATTATCTATCGAGCTTAAGGTGCGAATTATTTTTGGGTATATTTGGTGCATTAATCTCTATTGTTTGATTGCATGAACTCTGGAAAATAATTTACTAACTTTCTGGTTTGGGTTGTAACCTAACATTTTTAATTCAAGTTTATTCAACTGGTGTCGGGTTGTATTGAATTTATATTGGCTAAAAGTCGTTCTACCATACTTGAAATGGCTCCAATAAGATGTAAAAGAAGTGATATGATACCATTTTGTGGAAGACGCTGACAAGAATCGAGCCAAATGTAAATATTGCGGTAGTTATCCAAGCATTAAAAATAGTTCTTTAGGAAATTTGAGCCGGCATATGAAGAATAAGCATCCGTTGATTTCTATGGGCGTTCAAAGTCAGGCTGCTGCAATTGCTTCTAGTTCAGACACTGACAACCTGACTGTTCGGAATATTAGCTCCACCACCACAGCCCCAGAAGGTATCCTGTGCTCAGACTACTTCCACTTCTAATGTTGTACCGATAACTAACTTCGTTCGGAAACCACCTTCAGCACGCAAAGTGGACCTAAAAGATAACCAATGGTGAAAATGGTGGTCAAAGGCCATCACGCACTGCGTATTGTGGAGGAGCCGGAGTTCAAAAAACTAATTGATATGGTATCAAACTGCCCCGGCTACCAATTGCCTTCACGCAAAACTTTGACCACGAAGATATACATCGAAACTTTTTCAAAAAATCGACTACAATTATCGGAAGCACTTGCAGTGTGCCTTACGACCGATGGCTGGACATCCAATACAAATAACAGCTATCTAATAGTTACGGCCCATTATATAAATTCCGAAACAGTATTGTGTTCTGTATTGCTTGGCTGTGTCAATTATATTGAGCGGCTTACAAGCGCCAATCTAGTTGATTTCCTAAAACATATAATTCAGGATTGGCGTTTACATGACAGAATTATATGTATTGTTAGCGATAACGCTGCAAACATATTAGCAGCAATTAGACAGGGTGAGTGGAGGTCAATACCTTGCTTCACTTACTCTATAAACTTAGTCGTACAGCGCGCAATAAACGACATCAAGGATGTCGTTGCTAAAGTAAAAGCGATTGTAGAGTATTTTAAAAAAAGTACTGTGGGCTTAACAAAGCTACAAGAAATAGAGAAGCAAATGGGCCTTCCGCTGCTAAAGTTAAAACAGGAGTGTCCAACGCGCTGGAACTCCTGCTTTGACATGTTAGACCGTATCTTAAAAATTGAAGTAATGGTACCTGTCCTAAAGCCTTTTTATGAAGTTACTAATGAAATAAACGCCAAGTAAAGTGTCACACTTTCAAAAGTACTGGTTTTCGTCCAATTGTTAAGTAAACATACAGCTCGCATGTTATCAATAGCTTATAATCATTTGGAAGTCACTGCATTGGTTACCACACTGAACTCTCAGATGAATGAAAGAATTCGTGAAATCGAACGAAATTCTCTCTACGCGGTGAGTACTATCTTGGACCCGAGGTTTAAAGGAAGAGGTTTCCGGACACCAGAAGCTTTTAGAACCGCCTGCGAAAGTTTAAAGCGCCGCATATGCCAGCAAACCGGACCACGTGTAATTCTTCCGGCACCAGCAGCTAGCACGTCTTCGTCAGCAGCAGACCCTGCAGACCCTGCAGACGAATCGGGAAAGTGACGAAATACAGCATGAGACATGTAAGAGATGTTGTCTATTTAAGCCGAGAGACGTCATATTCAATGAGACGTATTAAGTATAGTGACGAAATACGAAAAGTGACGAGCTGTCAACAGAACCCCATTTACTCATATAGGTGAAAGAAGCACTACAGACAGAAAACATAGTGATTTATGTGGACCCAAGGAGGTTAATTCATTGGATGGCAGTAGATTATACTTGATGATGATGAACCTTATGCTTTTAGTTGATGATTATAGTCGAAAGACTTTTATTTATTTTTTGAAACAGAAGAGTGAAATTTTCAACAAATTTAAAGAATTTAAATTGTTTGTTGAAAATCAGCAAGGTAAGAAGGTTAAAATACACTCAGCGTCAAAAAAATCGCACCTATAAGAAAATCACGTTCATTTGAATGCATTTGGTATGCACATGCAGTCGTATTCATTATAATTTTATTTAAATGGTTACTTAATTAACTTACTAAAAAACATTATTTTTCATTATCAAATAAAATCTAATTTTCTTTAATAATAAGCTTTGTTCGTCTTGATAAGTGGGGGTAAGTGGGTGTTATGATTGTGTATCAAAACGCATATCACTACTAGTGCCACCTGTGCTAAACTGTGTACTTGTCAAATTCAATTTAAATAAATAGTATGTTGCAAATACTAAGCATCTTTCAATAATACAATATATTTATCTTTATCTGATACTTGTGTTATATAGTAGGTACACAACATCACATCTGAACCCGTGGTAAGTAGCTTAAGCACTCGTGTTACGGACGTGTCACAATCAGCAGTGGATATGTCGCAGTCATCTTGGTTTAATCAGCTATTTGATTGAATCACTATCACGTTCATTAAATGACGACGTTTAATTAAATGACTAAAGGACAACTCGTCAAGTTGTTTAATATAAAGCCCCGGATACACTAGGGAACATTTCGTATTTTGTTTTTTTTGATTGGTTGGTGAACATGAGCGCGAAAAAGCAAAGAAAAAACATCCCATTACTTTTGAGTAGTTTGCCGCGCTTCTTTGATTCTGAAGTGAATAATATTACATACTAGCGGCCGCCCGCGACTTTGTCCGCGTATTAATGGGTTTTAGTAGCATTGATGTATTAAACACCCCCCCCCCCCCCCCCCTCCCCCAATAACTAGGGTAAAGATGCCTAATATGAGATAGGCGCTAAATATGAGATAGGAAGATATTGGTCAAACTACTCACGTCAGTCATTTGGCGCTAGTGTGGCTCGGATTGACACATCAACAGTGCTAAACGTCTGTCAGTTCGCGCCGGCTAACGGCAATGTAAGAACGTGTGCGTGTTGGTTATTTCAACATCGTAAAACCAAATATTTTTCATCAAATGTTTACAAGGTACGTAACAACTTTATTATTACGTTAAACGCATTTAATTTATGTTTTGTTTATTTATTTATTTATTTATTTATAATAGGTACGCAGACAGATTACAGTCGGATACATGTTAACTTAAATCTTAATAAATGAAATAGGCTAGACAGTAAACCACAGATTGCATACACAACATGTTTCAGTATGGTTACGAAAAAGAACTAAATTATTAAATAAACTTACAAATACAATATATTAGTTTTAAGGTGCAGAACACAAAAAAAAAGACCAAAAATCAAATAGATATCACTAAAAAATATATAAGGTCATGTCCCACACCATGAAACTATTCGAGCGGATAGTGGACTCTCGAATCCGTCAGAGTCCAGTGCCTCTGGATGTCAATATGGTTTCCGCCCCCGTCACGGGACTATGGACCCCGTCTTTGCCCTAAGAATCATCATGGAGAAATACAGGACGAAGAACACGCGTCTCCACTTCCTATTTCTGCACATGGAGAAGGCCTTCGGCTGTGTTCAGCGTCCGATGATTTGGTGGGCCCTGGAGGTCCAAGGGAGTGCCAGAAACGTATGTTGTACCATTAGAGACATGTACTGTGATTCCGATTCTGTAGTTAGGACCGCTGTTGGCGACTCTTTGCCCTTCCGTATAACCGTCGGAGTACACCAAGGCTCCGTCCTGAGTCCGTTTCTCATCAGCCTGATATTAGACGTATTGTCAGACAGCATCAGAGACCAACATGAGCAGCCACCATGGCTACTTATGTATGCTGATGATATCGCGCTGGTGGACTCGAACAGGGACGGCTGGTGAGACGTGTTAACACATGGAAGGAATCGCTTGAGAACGGGGTCTGAAACTCAACGTGGCGAAGACAGAGTACTTGGCCTGCAACACTACAGATCCCATGTCCGTCCGCATAGGCGAAGACACGGTCGAGCGCACGGACCGGTTCAAGTATCTGGGATCTGTACTCCACGCGAACGGCGACATCGACTCCGACGTCAAGGCACGCATTGCTGCTGCGTGGGATAAATGGCGGGAGGTGAGCGGCGTCATTTGCGACCCTAAAATGCCGGTTAAGCTGAAGGGACAGGTCTATAAATCCATCATTAGGCCTGTTCTCTTATATGGCAGTGAAGCATGGCCAGTACTTGAGCGGCACAAGCAAGAACTGCGGGTCACGGAGATGAAGATGCTGCGCTGGATGTCGGGAGTTACGCGAGCAGATCGCGTAAAAAACTCCCGTATTCGCGGCAGCCTTCATGTCCGAGACATCGCTGACAAATTGCAAGAGTGCCGCCTACGTTGGTACGGTCATGTTTTACGAAAACCGGCAAACTACGTAGGGAACAAGTGTCTCGCAATGTCGCTACCGCCGGGTCCCGGCAGAAGGGGAAGGCCCAAGAAGGCCTGGCTTGACGTCGTAGTGGATGACATGCGTGCCAACAAACTCTCCGCGAAGGATGCTGAAGACCGTGCGAGGTGGAGAGTTAGGAGCAGGAAAGCGGACCGGGCTCCGCAAGGATGCAACCGGGAGAACGCTGAGATGATGATGACATTATAATATGTACATGTAAAACAGAAACAATTAGAGGCATACATTTCATCATGATTAATTTTTATCCTGTGGGTTGAGTGAGTGAAGAGGACATTTCCGTCATAATTACATTTGAAATAGTTTTTTTTAAAACGTAGAAAATTTGCGTTGAAAATGTCTATGTCTACGTATCCACCATATTGTTGACCCATGTCGTTATATTCGCGGCACATTCTCACCAACGGATTGTAAAAGGAGGTGTTATTTTTACAAACCTGAATTGCGAAAGCTTAAGGGTGTCGGGAACGGTACCAGGTGTTTATGCTCAAAAAATGAGACCAGGTCTGGAGCGTCAACGGCAGAGTGCACGATTTTGTGCAGATAGAGTAAATCGTATCTTTTACGCCGCGCCTTGAAGCTGACTAAGTCAAATTTTTTCAATAAGTCGCGGTATTGACTAAAAGACCGGCCAAGATTGAATTTAAAAGAGATGAACTTCAAGATTTTTTCTGTATTCTTTCAATGTTATTAATATGTATATTAAAGAAAGGAGACCAGATTGGGCAGCAATACTCCAGAACGCTTCGAACAAGACTATAAAAAAGGTACAAGATACTCTTTGGGTTACGGAAAGCTTTTGTCAATCTCATTATGAACCCGAGCAGCCTGCGACTCTTACCCAGTATGTGGTCATAATGTGGACGAAAGGTTAGCTGTTCATCAAAATATACCCCTAGGTCACGCACCAAGTCTTTCCTGCCAAGTGTCTCATTTTTAATGTGGTACCGGTAATTAAGTCTGCTTTTCTTTCTGGTGAAGGAGATGATACAGCATTTACTTACATTGAGACACATTTTATTGGAAGTGCACCAGTCAGAGATTGTGTCAAGATCGTTTTGTAGTTTTGAGGATTGTGACGTTTCAGTAACGTTCGTGAATAGCTTGAGGTCATCAGCATACAGTAAAGAAGGACAAGACAGACGATCAACTAAATCATCTATAAAAACTACAAATAGAAGCGGCCCTAAGTGGGATCCCTGTGGAACTCCGGATGTTACCGATATAGAAGAAGATGAGAAACCTTTAACTGTTACCAGCTGAGTTCTGTTGCATAGGTAGGATATTAACCATCGCAAGAGGCTTCCATGTATACCGTAGTACGCAAGTTTGTGACAGAGTAAAGAGTGGTCAACCTTGTCGAAAGCTTTGCTGAAGTCCAGGTATATGGAGTCCACTTGGCCTCCAGAAGCAAAAAACGTGACATAAGTAGTTCTTGTACTCTAATAGGTTGGTTAAAGTTGACCTCTTTTTAACAAAACCGTGCTGTTTAAAGGATATGTGTTTGCTTAAATGTTGATAAAGAGGATCGTAAACTAGCGATTCGAAAATTTTGGCAATGCATGACAAAATACTAATCGGCCGATAATTGGAGACGGATGTTTTTTTCCCTGACTTATGAATAGGAATTATATTGGCAATCTTCCATTGAGAAGGGAAAACCCCACAGCTCAGAGATTTGTTAAACAGTAGCGTTAAGGGTAATGAGAGAACCTCGCAGCAGTTCTTTAAGAAAATGGGAGGAACATCATCAGGTCCAGATCCCTTGCGCCCATCTAAGCTTTTTTAGTTTGCTAACAATGGCAGCTTCTTTAAATAACAAGGTATCGAGGGTGGAGTGGTTTAAAGGTGGTAGGTCCAAAGCGTCAGAAAAATTTTTAGAAGGAGAAGTAACAGGTGTATAGACTGACCCAAAATATTCGGAAAAAAGCTCGCAAATACTCTGACCATCTGAGGCCGAGTGATCGTTGTGCGTCATTCTTTGGGGAATCGTGACATTGCCTTTATTACCATTGACGTACCTCCAAAATACTTTGGGATTATCTTTAAGGGAATCCTCTATAGTGTTTAAATATAGACTATGGCAGTGGTTTATAAGTTTTTACATCGTGTACGAAGTAATGCAAAAGTGTCATAGTCGCGAGGGTTGTTATATTTTTTGTAGCGTTTGTGAAACCGGTTCTTTTCCTTAATGCTACGTATCAATGATTGATTGTACCAACTAGGTATAGTGAGGTGTTACCTTTAGCTATTGGCGTGTGTTTAGGTATAATTTCATTGATTTTGGAGTAAAACAAATTAACACATTCATCGACATCGTTACTAGAAAGTAGGCTCACCCAATCGATACCTTTTAAATCACACTTTAAGCTTGAGTTTGTAGCTTATATGGTAAATTTTAAGTTATGAATGCAGTTAAATTGTATTTTCTTTTGGAAACAAAAAAAAAAGGCAGCCATTTTCTAAAACTGTTGTTTTCCTAATATGAGATATGCTAGGGTTCCTAAATTGAGATATCTCATATTATGGTACACAAAAAGAACAATTATCATGGGTGTTGGGTTAAACCGTATATTTTTTTATTTTAGATGCCTCCCATCAAAAGAAAGACCTGGGACCACGCTGCCATGATACAGGCTGTGAATGCAGTACGAAGAAAAGAAATGGGTTACTTAAGAGCAGCGAAACAATTTGGTGTTCCTAAGGGTACCCTTGAGCGCTATGTGAAAAAGGATGTCCGCGCAGAAGATCTTGTCCAGGTTCGTATGGGAAGACGGCCAGCCTTGCCTATTGATTTAGAAGCCGAGCTGGAAAGCTATTGCAAAGAAATGGATAGAAGATTTTATGGCTTACGTCTGCAGGACATTAAATACATGGCGTTTCAATTGGCAATTAAAAATAATTTGAGGCATACCTTCAGTGTTACTAAAGCTTCTGCTGGTAAAAAATGGCTTCGTGGATTTTTGAGGAGACATCCTACATTATCTATTAGGACACCTGAAGCAGTTTCTGCTGCTAGAGTAAAAGGATTTAATCCAGTTGCAGTCGCCAACTTTTTTGATTTGTACGAGCCTGAACTTGATAAGATAAAATCCGCTCCACATAGGGTATACAACGTTGACGAGACAGGAATAACAGTAGTTCAACATAAACGTTCCAAAGTTGTCAGTATGAAAGGCAAAAAACAGGTCGGTGCGTTGACATCCCTGGAAAGAGGAAAGCTCATGACCATAGTGACCTGTATGAACGCTTGTGGTACCTACGTGCCTCCATTAATAGTTTTTCCAAGGAAAAATATGGCTCAAGCCCTAATGGATGGTGCACCAGCAGGTTCCATTGGCGATTGTCATCCGTCAGGCTGGATCCAGACACACCTATTCACAAAGTGGTTTCAGCATTTTATCAACTTTACAAAGCCAAGTAAAGATGATCCAGTTTTATTGGTTTTAGATGGCCACTACACACACACGAGAAACATCGATCTTATTAATTTAGCTCGAGACAACAACGTAATTATAGTTTGTTTACCGCCACACTGCACTCATAGAATGCAACCAATGGATGTAGCATTTATGAAGCCACTAAAAGCTTACTACTCCCAAGAAATTGAAACTTGGCTGCGTAATAATTCGTGGCGCACTCTAACAAACAAATATGTGGCTAGATTGTTTGGTGCGGCTTATGAAAAAGCTGCTACCATGACCAACTCCGTTAACGGTTTTCGCAAAGCTGGGTTATTTCCGAGCAATCGACATATTTTTACAGACGAAGAGTTTTCAATCTTCAATGATGGGGATGAAGAGCAAGATTTACTTAATGTTCAGAGAAATGACGAGAACGCAGATCTGGAAGATACTAGTTGTGTGCTTACTTCGATTGAAAACCAATCAGAGCCAACTGAAATCTTACCCAATAGCGGAATTACAAATGACAATCCTTCAGATGAGTACCAAGGATTAGCATCTTCTAAAACAGCCTCAACAGCTAGTGTTTATGACAATCCAGTACCCAGTACATCGTCTTCTGTCTCCCCGTTTGCACTTAAGCCAGTGCCTAGGCTACCTAAGAACAATTCTTCTTCTAAGAAAACCCGAACTGGAGCAGCTTCTATAATCACGGCATCTCCGTATAAGAAGTCATTAGAAGAATCCCTAAATAAAAAACAAGAAAAAGAAAATAAGAAAGGACAGAAGAAACAATCAGTTAAAAAACAGCAGACAATGAAAAAAAAACCTATTAAAAAGAAAAAAGCTGAAGAAGTTAGTTCCAGTTCCGAAGACGATGACATGCCTGAGTTGGCAGATAGCAGTGGGGATGAATATGATGCTGAATGTCCCTACTGTAGCGGTAACTTTTCGCAGGATACAAGAGGAGAAAAATGGGCCAAATGTGATAGTTGTTTTAAATGGGCTCATGAAGATTGTGGAGATGTAGCATCGAATCGTTTTTTGTGTTCATTATGTTTAGATGTGTAAGACATGGTAAGACTAAAAAATAATGTTAGTAAATATGAATATTTGGTATCAAAATAAGTTACTAGCATCTGATTAGTTACTACTAACGCCATCTAGTGAGTAAGTTTTGTACCAATGTATGTTTGTCCATTGTTCTTTTGAATAAACGTCAGTCTGTTGCGAATAGCTAACGAGTTTTAATAGGTTATGGGCTACTACTCCCGTTTTTATCAGTTATTTTAGTTTAAAATAGATAAATTGTGCTTGTTAATTCGCGGAAACATGAACTCGAACTACATTGCTAGTGTGCCGAAGTTGAAAGGCAGGGACAATTACGATGAGTGGTGTTTTGCGGCTGAAAATTTACTGGTCCTGGATGGGACGGACAAGTACATAAAACCTCCGCCCGGATTTGAAGTAAAACAAGCAGAAGACGCAAAAACGAAGGCGAAGTTAATATTAACAATTGATCCAGCATTGTACGTGCACATAAAGAACACGGAGACGTCAGCGGCATTATGGAATAAGTTGAAAACCATGTATGACGATTCCGGTTTCTCTAGGAAAATAACCTTGCTTCGACATTTAATATCAATAAGATTGGAAAGTTGTGACTCGATGGCTACCTATGTCACACAAATAGTCGAAACAGCTCAACGGTTAAATGGCACAGGTTTTACAATAACCGATGAATGGGTGGGATCATTGTTATTGGCAGGTTTGTCTGAACGTTATTCCCCGATGATAATGGCCATCGAACATTCAGGTATTTCGATAACGGCTGATATTATCAAATCAAAGTTGCTCGACATGGAAATTTCGAATGATTCGGAGGTAGGTGGCGCTGCATTCGTTGCGAGAAATAAATATTACTCCGGCAATGGTGGCAACACCAAGCCAAAGAAAAATGGCGGTTCGTTTATGTCAAACAAGAAACCGATCGCAGAGTCAATAACAAAAAGAAATTGTTTGTTATAAATGCAAAAGCAGCGGACATTACCGTAATCAATGCCCGTTATTGAAGAAAACTGCAAACAAATGTGTTTTCAACGTTGTTTTTATAAACGGAAAGTTTAACAAGACGGAATGGTATGTTGACAGCGGTGCGAGTGCGCATATGACTGTAAACAAGAATTGGATTAAGAACATGAAATCATCGTCTTGCTTACCAGAAATCGTCGTTGCTAACGAATCAAAAGTGTCAGTTGATTGTTGTGGAGATGTGGACATCATTTCAGATTTGGAATGTCAAATTACAGTTAAGAATGTACTATGTGTGCCTACTTTGACAACAAATTTGTTATCAGTTAGCCAGCTTATCAGCAATGGAAACAATGTCGTGTTTGAAGAAAAGCATTGTTATATTTATGACAGAAGTAATGCTTTAGTTGGGATTGCTGATTTAACTGATGGTGTGTACAAGTTGAGATTGCAGTCGCCGAGTTATGTGTTGGCAGCTCCTGCAGTTACCGGTCACTTATGGCACAGAAGGCTAGCTCATATCAACAGTCAAGACATGAACAGAATGAAGAGTGGCATAGTAGACGGCTTGACTTATGAAGGTTCTTTTGACATTACAAAAGCAGAATGTAGTACTTGTTGTGAAGGGAAACAGATGAGGTTGCCATTCACACATGTTGGTGAGAGAAGTACAGAGGCATGTCATCGGATACATAGTGATTTGTGTGGACCGATGGAGGTGAACTCCCTTAATGGAAGTAGGTATTTCATGCTATTTGTGGATGATTATAGTCGGATGACTTTCGTCTATTTCCTCAAACAAAAAAGTGAAGCTTTAAGTAAATTTAAAGAATTCAAATATATGGTTGAAAACCAACAAGGGAAGAAAATAAAGATCTTTCACACAGACAATGGCTTGGAGTACTGCAGTAAAGAATTTAAGAGTTACTTGAAGCAATGTGGTATTATTCACCAAAAGACAAATAGTTACACGCCTGAACAAAATGGTGTCTGTGAGAGGGCTAATCGCACAGTAGTTGAAAAGGGCAAATGTCTATTAAATGATGCAAAGTTGGGCAAGAGATTTTGGGCTGAAGCAGCCAACACAGCTGTTTACTTAAAAAACAGGTCCATTGTATCAGGCATACCAAAAACACCTTATGAATTGTGGCATGGGTCAAAACCAGACCTTAGTCACATAAGGTTATTTGGAAGTAAGGTAATGGTACATGTTCCCAAAGAGAAGCGACTCAAGTGGGATAAAAAAGCTACTCAACACATATTAGTCGGATATGGTGAGGATGTCAAAGGATATAGATTGTATAATCCTACTAAGAACACCGTTATCACCAGCAGAGACGTCATTGTGATGGAAGGCATGACAGCGGATATCGCATCCAGCAAAGAAGCCATATGGATAACAAATGAGGAGGCAGCACAGCACAATGAGGAGCCACCAGAGGTTAGTGTGGAGAAGGAGAGCAGCAATTCAGTGGGGGAATTTGATATTCCAGAAGATGTCCTTGATAACAGCTCTTCAGATTCTTCAGTATACGCAGACGGTGAAAGTAACCTTCATGAATCTCTACCAAGTGAGGTTCAGGTGCAGGAGGTGCAAACTACTTCAGTTCCAGTGCCAGATTGTGTTAGAACAAAGCGCTTGAGGAAACAACCTGAGCGGTACGGCTTTAGCAACTTGTGTGTATCCAGTTCTGGTCCAGCTTCAGAGGAGATCACAATCTCAGAGGCTCTTGAGGGGCCTGAGAAGGAGCAGTGGCGGCGTGCAATGGCTGATGAGTTGCAGTCATTCGAGGAGAATGACGCATGGGAACTCGTCAAAAACCCAGGTGATGTGTCTATTGTGAAGTGTCGTTGGGTGTTTGTGAAAAAGTTTGATGTGGACAATAATGTGCGGTTCCGGGCTAGGCTTGTGGCCAAGGGCTTTACTCAAAAGCCTGGTGTAGATTATACTCGTACTTTTGCACCTGTAATTCGTCATTCCACCCTGAGACTGTTGTTTGCTCTTAGTGTTAAAATGGGTATGAATATAACGCATTTAGACGTAACCACAGCTTTTCTAAATGGTGTCTTAAAAGAAAATATATATATGTCAATACCTGAAGGTTTTGCAAACAAAAGTGGGGGAAATGTGTTGAAATTAAAGAAAGCAATTTATGGTTTAAAGCAGTCATCTCTAGCGTGGTATGAGAAAGTAAAAGATTGTCTTTGTAAGTTGGGCTTTAACAGTAGTCAATATGAACCATGTTTGTTTGCAAAAACTAAAGGTAGTACAAAAATAATTATTGGGTTGTATGTGGACGATTTTCTTATTTTTTCAAATAATGACCACGAGACAGTAAAATTGAAAAATGTATTAGCTTCAGAGTTTAAATTAAAGGATTTGGGTCCTGTCCGACAGTATCTTGGAATGAGAATTAATGTAAATAAAAATAAGAATGTTATTAGTATTGATCAAACACAGTATATTGAACAATTAGTTGAAAAATTCCAGATGTCTGATTGTAAAACCCAAAGTACTCCTATTGAACCTAAATTGAATATAGAAAATCTACAGAATGTTTACCTAATGTGCCATATCAAAAACTCATAGGCAGCTTAATGTATTTGGCGGTATTGACAAGGCCAGACATTGCCTATGCTGTGAGCTACCTCAGCCAATTTAATACCTGTTATAATGTAAATTGCTATAATTATGCTAAAAGGATTTTGAGGTACTTGCATTGTACAAAAAATTATTGTCTTAAGTATACCAATAATGACATTAATTTGCAAGGGTTTGTTGATAGTGATTGGGCATCTGATGCCGTGGATAGAAAATCCTATACTGGGTTTTGTTTTATGCTGTCTGGATCTGCAATCTCCTGGCAAAGCCGTAAACAGAAGACTGTCAGTCTGTCCAGTACTGAATCTGAGTACATGGCTATGTCAGAAGCTTCCAGAGAGGCTGTTTATTTAAGAAACTTGATAAATGAAATTACTGGTCAGTTATATGTTATTAGTTTACATTGTGATAATCAGAGTGCCATAAAATTAGCTTCTAGTCAACAGTGTCATAACAGATCTAAACACATTGATGTTCGCCATCACTATATCAGGGATGTGGTTAATGATAATATTGTCAAGATTAAATATATTCCCACAGAGGAAATGCCTGCTGACCTGCTTACAAAGGGTTTGTGTCATTTAAAGCATTATAAATTCATGAACATGCTTGGTATTGTAAATGTATAAATGAAAATGTTATTTTCAAATAATGTTTAGCTTATTTCGATAAGTGGGGGTGTTAGTAAATATGAATATTTGGTATCAAAATAAGTTACTAGCATCTGATTAGTTACTACTAACGCCATCTAGTGAGTAAGTTTTGTACCAATGTATGTTTGTCCATTGTTCTTTTTGAATAAACGTCAGTCTGTTGCGAATAGCTAACGAGTTTTAATAAATAATTTAGAAAAGATTTTATTTTTTTTATTGTTAATTATATTCTCTTTGTTTGATAACCTTTATTTTAAAATTTTATTAAAAATGCTAATTTTTATTATGATAACTGAGTTCTGCTCAAATCTTTGTTAAGTTTAAGATGTTAGTCTAAAATTTAATAATTAATGTACCAAACTGCTAAGACTGATTTGTCTTAATATTTAATTAATATTTTACCTACAATAAAAATGTGATTATGACGTTAATATTGTTTTTTTTTTGTTTGTTGACCCCTAAAATTTATGGAACCTAATATAAGATAGTATCTTATATTTAGAACCCCTAATATCTCATAATAGGCGCCCTTTGCCTTGGATTTTTTTTCTGATATTTTTCACTTTTTACAGCATAGCCAAAAAATAATATAATTTAGCCTAAAATAGCTAATATACATTTAAAGTACATTAAATTTTCTATCTAAAAGTATATCTTAGAAAGCTTTAAATGTAACAGTTTTTTTTTATACCCAAAAATGGAAATGGTATCTCATAATTCGAGAAAAAAAAAAAGTATCGCTAGTGTCTCTCCGGAGAGCCAGCTACCTCCATACCAAGTTTTATCAAAATCGACAAACACGTAAAAAAAATCCCATACTAATTTTCACCCCCCGCAATGAACCCCATAGGAGTTGAATTAGTGAGGGTCGCATTTTATGCAATTGTAATTGAGCCACCTCGACCATCAGAATCTACTCAAAATCCAGGTCCTCTTCAGACTCTTCGTCTACTATCCCCACTTATCTATATATATAAAAATCAATGCCACTTTTCGTTGTAATTCCATAACTCAAGAACGGGCTCACCTATCCAAACCAAATGCTTAGGATTTGGTCGGCATATTTAGTAGATGGTTTATGTGAAGTTTGCATAAAATCGGTCGAGCCGTTCCTCATTTGTCACATTTTTTGTAATAAATGAATTCAAAAGAAAGTTTTTTCACAGAAACTTTTTGAAGTTTTGTTGACAGGACAAGCACGTTGTTATGTCATTCATGCCGTCAATTCATTTTGGACGTGGTTTGATTAAATCATATTATCAGCGATAAATTTCTTTTCACATAATTGCATTTGCAGTGCATTCATACAAACGGTGAGTCCTGAATTTATGTGTACTTTTCTAAGTTGCCGTATATGATTTCACATGGCATCATATGCGACAGCTTCTTGGGAATTTGTTTTTTTTTTGTTCTAATTTTTTTTGTTCTAATTTTTTTTTTCCAGTTTTAAGCGAAAACATATGTGGATACGGGAAAGATGCCACCAGCCAGACGAGCAAATATAGGTCCGCGAACGCGTAATGCAAATGATGTGGCATTACTAAGACGATCACAGACTGCAGATGAACGCGCACAAGCTAATGCATCGCAGCGTGAACGTAATGCACGCAATGGATTTGTTAACCCAGTACCTGTACTGAATCTTGCACGGCCATCACGAATACGTCGTGCTGTTTTGGCTGAAATGATGCGTGCTGCTTTTAATTACAACAGTCAGATTGTTGATTATAGTATGTATGGATACATTGGAATGATGGACGCAATATGTCCACATTGTGATGCGGCTAACTTTCCAGGTGAAACGCCCGGCATGTGTTGTGCTAATGGCAAAGTGAGATTGCCAGCATTAGAAACTCCACCCGAACCATTGTATTCATTTATTTTTGGGACATCGCAAGCGTCGAAGCACTTTCTGAGTCATATTCAACAATACAATTCGGCATTTCAAATGACTTCTTTTGGTGCAACTAAAATTATTAGAGATAATTTTATGCCGACGTTTAAGGTAAATACTTCAACAGGATTATTCCATGTTTGTATCAATCTGAAGCATAAAGTATATTTAAAAAAACTGATATAAGATTTACCTAAAATTGTATACATGTTACAGATTCAGGGCCAGATTTATCATCAAGCTGGTTCGTTATTGCCATACCCCGACGCTGATCATCAATTTTTGCAAATTTATTTTATTGGTGATGAAAATCGTGAATTGGATCAACGTTGTGCAATAGGCGTGTCGACAACATTAAATAATCAAGGATTTTTTGATTTTAGCGAATTACTTATACTATAACAATTGTTCTCAAGATTTTAATTTTCATATACAAATGGAGATTATTAAGATTGTCGATAAAAAATAAAGCAGTAAATACTGCAATCTGCCATTTTGAATGAAACACCAATCACAGTGCATTACGTCACGTCAATGTAAATAACACAGCGACGCTTCAATTTTGTTTGTGTTTACGCTATTTTATTGAGTTTTACATCGATTTCATACCAACAGTGTGTTTTCTCGACACCATAACAATGGAACCAGGCTTTATTAAGGCAACAAGCACTAATTTACCCAGGATTGATTTACTGATGTTGGGAGATTTCCTCGCATCAAATAAAGATTTTTGCTCATCAGAGTTCAGAAATGTAAAAACCTCCTTGTAAGTTAATTTGTATTTATCTATAAGTGTCGATACGTCTTAGATATAATCAAACCTCTAGTGAAATCGGTGGACATAAGGAAATAAGATATTATTGGTTGATTTTACATACAAAAATTCTTTGAGGTTACCTCTCTTGCAGCCTTATACCTAAGTTGTAACAAGATCATACTACTCACGTCCATGACTCTAAAGAGAGTAAATTTGAAACCTACAAATAGTTTGTCTCATTATAAACACCTAGTAATACAGTCACATCATCAAAATATTGTGTATCTAATCTAACTGTAAATGTACATAGTAAGTATGTATCGCAATTTCTAATTGGTATGTATATATTTGTCCTGATTAATGTTACTTATTCCAGGTCTTCAAGACCATCGTATGGCGATGATGCCATCAGTTATGTACAACTGAAAAGAGACGCTAACATCTGCACAGTGAAATGCAAGATTTGCCGGAACACAAAGTGCATGCAAAGTTATATGCAGTCACTTTACTAGTTGATGAAGATGATGAGAAAGTCATATCAATTCAATGCCATGATTGTGTTGCAGCTCATGGTGGCTGTAAACATGCCATCGCTTTACTCATGTGGATCCATCGGAGAAGCGAAGAACCTTCTTGTACTGAAGTTCAGTGCTATTGGCTAAAATCAAAGCTATCCAGAGTTGGCACTACTTTAAAGTATATTTCAGCAAGAGAGTTAGCCAAAGGTAGCACTGTAGTGCCTTCAAATCCAAAAGTTTTAGAAAGATTTTTTGAGGAAAGCAAGAAAAGAAAGACTTCTAACTTTGTGAGATATTAAAATATCAACAAGATTATGTTTGTGATGACCTACTAAGTGCATCAATGCACCATCTTGTATTGAAATATAAAGAAGAGTGTCCTGATACATTTTTAAGTAAGGTAAACTTGTCTGTTGAAGTCATACATCGGATTAAAATTGCAACAAGGGACCAATATAAAAATAGCCTGTGGCATGAACTCCGTTATGGCAGGATAACAGCTTCTAGAGCTTTTGAAGTCAGTCGGTGCCAGACTGATCATGGTACTCTCATTGCAACAATCATGGGGGAAAATAATAGACACACCAGCTATGAAACGTGGGAGATATTTAGAAAATCAAGTTAGAGAAATAGTTAGCAAGAAGCTTGGAAAAAATATCATGGATAGTGGATTATTTATATCAAAACTGCATCCTATGTTAGCAGGTTCCCTGATGGAATATGTGATGATAGCATAATCGAGATAAAGTGTCCAATAAGTGATAAGACTTATTTAAATTATATAAAAAACGGGAAACCAAGCAAGAAATGCTTTGCCCAGATGCAAATGCAAATGTTTCTAAGTGGTCTAAAAAAGTGTTATTTTTGTGTAGCCAACCCAAACTTTTCTAACAACAAAGAAGTTGAAATTTTGTGTATAGCATTTGATGAAAGATTTATGTCAGAGTTTCTTGTAAATGTAATAAATTTTTGGAAATCCAATGTGTATCCACTTTTGTTTAAAAGTATGGAGTAAAAAATAAAAAGCAGAAATTTACTCATGTTTTTATTTAATAAGTGAATCTTGTATATTAATTAAACCACAAGCTATTGTAATAACATCATCTAGTACTTTGACTAAACCTAAATTAAGACAGGCATGAGGTTTTAACATATTGAATTCACGTATTCGTCGAATAATCCTCTCAACATGAATCCTCAAACTCGCAATTTGTTTTGTCTCTTTCGCTTCGGCTTTAGTAAGCTTAGCTCCAGACACAACACTTGGAGGCCTGACTAACCGCACACCCATCTTTCGTAAATATACTTCAACATGTTTGAAACCACGGTCCGCCATGACCCACATACCCGGTTCCAAGCATTTTGAAAAGTCAGAAGTTTCTACAATAGTTGTGTCAGTTATTCGGCCTCCATAACCATTTGATATATAATTAATCAGTCCATTTGGAGTACAAGATACTAGATATTTTACAGTATTTGCTTTTTTGTAGTCTGACCAAGAGAGTGCTTGGTTTAGGGCCTTTGACGGTTTCTGGATCTCAACTTCTAAGCAGTCTATGATACATGTTACTTGACTATATTTATGCCTGAAAGCCATAGGTAATTTTTTTTTAATTAAGTCCTTATCTAATTTTATAATAAAGGGACGCAATACGCTTGCTATAATAGGTATATTTTTGAAAAATATTTTGCTTGGATAAGATTTATCCATGCCAAAATCATCAGCAAGTTCACGGAATGAATTGTTTAATTTAATTTTTTTTAGACATAACAAAATATGGTCAAATGGTATATCTGTCTGTTGTAGTGTGTGACGCGCACCTCACCCATACATGTAGAGTCTATTAGTATTTAAGTTAACATAAGCTTCATTTGAGACACAATATAGTCCACTTATTGAAAGTGAAGTTGTTTCCTTCCATACGCCCAGGTCCCATCCTTACATGGCGACCCTGCCAGTGCTGCCTTTGGGCAGTGCTGCGCGGATTAGGATCAGTGATCAGGAACGTTATTGAAAGTGAAATTTGTTGGACAATTTTTTTTCTCGAGACTTTTTTGTGTGAGCAATAAGAAGATGAAGTTTATCGTGATTGCGGGGCGCTGGGCGTTGATGGCGCCCGAAGGATGATATTTTTTTGCTGGCTGCCGGGAGACGTTGGCGTCCAGAGGGTTGTGGACGCTGGCAGCCGGGCGCACCATGGCGCCAGATGAAGGAATAGGCGCCGGGAGTATAGTGCCACGTCATCAACATGTGATGACAAAGTGATGCGAAGATCCAGTGGACACTCTTTTTTTATCCTTTTTTTTTTATACAATGTTTTTTATTATATTATTATGTACCCACCATATTTAGATTTTTTTAATTGTTTTTATATAAATCAATTTCAAATTTAGATAATGTAGGTGACGGGTCAAAATCAAAATTTAAGCACTGGCAATTGTGGGTTAACGTGACAAGGTTAGTGTCAATTTCTTTTTTTGTGTCAAGGATATAATTTTTTATATAAATTACTAATTTTGGATTATGTCTAATGATATTATTTGCGCAATTAATTCTTTATTTTTTTTTATCTGAATATGTAGGTCATGTAATTTTTTTTGTTTATTTCTTGTAACAAATAAGGACATAATGGTTAAATTTAATTGAGAGTAACATCATTGAATTTTTTTTTCTTATGAATTATAATCGAAATCAATCGAACTTAAGTATATCCAGATTGCATCATGTTTTGCCAGTTAGTAGTGGCGAGATGTGCATTGCCCCAAATATGGCGACATCTCATGTGTCAATCAGCAATTTCTGTTACCAAGTATCATATTGTGAACAAAAGGAATCTAAGACTTACTTGCAAATGAATGTAATTTGATTTAGCACAACTTACTCAGCGATGGAATGTTTATTTTAACCGACTGAGAAAAGATGATAATGTTTGCCATTACATATTTGATAATGATAAATTAATTTGAAAGTTTTGCGGGAGGTAATTTTTGAAGAAGTTTTAATAGGAAGAGTTAAATTAAAGAAGAGTTATCGGAATAGGATAATAGTTAGGTAAACGTGAGTGTATTAAAATCTTTTGTGTCCGTGTAGAGACCAATTAGTTACATTCCGAATGAAAGAAATGGATAATGATAGTAGTTTAGAAATGAATGGATTGTTTGTTTGGAAAGTTATTCCGAAAAGTTTTAAATGTGGTAGATTTTTAATGCCATTGGATTGATCACCCAAGAGCAATATTTTTTTCTACTTAGTTTAATAAATTTTTTTGATTGTGACTCACGTTGTTTATCAGTTGGGATTGGATTGTGATTGTGAATTATGATATGAGAATATATACGTGAATAAGGTAGAGCGCACCCGTAGGAGATGCAAAACGGTGGCGAATCCTTTATTTGATCATGGCGTAGACGAGATTCTTTCCGTGAAAATAGTTGGAGGTCAGAGAATCTTAAAAGTGAACCGTTGTTGCAGTATATTTACATGGCACGAGGTACAGACCATAGGGATTAGGTCCTATATTTGATTATGGTGTAGACGAGTTTCTCTCCGTAAAAATATTTGGAAATCGTGACCCTATTGATAACGCTGTGCATAGCGAGAAATGTGTGATAAAGAGAGAATAAATAAAAATATTAATGTTTGTCTGTACCTATAAATAAAGATGATGATTATGTGGAAAAAGGGCACTGGCCAGCCCATATGAAATATAAAGTACCATAAGTTGATAAGTCACGGAGTAGTGTGCGAGGAGCCTACCTTACAATGATGAATAAGAGGATGAATATGAGATGGATAAATATGAAGTATAGAAATTATATGAAATAATGAATGGAGTGATAAGAAACAAATAATGAAAGAAAAGTTGCTAGTAGGAAAAAATATGTTGATATTATGGTTAAATGAAAGAAAAGATAATTAAAAGGCATAGCTTTATGAGAAATATTTGGAAGTATGGGCAAGTAGTGAATTTAGGTAGATATAATATGACCTCAATGATGCGTTTATGTGAAACGAATGGTATTTTTTTTAAGCCAGAAATTTTTTCTCAATTCTAGTGTATGTTTGTTGTTTTTAAATTTATGGAATAGAACATACATATTTTATTATGGAATATATACGAGTAGATAACGAAAAATCTAAAGTGAGTCTAAACGAATTAATCAAATTATTTCATCATCATCATCATCATCTCAGCGTTCTCCCGGTTGCATCCTTGCGGAGCCCGGGGTCCGCTTTCCTGCTCCTAACTCTCCACCTCGCACGATCTTCAGCATCCTTCGCGGAGAGTTTGTTGGCACGCATGTCATCCACTACGACGTCAAGCCAGGCCTTCTTGGGCCTTCCTTCTGCCGGGACCCGGCGGTAGCGACATTGCGAGACACTTGTTCCCTACGTAGTTTGCCGGTTTCCGTAAAACATGTCCGTACCAACGTAGGCGGCACTCTTGCAATTTATCAGCGATGTCTGATGAATTAATCAAATTATTGTCTCAGATAAATGAAAATTATTACATACTTTTTGTTACTGTCGTTAGTAGTATTTTAATGTTTATTTGAAATTGTTTCTTTTTTTTGATGATTTTTAACAAATTATAATTGTAAAATTCAACCGTCAATTATTATCATGTAATATAATATATACAGAGAAACCATATCTATGAGATATTAAGCAAATGTAATATTTATGTTTCATGGATTTGTTATTGTATTACACTGTAGATATCTTTACTTATTGTAATTGACCCGTCTACCAATTTAGTATAAGTTGCATTAATAATATTGTTACCTATTGAAAGTTCATAGAAATTGAGTCTTTGTTAAGAACAATGTAAATCATTCATTTTTGTCAAAATTTTGATGTAATGTTAAAAAAAAATATACTCATTTATTTTTTCCAAAAAAAAAAACGGGGGAGGTGTAGTGTGTGACGCGCACCTCACCCATACATATAGAGTCTATCATAAGTAACATTAATAAACTATTGAAAGTACATACAATTTGAGTGATTGTGAAAGAAAAATGTTCAATCATAATTTTTTGTCTACTTACTTTAAAATTGTGATGTTTTGTAAAAAACAAAAAATGTACTAATTTTTTTTTCAACAAAAAAAACGGGGGAGGTGTAGTGTGTGACGCGCACCTCACCCATACATGTAGAGCTATTAGTATTTAAGTTAACATAAGCTTCATTTGAGACACAATATAGTCCACTTATTGAAAGTGAAGTTGTTTCCTTCCATACGCCCAGGTCCCATCCTTACACTGTTCTTGAATCACATTCACTAAATAATAACAATGTAAAGGAACACCAATATAAGAACGGGGATTATTTTTGATTCTTCTCAAAGTACAATTTAAATCATTTAATTTTTTCTCTCTTTTTTGTCATCCTCTATCATCTCGCTACAATCTGATGTAGACTCTATTTGAAGAGATTTTGTGGATGGTGATGAGTCTCGCTGAGATAAAGAGGGAGTATAGGAAGTATCACTATCGGATTGTTCTATTTTTCTTACTATTTTTGTCAACACAGTTACACTTGGTCTTGATGGGTTGCTGTTAGCACTATTTTTGATTTTAAATGGTGATGTAGAAACGGAATGCTGAGATGGCTTCAATGGTGATGTCATCTGATTTACCAAACTGGATTTTGTTTGGATAGCTTTGCTCCTAAAAGTTTTACTAAAGTGCACTTGTACTGATTTATGCAGCATTCTAGGTGTTGGTTGTGAAGTTTCTTCAATAGTCTCCTGAACTGTAAAAGAAAATAATATATGATCATTACATAACTTTTTATTTAAATTATAATGGTGAGAAACTAAGACAAAAATATATTTTAACTAGTGGTCCGCCCGGGCTGCACCCAGGGACATATTATATTTATATAAACCGTTCTTAAGAATCCCTCTATCTCCTGGTCATAACCAAATCAAAATCGGTCTGGTAGTTCCTGAGATTAGCCTATACAGACAGACAGATATACGCTTCGGACAACTTATTTATATAATACTAGCGACCCGCCCTCGCTTCGCTTCGGGTATATCTCTATCTCTATATAATATATTTCAACCCCGTAAGGGATTTTACATACAGAAGTTATTTCCCAATAACTCCCGTTCCCATGGGAATTTTGTAATATCGCGTTGGAAGTAAGCTTTACGTTTATTGGGGTACCTGCATGCCAAATCTCAATCGTCTATCTATATCGCGGTTTAGATTTTTTCATACAAAAGTTTTTTTCTATTACTGCAGTTCCCGTGGGAATTTTACAATATCCTGTTGCAACTAAGCTTTTAATTTATTAAGGTACCTGCATGTCAAATTTCAAGCGTCTAACATACGCGGTTAGTATTTTCATACAAAAGGATTTTTCCCGTTATTTCCCGTTCCCGTGGGAATTTCGGGAAATCCTGTCCTACGTCATAACATCTACCTGCATGCTAAATTTCATCTCGATCCGTCCAGTGGCTGTGACGACTTCTGTCCGCGTAGAGATGTTTAACGGCTAAAACATTACTTCTTTATAGCGCAGTCGGTTAAAAAGTAGCCTATAACCGTTTCTAGGCTCTGGACTATATCTGTACCAAATTTCGTTTAAATCGGTTCAGTACTTTATGCGTGAAAGCGTAACAGACAGACAGACAGACTGACACACAGACAGACTTACTTTCGCATTTATAATATTAGTAAGGATGTATCGATATTGATTGGCACTGATTGCCTTGATCTAATGAATATTTAAATACATACCTGAACTACCGGATGCAATTTCTACAGATTGTGAATGTTCTGCTGCCATTCTGCTTTCTTCAAACTGCTTTTCACATTCTTCAATAATCATCATCCTTCGCTTCTTAGCCACATAGGGTCTCTCTATTGAGTCAGATGTTCGAATTATTCTGTCTGGCTGACATGTAAATTTTTGGGCATACATCCTGGTTTCATACGCACTTGTGATACCGACCCCATTATATGATACTCCATGTAATTTTCCATATCATTTGGCAACTGCAATTAAGAAGTATACAAATTAAAATTGGTGATAAGAATAACAACAAAGACCTAAACAAACATAACCTCAATTGTTATCATAAAACCTCACTCAATATTTCAATTTCCTACAGTAAACAAAGACTCAGAAGAAGTTTTAAATCAATAATATATGATAACATACTCACATCAAAGTGATCTTCACAGAAATAAATTGGTGAATCCGTGGCTACACTGTTTGGGCTTCGCCGAGCTAGCTTTAACCACTTATCTCTTATAATTTTCTTGTGTGGAACATACACAAACAACTTATCAGGGTTCATTATAGATGTATTTTTACATAAAGGGACCGCACACCACTTATAAACCTTGGAATTCATTATTTCAGTTCACTTTTCTTCACTGCGCTTAGAAACAACAACAAGCTTACATACTTGTGACGTCACAGCGTCACCATGACATTTACGGCTTGTTTTCGTGAGCTACTGTCAAACATTTTAGGAAATTAAAAAAATATGCCGTAATGCTTCTTTAATTACCGAAATATTGGGTTTTTCGCATATAGTAAATGTGTACAAACATTCTGAAAGATAATTTGAAAATCTTTCGTCACGCCTATTGTTTCGAATACAAGACGAGAAATTATTCGTGAGCTACAAAGGTTTTTCCATCAGCATAACGCATTAGTTCAATTGTTTAAAATTGCTCTCGATCGTATGCCAACTGATAATCACAAAATCGTAATAAGAGCTGATAGAACACCTTTTTGGAGAGCATGCAAGGCGATTTAATGCACCAACAATTGATGAGGTTGCAATTGTAATTCTTGGTGATCAGTTTCAATCCCGTGATATTGTACTTCATCGTAGAAATGAGCAATTGCAACGTGTTTCGGAACTTCATCGTAGTTACGATGCATTACAGTACCCAATATTGCATTGGAAAGGTGACGATGGTTACCATATCAATATACCAATGATTGATCCACGAACAGGTAAATAATTGACCTATTTTTAGTGTGTTGACATTTCATTTCTACAACTTTCTAAAGTCACATTTTGTAATTATTTTCAGGTCTACATATACAGAAAAAAGTTAGTGCCATGAATTTTTATTCGTATCGATTGATGATTCGTCCACAAGAACAAAATTATATCTTAAAATGTGGTAAACTATATCATCAGTACATCGTTGATATGTATGCCAAAATAGAGACTGAACGTCTTAATTATATTCGTTTCAACCAAGCAAAATTAAGATCCGAAGAATATATTCATTTGCAAGATGCGATAGCGAATGATGCTAATGTTAATGACATCGGACGTTTAACTATATTGCCATCTTCGTATATTGGTAGCCCACGGCATATGAACGAATATGCACAAGACGCAATGTCTTATGTACGAAAATACGGTCGACCGGATCTGTTCATTACATTTACATGTAATCCGCAGTGGGATGACATCAAGAACAATTTATTTGAAGGCCAGTCGACAACTGATCGTCATGACATTACAGCACGTGTTTTTCGGCGAAAATTGAAAGCACTTATGGATTTAATTGTGAAATTACGTGTATTTGGAGAGGTGCGTTGCCATATGTACTCCATCGAATGGCAAAAAGGGGATTGCCGCACGCACATATATTAATTTGGCTGGTAAATAAAATAACTCCGGATCAAATCGATAACGTTATATCAGGTGAAATTCCTGATCAAACTGTTGATCCTGAGTTATTTGATGTTGTCGTTAAAAACATGATACATGGTCCGTGCGGTGAACTAAATAATGAATTCGCCATGTATGATTGATGGAAAGTGTTCGAAACGATACCCAAGACAATTGACTTCAGACACAATAACGGGCAATGACGGATATCCGTTGTATAGACGTAGATCACCTAATGATAATGGCAAAACGGCAACCATTAGAATGCGTAACCAGGACGTTGAAGTTGATAATCGTTGGGTGGTTCCGTATTGTCCATTATTATCGAAAATATTCAAGGCTCATATAAATGTGGAGTATTGTAATTCAGTCAAATCCATTAAATATATTTGCAAGTATGTAAATAAAGGGAGCGATATGGCTGTTTTCGGTGTAGCTGGTGATAATAGAAATGATGAAATTACTCAGTATCAACTGGGGCGCTATATTAGTAGTAATGAAGCTGTCTGGAGGATTCTGTCGTTTCCAATGCACGAAAGACATCCTGTGGTTGTTCACTTAGCTGTGCATCTTGAGAATGGCCAACGTATTTATTTTAATGAAGCAAATGCATTGGAAAGAGCAGCACACCCACCAGCGACTACGTTGACAGCTTTTTTCAAATTATGCGAAACTGATACATTTGCTAGAAATTTGTTATATTCCGAAGTGCCTCAGTACTATACATGGAATGTGTCTTCAAAAAAATTTCAAAGACGTAAACAAGGAACAGCAGTCGATGGGCATTCAGGCATTTTCAAAACAGATGCAATCGGGAGAATGTATATGTAGGAAGCGGGGATACAATATTACAACATACTGAATGATACGTCAGGTATATCAAAACCGAGCTAATACTTTATTACTTTCTTTAATGAGAACCATATCCATCACTTATCACTTTTATCAAAGTACAACTATAGCAATTGTAGCAAATGCCCAAGACATAAACTACAATTAGAGTTTGATTTATTAATTACAAATTGCACAGCAGCAGTTTTATAATTAACGATAATAATTAATTCGACCATCGAATTAATTATCCAAAGGTGTCTAGGATAAGCTATTGCAACGGTACAACGAGTGTTCCGAGCCACGCCAGAGCCAAGACTGCCTGCACTGTTTAAAGTGAGCGCCTTTTATAGTCGAGTCGAGCGGCGAGGGGGAGTGACTAACGACGCAGCTGGTCGGTGACGTGACCCGTGCACGTGCAGCTTGTTACTCATTCTATAATGAAGGCGAGCGATGACTCCTGCCGACACGGCCAACCTGACTAGCGATCGTCCTCGAACGCTTCAACTAAAGCATGTCTAGATTTCTGTAACAAAAGCATCGTTCGATCATCCTGACAAAATTAATTAGTCCGGTCTATAATGACCCTGCAAATCAATTAGTTCTGGTCTGGTCTACATTAACCCTTCAGATGTATTACAATTAACCCTTCAGAAATATTATTACAATTAATCTTTCAGATATATTACAATTAACCCTTCAGATATATTACAATTAACCCTTCAGATATATTACAATTAACCCTTCAGATATATTACAATTAACCCTTCAGATATATTACAATTAACCCTTCAGATATATTACAATTAACCCTCCAGATATATTACAATTAACCCTTCAGATATATTACAATAGTTCTGGTCTGGTCCACATCGACTCTTCGTATATCTCACACTTTGCTCTGGTCCGGTCTCTAATTAGACCCTTCAGGCACTAGTATTGGTCCGGTTCCCTCTCCCTTTTTTTTTAAAGAACCCTTCAACACTAGCCAGTTTTGGTCCGGCCACGTGCCCTTCAAAACTCTGCTCTTTTTTTTTTTACTTTACTCTTTTTTTTACTTTACTTTTTTTTATACCAGTTTTGGTCCGGCAAACAGCCCTTCAAAACTCTGCTCTTTTTTTTTAACTCTCTTTTTTATACCTTACGACCATATAAACCCTTAAAAGACATTTCCTGTGACATATTTTTTTATTGACCAAGTAGTGGGTGTGGATCTCATCCCACTTCTGATGTAGGAAGCGGGGATACAATATTACAACATACTGAATAATACGTCAGGTATATCAAAACCGAGCTAATACTTTATTACTTTTCTTAATGAGAACCATATCCATCACTTATAACTTTTATCAAAGTACAACTATAGCAATTGTAGCAAATGCCCAAGACATAAACTACAATTAGAGTTTGATTTATTAATTACAAATTGCACAGCAGCAGTTTTATAATTAACGATAATAATTAATTCGACCATCGAACCAATTATCCAAAGGTGTCTAGGATAAGCTATTGCAACGGTACAACGAGTGTTCCGAGCCACGCCAGAGCCAAGACTGCCTGCACTGTTCAAAGTGAGCGCCTTTTATAGTCGAGTCGAGCGGCGAGGGGGAGTGACTAACGACGCAGCTGGTCGGTGACGAGACCCGTGCACGTGCAGCTTGTTACTCATTCTATAATGAAGGCGAGCGATGACTCCTGCCGACATATACAGTACATCCAAACAATGCTGAGTGTTTTTATTTGCGATTGCTATTAGTTAACGTCAATGGCCCAAAATCATTTCAAGAATTAAGGACAGTCGACGGTCATTTGTGTCAAACATATCGTGAAGCATGTCAACTCTTGCATTTGTTGGAGGATGATGCACATTGGGATTCAACACTTAATGATGCATCTACGTCAGCTCATCCACAACAAATACGAATGCTATTTGCCATTATATTATCGACATGTATGCCATCAAATCCACTTGAATTATGGAACAAATATAAAAATTATATGGCAGAAGATATTTTAATTCGTATGCGTCATCATGCAAGAAATCCTGATTTGTTGATTACCTTGGAAATGTGCAACGAAGCTTTGATAATAATTGAAGATATATGTCTAACGATTGCAAATAAAGCATTAGTACAATTGGGTATGACCGCACCAAATCGTCCCATGCATGATTTGTTTGATCGTGAATTGCAACGTGAGCAGGAATTCAACTGTAATGATTTGCGTTTATTTGTACAATCGAATATAACCAAATTAAATATTCAGCAAAAACATGTATATGATACAATCATGCAAGCCGTTTCCAATAATGCAGGTGGATTATATTTTTTGGATGCACCTGGTGGCACAGGTAAAACGTTCGTTATATCATTGATTTTAGCGACTATTCGATCAGATCAGAAAATTGCACTAGCACTTGCATCTTCGGGAATTGCTGCTACATTATTAGAAGATGGTCGCACCGCACACTCTGCATTAAAATTGCCATTGAATGTACAGGTGATTGAAACTCCAACTTGCAATATATCGAGAAATTCTGCTATGGCAAAAGTTCTGCGATTAACGTCAATTATTTTATGGGATGAGTGTACAATGGCGAATAAAAAATCACTAGAAGCATTCAATCGAACAATGCAAGATTTACGTGGTAATCAACAGCTTTTTGGTGGTGCTTTGATATTACTTTCAGGGGATTTTCGTCAAACATTGCCTGTCATTCCTCGATCAACTCCTGCTGATGAAATAAATGCCTGCTTGAAGTCATCAGTTCTTTGGAGATATCTACAAAAATTGACACTAAACATTAATATGCGTGTTCACCTACAAAATGATCCAGCTGCCCATGAGTTCTCAAAACAATTGTTAGAAATTGGTGACGGCAAAATACAAATCGACAGAACCAACGGATTGATCGCTGTACCGAACAATTTTTGTACAATTGCGCAATCGATAGATGAATTGATTGAATGTGTTTTTCCGAATATTGTTCAGAATTACAGAAATCATGATTGGTTGACAGAACGCGCCATTTTAGCACCGAAAAACATTCATGTCAATGCAATTAATTTTCAAATTCAAGCGAAACTGCCAGGCGTAGTCACGAAATATAAATCAATTGACAGTGTTATGAATCAAGATGAGGCAATGAATTATCCAATTGAATTTTTAAATTCATTGGAGCCGGCTGGTATGCCACCGCATTGCTTGAATCTGAAAGTTGGTTCTTCGATTATATTATTGCGAAATATTAATCCACCAAAACTGTGTAACGGAACAAGATTGGCAGTGAAAAAGTTATTGCCAAATTTGATTGAAGCTACGATCTTAACTGGTAAATCAAAAGGAGAAGTTGTTTTGATACCGCGTATACCTATGATTCCAACTGATATGCCTTTTGAGTTCAAACGTTTACAATATCCTGTGCGTTTATCATTTGCGATGTCCATCAACAAGGCCCAAGGTCAAACACTTCACGTTTGTGGTGTGAATTTGGAGGAACATTGTTTTTCACATGGCCAGTTATATGTTGCCTGTTCCAGAGTCGGTACCCCAGCCGTTTGTTTATTTATGCTCAAAATGGAAAAACAAAAAATATTGTTTATCCAAATGTTTTGGATTAAGTGTGTTGTAAATAGCTAGCAATTGATTTCGATTTTAAATAAAATATTTTTTTGATTAAATAAATGAATTTGATGTTCCGATTTGTTTATTTTATTTCACTTTATACGTAGCGAAGCACGTACCGGGCCGCTAGTTCCTTATAACGTGATCCGGTTCCCGAGTTCAAGTGAAAAAATTTGGTAAGATAAACATTTCCCAAGAATCTCTGAAACCTATAGATATATTTGAGGCAGTACAAATATTAGATTATTGACTGAGGGATTAAAATGCGAGAGATTTTACGTTATGCACATCAAAACGGCTCGGTGTTCACTACCGATTAGGCAACGGGTAACTCCGGACACAGATATATCTTCGGATATGTGTCTCTGGATACTTTGGATACAAATCGTTCATTCCCATTCTGACAAATAACTATATCCAATATCCAACTAACATCCATGTTTCATTCTTTCGTAAGTTAGAGACCGAGAGCGTGTAACGCAGCGGCTGCGAGCGAAAGAGAAAGGACGATTAGGTGCGTTCATCGTTCGGTCGTCCGCTCTATAGGTCAGCAGCAAGAGCAGCGCTTGATAAAAAATGTATTATTAGACATCATTTCTAATTTGTTCCCGCTTGAAACGAGACGCGCATGCTAAAATCTATGTAAACAAATATGGTGACACTGACGAGCGGGAATAAGTCAGTTAATTGTAAATGTTTTTTGTTGCATTAAAAGTTAGTTAATAATCTTTTGTGAGTATGTCGGCAGGAGTATGATCGCTCGCCTTCATTATAGAATAAGTAGCAAGCTGCACGTGCACGAGTCACGTCACCGGCCAGCTGCATCATTAGTCACTCCCCCTCGCCGCTCGACTCGACTATAAAAGACGCTCACTTTGAACAGTGCAGGCAGTCTTGGCTCTGGCGTGGCACGGAACACTCGTTGTACCGTTGCAATAGCTTATCCTAGACACCTTTGGGTAATTAATTCGATTGTCGAATTAATTATTATCGTTAATTATAACACTGCCGCACCGCTGTGCAATTTGTAATTAATAAATCAAACGCTAATTGTAGTTTATGTCTGAGGCATTTGCTACAATTGCTAAGATTATTCTTTGATAAAAATGATAAGTGATGGATATGGTTCTCATTATGGAAATTAATAAAGTATTAGCTCGGTTTCTATATAACTGACGTATTATTAATTATGTGGTAGTTATCCCCTCTTCCTATAAGTACTTATTTAACACGTTGACTGCGGCCCTAAAAATCGATCAGAACCCGCTGTGCGGCTGTCCACACGCTCAGCGTGTCGCCCGCACAGACATTGCGAAATTTAAAAAGACGAGAGGCCGGTGCGGCGCCACACGCCTGGCGCGTAAGATAATCCCATACAGCAGAGCGGCCAAACACGCGTGGCGTGTCTGTTAACGTCAGTGCGGACCCACACAGACGTTTGTGTTGTCTATATAAATAAACTTGCAAATGTTTCGACGACAAACGTTTAACATTGAACGATAACGCCATGATTGCGTTGTGATATTCAACCAATGATGAAATAAAAAAAATTGCTTGTATGAGCTTATTTTTACAAGATCTAAAACACGTGCAAGATAAACAATGAAATACGAATACAATGTCTTTAGATGTTATGATTTATTATTATTTATAAATTATCAATAGACACCGACAAAATTGTTTACGATTTTACGAACAAAAGGCGCTGTCCTTATCGCTAAACGCTTTGTTTACGGCCGGCCGCGGCTTGCTTTGACATCTGCTTATCCATGTCACTCCTAATCCCAAAACAATACCTAGAAAACTTTTTTGGGTTGAAGAGTCATTACTTATTATTAAGAATTACTAAGAATAAAACGTAATAAAAGGCGTTCTTTAGATGTGATCATTATCGTCACGCTAATCTCAAGAACCGTTGGTCCGGTTGATTATTTTTTGTGTCATTTATAGAGGAGGTTTTAGGCTGTATTACATTTTTTTAAATTGAAATCAGCACTAAAACTCCAATAAAATAACTAAAGTTGTGAAAAAAATATTACATCGCGTACGCTGGCAAAAGTGTTGATAAAGAACATTACTCAACTACAAAAAATGTCGCGATAGCGTAAATGTAACTATTATAAGTATTTATTCTTTATTAAGATTTTTTTAAATAATTGAATTGCGGCTTCTTTAAGGTCTCTTTATTTTGTACATAGGTATTAATCCTTATGAACATGAATTACATAATATTCAAAACGGTTTTAACACCTATATGAAATACTTTTGAATTATTCGATTCGGGCGTTTCATTCGAAACATATCACAAGATTAGAAATGCAAGTATTGAAAAGAGCGTGTGTATCATGTGGCAGACAGTCATGAGAAGGGAGGGGAAAGCTGAAACTACAAGTTGAATAAGCGAGATGTTTACATAAAAGTTAGGCACTGGTAAATTCAATTCTTACATATAAATCTTAACATTTAAGCTGTCAGTAAAGCTTAAATCCTAGAAGTCACTATATCCACCACTCACCAGTCACTAAGTTGCGGGCGGCTGCTATACAGGGTGTAACAGGAGGGGTGGATCATCGTAAGTCAATCGATGGGGACTTCAATACCTATCGATATAACCCCCATGTATGTTCAGCGATTATCAATAGTTCCAAAGTTATTGAGATTTTTGTGAAATTTTTGTAAGAAGCCGGAATTCAGTATAAAAGTCTTCACTGTAGCTTAACTACTGGACCTGTTTGCATGATTTTTTCTACAAATAGTTCAATAGTGGATCTTCATAATTACGATACCGATTTGAGTCATAACCCTATCATATTGGAGTAAAAAAATAATTCTTCACAAAAGTTTTACGAATCGAATTGTGTCTACCAACTTTCAAAGCCTCCAGTGAAAAAAAAGTGCCCGTGTTTTTTTTCTAGAACTTATTTTAAAAACTACCTACATCCATAAATAGTATACCCTGAAAATTTCATACCGCTACTGCCAGAGCATCAGAACGAAAATTAAACGCGAATGGCACAGGTGCCATAAATCAGTGTTTTTATTTTTCATGTAAAACTTTAATTTTAAAATAAAACGATATGTTTCAGCAAATTTTTGCTATGTTAGTAACATTAGTAGCAGTAATTTTACAGAATTGAAAATTAAAGGGGTGAAAATCAAACATAAAAAATTAACATAATTTTTGTTAATTATTTTTTTTACAGTAAGTGTTCATAATGGGCACCATTATTGGCTATGCATATACAACACCTTTTTACAAAGGTTTTTCGGATGTTGCAAAATGCTACTACTACATTTTGCCCTATCACAATTTGGGCCCCTGAAAAATTTGACAAAAAAGAAGCATTCCACAACCTCCAAAAAAGCTTTTAAGAAGGTCTAAGCTATGCATAGCCAATAATAATGCCCATTATGAACACTTACTGTAAAAAAAAAATATGTAAAATTTCTTTGTTTGATTTTCACCCCTTTAATATTCAATTCTGTAAAATTACTGCTACTTATGTTACTTACATAGCATAAATTTGCTGAAACATATCGTTTTATTTTAAAATAAAAGTTTTACATGAAAAATAAAAACACTGATTTATGGCACCTGTGCCATTCGCGTTCAATTTTCGTTCTGATGCTCTGGCAGTAGCGGTATGTAATTTTCAGGGTTATCTGTCCATGTATTTAGGTAGTTTTTAAAATAAGTTCTAGAAAAAAACACTGGCACTTTTTTTTCACTGGAGGCTTTGAAAGTTAATAGACACAATTCGATTCGTAAAACTTTTGTGAAGAATTATTTTTTTACTCCAATATGATAGGGTTATGACTTAAATCGGTATCGTAATTATGAAGACCCACTATTGAACTATTTCTAGAAAAAAAATAATGCTAGCAGGTCCAGTAGTAAGGCTACAGTGAAGACTTTTATACTGAATTCCGGCTTCTTACAAAAATTTTACAAAAATCTCAATAACTTTGGAACTATTGAAAATCGCTGAACATACATGGGGGTTATATCGATAGGTATTGAAGTCCCCCATCGATTGACTTACGATGATCCACCGTCCCTGTTACACCCTGTATAATAAGCGCAATGTTGGTTTTGTGTTAGTCTTGTTTTGACTTCCGTCCGTTGCTCATCTGCCGAGTTCGCGTATTGTGTGTTTTAAACCCTTACCGGGCAGAGGGATATACAGGGTGTAACAGGGGGGGTGGATCATCGTAAGTCAATCGATGGGGGACTTCAATACCTATCGATATAACCCCCATGTATGTTCAGCGATTTTCAATGGTTCCAAAGTTATTGAGATTTTTGTGAAATTTTTGTAAGAAGCCGGAATTCAGTATAAAAGTCTTCACTGTAGCTTAACTACTGGACCTGCTTGCATGATTTTTTTTCTAAAAGTAGTTTAATAGTGGGTCTTTATAATTACTTTACCGATTTGAGTCATAACCCTACCATATTGGAATAAAAAAATAATTCTTCACAAAAGTTTTACGAATCGAATTGTGTCTACCAACTTTCAAAGTCTCTAGTGAAAAAAAAGTACTTGTATTTTTTTTTCTAGAACTTATTTTAAAATCTACTCTCATGAATGTATAGTATACCCTGAAATTTTCATACCGCTACTGCCAAAGCATCAAAACGAAAAATGAACGCGAATGGCACAGGTGCCATAAATCAGTGTTTTTATTATTCATGTAAAACTTAAATTTAAAAAATAAATCGGTATGTTTCAGCAAATTTATGCTATGTTACTAACATTATAGTAGCAGTAAATTTACAGAATTGAAAATTAAAGGGGTGAAAATCAAACAAAGAAAATTTACATAATTTTTGTTAATTATTTTTTTTACAGTAAGTGTTCATAATGGGCACCATTATTGTCTATGCATTAGTATGCATATCCTACACCTTTTTACAAAGGCTTTTCGGATGTTGCAAAATGCTACTACTACATTTTGCCTTATCACAATTTGGGCCTCTGAAAAATTTGACAAAAAAGAAGCATTCCAGAACCTCCAAAAAAGCTTTTTAAGAAGGTCTAAGCTATGCATAGCCAATAATGGTGCCCATTATGAACACTTACTGTAAAAAACAATTAACAAAAATTATGTTAATTTTCTTTGTTTGATTTTCACCCCTTTAATTTGCAATTCTGTAAATTTACTGCTACTAATGTTACTAACATAGCATAAATTTGCTGAAACATACCGATTTATTTTTTAAATTTAAGTTTTACATGAATAATAAAAACACTGATTTATGGCACCTGTGCCATTCGCGTTCAATTTTCGATTTGATGCTCTGGCAGTAGCGGTATGAAATTTTCAGGGTATGCTGTCCATGAATGTAAGTAGTTTTAAAATAAGTTCTTGAAAAAAACACAAGTAATTTTTTTCACTAGAGGCTTTGAAAGTTGTTAGACACAATTCGATTCGTGAAATTTTGTAAAGAATTATTTTTTTATTCCAATGTGATAGGGTTATGACTCAAATCGGTATCGTAATTATAAAGACCCACTATTGAACTACTTCTAGAAAAAAAATCATGCAAGCAGGTCCAGTAGTTAAGCTACAGTGAAGACTTTTATACTGAATTCCGGCTTCGTACAGAAATTTCACAAAAATCTCAATAACTTTGGAACTATAGAAAATCGCTGAACATACAACGGGGTGATATCGATAGGTATTGAAGTCCCCCATCGATTGACTTACAATGATCCACCCCTCCTGTTACACCCTGTATATTCCTACCAAATTTTGGGGAAAAAATTCAACGGGTTATATCAGTTAAAGTGTAGTACAAGTGAAGTGCAAGAGTTAAGTGGAATAATACGATGTCCACCGACGACATTCACGATGTGCTTTCCGGAATGTTTTCTGATGGGTAAGTACTTGCAAAATATGTTTCCTTTTTTAAAATTGAATTACTTAGGTATGTAAATATAATATTTTTATTTCCAAGTCTTCCATCCAGTGGCGGCTGTACCTTAAGTGCACTCGTGCGCTGAACCACCAATTCAAAAGATTTAAAAATTACAAAATATTACTTCATCTTTATTTTTAAATTACCATTTTAATATTTATTTTTTAAAATACAAAAACGTATAAACAATTAAATTTCCAATTATGGTCAAAAAGTTTGAGCGCTTTACTAAACTAATATCGTGCGCTCCGGCGAGTGCACGAGGACTGCTAATACATCTTGTATGAGATACGAACAAATACGCCTGACGCGTGAAACAAAAGATCGGTCATAGAAATGTACCGAGTAATGAGTCGGTTCTCGAGCGCCGCACGCGCGAACCGAAGATTGCCGAGAGCATCCGATGTATGACGAATTGGGCCGGCCGGCACGGGCGCGAGGCGACGACGGCAGCCATGATTGACATCTCGTTATCGATATAGATTCACTGTATGTGTGACGCGTTACTTATTGTTTATAACTTTTTCCGTAATTGTTTTTAGTTTTAGTTTCAATTCTATAATAGAACTTTTATTTTGTAGGTACTGTGTTTGGTATTAGTTGAAAATGAGTATGAACATTGATTATATTAAAGAAAATAACAAAAATTTTCAAAGTAAAGTGAACATAAAATTGGCCGGACCGCCACGGCCTTTTTTAAGTTTAAAACAAGAGTGCAAATCGAAAAATAAAGCATTTACACGAAGTTTTAAAAGTGAAATGTATAATAGAAAGAAATGGTTGTGTGGATGTGAGCGTCTTAATGCATTCTTTTGTTTTCCTTGCATTATTTTTGGCGGAGAATCGATTTGGACAGAAACTGGAATCAAGGATTTAACGCATTTGAGTGAAAAAATAAAAAAACATGATTCTTCGCAAATACACCTACAAAATGTAATGAGTTTGTCTGTGTTAGGCACAGTCGACATTCGTAATCAGCTAGATTCTGTGTATAGAAGCAATATCCAAAAGTATAATGAACAAGTTGATAAAAACAGGTATATTTTATCACGTCTTATCGATTGTGTCAAGTTTTGTGGTGCATTTGAGTTAGCTTTGCGAGGTCACGATGAAACTATTGAGTCTAGTAATGCTGGGGTGTTTCGTGGATTAATAGACTTTGTATCAGAGTTGGATACAGTCATGAAGGAGCATCTCACGTCGTCTACAGTTTTTAAAGGCACGTCAAAAACTATTCAAAACGATATTTTGGACTCAATTTTACATGTTTACCACAAAGAATTGACGAATATTATAACAAAATGTGAATACGTAGCAATTCAAGCTGATGAAACTACCGATGTATCGACGACTATGCAGATGGTAATGATTTTAAGATACGAAGAAAACGGACAGGTTCACGAACGGTTTTGGAAATATCTTACGCCGCATTCCCATACTGCTGAAGGACTTAGTTCTGTTATTTTAACAGAATTACGGGAACTTCAAATAACTCCGCAACAATTAATAGCACAATGTTACGATGGCGCTGCTGTAATGAGCGGGAATATTGGTGGAGTACAGGCTAAAGTAAAAACCGTCTATCCAAATGCTTCATTCGTTCATTGTTACGCCCACCAACTAAATTTAATAATAGAAAAAAGTGTAAGTCAAAACAAAACCGTACAGAAATTTTTTGCTAACCTTCAAGCTTTTCCAAAGTTTTTTTCACGATCACCGAAGCGTACAGAAGTTTTGAAAACTATTATCAAAGAAGATTCCAGCTGCTCCGCAAACGAGATGGAATTTTAATTCGCGGACCGTTGATTCAGTACATAGCTACAGGGAGCCTTTAAAAGAATGCATGACCACCATTATAGAAACGGAAAATGATACCAGTTCTATAAATCAGGCTGATATGCTTCAAAGATATTTGAACGACAGTACTTTTTTATATTGGCCTGATTTTTTTAAATCTATTCTGCCACATAGTGAAATTTTATTCAAACAAATGCAAAAAAGAAATATTGATTTGGTTCATATAAAAAACTGTATTAATGATTTTGAAATCAGTATACAAAATGCACGTAACAACATAGATCAACTTGAAGAACCACCTCAAAAAAGGTTTAAATCGTCTAGCTCTGTCATAGCAAAAGAAGTGTGCGATGTAATTATTACTCAAGTAAAAGACAGATTCAAGTTTTGTGATCATTTGATAGCAGGCAAATTATTTTACTGCGAGAACTTTACCACATACCGTTCTACTTTTCCCGACAAACATTTCACGATCACGGTTTCCACATACGCCGCTTTGGACAAGTACAAATTTAAAAACGAACTTTCCGCAATATACAGTCGCGACGATTTCACCAACGCAAATAGTGCAATTGCAATTTTACAGTTGTTCTATAATAATGACCTGACTGAATCATTTTCAGAGTCAATGAAACTATTGCGAATTCTGTGCACTATACCAATGACTTCAGTAGAGAGCGAGCGATGTTTTTCGACACTGAAAAGAATCAAAACTTTTCTCCGAAATACCATGTCTCAGGATCGGCTAAATGCACTTTCTGTGCTTAGTATTGAAAAAAAATTATACAAACGATACCCGATTTTAATAAAAAGGTGATTGAACATTTCGCTTCAGAAAAATGTCGTCGCATTGATTTAATGTATAAAAAATTAACATATTTTATGTCAATTGTTGTTTTGTTTCATTTTCTAATTTTTATATTTTAGTAAAGTGCACCACCAGTTCGATAACCCACCAGCCGCCACTGCTTCCATCCATACTTTCAAACATTTTGTATGTTCATTCAAAATACACCAATCAAATCAGACAGTAGGTACATTACATATTTGTGTAGGAATATATACATTAAATAAAATATTGAAAGGAATATAATTGTGATAAGTATTTACGCGTTCCATTGTGTTAATGTGTAAATATTTGTGATAGTGAGGAGACCCAGTCTTCTTCTTCCTCCTCATCTTCTTCTGAAGACGAAGAGGCTGAAGAGACAGGAATCTCCGCTGGGGAGGAGTGGATCTCAACGGGTCAATTACCGTCGATCCCTTTCACCAACGTTGGGCAAATCAATGTTGGACCAGCAGAGTCCCCCATAGATTTTTTTAAACTGTTTTTTAACCTAAATTTTATGACCTTTTTAGCGCGTAGTATAAACACTCACGCTATAAAAGTCCTTTTAAAAAGCACGCACGAAAACAGTCGTATCTTTCATTGGAAGGATACCACTGTCAATGAATTATATATGTTATAGGCAATGTGTATAATGCAGGCATTCTATACAATGCCTAGGAAATGTATAGAATGCCGAGGTTGCTTAGGCAATGTATGAAATGATACTCAATGTTTGAAGTATTTCACACTTTACCTAGGAAATGTATAGAATACCTAGGCATTGTATAGAATGCCGGTTGAAGCTTAGGTAATGTATTTAATCGATTTGTCTTCTCCGTCATTTGGTTAGTTAGATAGGTACCTACTGTAGCGCTACCATGGGTTTTCAAAGTGACAGCTACGGTATCGACCGCGTAAAGATTTGTATGAAAAAATCTAAAGCGCCCCTAGCGGTCAGTTTAAGAACTTTAAATCGGTACCATGAGTTTAATACGGTTTAATACTTGATAGGTTTTTAACCTATCGAAATCTACAGGCACTCTCGTATGATCTTTTGTATGGAAATCGGTACCATGAGTTACAAATTTGACAGATGTCATACGGAAATACCAATACCGCTTTATTAGCGTAGCTCACTGGCAAATTGAGGAGTGAAAAGCCGTATACTTGACCTAACCTAACCTAACTTATAACTATTTTTAGGAATCAGACACAAATTTCATTAAAAAAAATACAAATTTATTAAATCTAAAAGGAATAACAAATTATTTCAATATTTCAAGAAAACAAACCGAAAGACTTCTACAATTAACAAAATTACAACAAAAATACGCCTAAGAAAATAATCTACCCGCGTTCACAAAATACCGACACGTAACGACTAACTCACTCAACGGACACCAGCAGAATAAGAGCGAGCGCGCCTATTCCGCTGTTTATATAACCACCGTAATCCTACCCCTACTCTAAGCACTAATCATATCCAACACGGCCTCTCCTGACATCCTGACGTCCTCGTCAGGTAAAACCGCAAAACTTCAATCCAGGTCCGGCATATCGAGACCTCGAACAGGCTCCGGTTCCAGGCGGTCTGGTCTCGATGATGGCCCTGGTTCGGGCTCAGCAGCAGGCACGGGCTCGGGCTGATCTGCAGTACCCGACAGTTCTGCCTGGGGTGGCTGGTCTTGATCTGAAATATCATCTTCATGATCGTTATTTTCTGTGGACAATTTCAGACCATAAATTAATTAAACGTACAAACATCGAACGTACGTTTGCCTTATCCAGATTAGTTCATGTTAGTAATACATAGTTAGCCAGATGTATAGTGGGCAAGACAAGAAATAAGGTTTAAATGTCAGCGCTCAAGAACTTAGTAGGTAACTTTATTCATCTGTTAAGAGTTTTTCTTTAAAAATAATAAATTCGACGCTCTTAAACACAGACATTCAAACAAATCACTTAGATAAATAAGACAATCACAAACATGCTTAGTAATCAACACCGTGAGCGCACGTCTCACAGTGACTGATCGGTTTGCAAAGCCGACCAGCTTCCAGAGGTCGTGGGCACACTGCGACGAGTGTGCCACACCGACAAAGGCCATACAAAGGACATAACTATTCTTTCGAATAATTACGTCACCATAAGAGTCCCAAACACATATTTGCTTCAGGAAGACGACATATCTCGTAGGGTCACAGAGGCCAGTGAAGACCACCAGCAGACTCACCCTCAAAGAAGAGAGCACACGACTCAGGTGTCCACTCGCCACCCCAAGGGACCATATACTGCGCAGCAGCATAGGTCATCTTGCCATACGAGCCCGCCACCAGCCGCAGCGCATAACGCCCGTGTGGTAGGACACGAACCACTCGATAGGGCCCACGCATACCGTGATCAAGCTTTCCCGTAGACTGGGAATACTTAATCACGAAGACCAGATCACCTTCCTGAAACACACGAGGAGGACATCTGTCCCGATTAACATGAGCATCCATTGCCACTTGGTTCCTAACTAACCGTTCGGCCGTCCTCTGCCTGGCGACCTCCCGCCGTGATTCGCGGCTGTCTGCAGTAGGACTAATTGCAACGTCCCGCACAAGGACTCGAATGGCTGGTGTAGCGTTCTCGTGGCCCACCACAAGGTTCAGTGCTGAAGTTTGTGTCGTCTTCTGCTGAGTCAAGTTAAGGATTAGCTGAAGCCGCCACAACTCGTCAGACCATTCGGTCTTCTTGTAGGATACCTCTATTCTGAGCATATTCAGAACAGTGCGAACATATCGCTCCACCTGCCCGTTGGAGCGGTGCATTTCAGGTGTTATATGGTGAAGTGAAATGCCTAACGATTGCGTCCATGATTTAAAGTTCGCGGACTCGAACATTCGGCCTCTATCCGATATGATTAAGCGAGGGGTGCCAAATAGAGAGATTACTTTTTGACAGACTTGTTTAAGCGCTTCTAGGTCTTGAGAGTAAATAGGCGTAAGTAAGCAATATTTACTAAACGCATCGACAACAAGCATTACATGTTTGAAGCCCTTCGATTCAGGTAGAGGGCCCAGTGCGTCGATATGAAGCGTGTCGAACGGGACATCAGGTTTAGGCCAAGAAGAAATAGGTTGAAGTGGCGCTCGCGGGACTCGCTTATGTACTATACAAGTTATACAATGAGCTATGTACTTTTTAACAAATGTTCTTAGACCAGGAAACCAAAAATGCCTAAGTATAAGCTCTAATGTCTTATCAATACCGATATGGCTATGTTCATCGTGGAAGACACGCAAAAGGCTCAGGCGTTGACCCTTTGGTATATAACAAAGAAGCCGTGACTCCTCTCCTACACGACTGTATTTGTAATAAAGTAATTCATTACGTACAACATAACGAGACGGATCTAATTCTCCTCTACCCAACGCCTGAATCATATTGCGTGTCTCCTCATCCCCCGCTTGGGCGATTTGAGCCCAATTGCGCGGCCGGTCAATGTTGTTTACAGGATTACGACTTAGGTAATCCGCATGCGGCAACATGGCTCCCTTTCTGTACAAAATGGTAAAGTTAAAATCCTGAAGGTAGATCCACCATCTTGCCACACGCGGGACCAAGTCTTTCTTATTTTGCGTAGATTTTAAAGCGTTACAGTCCGTAACTATGGTAAAATGCGAACCCACCAAATAATGCCGAAAGTGCTTCAATGCTTTCACCACAGCCAGGGTCTCAAGCTCGTATGAATGGTATTTTGGCTCTGCACCTTTGGTCACCTGGCTATAGTAAGCGACTACACGTCTAGCACCACCCTTACACACCTGTAATAGGACTGCACCATACCCCAAGCTACTCGCGTCGGTGTGTAGCTCGGTCTCCAAACTCGGATCGAATATGGCCAATACAGGAGCGCTCGTTAAACAAAGAATTATCTCTTGCCTTACACGCTCCTGCTCAGGTCCCCAACAAAACGAAACGTCCTTACGTGTCAAACGAGCTATGCAAACTGTTCTATTGGAGTAGTTTGGAATGTATTTGCGAAAGTACCCCGCTAATCCCAAAAATTGACGTACCTGCCTTACGTTTCGTGGAGGACCAGAGTTTACAAGAGCTTTGACTTTAGTAGGTGAGGGCCGGACCTCCCCATCAGATATGACACGTCCCAAGTACTCGATTTCGGTGCACAAGAACGAACACTTCTTAAGGTTGATTGAGAATCCAGCACCGGTTAGAGTAGCTAGAACCTCTCTCAAGGTTTGAAGGCCTAAATTTATAGTGTCTGAAAGGATTAAACAATCGTCTATGTACACCAAAACCTTTCCTTCATCTATATAATTACGTAAGGTGGTAGCTATTATACGTTGGTACACTATTGGCGCATTGGTGAGGCCGTAGGGCATTTTTAAGTACTCATAATGCCCCTCGGGCGTCACAAATCCAGTATAAGGGACAGATTCACCATCAAGACGGATTTGGTGAAATCCTGTAGCCATGTCCAGCGTGGTAAAATATCGACACTTACCCAAACGATCGATGTGATCGTCGATTAATGGTAAGGGGTACCGGTCTTTGACCGTTACTTTATTCAGAGCTCGAAAGTCCACGCACATGCGGTCGGAGCCATCCTTCTTCTTGACTAATAGGATGGGACTAGAATAAGGTGACTCCGACTCACGGATGATTCCCTTGGATAAAAGATCCTTAATGATGTCGCGGACTTTCGACTTCTCATCATGCGACATCTTGTAAGGTCGATAGTTCACCGGCACGTTACTGTTGAGTTGAATGCGCATACACCCAGTTGTAACAGTGGATGTTGCAGTGCCTGAAATCATGTGCTCTGCATATTGACCTAAAATAGCTTTTAATTTAAGTAAGTTGTCCCCATTCAATGGGGTATTAATCACAGGTTGCGCATTCGACTCCACATTTGACACTACCACGAGACTAGAATCTCTAACGATACGTTGCGTATTCTTAGTGCGTATATACGTAACACCGTCTCTATTGAGCACGTCTGTGCCTATAATGATAGGCGCATTCATACACTCACTCGGCACAATCAATAAATCCACCTCCAAAGAGATGCCCTCCAACTCAATCGTTAATGTAACGTACGAATCAATTTTGGTAACGGACTCACCTACCCCCTTTATTTCACAGCTAATGGGTTTCTTAGTACACGTAAAATATTTAACAACAGAAGAGGATATTAAAGAGACACCTATAGCGCCGCTGTCAATCAAAAGATCGATTGGAGTACCCTGAATTACCCCCACGACAATATCATTACGTTTCCGTGAGGCAGCCGTACAGAAATTGACATTATTTTTATTACGTTGCTGATCAACGCGTTGTTTTGCAAAACATGATTTGATATCATGGCCAGACTTTTTACAGTAAGAGCAAACAGGCGGGGTACTAGGCTGGCTAGACTTTTCGTTAGATCTTTGGTCTGAACTATTGACTTTGGAAGTACTAGGCTTTGCCTGTTTAGGACACGTAGCCTGCCTATGACCCGCATCACCGCACACAAAACATTTGCCTTGACCTACCTGACGTCTCCTGAAACCCTGTGGTTTATGGTTGCTGACATGTTCAAACTGAACATTCGTGCGAGAACTTAAAGCTGTACTTTTTGATGGTTTCACAAAGGTGGATAAATAATTAACTAAATCAGAGGGTTTCAGGTTCGCATTTGTAGCAGTCGCTTTCACCTGTGGATCAACAATGCCCCTCAAAACTATAGCCGTAATTAAGTCCTCGCTTAGGCCATTTACAATGCGAAGTCTCAATAAGGATTTACGCGCATACTCAGCATAGGTCTGGTATTTATCTGAATTAGAGGACAACACTTCGTATAAAATACCCGCAGAATCAATTTTTCTAACACATAAAGGTCTAAAATCTAATTTAAAATTACTCCATGTGCGGTCATTACACACCCACTCGTTAAGCCATGATCTAGCGTCTCCCTTCAAGCAATTACCTATTCTCGAGAGGCATTCACGATCGTCCCATCTATTAACCAATTTGGCCCTATCAACCTCCTGAAACCAGGAGTCTATATCGTGGATGCTGGGGTCGAAATTGGAAACATAATAACTGTGCGTACTTACAGTCTTCAGCGACTGAATCGCTTCAATAATTTGCTCGGTACCTTGACCAGCAGGCGGTGCTACTGAAGATGGCACTCGAGATCCTTGTTCCAGCGCTTCCAGTCGCGCCAGCACCGCGTTCCATGATTCGCAGGTGCTCGGCGGCGGGGCTGCAGGTGACGGCGGCGGCGGCGTGCGCGTCATGCGCGACGCCTGCTGGCCGCGCTGTCCGTGACTGCACCCGCGGTCCGATCCGCAGGAGCGCCTGGTGTGCGGCGTCCGCTCGCGCGAATGGCCCCGCGAGTGACGTCCTCGAGAACGCCTATCTCGCGAATGCCGGTCTCGCGAGCGACGCCGTCGTGGTGAGCGGAGCGTACGTGAATGACTGCGGGAGCGCCGCGATCGAACACGCGAATCACTCCGCGAACGGCCGCTCCGGGTACGACGAGGCTGGCGTCGCGAATGATCATCGCGAGGTGCACGCGATCGATGAGAAGAACGTGAACGGTTTCGCACATCCATAATTAAAATAGGTCGCACGAACGTAAAGACGTAAACAGAACGAATGTAAAGGAATTACGGAAATAAACTAACTCACAGGTATTTTAGAACAATAAAAACCGTTAACCTGTTAAACTCTAGTCAGGAATTGAAGTTACTTACGTAACGTAGTGGGAGTGAATTTTTATGTTTTTATTTTTTTCGAATCCCACTTCTGATTTTAGGAATCAGACACAAATTTCATTAAAAAAAATACAAATTTATTAAATCTAAAAGGAATAACAAATTATTTCAATATTTCAAGAAAACAAACCGAAAGACTTCTACAATTAACAAAATTACAACAAAAATACGCCTAAGAAAATAATCTACCCGCGTTCACAAAATACCGACACGTAACTACTAACTCACTCAACGGACACCAGCAGAATAAGAGCGAGCGCGCCTATTCCGCTGTTTATATAACCACCGTAATCCTACCCCTACTCTAAGCACTAATCATATCCAACACTAAAATAATTAATTTTTGTGGAAATAATGTCGGCAATTAGATATTTTGGATGGAATATGTTAACGGCAGCTGCATTTCGAGATGAACAACGCGAACAGGAAAGTTTTCAAGCTGGCATGAGAAGAGAATCCCGTGGAACACATAAGAAAATAATTTCATAAAATGTTAAATAATATAGGCTCAATAAGGGCCGCTTTAGAGGATTTTTGTGATTACTTACACGGATTTGAAATCTACACAAAGAGTGTTATTGGAATCCAAGGTAAGGCGTGTTGGAATCCGTGTTGATTAACTTAGGTTATCATTACATAGGTATACATCTAATAAATTAAATAAACACATTTTTATTTGCAGGGTTGCACATGGTAGATACCTAAGAGTTACTGGATTAGCAAAGCATTTCTCACAAGAAGCCATAAGTGTATATATTGAACCATCCTAATATTTTGAAAAGATTTATCCATTTTCCTACAACATATCAAGAGAGAGACACCATCAAGCAAAGGTAGGTAAATAAATAAAGTAATTGGCTTACTCTCTCTACTTAGTTCTTTCATCACTCTCCTGCCCTTGTCCCACGCTAAGTGGGGTCTGCTCAACATGTATATTTCTTTCACTGAGGACTCCCATATCATCTCTCACGCAATCCATCCATGTCTTCTTCGGCCTTCTTCTACTATTATGTCTATTGTCATTATATTCTAGCTGAAAATCAGCGCTATCTAGGTTCCGGGATCCATACTTTTTTGTTTATTAAATTAATCTCTCTACTTAGTTCTTTGTTTGTTTTTTAAAATCATTATTTAAAAATCAATAATTTAATTTGAAATTTTAGTTTTTACAGTAGGCAAGTATGGAATACCAGGGGTGTTAGGATGCATTGATGGCTGTCATTTTAAAATATTTACTCCTAGTAAAGAAGAGGAGCACCTATATTATTGTACAAAACACTATCATTCAATGAATATGCAAATGGAAGGTAAATATGTGTGAATATGATGTTTATTTACCTACTATATTCATAAATATGGAAAATTACTTATACAAACCTTGTTATTTCAGATTTGTGACCACTACTGATTAATTTTATCAGTTAATGCTAAGTACGGAGGTGCAACTCATGATTCTTTCATATGGTAAAATAGTGGCATTAACTTAGTACAATCCTAGCAGAGGCACAATGAAATCACATAGCTTTTGGGTAAGTCCTGGATTGTATACAAATATCTAACATCCATAATTAGGTAATATTCTTAAACGATGCATGTGCAAGTATTAACATACCAATAATATTTTGACAGGTGATTCGGGTTACCCTCAAAGGCCATGGTTAATGTCACCATATTTAAATCCAGCCCACAACTCTACTGAGGAATCTTTCAATGCAAAACACACCTCTGCAAGAGTTGTTATTGACAATACTTTTGGGCGATTAGAGTACAATATAGCTATAAAATTTCATGTTTCAGAACCACAAGAAACAGATGTGTTTCTAAACAGCCCCGTGGTAAATTAATGTATTTCCCATGTATAATCCTGATTTTAAAAGTGCCTTTTTATGTATTATTATCAGGTACTTATTTACCTACGAAACGAATTTAAAGCGAATTCAAAATTCCTTCAAGTTGAAATCAATGTGGCAACCACGCGACTTTTTTCTAATACTTGCATTTTTTAATTCGTGATATCTTCCGAAAGAAATGTCCGAATTGAATATTTCAAAAAGTTATTTAAAGGTACTGAAGCCGACTTGAATTTATTTTGATAAGGATTAATACCAAGGTACTTTAGAGCCTTTTCAAGCGGCGACATATAAATTAAATTTTTAGAATAAAAAACCGCTCACTGTGACATAACTATAATATTTAGACATATGCTGTCGCGACACTTTTTGTAGATAATGGAGAGTTCTGCAAAGTCGTAGTAAATGATTTTAATCTTTAATCAATAGTTTTCGAAGCGCACGCTACGTAAGTAATTTTTCAGGTCATTTTTTTACACCCTGGGTTACATTATTGGAGTTTAAGGATCCCTAAATTTAAAAAAAAATATAATATAGCCTATGTTACTTCTGAATAATGCAGCTTTCTAATGGTGAAAAAAATTATTGCAATCGGTCCAGTAGTTTTTGAGTTTATTCATTACAAACATACAAAAATACAAATCTTTCCTCTTTATAATATTAGTGTAGACTAGTGTAGATAACCATTGTTTTACTTTGGCAGAAATATTTGATCAACAAGTGGAGTTTATAGAAAATGATGGTACCAGTGCCTTACTATTGGGCAGAGCATTGAGAGATCAATTGGCTAGAAGATTAAATACAAGACGAAGAAACAACTAAGTTAAGAAATAAATTTATGTTATAAACCTATTAATTTTACAAAATAAAACATACATACACTTGTGAATTGTTTTATTATTTAAATACAATTATAATACTTAAAACTATGCAAATAAATCTATCCATACTTCTACAATTACCTATTCATCACTATATTTTAATTATCCATTTTTTTTCTACCTTATTTTTTATTTATTTATTAATAATAAAAATTGTACAAATATACAAATAGCTCTAACAACTATTTCTGTATTCTGCTCAGTTTCCTGTTGGAAAGCCTGGCATTCACTGTCTGATCTCAAAAAATCTTGTCATATCCGATAGTATTTTTTGTTCGGGTCTTGGTCTTCTCTGGATCGGAGAAGGCAGGTCTTGCAAACAGCCTCTATGCCACCGACAGGGCGTTTGTGGCTAGGGCGTAGGGCTCGGATGATGAGGGCGCGGTCGCGAGCACTGGTGCATGGCAGATATGTAGGTACTAGACAGTGGTACGCCACGGCCCCTAAGAACTGTCTTGCTCATATCTACCAAAGGATGGCCTGCAATAATAAAAACCATTCAAATAAATATTTCAAAAAGTCTTTTAAAGTATAATGTAGAAGATAAATAAATATTTCAAAAAGTATTTTAAAGTATAATGTAGTATAATGTAGAAAACACGTTGTCAAAGTGCTACGGTAGGTAGGTACTTGTGTATGGAACGTGTGACTACGCCTTTCCAAACATGAAAACTTATCTCTACATAGTAAATATTGCATACTTCAAAATAGTATTGTATGACATTATTGTCAATTTTCAACATAAGCATTTTGGTAGAGTCTACTGTGTCCATTTACTTGGAACTACATAAGCAACTTTGTTCAGTTCAGTGTTCTAAAAGTCTTGTTTTATACTTTTTCACCGTCGTTTTTGTCATAGTTGGGTTTTAGTTTTTAACTTTTTATTATTTGTACTATTTTGGTGTTAAAGTGTATTTGTGGCGCATAATATTATCAAAAGTTAAATTGATGAACCAACATGTTTTATATTTTAAGGGGACCTGGGAAGATTTCTTAATCGATCTAATTCAGCTAACGATCGACTGTCATGTGGATTTTTGAGTAATTTATTATGATCCAAGGCACTTATGAACAATCCCGCAATGGATTTGACTCTACTGAGAGCTACATAGGCCTGTCCTTTGGCAAACAATGACTTTCCTAGATCGATTACTGCTTTGTCTAGAGTACATCCTTGTAGTTTATGTACAGTACAACCCCAAGAAAGAATCAGCGGGAGCATTTTACGCTGAATTTTCCCTGACCCCTCAAGCCGTCAAATTCAGTGAGGCAAGGCTCGATTCTTATAAGTCCGTTAATATCTGATTTTATGGATGCGTCGTCAAATTGTATGAGAACAGCTCTTGGCTGTTCTCCGTGTTCCAACTGATCGCGCCGAAGAGCAGGCCATTCGAAGCCCTTCACCACTCCCATCGCTCCGTTTACCAAACCCTGGTTTACATTCAAATTTCTACGCAGCATTACTCGGGAACCGATACCTAGTTCGATTTTGTTTATTATACCCCAGTCCTATTAGGGTCACTAGGTAAATGCTCGGGTTTCGGGGTCTGTCCGTATGTCTTCGATTCAGTGGATGTATCTATTGCTGTGATGGTGTACATTTTAGTCAGTGATTTTAAACGTTCCGACATCTTTGTGTTATATGACTCTACCTGTTTCAATGTGGGATATATATGTACTATTTCATCATAATCGTTCGTTTCACTAGTTATTTTTCTTGTGTCTAACGTGGCCAGTTGTTCTAAGGTTAGTTTGCCTACTCTGATATTGTTCAAAAGATCAACGAAGGTGTTATCGTTGACTTGGCGCATATTTTGGCTCAATTCACAGAAATCAAACATCCTCCACAAATGTGGTTCATGTACAAGATGTACCGGCTGCTTGAAGCAATACGCGCCCCCAAGTGTAGCAGCAACCGGGGGTAGCTGCATGAGATCGCCAAAAGCTAGAACGTTAACACCTCCGAAGACACGGTCGTTGTGTTTAAGCTCTTGTAGTCTCAGGTGAATATTCCTTAGTGTAGAATAGGGCACCATTGAGATCTCGTCTATTATAACCCACTCAATATTTCTCCATTTATTTCTTTCCCTTTGCAGACGATCTCCGGTCAGCGGTCTCAACGTAACTGTTTGGCCCTTTTCAATAGGCAATACAAATGTACTATGTAAAGTGCATCCTCCGACCAGTCGGGCAGCAACGCCGGTTGGTGCTGTGACTGTAACACTTGTATTTGAAGATAGTCTCCGAATTTGTTCAACTAGCAGTTTCAGAGTGAAACTTTTGCCGCTTCCAGCTCCGCCAGTAATGAACATAAGGAGTGTTCTTTGTTGGTCATTATTAATATTTGTTCGTAATTTGTCACTTACTTTGGCAAACAATTGCTTTTGATTGTGGTTTAAGGAATTGACTCCTCTCAAGAAATCCTCATCAGACATAGTGTTTACTACCACATTGTCTTCAAAATCATCTTCTTGAATAACAATGTCATGAAATGGTGGTTGTAATATCGACGTCTGATGATTCGTGGCGCTATCATTGGCACACAAGTCAGCTGCTTGTTCAGCAGCTAGTCGTCGAAGGGCATCTTGTATTTCGTTTTCCCAACGAGATAATAGCTCATTATCATATCTAGAATGAAGTGGTCTTAAAGACCACGTTTCGCCAAGAAAGCATCTTTAGCAGTGTCGTACCCCTCTAAAAGCTCACTTTCACTACGGAAAGGGCAATGGGTAACTAGCAAACTGTAATAGTACGCTTCAGGGTCCGAGTCAGCGGTGTAATATCGAGTTCGTAGAACTGCTGGCCGTGATCGTTTCTTCATTCTACCCATTCTATTCAGCAAATTTATTATTGGTCCTTGGTTTTCAGTTTCTTGCTCATAAGCATCAGCATCTCCATCCTCATCGTCTTGATAAGTAATAGAACTTATCGGCTCATAATTGACAGCGAACTCACCGAGACTCAATTCTTCTAAATTCCGTGGTCGACTTTCATATCGTTCGAATATATTTCTGCAAGGCTCAACTGTATCCGAATCAAAACGTAACATCCTGTACCTAAGCTCAGGCTTGCATGTGTTAACGAATGTTGACTTCCTGGAGCTGTCTCGTAACTTCAGGTGGCACAGCCTGTACGCACACTCCGGCGCTGACACTTGACGATGGTTCAGCAAACAATTCTGAACAGCAAATATCTGTCGGCCAAAATTTCCTCCCCTTTCTCTAACTCTACAAATAGCTTCTGCTATTGCGGCTTGCAGGTTCGTTGGTTCCGATTTTGCGATATATTTAGCGATGTAATACGCAACGCCAAGCGCTGAAATCACAGGCTGTATGTCAATATTAGCACCCCACAATCGTAGTAGTGCTGCATTGTAATTATTAATCATAGCTTCTTCCAAGCGTCTCTTTAACATATAAAATTTTCCGCCATTTGAAGTTGCTTGGTTGTCGTCCAATATTACTGTTCCCTCTGAGCTTCGTTTTGGAAACCCAAATCTACACGAATTTGGACTTCTATGACTGTAACATGTATGTGTGTGTCTGTGAGTTTGAAGTCTGGTGACGAGATCTTTTAATTCTGAATCATTTTCAGGTATTTCACAGGAAATTGTACTTTCAAGCAGATTAATTCCTTCTGGCGAATTGAAATCGGGCATATCTTTACACCAAACGACCATATGAATATGTGGAGATCCCCTTAATTGAAATTCAACCCGCCACCAGAAATCAACCAGTTCATGACCCAATATATAATTAGATTTGCTTTTTAATACTCGCATAAGAGCATTAAATCTGAACATAAACTGGCGCGACAGAGTTACTGGATACGATTCCACTAATCTTAGCTTTTCATCGTAAGTCAGATCGTCGATAGGATAATCAGGCCTACCATCCGCCACCAAGAGAGCTTTTAACATGTCCCGCCAATTCAAATCATTACATGATAATGTAAGATAGAAATGGGGTGGCCCTAAGTTTCTGACCATGGCCATTAGCTCTGTAAAAGCCCTGTGCCAGTAGGAAGAAGTCCCTCGAATGTTTCTCATACATAAATGTATATTTTGTATAAGATGTTCCGGTTGTATCCCATTTTGTCGAAGTCTTCCACATACAGATACATTCTGGCGTGCTTGTAACAATTCTACTGCAGACAGAGCATAAAATAGGTATTCTAATGTTTGGAATCGTTTGTCGCTTCCCATAACTCTAGTCTGAAAGTAGTCTAATGGGGTTATTTTATGTTGTCTTTCTTCATGTAATCCATTATTTCCATCAGGGAAGAGTCTAACCCATGCTAATTCCTCAGCTCTTTTTCTACAAGGAGGCTTATGGGAGGGGCTGTCTTTCTCAGAATATCGTGAACTAGGAGGGGTGTATCGTTGCCTACAGGATTATTTATGACATCAGTTATATTAGGTATCTGATACTCGTTAGCCATCAACATTGTGACGTTTATTGGGCCATTATTTGTGATGGAACTGGCAGTGATGTCACCGTTAGCTTGACCATTAACGAAATCGTGTTCGATATCGGTGCTTTCATGTAGATATACGTTTGATGGTGGCATGTTGTTGATAGATACGTTTACAGACGTTATGCAATACTGGAGGTTTCTGCCTCCTCTTGTCAGAAGAACAACAGGTAGGTGTTCAGCGAGAGATTCAATAGTACTGAACATCATTAGCATTGCACAACCTCTTGTTTGCGCGACAAATCCTTTAGGTCCCCTTGAATGGGAATCAAACAGGTAATACGTCGAATCGGCTATGTTTAATTACCGAGATTGATATTTCTGTTTCTGCGGTAATAATGCCTGCGTTCTTCTCGATAGTCAAGAAAAAGTGGCGTAGACCTTCTAATAAGCTTGAAAAATATCCTTCTAGCACTTCTACTGTTGGGTTAATTAGTCCTGTTATACAATCTATATCAAAATCAAGTGTATAAGACATATTCGCGATGACTAACTCCGGAAGCAATTCTTCGGTGTTTAAATAATTTGGTTGGATTGGCAAGGTCCTTAGACACTGGGAGTAATATGCATCTCCAAATATTAACACCCGATCAATGTCCGATGCGTCCCATTGCGACAGATCTTTCCCGAAATTCTTGCGGGAACGGTAATTAGCGGGAAAATATTTTTGTATGAAAAATCTAAACCACTTAAGTTAGATGCCTTAAATGTGGCATGCAGGTACCATAGTAAACTTAAAGCTATGTTGGAACAGGATATTGAAAAATTCTTACGAGAACGGGAGTTAGCAGGAAAAAACTTTTATATGGTATGAAAAAATCTAAACCGCGAAATAAATGTGATTTCATGCAAGTACCCCCTTAAAGGGGCCTTGTATACAATTGTCTACATACTGTTTAAAGGTAAAAAGAAGAAAAAAACAGTTTTTGATTTCCGAACGCAACGTTACGTTTCTCTAGCTCTTGATAATTAAAAAAAAAAAGTGTCATATCTGATTTGGCGCGAATTTAAAAAAATTTTAAGCTGTTGTCTGTCAAGGTGAAAAAGTTTCGATGTTTTGATTTGTCGAAGTTTCCTGACTGGATTTTTACATAAAAAATACATAATCTTCGCATAACTATTTCTCAATATATTGGAAAACAGGTAAGGAATTTATATTGTAGTAGATGTATGTAATTAGAATCAGTTTTTCACAAAATTTTGATAAAAATAGGTATGTTGCCAAATGTCTACATTGCGCGTTTAGTTCATATTTGCTTTTGTTGGGAAAGTTTGCACCCAAACTTGTTTCTAGCCATGGGTCATGGATAATTATGCTTTTGTTTTTCTATTCTAGTGTTTTTTGAATAATGAAGCCTGAAGAAATAGAAGCATATTTGTCTGCATTAGAAGCCGGTGAAATATCAGAGGATGAGGAGGATATTGGAGATGATAATGAATTAGATTATTACCCTGGTGCTCAAGAATTGTTAGATGATTTAGAGGATGAAGATAGGAGAAGTTTAGACGAATTAGAAGTAGATAGTCCTGATCCACCTTTGGTCGAGGAAGAATCTGATCCGCCGGCGATATCCTTGTCTTCTGCGCCCCTTTCAGGTACAGCTCTTTGGAGATCCAGAAATAGAGATTTAATTTGGAAAAAAAAGAATTTAGAGTGGGATGAAGACCGGATCACCTTTTTGGGAAATACGTCGCTGCCAGAAGACGTAACTTCATTAGAAACCCCGCTACAATTTTTTACACGATTTATAAATGATGAAATAATATCAAAGATTGTCGATGAAACCAATTTATATATAACCCAAAACAATATTGCTAACTGCTCACCAGTAACACCATTAGAACTGCGTCAATTCTTTGGTATTTTAATTTTTACTACAGTTTTTCACTACCCAAATGTCAGAGCGTACTGGAGCAAGTACGGTTTTCAGCATATAATGGAGACAATGACTTCTAAAGATTTGCAAAGTTGAGAACTGTAATTCACTTCAATGACAACTCCCTTCACAAACCTGTAACTCACCCAGAACGTGATCGCCTACACAAGATAAGACCATTAATTGACCACCTCAACCATTTATTTTCAAACATTGTGCCCTTAGAACAAAGACTCTCTCTTGACGAGCAAATGTGTGCCACGAAAGTGGCACATTTTTTGAAACAGTACCTCCCAAACAAACCACACAAATGGGGTTTTAAATTTTACGTGCTTTGCTCCCTATCAGGATATGCGTACAATTTCGAAATTTATTCTGGAAAAGAATGAGGAGTGCCAGCCTGGTGAGCCCGACCTTGGTGTAGTTGGCAATACAGTGATTCGACTTTGTCGCAATGTACCAAGAATGATAAACCACGTAATTTATTTTGATAATTATTATACATCGATACCACTCCTACATTATTTGGCAAGTCAGGGAATTTATGCTCTAGGGACCATACAGAGGAACAGACTGGGTAAGACCTGTAAACTGCCTGTCCAAAAAGATTTTATGAAAGAGACTGTTGAAAGAGGCACTTATGAAGAACAAGTCACTAATTACGAAGGAAGAGACATATCTGTGACTTGTTGGAAGGACAATAAGATGGTGACTCTTGCATCCACCTACGTTGGTTCCGAACCAATATCTACCCTCTCTCGTTATGACAAAAAAAAGAGGGCTACTATTTCAATACCATGTCCTAAGATAATAAAAGATTATAATGCCCACATGGGAGGGGTAGATCTGATGGACAGTTTTCTAGGGCGATATAGAATCAGAATAAAAAGTAGAAAATGGTACTTACGGTTGTTTTACCACATGGTTGATTTGAGCGTAATAAATTCCTGGATATTATACAAGAAAGTTAATGAAAGATCAGGAAATACGAAGAACATGAACCTTGGAGAGTTTAGAGCGGAGTTGGCCGAAAGCCTATGTAAATATAAAGTAAATGGTGATGGAAACAAGAGAGGAAGGCCCTCAAGAAGCAGTCTAGAAAGAGAATTAGATTTGAAGGCCAAGAGAGGGAAAATATCGTATGTGCCGCCGAAAGATATTAGAACCGACGGAATTGCCCACCATGAAAGGCGCTGTGAGAAAAAAAATCGCTGTAAACTTCCAAATTGTAAGGGTTTTACACGTGTCGAGTGTACGAAATGTAACGTGGCTCTGTGCCACACTAAAACCAGAAACTGTTTCGGTGAATTTCATGGTTTTTGACTCGGTTAGCCGAGTCAAAAACCATGAAATTCAATTTTTTTTAATTTACTCTGTATGCAGCTGTGGTAGGCCGGAACGCGCATTGTAGCCATTTGGCAACATACTGTTTTTTTTATTTTAAAAAAATAAATAAATTCCAAAAATTTTTTTTATTATTTTTCCCTTAATATATGGCCCCAAATACACGCGTGGTATTTTTTTCGTGTAAATCTGAAAAATCGCGCTTTTAAGGGTTAATAAACGAAAAGCTTACTTGCAACGCGATATTGAAAAATTCTCATGGCAATAGGAGCAATTGGAATAAACCTTTTATATGTAATATTTGTAGTTCACGTGAACAAAGTCGCGGGCATAGCTAGTGTATGTATATGATCAACAAATTACAACTACATACATATCTAGATATCACTGTTCTTGAGTTAAAGCCTGGTGACAGATGGACGGATGGACCATTTATGGATTAATGGACGGATTCAAAACCAATGCTACCTAACCCCTCTTTGCAAAGCAATAACATATTATTCAAAATATACCGAGGTTAAGATTGATTAACTTTGTCTGAATAATAAATAAATAAAAATGTTTAAGGTCCCACCCGTGGTCGTTTATTATACACATTACCTGATGCACTTCGGGCATTTTATACAATACCTAGGCAATGTGTGAAATTAATCGTATTATACACATTGCCTGAACGTTTTAGGCATTGTATAGAATACCTAGGTAATCTATACAATACCGGATTATACACATTGCCTATAACATATATATTTCTGGGCCTTTTTTTTCATATGGGGCACATTAAACTTACTAGAGTTAATGACTACTGGAAACAAGATCCTTTATTTAATTTGCCGTTTTCAAAATTCATGAGCCGCGATAGGTTTTTACTAATTTTGCGTAATTTTTAATTTTCTGATACGTCTGTTGCTTTTAATATTAATGATCCTTACCGCTACGTTAAACCATTGATAGATTTTTTTAATAGTTTAATGAAAACCCTAGTAAACCCCCCCAAAAATCTGACCATAGACGAGAGTGTAGTTTTATGGCGTGGTCGTTTAAAAATTAGACAATATATTCAAGGAAAAAGGCATAAGTATGGCGTTAAATTATATGTTCTTACAGATACAAATGGCATAACTCAAAAAATGCACATGTATTGCGGATCACATGATTCTGTTCTTCGGGGAAAAGGTCATGCTGATAAAGTGGTAATGATGTTAATGGAAGATTATTTAAATGTAGGTCATTCGCTGTACATGGACAACTTTTATAATAGTGTGTCACTTGCAGAAGATCTGTTAGCTAAGAAAACCTATGTTACTGGTACTCTAAGAGCTGGCAGATCTCGTAATCCCACTATTACAAAAACTAAATTAGCAAAGGGTACTTGTTTGGCTAGATATAATGCTCGTGGAGTTTGTGTTACAAACTACAGGGATAAACGGCATGTTCTTATGATTTCAACCGAACATCACTCGAACTTTGTAGAGCATGTAAATAAATATGGTAGAATTGTTTCTAAACCTAATGTTATTTTGAAATATAATAAATACACGAAAGGCGTGGATAGAAAAGACCAGATGCTTTCATACTATCCTAGTTATAATAAGTCCACTAGATGGTACAAAAAATTTTTAATGCATATTATGCAAGTCATGATGTTGAATGCTTTCATGCTGTTCAGTTTACAACAGCAACAAACAGATAAATCAATCATGTCATTTTACGATTTCCGTTTAGAAATTGTCCGAGAATTACTTAATATTACTAAAGATACCGACCGACAGAATAGTTACGTAATATTAATAAATACAGTCCCAACAATTCATGTGCTAGAATCATTACCAACGAATGCCAAAGGCAAAACCATGCGTAAAGATTGTCGCTATTGTTTGCTGGTTTGCAAAAAACGCAAAGCAACTATATTTTACTGTCCCCTTTGCCCCAATAAACTCGGTTTATGTATTAAATGTTTTAAAATTTACCATAATTATTAGAAAAAAAATTTTACTCTTTTATTATCATTCATATTTTTGTTTAATTTCATTTAAATTTTGTACGTATTGTTTATTGGTGGTGTGGTGGTGGTGGTGGTGTGGTGTGAAAGAAGATGTAGTGACTAAGGTTGAGAAAGGTATGCTTAGATGGTTTGGTCATATTGAGAGGATGAGTGAAAGACGATTAACGAAGAGTATATATAGAGAGGGTGTAATTGGAGATGTCGACAGGGGAAGACCAAGAAAGACCTTTCATGACCAAATAGGTCAAATCTTAAAGAAAGGTCAAATCAAAAGTACCCGTAATCGACGAGCGTGCATGAAGAGGTTGATGAATGTGGATGAAGCGAAAGTGGTGTGCCAGGACCGTAGCACATGGCAGGAAGTGATCTCTGCCTACCCCTCTGGGAAAAAGGCGTGATTGTATGTATGTATGTATGTACGTATTGTTTAAGTTGATTTAGGTATGTTTTGTCAATCATTAACACCATTCCAATATGTTATACCTAATATTTGTTTCTGTCTTTTGTTTTAATCATGGTGATTTAGATCAACGTGTAGTACTTAATTAAAATTGATTATTTCCTTTTCATGTTGCTCCGGATGATTACGAAGCTTAGTTTAAGATTATATTTTAGTATGTTAACAAAATAGAGATTTATTTTTATTTTTTCATTATTCGTAGATTTTATTTTCATTTAATGTCTATATTTTTTGTTTATTTTAATCTTTTTAAATTATTATCCTGTTTACTGATTTATTTTATGTATGAAAAATTGTTATCTCTGCCGAATTAAAAATTGATTTTTTAAATCTATGGTCTTTGCCCAGCAGTGGGACGGCATAGGCTAGGTAAAAAAAAACGTTTTTTTTTATCTAATTTAATCCATCAGAAAAACGCAAAGGGATCTAGCCCGTACAGCGTAGATGGTTTTTTATTGATTTGTTTTTTTAAACTTTTAATCATGCATGCTTTTCTTTAACATATAACGTTTTTAACATTGTAAATTTTTATTGGAAATTTAACTTTATAATATTTCTAACATATTTCCCTATTGTTTGGCCCCTTGAATTTAAAGAAAGACTGACTTCGACATTAAAGACAGGAGTTTGGATTTGCCGACAATTGTAGTTGCAAATGTAGGCACATCCAAGGGTAAGTGGTGGGTACTCCTATTAAATTTCCTTCATCTCTTGTAAAAGCTTTGCATGTAAAAATACCAAATTACTGAATTATATGCCGTACCCGTCTAATTTTTTTGCTTGCTCAGAAATCGTACTCTAAAAAAATGTCAACGTCAGAAAAGTTACCTTGTCTATGATATTTAAAAGTTTTCTACCTTGATCGTTGTGACTTCGTAATCGTTCGTGCGCGTATTTCGAAAGACAGAAGAAAATTGGTAAGTTAATTATTTTTTTTTAACTTTAGTAATCCGAAACAGTATCCATATCGTTCAATTTCCAGATAACTATTGTACATACTCTTTACAGCACAAAGAACGAGATGGTGGAATCGCCGGCCTCCATCTTTACGGTGTGGGAAGACGACGATAGGTACCTGTGTATTATTTTTTATAACATTAAGCTTCTCGTATTGTGTCGTTGAGTGACTGTGAACATTATATGACTTCAAATTTATATTTGTTCGCTGAACAACTGTTCGTTTAAAATATTATAATCAAATATAGGCCTTGTTTGGTGGGGTGTGGTACATGGCCGTAGCTATTGGGGGGCATTGTGGGGCAATGCCCTACCTTGAAACCACAATGCCCTACCTTAAAAATATCTAAAACTAAGATAAATTATTATAATTAAATTGTTTGTTCATAGTTTGAGAAAAAAAATGTAGCGATAGGTATCTAAGTTTGCAACAAAATTTATAATGTGATGGTAAGACTCTTGTATTGGTTCAAACTAAAGCCGATGAAACGGAACGCACCAATGACAAATGTCATGATGACATTTTGCTGAATAAAAACAAAACGTCAAAACAAAAACAACCTCAAATTATATTGTTTATATTTTATTGAATTTCAGGTGTTTTATCAGTGAATGCAAAAAAAAGTGTTACATTCTTTGTTCTGTGTATAGATGGCATTCGAAGCGCCATCTCATGAAGCGATGGGTTTATACAAAGAATTAGAATAGGGCTATAGTTATTATTCTAAGGGTTTATAGGCCTTTTCATCACAATTTTTTTTGTGCGCATACGTTAGCATCAGCCATTTTTTTCGTACTGTTTTTTGTAAACAACCATGCTAAAGTGCCCGCTACACGCGAAAATATTAATTCAAGTCGATTAATTGTAAAAACATAGAAAAAGAAATAAAGTAGTAAGTCAAAATAACCGTTTTTTTATAATCCATTATAATAATTTTGTCAGTACCTATGTTATAGTGATACACAATACAAATCATTCAAAACTAATACATACTGATTTAACAATTTTCATCTTATATAAAACTCTATATATTTCTATATAGTGATTCTATATATTTTTTATATAAGTAAATCTATAGAAATTTTTTTACTCGATTATTCATAATTGCATAATTTTTTTATAATTATATTATCTCGTATTAAACGTTTTATTTATGATAAAAGCTACTAAATATATTTACATTTGTCTAATTATTAATGTCATTTGTAGCCTCAAAATATTAATGACTTAATTTATTAATTACTTCCATAGTAATACTTAAGTTAACTAAAATATATTTTCAATTACAGAAGAATAAATGAATTGACATTATTAATTAGAATAAAAGTGAAAAAGTTATTTTTTTTTATAAGTTTTTAGATTAAACTTTCGATGACTAACCTCTCAATCAGCTAATTTTTTTTCCCTTTTTGCGGACGCCCATGACATTTTAGCCACCTTTCCAATTGTTTACAATTGTCAACAGTTGAAGATTCAACTGAATTATGTCCCTTTCACGTAGGAGTCTGAAAGGGACACCGTCTTATCTAAGAGCGAGAAGGCAAGATCTGGATCGTGATCCAGATTGAGCGTGTACTGGGCGCCAATATCTGTGTGATGCAGAGGAATCCCGTACCATAGACTGCAATATGGGCAATATTCCCATCTATGGTACGAGGAATCCCCTTTTAAACCTGACCTAAAGATTGATTATGATTGTTTGTAGTTTGGTTAAGTGAAGTGTACGGTGAAGAGTGCTTTAGACAAAAATCGATACAATTGTTATTTGTATTGCTATAAATTGAAGATTCATTTATTTCGCGATGGATATACGGGCTTTCTTTGGAAAAAAACGAAGACTTGAGGAGCAAATTGACCACGAAAAACCTAACTGTTCAAAACAGGTGGAAGCACCAAATACAATCGCTACTCCCTAGTTCCGTAGCAACAGGTAACGTTAGCCATGGTATTCCGTCTGATATTGCACAAATCGGAGAACCAATAGAACAAGTTGTTTTAGACACATATCCAAAACAACACAACAGGGCCTTTGTTTCCGATTGGTTCAAGCGTTATAAATGGTTGCAGTATTCTGTCGAGAAAGATGCTGCTTTTTGCTATCCATGCCAGCAATTTTTACCTCATGGAAGCAAACAGACTTCGTACACTTCCACAAGATTTAGAAACTGGAAAAAATGTCAGTGATTCTAAAACTGGTTTTCCAAAACATGAAAAATCAATTTCTCATATTCAAGCTATGTCGATGTGGCAGGAGAAATTACAAAGAATATCTACATCTAGCAGTGTTGAAACGTTAATAAATCAAAAAGTATTAGAAAAATATAGGTATTATGTAAAGTCTATCATGGAAGTAATACAATTTCTAATTGTCAACGAATTAGCTTTGCGTGGAAATTATATTTTGGAAGAAGAAAAAGAACAAGGATTATTTCAGAATTTATTTGAATACACATGTATGAAAGATCCAAATTTGAACGAGGTTCTCACTCATATACCACAAAACGCAACATATCGTTCACCCGAAATTCAAAATCAAATAATTCAAGCAATGGTTCAAGCGGTACGAAGTTCCATTGTCAAAGATATTAATGAATCTGACGTGAAATGGTTTACTCTAATGGAAGATGGGACGAGAGATAAAAATAACCGCGAAAATATTGCATTAGCAATACGCTACGTCAAGGATGGTGTCGTCAATGAGTCGTTGCTGATGGTTAAGACTACTGAAAATCTTGATGCAGCCACTTTCACGGAATTAACGTTAAATACTCTCACGGAAAATAACATTGACCCCTCTTGTATGCTTAGCCAATGCTATGATGGCGCAAGTGTAATGAGTGGGAAAGTTTCAGGAGTTGCGACTAGAATAAAAAATAAATTGGGCCGAAAAATTCCTTACGTCCACTGCTATAACCATCGCTTGCACTTAATAGTCATCAGGACTATCTCAGAAATGACTTTTTATTCGTTTATTTATTGAACAATGCATCATGTTACATGATTTCTTTCATCATGGCAAAATAGCTGCCTTATATGATGGAAAAAGGATTGGCCGACTCCTCGAACAACGCTGGTCTGGACATTTAGCAGTTACAAAGTTGTATATGATAATTATTCATCGATTTTGCAGACTTTGAAAGAAATTAAAAATGGCAGATTCAACGGTGATGACGTCGCCAAGAGTATTAAAAAAGTCATGCTTGATCTGGAATTCCGAATAGCCATGGTTGCTACATACACGCTACAACCTGCAGACGCAGCTTTGCAAGCCCGAAGCGCAGGATTAAAAGATGCCAAAACAATCATAAAGTGTGTCAAAGATGAAATTATTAAATTAAGATCAAATCAAATGTATAATCAAATTCTGGAAGAAGCTAAGTTTTTAACAAGCAATGACTGCGGCGAATCTGAAAATAGGACACAGACCTCGAAGAGGCAAGTAAAAAAACCAAATCGGATGGATGACTATTTGACGTACACCCCCTGTTCCTCCGCCAGACAAAATATAGATGAGAACGACGAGCCATTTAAGTCTGAGTATTTCGAAACGTTGGACATTTTAATTGCTGAATTACAAAGAAGGTTTTCGGACAACGATGATTTAATTAATTCGATTGCAAGTCTTGATGAGTTGGATGTAGATAAAATGGTTCCACTGAAAAATTTGGGTAAGTTTAAAAAAAAAAATTCAAAAAAATTGTCATGTTCAATTTACAATTTTAACTAATTTTTCAGGTCTGAAAATTCCATCAAGAGAAGAGGCTAGTGTGGTTAAAGCTTACTTGAGTCGTAACGAGGATATAATGGAAAATACATTGCAAGTTTTGTACAGGCAACGAGAGGCGTTCAAAGATACATATGAACTTTTTGCGTCTGTGGCGACCATAGGATGTAGCACTGCAGTGTGTGAATCTACGTTTTCAACTTTAACTGCAATCAATAGGCCTCAAAGGCTGTCAATGGGTCACGAGAGAATGGCTGGTATGGTATTTCTGGCCTTTGAAAAAAAAGAACAAAATCAGTTGATCTGAACGAAGTTCTTCGCATTTTTAATAACATGGCGAATCGTAGAATTCAGCTGTTTTAAATGTTTTTTATTATTATGTTAGTTAATTATTATAATAAGTACGCAAAAACAATGTGATCTTAATGATATTTTTGGTCGTTTCTATTTACTCGTATCACCCCACCCAATAATTAATTATTACCTCACTCTCACTCAGACGTGGATCTCTACATCCAAATCTGGAAGTTCAACCATCTTATTCACTTGTTCTTCATCATTGAGGATTTAATAGTTCTTAGATCCATGCTCATGCACTGTCACAGTAATTATTTGTCTACGAATAACTATTCACATGATGGTGATATACATGGTCATTGATTTAGGAGCCCGTGTTTCGACGGCAGATCAATTATGATAATTTTTTTACTTCCGCCCTACCTGTAACTAATGCTGCCCTACCTCAAATTCGACCCTAGCTACGGCCCTGGGTGGTAACTACTAATGTTTTTCAAGATCAAAAAGTTTTTATAATGCATGTATGAACATGTCTTTATCTATCTAATATATTGCTTACGTAACAGTGCACGTATTTGCTTTAGGAGGCCGTTGCTCGGGCCTCCGCTGCCTCGTGGGGAGCATGCGATCCCAGGCGGCGGGGGCTGTGGGGGGTGCTGCGGCCTCGTGCCTTGGCTGCGCAATGCATGGCGGCGTTGGCGAGTGGCGCACAGGCCCCAAGAGTAAAGAAACTTTTATTTATTATTATTTTTGACCTTAAATATTCATACAGGCTCATGCACGATACATGCAAACCCTGGAGACTGATAACAATATTTTTGTTCTCAGTAGAACTGAAAACTGAACTCCTATTTATCAAAAGTATCAGACCAAATAGCCAAGTAGGTATTCAAACACTACATCCATCTAATGTGAGTCATTTTTATATTTAAGTGCACAAGCAGCCCAGCACGGCGGAGTGGGTGGCGCAGGTGGCGGTCTGGCAGGCACAGGTGGCGGCTCACGACAATGAGCATGTGGCGCGCCTGTACCTGCTGCGCTGGTTTCGGCGCGAGTTCTTGCCGCACGTTAGGGCTGAACATGCCGCCGCCGCCCGGGAGCGGGCGCCCATGACGGCGCAGGCCCTGGCTGAATGCCAGGAGAGGTGTCGGCGGGCGGTGGGAATCGCCAACGTGCGGCGTGCTTGTGCCGAAGCTGCGGCTGGCGCAGGCGATAGTCGCCGCCGACGCACTCGCCGCGTCGTGTAGGAGCTCCGATAGAGCTCGATAGAGCTCCTTTAAAACCCAATGAAATCAAAAATAAATTACTATTATAAATTTAATTTATAAACTGATGTTTCTTTTTATTATATCTTGCCTTCATTTACCATTTGTTTAACAGCGCCCTCTATCGACGTTGGAAAGGACTAGATAGCACTTGGCAAATTATCTTAGGAAAAACGACACCTATTTTATATTAGAGTCATGTACTTACTGTGTAATTTGAACCTTAGTATTAAAAAGTTATCTTCTAGCTGAACTGCCGAATCTAATTAAATAGTTAATTGGACATAGAAATAAAAAAAATTAAAATACTAATATCTTGTTTTTATATTTTCTTTCAAAACCAACATTGCCAATATTATATGACAATACATGTATACATATAATGTATATGTCACCGTAAAATTGCAAATAAGGATAGATTGCAATCTATTTCGCGAGATTGTGAACTGTCGAATAATTGTGAATTATAGTTCACGGTTGACTTTAAGGCCGACCAATCAGGGACAGCCTTCGGACGGCTGTCCTTTTTTTTTTTCATAATCTTTATTTATTTAGAGGCTTTTGTCTTACGACATGTCAGCCTCATCGAACTCTAATCTTAATTTACTTACATTTTTAGTTACTAGTTACTGCGGGACGAGGGTGTTTAATATGCAAAAATATTTCAACTAGTTTTTGAGCAGCCTCAGATGTAGGTTCTGCTAAGATTGATGTAAACATTCCCAAATCATAATTTTTAACTTTATACTTTTTATTTATTTATTTATTTATTTATTTATTTATTTAATTGGACAGCCAGAGACATTTACATTAGAGAAAACATAAAATTAACATACAATAGTGACACATATAAAAACGTAAAAATCTATTTAAGGCAGCCACATCATGCTCAGAAAATTAGTACGGACGGATTAAGTAAACATTCACAAAATATAACTAAATTTAAAAAAAGAAAACAAATTAAATTCGCTAACTCCTATAACAGATATGTAGATGTTACCGGCCAAACCCGATTTCAGGACAAACTAGTTTAGCCTAGGCCAAACTAGTTTGTCCTAAGCCCGTTAGGATAAACCGGTTTAGCCTAGTCCAAACTAGTTTGTCCTAAGCACGTTAGGATAAACCAGTTTAGACTAGGCCAAACTAGTTGATCTTGATATAGATACGCATTATCTAGGATAAACTGGTATGGCCTTTTCCAGACATTGTAATATGTCAAGAAAGTTAAAATAAATAGACTATCCGAATAAAATCCTCCGCAATAGGAAAAATAATCATTTTTATTATACTATAATCTTATTTCTTGTTTCTTATAAAGATAGGATAAACCGGTATGGCTTTCAGTTTACAAAAATTAAATTTAAAAATTGTGATAGCATGAAAATTGAAGGAGTTATGGTCAAAAACTTATCATATTTTTCTCTACTCCGTAACTGAAAATTTCGGCATGTGATTATTTAGAACAATATGAGAGTACGCAGTATAATATAGAGACCCAAAACTATTGTATTGTGTATAAATATACATAACTAACTATGCCCGCGACTTCGTTTGCGTGGACTATGAGATTTTACATCCAAAAGTTTTTGCCCAATAACTCCGGTTCCCGTGCAAATTTTGCAATATCGCGTTGCAAATAAGCTTTAAGTTAATTATTTGATACAATTTTAAAAAATTTAGGGTTTCAAGGGTTGAAAGGGGGTGAACATTTGAAAATTATTATAGAAAATATAAAATATTAATTACTCTATATTTACACACTACCTAATGTATTTCTTTGTATTTTTTTAATTTAGGGGTTGTTTGCAAGGGTTGTAAGATTTTCAAGGGTTGAAATTATTTTGATATGAGGTCATTGTGTTGGGAAACACTTCACGACCTCATCACTTACTATTAGACATGTTTTTAACGATTAAAGATTTTCGATTAAGGTGTTGTTTACACCCTTTAAAAATAATAGGCGCAGTTCATATCATTTTCACTTTTGATGTTATGGGTAATATGAGTCTAATTTAAAAATTTCATGCAAATCGGTTCACAGTAAAAAAATATCTTCGCTTCAATGACTGCACTATGCATATTTAGTTTTTAGTAGGCATATTATAGTAAGCGCGCGCGATGTTGCCGCTCCGCTTCTTTGACCGCACGCGCGCCGGCCGGCTTCACGAATTGGCAACAACGCATGAAATAACGTAGATTTTTCGTCACTTTTAACGTTAATTTATTACCGATATTTCCGATCTGATACTCAAACTACCGTTATCCTAAGTTATCGTGTTACCTTTTAGAAAATATCGTTACTTAACGATACTTATAGTGTGAATTTGGAAACATTACAAAGCCCTGTTCCTTATCTCCCCCGCCGCCCGCCGCTCTTCGCTCGTCATTTGTCGCGTTGTTTCAAACGCATTTAGCGTCCAGTTGCCAGCCGTGCGAAACGTATTCACCCCGAGCGCCCCGCGCCTAGTTACGTATTTAGTTAATGACTGTAGTTTTTAATTAAAAGTTTTGGTATTACACTACGCTATAAAGTTTTCTTTTTTTATAAAATGAATGAACCTACGTCAAGTCGACAAGCTGATCAAAAACAATGGAGGGAAAAGTTTTTGACAGAAATTTCACAAAGTGAAAGAATAAAATCTTCTCATTATAATGTGCTATCATCAGAGCAATATTTGGAACTGATTCAACAAATTGAAGATGCAGAAAAATCTAAAAAAAAGACTCCATTGCAACAAAGAAGATTGAAACGATTTGCTGTGTTAGTGATTGGGGACGTGAAAAAAGTGATTGCACGGAGCGCAGGTAACATAAAATACTATCTACCATCAGATGAACTTTATGATGTGATTGACGCAGCTCATGTGGCTGTCGGCCACGGTGGGCGTGATAGGATGTTAGCCGAAACATCAAAAAAGTATGCCAATATCACAAAAGAAATGATAACCTTGTATTTATCTATGTGTAGTGTCTGTCATGAAAAGAAATCACAGAAGAAGAGAGGATTGGTCTCTAAACCCATTCTTCATTCCGAAATGAATAGTAGGTGCCAAGTAGATCTGATTGATTTTCAGACACAACCAGATGAAAATTTTAAATTTATTATGGTTTACCAAGACCACCTAACAAAATTTGTTATGCTACGCGCCCTAAAATCAAAGAGAGCGATAGAGGTGGCTTACCATTTGAATGACATATTTCTAACTATAGGAGCGCCGTGCATTCTTCAATCTGACAACGGCAGGGAATTTGTTAACCATATTATAAGTGAACTTGCCAGTCTGTGGCCAGAACTCAAAATGGTGCACGGAAAACCCAGGCACAGTCAAAGCCAGGGCTCTGTTGAGCGTGCCAATCAAGATATTGAGAATATGATAGGCTCTTGGATGAAGGACAACATTTCAACGAAATGGTCAGAAGGCTTGAGATATGTTCAATTCATGAAAAACCGCGCCTACCATTCAGGGATAAAACAATCGCCATACAAGGCATTATTTGGAATAGAACCCAGAGTAGGACTTTCGACTTCCTCTTTTCCGCAAGAAATAATAAATAAAATTCAGGATGAAGACGATTTAAGGAAGGTTATAGAAGATGATTCCAATGTTAACGTGACAGAAAACAGTGACGATAGCGTTTCCGAAGTTCGTAACCAAGAAAAAGTATCTTCATCTGAAAATGACATTCATAAAGCTAGAACAACTGCAGCAGAAAATCTTGTGAAGCAGGCTAAGAAAATGAAAGCTACTAGTGACAAGTCTCATCCACCCGCCAATATTGGAGATAATGTGACTATACCGATTCCAGATGTCGACAAAGGAAAAGGTGATCTCAGAAACATCATTGGAGTTATTCTTCAGATAAATGACGGAGGTTTTTACAAAGTTGGTACCAAACATGGTGTACTTCAGAAGCTTTATTGCAGGTTTATTTTTTTTCTCAGTTAATTACTTATTTGTCTTTCTGGAGCATTAATGATATTCTAAAGTAGCTCATACTTGTTTTTTTTTTTCAGATCAGAATTCGGCATTTGCAGTCAAACTTTTTTGGAGGTAGCAGATGTAAATCAGGTATCTGAAATATCGTTGAGGACTGCAGCTACAAAACATTCAGTTGGATCAGGCCAAGGTTTTGTGAGATGCAGCTGCAACAAAAACTGTTCAACAAACAGATGCCTGTGCAAGAAGGCAACGTTGCTCTGCAATTCTAAATGCCACCAAAGCAAACCATGTAAAAATAAATAAAAATACTCGTATACTCGTATGATTATAGCTTTTTATTATATGTTGTTAAAGTATTATTTGTTATACTATGATTGTTTCTACTAAAATTTGTTATCTTTGTATAACTTTTAAACACATATTAGTTGTTATAATTTATACGTTTCTAATCTTTAATTATTTGCTAAATATAGCATGATTGTACGTATTAAAACTAAACGTTGCTCTACAATTCTAAATGTCACCAAAGCAAAACATGAAAAAATATGTAACAATTTTAATAATTGACATAATATTCATATGATTATTTCTTTTTAATATTATTTGTTAAAGTATGATTGTTTGTATTAACATTTATTATCCATAATTTTTAACAACATAATAATTGTATTAATATTAAGACATTATTGCTTCTATTAATGATCTTCTATTAGATCTATAATCTTCTATTAGATCTATAAATCTTCTATTAGATGTGTCATTAAAACTTCGAGTCGAGTAACAGTGTTCTTGTGAGCTCCATAGAAACATCGTGAAACGCTCGGTAAAACGTGATTATTTCGATCTGCAAGTTATACCAAACTGAAGAGGAAATCAATAGCTAACTAACTGTGTAATTACTACACACAAGGCTTCTAAGACGCTTGGTTTCGTTATACGAAATGGCAAAATGTTTAAAAGTTCTAAAACTAAACTTCTATTATATAATACCTTAGTGAGAAGTATTTTGGAGTATGGAAGTGTAGTATGGCGACCCCACTACACTGCACACATGCTAAGGCTCGAACGCATACAGAAAAGGTTTTTGTGGCACTTAGCTTACTCGCAAGGCATAGCTGACAAAATTAAGTCGTACGCGGACAGAATAAAACATTTTAAAATGTTATCCCTTGACAAAAGACGGGACCTTTTGGATCTAACATTTGTTCATAAAGTGCTCAATGGTAAAATTAATTGTCCCCAACTATTGTCACAATTTAGTATAAGAGTGCCTCGAGGTTTACCTCGAAAACCCACAACCCCTCTCTGTCCCCCCCTCAGGCGCACTGTCATGGGCGCCAACTCCGCCATACCTCGCCTCTCACGAATCCTAAACCATCACAGCGGCCTGGTTGATGTTTTCCAGGACTCTGTTGCTAAGATGAAAAAAGTTGTCATTGCTAGTTAAATTGTTTTGTTTGGTTCTTTTTCCCTTTTGTTTTTATATTAGCTTGTAAGAAACATTGTAATCGCAAGTGGAGTCTGCTTGTAACTAAATTATGTATTTAGCAAATAATTATTTAAATATTTAATACTTAAGATGTAATACATAATTGTAAGTGGACCTAATAAATAAAATAAAAATAAAATATTAAAAAAACATTTCTTTCTTGCCAAATATAGTATGATTGTACGAATGAAAACTTAACGACGAATCATTATAAGAAGTAAGAAATAAGATTTTAGTATAATAAAAATGATTATTTTTCCTATTGCGGAGGATTTTATTTGGATGATCTATTTATTTTGACTTTCTTGACATATTACAATGTCTGGAAAAGGCCATACCAGTTTATCCTAGATAATGCGTATCTATATCAAGATCAACTAGTTTGGCCTAGTCTAAACTGGTTTATCCTAACGGGCTTAGGACAAACTAGTTTGGACTAGGCTAAACCGGTTTATCCTAACGGGCTTAGGACAAACTAGTTTGGCCTAGGCTAAACTAGTTTGGCCTGAAATCGGGTTTGGCCGGTAACATATATATGTATAATATATTTCAATAAAGATAAATACTTTAAATAATTAATTTGGAAAAAAGAGAAAACAAAAAAAAAAATACAAGTATTAGATTACACAAACACAAACACATACTACTTGAGATATACTACTCTTCTCTTAACAACTCATTGACTTTCGATTTGAACTGCTGGAGTGAGTCTTTGAAAATATCTACACTGTCGCTCAGCTTGTTATAAGCATCAGTCAGGCGGTACGCAGCAGAGTGGGTCTGGACGTTAGAGCGTGCGAATGGTTTGCTAAAGAGTGGGACCGGGTTGCGTGGTAGTTTGCGAGGGACTCTTATGCTTAATTTACTAAGAAACTGCGGACAATCTATTACATTTCGAAATATCTTGAATATAAACATCAGATCTAAAAGCTTTCGCCTAGTAAGGAGACTGTCCATTTTAAAGTGATGGAGTCGATCACAGTAGCTTTCAATTTTTTTACCTAGACCATTATGATAATATGAAAGGTGCCTTGTGAAGCGTCTTTGTATGCGTTCGATCCGTAGCTGATGAACATGGTACTGAGGAGACCACACCACGGAGCAGTACTCCAAAATACTTCTGACATAACTATTGTAAATTAATATCTTAGTGGAGGGTTTTTTGAGTACCTTGGCGTTTCTAATTATGAATCCGAGAGATTTAGAGGCCCTGGCAATTATGTTGTCAATATGTGCAATAAATGTTAATTTGGAATCTATAATTACACCAAGATCTCGAATAGTGCTAACCTCCTCTAAGATAGTGTTATTAATTATGTAATGTGTTTCTAGAGGTCTTGCTTTTCGTGACAGTTTTATGTGGTAGCATTTTTTAATGTTTAGCGACATCTTATTAATTTTGCACCATTCTACCAAATTATCAAGATCCTCTTGAAGAAGTCTTGCATCATCAGCACTATGTATGACTTTAGTTAACTTTAGGTCATCTGCGTATAAGAAAACATTACTATGTTGAATCTTATCTACAATATCATTAATAAAAATGTCGAAAAGCAAAGGCCCAACATGAGAACCCTGAGGTATTCCTGACTTAGTTAAATAAGGAGTGGATCGATAGTCCTTCACTACCACAAATTGAGAGCGATTAAGCAGATATGACTGCAACCATTCCAATAATGGACCTCCAAATCCGTATCTAGAAAGCTTGCGTATTAGAATATGGTGGCTAATTTTGTCAAACGCTTTAGAAAAGTCAGTGTATATTGCATCTGTTTGTAGCTGAGAGTCTATACTGTTGGCAATAATATCAGTAAATGTAACAAGATTTGTAGCGGTTGATCTCCCTTTCAGGAATCCGTGCTGTTTTTCTGTAATTACATGTTTTATTTGAGCATACAAGTATGGATATATGAGTGCCTCAAAAACTTTGGGAATGACAGAAAGAATTGAGATGGGCCTGTAATTACCGACATTACTTTTATCACCATCTTTGTATATTGGGACAACTTTAGCAACTTTCCAAAAGCTAGGGAACTGCCCAGTGCTAAGGGATTTGTTAAATATTATGTACAATGGAAGCGCAAGAGAATCAGCACAATTAGAGATAAAAAAAGGTGGTATATCATCCGGTCCAGCTCCCTTCGTGTGGTCAAGTCTTTTTAACCGGTTGCAGATTGATTTGATGGAGAGGTGCAATTTAGAAATATTAATGTGCAATAAATTATTGAAAGGTTGTTCGTGTGTTTGTGTAGTACAACATGACGCGTCATTAGAGTATACGGAACGAAAGTTATCCGCAAAAAGCTCACATATATCAGGTCCATTCCTAGCCGTGTGATCAATGTGTGTCATTTCAGAGGGATAGTGTGAGTTTGACTTGTTTTTATTTTTTATGAGAGTCCAAAAATATTTTGGGTTGGTCCCGATGAGCTGTTCCATGCTATGAATATAGTTCTTGTAGGATTGTGTAGCTAATGCCGCACATCGCTTACTCAATATAAGCAAAGAAACATGATCTAACGGGTTTTTATGAATTTTGTATTTAATAAGTAGTCTGCGCTTGGTTTTTAATAGCTTTATTAGTATTTTAGGAAACCAGTTAGGATAATTATTACTTCTGTTATATTTCTTAGGGACATCCTTACTAATTATAGCGTACAAATGACCGTAAAACAGATCCACCATGGCGTCAACATCATTGCACTTGTTGAGCTCACTAAGCCAATCAATTTCATCTAAGTTATTTGTTATTAAATCAAAATGTGCTTTACGATAATTAAACTTATGTTCATGATTATCCCTGGTCAGATAATTGCTAAGTTTCTTTATGGGCATATTTACAGTAACTGGAGGATGGTGGACATCGACTTTGACAAGTGCATCTACTGCCTCCGTCACGCATAAATCATCCATGTTAGAAAAGATCAAGTCAAGCACTTTATGATTAGAATTAGGAATATTATTGAATTGAGTGAGATTGTTAAGAGAAGCGAAGTCAATCAAGGTTTGAGCAATATTAGAACCGTTGTACATTGGAATTGAATTATTCGTTAAGGGTACAAATGGCCAAGTTATACAACCAAGATTAAAATTACATTATCTAATCCATGACTTTCAGAAACTCTATTGAAATTATCTACAAAAAAATCAAGTTCGGTTCTTTTGACAGGGGGTGGGAGGTATACTACGCAAAAGGTGTACAATTTATTATCTATAATTAAGCGTACCCATAGGTCTTCGTTATTACTGCTTTCAAATAATTCAATACGCTGACTATTCAACTTCTTAGACACCGCTATAAGTACTCCACCTCCGTCTTTACTCTTACCTAACTTGTTAAGCACGCGTCTGTCGCGCCTATAGACAACATAACGATCGTCAAATAGCTCAGAGTCAAAAACGCTGTCTCTAAGCCACGTTTCTGTTAAAATAATTACATCGTGGTTGGAACACAGTAAATTACAATAAAAATTATGAGTTTTCATGCGTAAACCTCTTACATTTTGGTAATAAATATTTAAGTTGTTGAATTTTGTAACAGATATTGCCAGATCACAATCCAAATATTATTAACTAAAAATCAAATTATTTTAAGCAGTAAATTTACCAATCGAATTTATCAAGAAAATCCTTATTTTTAACATAAATGTGGTTTGAGGTCTCATTTTTCCGCATGAAAATTTTACCTTGTCTCACCCATACAAACATATACCCCTTTTCTTTCGCTTTCAGACGTGTTGCGGCGTGTAGGGCTCTGTTTGCAGGTGAAAGGTGCTCCGCGACGTATATTGGTTTCTTATCGCCGGCGAGGCCAATATGACTCGTATTTAGCTTATCTTTGACGTGATTCTTGTTGTACAAAATAGAACATGCGAGGAACTTGTCACGAATACGAGGAGTTGCCATTTTGACTATGATAGATCTGGGTCTAGGATCAGTTTTGTTGACTTTGGCCGTTCGTGTGCAGTGGTGTATATCAGAGTCATCTATATCACAAGCAATGGTTTTAGACAGTTGTTTTATGACGGAAGGTATGTTCTCATTGTTGTGCTCAGGTACACACTGTAGTTCCAAATTGCAAGCTCTGTTGTGCTGTTCCATACTTTCAAGCCTGGTAGTCATACTTCGAACGGTCTCCATCAAATCGTCATTTTCCTTGCGCAAAACTAGTAACGACGATGTTTTGGAAGCAAGATCCTTTTTATACTCTCATACTCCTCGGTCACAAATGACACAGACGTCTCCAAACAAGCAATACTGTCGGAAAACTTCTTTAACTCCGCTTTTACCATACCTCGTAAACTGTCCTCTAACTCTGTAATTATGGATTTCTTCGTCTTATTCAATTCCTCCCTTATTACTTCTCTAAACTCGTCGATCATTGAGGTATTGACAGGCGAACAAGTCTCACGACGGACCGATTTGTTGCGTAAAGTAATGTTGTCGGAGTCGGCCTTCGCAGGAGTTTGAGAATTGTCACCTCCCTTCTTACATGCGGCGTTGCAGTCTGGGCACGACCAGCTCTTTTTTTGATAAGCAGTAAGCTTAGAAGTTTTTGTGCATAGCAAGTGAAATGTTTTTTTGCAGGCTTTAGCGGTGCAGGTAATAGTGTCGTCTTTAGTATAAGGAGCAAAACAGCCAGCGCAAGACATTATTTTAATATTCAATTCAGCGTAGGAAGCAATAGCCCGACTTGTTTGGTGCACTTTTCTTAACAACGGATAAATGTAGGTAACATAAACAACTTGCAAAAATGATGCGTAGCTCGGCCGCTCGGCCAGCCGGAGTTAAGGTCGTTGACCTTGAGCGCGGCACGGCTAGCGACGCGCGTTTAAATTCTGGCCGTTGAGAATCTTCACACGATGATTTTGTCACTAAACACTGAACTTTTCACCACTCAATTATGAGAAACCACAGGTCGGAGACAATACTTAGAGATTATATAAAGTTTTGGGTGGATATGATGCGATAAACCGGTATAAATATTTTTTAAAGACGGAGCCGACGTTTATGCGTCCGTACCGTAGCGCGGGGCGCGGGGTTATGTATGCATAAATAGCTCCCTTTCCCTTTCATACTTTTTACATTCCGTAAGGATGTGTTGCACATCTTCTAGGCTACCACAAATCTCGCAATTAGGAGAAGTAGATTTTCGCATTAAATATGCGAATTTGTTGGACGGATAATGTCCAGATCTTAACCTATGAAGCAATACAATATACTTTCTTTTTAATTTAAAATTATAAAACCATGGTATTCGAGGAGGTTCACATTGAATAATCTTAAACCATATGCCTTTTTCTGTACTTCTTTTATCGAAATATTCCTTGAAAAGTCGAAAACAATCATTTTTAAATTTTGGTAGCGTTTCCGAATAAAATGGTCGAATCAAGTACGGTGATCCAGACAATGAAGCTATTTTTGCTAGTTTGTCAGCCTCCACGGCTGTCCTAAGGATGTCCCTGATTGGTCGGCTATAGGCCATGCCTATAACTGACCAATCAGGCATTGACATAATTGACAAGTGACATATTTAAGATCGCAATTTATCACACGATAAATTGTAAGCATCATGTTATGGTTCACAATTATTCGACAGTTCACAATCTCGCGAGATAGATTGCAATCTAACCTTATTTGCAATTTTACGGTGACATATACATGTATTTAGAGGCCTTAATATCTAAAGCTTACATAACTCCTTGTAAAACTTTTTGGTATACTTTTAACAATAACTCCTAATTCCAAAAAAGGTTTCTATTGTTTTGAGATTAGGAGTGACATGGATAAGCAGAAGTCAAAGCAAGCCGCGGCCGGCCGTAAACAAAGCGTTTAGCGATAAGGACAGCGCCTTTTGTTCGTAAACAAGTTGTCGATGTCTTTTGTTATTTTCTTTTGCAGGTGTGTTTTCGCTCTTACAGTGTTGATTTAATCATATTTAATTGTTTTTCTGGAAAGATTTTTACATATTGTAATAATAAGCAGTTTTATTTTTATATGCAAACAGAGTGGTTTTTTTATTTAACCATTTGTTTACAATTATTATACATATAACTTCGCTGTATATTAAGGTTCGCTGTTAAAACTGAGTGAGTTTCGAATGAAAAAGAAACCTAATTTACGAATAATACCTAGTAGTAGTAGTAGTTTTTACGCTTAAAATTGTCTTGAAATTTGTAAAATATCGCAACGCAATTAATGTGTTATCATATAATATTACATTTTTAACGTCGAAACAATTTTAAAATTAATTTATATAGACAAACACAAACGGTGTGTGGGTCGCACTGGCATAGCGCCACCAAATACGCGTAGCGTGTCCGGCCGCACCGATGCATTGAGAATTTCGCGCTCTCGCCTGGCGTGTTAGCTCAGCACACGCGTTCCGATGACGAAAACACACCGTGTGTGTTTTCAGCAGTGAACGTGTTAAATAATAGTAAATCGTTGTTTGGTGTGGCGACTTTATTATTCAAATAGGGCGATGCGGAGAAAAACAAGTCTGATTTAGAATCAAATTACACAAAACGACGTTTCATCCAAAATAGTGATAACGGCTGGTAATACCGGTAACTTAAAACGGCATTTAAAAAGGAAACATAAGGCCGATAAAACGAGAGCCGGTTCTGACGACAAGCGAAACTTCGCAACCTCCTATTGCTGAAACATCACAAGCCAATCAAGGCATTTTGCGGCATTGCCGCAGATTCTATGAAGATGATGAGGGCACTGCTGGCCCCCATTTTCTAGTGGACAAAATTTAATGACAGATTATGTACAAAACACGAAACCGCTTCCGCCTCAAAAAGCTAAAGAATTGGATGGAGCAATTAATAAGACTGATTGCCAAAGAACACCACCCCTTTCGTATCGTGGAAGGAGCTGAATTTATAAAGGTTATAAACTTGTTAAATCCTAGATATTCCCCTCTAACGCGAAAAACTTTGGCTAATGTAATGTACTTTTGCCCCAACTTTACGCAAAAGTACAAAACGAAGTTGAGCAGCTAGTGGCTGCAACACAAGGTAAATGTCTCACTACAGACGCGTGGACATCAATAGTCAAAGAGAGTTTTTTAGCAATAACTGTTAACTATATTGATGGAAACGCTAATCTGCGATCAAACCTACTATCATGCAAGAAATTTGATGAAAGACATACGAGCGAAAATTGCCAATTTTTAAAGGAAGAGATGGAAAACTGGAAAATATCTCACAAAGTTGCGGCTATTGTCAGCGATAATGCTAAAAATATTGTTGCAGCCATTCAGAGTGGTGGTTGGCGCCATATAGGTTGTTTCGAGCATACTTTAAACCTAGTTGTAGTCCAGTCATTTAAGCTTAAATTAGGTAAGAATCTCGGAATTCGAGATACCCAGCTGTAAGTCTATAAATACTTCGATATTGATATCCTAAAAGTGGTCTCAAAACCTAATACCGTAGGGTGAACGCAACTATTAAATTTTCAAGGTCAAATGTCACAAATAGCAGTTTTAAGCACTTTTGAGCGAAACGGGAAGTTTTATCACAAAAGTGTGTAGGAGAAAAATAACTTATCATTTAATTATCTATAAAAATTGTCTATACTCTTTATTCCTCAGATTTTTTTTTTCGAAAGGACTAAGCTGTTAGCCTAAGATGGCTTCTACAACTTCACCGGGCTGGCGGGGGAGCGGAAGGCTCACACCCCTAGTTTATTCCTAAGATTCACCAATTCAGAGATACAGCGATGCAAATAGTTGAAAAACTTGTATTTTCAAAAGTTTCCAGACCCCCGTGCGATTGTGCTAGACAGTTAAAATTTTCACGAATGATGTATTTCAGTACCCTCTATAACATCTTATACTAGAAACAGCATAAAACCAATGTTTAAGTGGGTTCTCATGCAAAAAATTATGTTTTTTTTCTCACACTTGGCCAGTTTTTAACGTGGTTTTTAACGCGGTCACAAAAGTAAAACTTTTTTAAAGTAAGTGTAGTAAGATTTTTTTAAACGCAGCTCGCAAGCTCTATTAAAATTACAGGAGACGCAAAAGCAAATGAACCTGCCAGTGCTAAAGTTAGAACAAGACGTTGTAACTAGATATATTTCGACCTATGAGATGCTTAATCGGGTAGTATCGCGTAAAGATGCACATATTGCAACATTGGCCCTAGTCCTTCACAAACTAGCTCTCAATACCACAGAATGGCAAGTAGTAGAGGAAGCCACACCAATTTTGAAAACATTTTACGAAATCACCACAGAAAAATAAGCACTGAAAAATAAGAGAGTCCAAAAGTCCTAGTATATTGTCGGCTTTTGCATCAACATATTTCAAATTGTACTTTAGAAGTATATTCGACCAAAATAAAAAACATGATTACAAGTTTGCAAGCTCAAATCCACAGAAGATTTTATGATAGAAGTGATGTGGAATCCAATGTATTATATGCCGAAGCATCAATTTTGGACCCCGATTTAAAAATAGAGCTTTCCGAGACATAAATAAATACGAAAGGGCAATGTCAGGTTTAAAGAAAAAGGTCGGCCTCAGTAGCCGGATTGACGGGAGGAGAGAATAGCGACACAGCTCAGCCTCGGCCAGAAGCCGTTCGGGCGGAAGGGGAATCATCGAAGTCGGTTTCATCAATATGGCAGAAATTTGACGAAGAGGTTTCCGCAATTGTCCCGTGTAACCCTGTTGCAGCCGGTGTTGTTTAATTAGACATTTTGTTGAGTACATTCAGGAGCCTTTATTAAGTCGCACTGAAAATCCATTGATCTGGTGGAAAGAGCGTAAACCTGTGTATCCAATATTATACTCATATACTTTAAAAAGACTAAGTCTGATAGCGACATCTGTGCCTTGTGAACGCATATTTTCAAAGGCTTCTCTCATTATGACCGAAACACGATCCAGGCTACAGTAGAAAAATATAGCTAAATTGCTTTTAATTGCTAGCAATATGGAATGAAATTAAAAAATAATGTGAATACATACCTACACGAACAAGTATATTTAAATTTACTTTGAAAAAAAAAAACGAATAATAAAAGAACTATAAAAATATAATCTATATATATAAAAGGTAAAACGCTACAGCTACCGCTTAATGGACGTAACGGTGCTTATCGAAGGGGTTACGACCCACTTGATAAGCGCATACGCTCCACAGGCTGGTTGCAGCGACACCGAAAAGACTTAATTCTGGAACAGACTTGGAGAGGTGCTGCGGGGAATCCCACCATCTCAGGAAGTCGTTCTGGGGGCGATCTGAACGGTCATGTGGGTGAGGAGCCTGAGGAGTTCGAGCGTGTACATGGTGGCTATGGTTTCGGCAGACGCAACACTGAAGGGGAGAACATCCTCCAGTTGTGTTCGGCTGCCGACCTGGCTATTGTGAACACGTTTTTCCAGAAGAGGCCTGAACATTTAATCACCTACAGGAGTGGGCGGCACGCTACCCAGATCGACTTCCTACTCACTAGGAGGCACCACATCGGCAAAGTAGTCAACTGCAAGGTCATACCCGGAGAGTTTCACTGCACAACACCGTCTACTTGTCATGGATCTCTGCGTGAAGCCCAAAGCCAAAAGCTTTGAGCGCTGTCGGCGTCAAATAAGGTGGTGGCGGCTTGACGAAGACAAATCCCAGGTGTTCGTCTCAGCTATCGGCGACAAGTGCGCTGAGGCTGAGAGCGAACCAGTTCAGAACCACTGGGACAGGATTCAGGCAGCCATAACCGAAGCGATTACCAATACCAATAGTGGATTTGTTACAGTTTCAAGATAGATCAAGACATGTTTTTCTGTAAAATCTAAAGTTTAGCGTTATGTGTAGTGTTCAACAAGAACCAAGGTCGCGGAAAGCCGCGGATAGATATTTGGTGCCCTTTTGAACATAACCGTATTAATTAATTATTTTTTCGTAATTTTTATAAATGAAAATTATCTTTGTTCTAGATTCCCCAAGTACATCAGGAGTAAGAATTGTAACCCGTAAATACCTTTTTGATCGTTTGCAAAGTTTTCAATTGCCTAATATTGAAGTAAAACTCGTTTCTTTGAATAAGGAACTACTGTTCCTCCAAGAGTACTCAGAAGTTAAGATCAAGTCCCTGAAGCAAACCTTTGCTCATTTCAAAAGCCAATTAAAACAAAGATGGTTAAAAGCTTCTAAGAAGGAAGACATATTTCGCAAATATAATGACTCTTGGCTCGAAGGAACTATTGAGATTCCAGTAGTTTCACAAAGTCGTGCCGGTCGCCCACAGAAGTCCTTTTCTGATTCAAGCGAAAGAACAAAACGAAGAAAAACTGAAGAAATTCGTTCTAAAGTGCAAGAAGACGTACTCGTGTATGCAGCTCAGACTGAGTTGCAAAAAAGCGGTAAAAGGACCGCCTCTTATGTACTAAAAGATATAACCAAAAGTCCCACACGTGCTGGAAAATATAAAAGAGCCTTTACGGACACAAATAAAGAAAAATCTCGCCTTTAAACCATTGGAGGCGGTGGCAATGTTTGTAGAAGCCGGTCTAACTCGTCGACAGTATGTACGAAAGAATTAGAAACACCAACAAGAAATTCTTCCCTTGTTATAGCATATTACAACAAGCGAAACAAGAGTGCTACCCACCTGAAGAGTCGTGCAAAATCACAAGCACAAGTGCCGAGAGCGACTTACAAAGTTTGGTTGATTTAACCGTTAAGCCGATCTCTGCCTACCCCTCTGGGAAAAAGGCGTGATTTTTATGTATGTATGTAACCGTTAAGCGCTTGTCAACTCATCTTAAAGAGGTTCTGATGTCTTTGAAGGAACGAAAAAGCCTAAAAATGATATGTAAATGGGGCTGTGATCGATCGCAACAATCAAAGTACAAGCAAAAATTTGATAACGATGCTAATTCAGATGCTAACGTCTTTCAGAGTTGTTTTGTACCACTCCGATTAGTTTGTGGTCGAGACGGAAATAAAGTTGTATGGGAAAATCCAACACCCTCCTCTCCACGCTACTGCCGGCCAATTAGATTCCGGTTTATAAAAGAAAGCACAGATGTCACTGAAGAGGAAATCTCCTACGTCAAAAACTCTGTGGAGTCTCTTACCGCAACAGAAGTGGATAGGAATGGCAATAAGTTTTCAATAAGCCATGTATTTAAAATGACTATGGTAGACGGGAAAGTCTGCAACGCTGCTACTGGCACGAAATCTACAAGCAGTTGTTATGTATGCGGGGCTACTTCAAAGGATTTTAATAAAATTGGTGTCACAAAACAGATACATCCTGAAGCAATCGAGTTTGGGCTTTCGGTTCTGCACGCAAGAATTCGTACTTTCGAAAGCATTCTTCACTTATCTTACAAATTGCCTGTACAAAAGTACAAAAAGCGAAAAACTGACGAAGAAAAGAACCTTGAAAACCAGAGAAAACGTGAAATTCAGGAGAAATTTCGTGCAGAAACGGGATTACTCGTAGATATGCCAAAGGCAAATTTCGGTAACACAAATGACGGGAACACGAGCAGAAGACTTTTCGAAGACACGAATATGGCTTCAGATATAACAGGTATCAACCACGACTTAATTTATCGATTGAAAGTTAGATTAGAAGTGATTTCCAGTGGACACTAAATTGATCCAGAAAAGGACAATGATTATGCACTTGACACGGCACGCTTATATGTAGAACTATACCCGTGGCATCCAATGAGTCCAACACTGCATAAAATCTTAATTCATTGTGCATTGTTGCCTATAGGGCAGCTTTCTGAAGAAGCACAGGAAGCACGTAACAAGCATTTTCGAACTTATCGGCAAGATTTCGCCCGAAAATTTACTGGAGAAAATTGTAATAGGGACATTTTCAACAGACTTCTCCTAAAGCTCAGACCCGTTGATAAGTGGTATGAGAACCGTCAAGAAGAGAAAGTTGGATTCCTTTCTACCAGAGGCACCGGCAAACCCAAGCGATTCGGTTGATCAACTGTTAGAGAGTGATGATGAACATTAATTGTGTGATAACTAGTGATTCTAAGGTTTGAGTGAATTAGAAATCCTTGTATTTTCATACTTTGTACATATTTTAATAAATAAGGCTTTGTTTACTGTTAAAACACTTGTTATAATTACTGAACACCATTTTAAACACATATACAGGGTGCCCCAAAAATAGTGTCAAGCGGAAGTCCTGAGATAGAACACCCCGCGGGGCATCTGAAACACCCCATGTACCTATGTTCCGCGATGTTTTATAGTTTTCGAGTTATGATTATTTTTCTAAAATTTTGAGAACAACTGACCTAGCCGACTAAAAATATTGTAGAGGAAAAAGTTGACTTTTTTGAGTAATTCTTTTTGCAAATCAATTTTCATGAGTTTTTCTTTAATGCCTAAAATACTTGTGTCCATAACTTATATGGAAAATATCAAAATTATGGTACAAACTGAAAAGTTACGTTCTGTAAATAATGTCTTACAATTTCAACGTTAAATTTAAAATATAAGGAGGTAGTTGCATGGCTCCTAAATAACTTTAAAAACTGCGCTAGACTCTCAGCTTTGATAATTCATAAAAACTGGTACTTAATGGGCTACTTTTGCTGAAATCGGACTACAAAGATAGAGAGGTGGAAAAATCATAAAATTAGCCATTTGAATACGAAGTATTATTTGGATATTTTATTATTCCGAAAGTTAGTCAGTTTGTTAACAAACTTAAATTTAATACAGGAGCACTCAGATGCAAACATTTGGATGATTTTTTTTTTATTTAATTTAAGTTTCATTGCGCTTACACTGTTTTCACATGCAATACCTTTGTTACGACGAACTTGACGAACTTTGGTTTCTTTACGGACTTTAATAAACTTTTACTTATACACTTTTTATAATAAATAATCAAAAACGATAACTTTTATTTTTAATAAAGTTCCCATTTTTAAACTTAATAATTTTTTTAAGTATCACAAATTAAACTTTCAAGTGGTGATTTCTTAGCATTTCTGGTATAATTTTGATTGTTAACAATCTTATTAACTTTAGAAATAATAAAATGTCCAAATAATACTTCGTATTCAAATGGCAAATTTTATGATTTTTCCACCTCTCTGTCTTTGAAGTACGATTTCGGCAAAAGTAGCCCATTAAGTGCCAGTTATGATTATGAAAGCTGAGAGTCGGGCGCAGTTTTTAAAATTACTTAGGAGCCATGCAGGTACCTCTTAATATTGTAAATTTAACGTTGAAATTGTAAGATATTATTTACAGAACGTAACTTCTCAGTTTGTACCATAATTTTGATATTTTCCATATAAGTTATGGAGACAAGTATTTTAGGCATTAAAGAAAAACTCATGAAAATTGATTTGCAAAAAGAATTACTCAAAAAAGTCAAATACTTTTTCCTCTACAATATTTTTAGTCGCTTAAGTCAGTTGTTCTCAAAATTTTAGAAAAATAATTATAACTCGAAAACTATAAAAAATCGCGGAACATACATGGGGGTGTTTCGGATGCCCCACAGGGTGTTCTATCTCAGGACTTCCGCTTGACACTACTTTTTGGGACACCCTGTATAGTAAAAAATAATTTTGACCAACTAAATCGGGCACATAGGGGTAATGTGCACCGAAACAGCCTGGATATATCGGAGCGGATATGGACCGCATCCACACAGTGCGAAAGATTATACAGAGGACTGAGGAGTATAATCAGACTATCAACTTAAAATTAGGAATCTCATAAATTCTAAGCTTTGTGTCTCTGCTATGAGAGCTATGAGAATCTTATAAATGTATGAGATTCTCCTTATTTAAAGTAACATTCTAAGCTACAACAATAGGGTAGTTTCCTATTTTTTTATTTTTATATAGATGGATGGACCACACAATTGTAAAGGTGATGTTAAAAGAATGGTTTGATATTTGGAAAACTCCGGGAGATATTACAATTTCAATAGCACATTATTTGGACGAGCTCAAAACGCTTCATACAAATGTCACAGCGAGCTATGACGTCACCGCTTGTGATATTGTATGCATATCGTAAGAACTTTGTTCCGCAGCTATATCAAATGTTGCGTTTACGAATATGTGTTCATAGTGAAAGTAACTACTAATTTTGTAGTTTATAAGATGGCATAGTTATTTTGGAGAATTTTCGCACTTTTGAAATGGACTTTCCCACCCAACTTCAAATGTCTATTATTGTCTCATTTCGTCAGAAATTTTAAATTCGATTTGACTAATGGTATTCATTTACCTATAACTTACTGTTAATTGTGAAATTTTATGTAAAATCAGACTTAGGAAACTACCGTATTACTTAATACTTAAGTGTAAGCTATTTTAAAAGATTTTAAACTTCTATTTTTCTTATTTTAGTATATTCATTACTTGTCAAACCAGTTAATACTTTACTTTTCCATAAAACATGTTTCACACAGCAAGCATTTTTATAAAACAATGACCGAATTGGGATCGTAACACAATTGATTTAAAAATAAATAAAGCTAAGATGTCACAACTCATTACATTATCTAATAACAAGTATTATACAGTTTAGTTGAGTCACAATAATTCGTTGTTCATTTACAGGTTATACCGTACGTCAAGTCAGACCTATTTTTGAAAATGAATAAAATCAAATACTAATTTGAAAGGTTTAACTCCAAAAGCTATACATGAAGACATGTCTGCTACATTAGGTGAGTCTGCTCCTTCGTATGCGACTGGTAAAAACTGGGTGGCAGAGTACAAACGTGGTCGGGAGACCATTCAAGAGGAGCCCCGTAGTGGCCGGCCTTCGATTGCTTCCACTGATGAAAACAAAGAAAAATCTGTGATTTAATTTTATCTGATCAAAGATTGACTGTCGAGGAGATAGCTAATCCTGTAGGCATCTCTTCTGAGCGAACACATTATATAATTACTGCTGAACTTGGATTCTCCAAGGTCTCTGCGCGGTGGGTCTGCGACTGCTTTCAGTGGAAAAAAAACGCAACCGACTCACAACTTCCCGCGACTGTTTAAATTTATATGAAGCTGATCCGTGGATGAAACTGGGTTCACGACAATACACCTGAGACAAAAGAACAGTCAAAACAATGGAAAAGAGCAGGATCACCCACCCCAAAGAAAGCAAAGGTGGTTTTATCGGCCGGCGAAGTCATGGCATCGGTTTTCTGGGATGCGAAGGGTATATGTCGGCAGGAGTCATCGCTCGCCTTCATTATGGAATGAGTGACAGGCTGCGCGTGCGCGGGTCGCGTCGCCGACCGGCTGCGTCGTTGGTCACTCCCCCTCGCCGCTCGACTCTACTATAAAAGGCGCTCGCTTTGAACAGTGCGGGCAGTCTTGGCTCTGGCGTGGCACGGAACACTCGTTGTACCGTTGCAATAGCTTATCCTAGACACCTTTGGATAATTAATTCGATTGTCGAATTAATTATTATCGTTAATTATAAAACTGCTGCTGTGCAATTTGTAATTAATAAATCAAACTCTAATTGTAGTTTATGTCTTAGGCATTTGCTACAATTGCTAAAATTGTTATTTGATAAAAGTGATAAGTGATGGATATGGTTCTCATTAAGGAAAGTAATAAAGTATTAGCTCGGTTTTAATAGAACTGATGTATTATTCATTATTAATTATGTAGTTACATACCCCCGCTTCCTACATCAGAAGTGGGATGAGATCCACACCCACTACTTTATCAATAAAAAATGTGTCACAAGAAATATCTTTGAAGGGTTTATATGGTCGTAAGGTATAAAAAAAAGAGAATAAAAAAAAAAAGAGCAGAGTTTTGAAGGGCTGTTTGCCGGACCAAAACTGGTATAAAAAAAAAAGTAAAGTAAAAAAAGAGTAAAGTAAAAAAAAAAAAAAAAAAAAGAGCAGAGTTTTGAAGGGCACGTGGCCGGACCAAAACTGGCTAGTGTTGAAGGGTTCTTTAAAAAAAAGGGAGAGGGAACCGGACCAATACTAGTGCCTGAAGGGTCTAATTAGAGACCGGACCAGAGCAAAGTGTGAGATATACGAAGAGTCGATGTGGACCAGACCAGAACTATTGTAATATATCTGAAGGGTTAATTGTAATATATCTGAAGGATTAATTGTAATATATCTGAAGGGTTAATTGTAATATATCTGAAGGGTTAATTGTAATATATCTGAAGGGTTAATTGTAATAATATTTCTGAAGGGTTAATTGTAATACATCTGAAGGGTTAATGTAGACCAGACCAGAACTAATTGATTTGCAGGGTCATTATAGACCGGACTAATTAATTTTGTCAGGATGATCGAACGATGCTTTTGTTACAGAAATCTAGACATGCTTTAGTTGAAGCGTTCGAGGACGACCGCTAGTCAGGTTGGCCGTGTCGGCAGGAGTCATCGCTCGCCTTCATTATAGAATGAGTAACAAGCTGCACGTGCACGGGTCACGTCACCGACCAGCTGCGTCGTTAGTCACTCCCCTCGCCGCTCGACTCGACTATAAAAGGCGCTCACTTTGAACAGTGCGGGCAGTCTTGGCTCTGGCGTGGCACGGAACACTCGTTGTACCGTTGCAATAGCTTATCCTAGACACCTTTGGATAATTAATTCGATTGTCGAATTAATTATTATCGTTAATTATAAAACTGCTGCTGGGCAATTTGAAATTAATAAATCAAACTCTAATTGTAGTTTATGTCTTAGGCATTTGCTACAATTGCTAAGATTGTTATTTGATTAAAGTGATAAGTGATGGATATGGTTCTCATTAAGGAAATTAATAAAGTATTAGCTCGGTTTTAATAGAACTGATGTATTATTAATTCTTAATTATGTAGTTACATACCCCCGCTTCCTACATATATTTTTTGTGGATTATTTAAAAAAGGGTGAAACAATAAACTCCGATTATTATTGCAACCTGCTGCGTCGTTTGATAGAAGCAATTAAAGAAAAACGTCCAGGTTTATTGAGAAGAAAGGTGTTGTTTCATCAGGACAATGCGCGTGTTCACACCTCTGTGCAATCCATGACAGAAATCCATCAGCTTCGAATTGTTGCCTCATCCCCCTTATCCGACTTCCACTTGTTAACAAAACTGAAGAAATTTTTAGACGGGAAACATTTCTATACAATGAAGAGTCATAGCCGCTGTGGATGCATATTTTGAGGAGTTGGACGAAGATTTTTTTAAAACAGGTATAGAAGCCTTACCGGGTCGATGGAAAAAAGTGTTTTGAGCTTGGGGGAGAGTATGTTGAAAAATAAATATAATATCAAAATCATTTGGTTTCATTAAATATGTTAGGCTAAGAACTTATCAAATAACCCTAGTACTTAATTAATTAGACTTTCATGTGAATTACATTCAAGCCCTACCCAAATCAACATAAAAAAAAATCGCAAATGAACAGTCTAGAACCGTGTAATGAAAACATAAATCGAAGAAAACCTAGATTGTCCCGAAATTATAGCGGCTCTAATTAGTAATTTCCCTGAGTTCAAAGAAATAGGTGAAGGAGATTCCATAAAAATCTTTTTATCCCACCTTAAACGTACAGGAACATGGGGCGGTACGGAAATTCTAATAGAGGCAGCAAACTTTTACCTGACTGACGTAACAGTCCATCAGGGACTTATCAGCTGTACCATTATTACATTCAAACCAAAAAACCCACTGGATAGTGTGGGAAACATCAACCTACTGTACTATGGTTACCACTACGACAGCATTCTTCTAAACACACATAGAAGACATAGAAGTCCAATAAGACCACTAGATCAACCCATTCACATGCCACGTAGCAACCTTAGTAAACCGTCAGAAACACAGGCGTCAAACAATGTTACACCACTCACAACCCTAGTTGATATCCCAGATGCGACTGGATACAGAATAACGAGGACTTACACACATGCCATACAAATATCAGAACCTAGTAACATTCTTATAGCGACATGGAACGTGCGAGGAGAAGCGGACCACAAGAAGAAACAAAACATCGACTCAATTCATAATGAAAATGGAATCCACATACCATGTTTACAAACTCACATGAAAACAGGGACACTTTATACAAAAAACTAATATCTCGCGGGCAACAATAACCATCGCGGAATGGCTATCTTATGTAGGAAAAATACGAACATAAACATCAAAAATATAACGATTCTCACTAACGTCGTGAGCGCCACCCTTTAAAGCGATCAAGGTATATTTTATGTAGTCAATATCACACGTCCCACACACCTGATCGCAAGCGTCGACCATTTTTGCGAACTTATTAACAAAAATAAGAAACAAACCAAATAAAGCCATAATTCTAATACTTTGAGACTTTAATGCACAGGTGGGTTTACATGACATTCACGACTTACAAGTAACAAATAAAATAGGTAAATAACTATCACAAGATTAATCCAATAAGAATGGGAACATGCTAATCGACATTATAAAAAGAGAACAACTCAGACTTGACACTGTATTTGGAAGAACAAGCTGTCGAACCACTTGGAGATCGGGCAACAAACTTCACAAATAGACCACATACTCTCGTCAACATCTCACACTTATATGTTCAAGAAAATCACAGGTTTCTCAAAATACAACATCTGACCACAAACTAATAATACTTAGCGTCACTAAAAGAACTCACGATGAACACCAATTCCAATAAGAGACGGAGTTCTATAAGGGACCAAAGTGGATCTAGCTAGGACTCTAATGAAAACCTGAGAAACTTCAACTACTGACAACTAGATTACGAGAGACTAAAAAGCGAAGCCCCGCGCAAAAAAATACCAAGAAGAAATCATTCATAACATCACCAACCTTCCACAGGACATAAGAGACAAACAACCACTCCCATAGGACATACAGATATCCTAGGTACTCAAAAGAACGCCTCAGCACAACTACAAAAACCAAAATTTCGAAAACATATCCACCCAAATAACCCAATATACCGCGAACGCATTAAAAAATGCCGCAAAGAATTAAATTCAATAACCAAAATAGAAGAGGCGAGGGAATTCCAAACGTTCTTTGTGAACCTGCAGAACCAACATCCAAGCACCCGAATGATGATAACCTACGACTTCTATAGGCGCCATGTATTGTCAGAAAAACGCAATATAAAACGTAGGTACATACCAATGTCTCATTGGGAGCATGAACTAGAAAAAAGTGAAGGTCCACACATCGAGCTTCACGAACACGAAAACCGCGGATAACTCCCGGACCCTCCCATCTATGAAGAGATACGCGACACAATTAACAAGATGCGTAACAACACCGCCCCCGGAGTCGACGCACTCGTTACGGAACTATTCAAAGCCCTACATCATATCGTAACTTGGACATTATTGAGCACATGCACAAAGCATGGACGGACAACATTAAATTCCCAGCATGGACCAAAACAATTCAGATCCCCATACCAAAGACTCCCAGCGCACAAACTATTAATGATTATAGACGCATCTCTATTTGCAGTACGGGTTACAGAATATATGCAAACTTTCTTCTATTGCGACTAGACCAGCAGATTCAGAAACTTGACAACTAACAAGCTGCGTTCCTTGAAAATTGCTTAACAGACGACCATATTCATTCCATATTCATTCACCTTCCGCAGAGTTCTTGACGAAAAATAGAAAGAAGGAACTAAGACTTTTGTTCTGGCCGTAGACTTAGAAAAAGCCTTCCATACGGTTTACTTAAACGCCCTTAAGGACATCTTAACGACGAGAACAAATAAAACATTTACAAACAGCATCATAAAAGCTAGTATGAATGAAGCCCCTAGTATTAGGTAGTTCGGTCAACAAACGAAATTCATCACTAAAGGCAAAGGCGTCAAACACTATCCCCGAGACTATGCACACTACTAAGGTGATCCATCTGTTCGTCTGCCACCCATTACATTAAAAAAAAATGTATATTATTACATACGTAATAATTACGGAAAATGTAGCATGAGCAGGTGACCTACGCTACGCTACATTTTACTGAACGAAGCAACGGCGCACTCACGCGCACTCTTACGATTCGACTCATGTATAACAAGAACGGAACGAAACGAAGAGATCGAGGAGTCGGAAGGATGAACGAAACGCGGGCGGGCGACGCCGAATCCCCGCCATTTTGTTTTGTCAATCTGTCACAAGCAAACAAGTGAAGCGCAACGTGAGCATTCGGTGTGTGTTGTGTTTTTGGATATCTTTATTAATTGGTAAGTACTAACTCAATTCATTTTTTTTAGGCCAAGTACCAGCAATGAACTTGCGCATTTAGATTTCCCATAGAAATTCCTTTTACGCCTCACAAAATATAATCTTGCCGCCAATTTTCTATTTCTCTTTTTTTTTGCTTCAATATTGCCTCAATGCTGTCATTACATGTCATCTGATAATTTAATTGAAATGCCAAATAGCTAACATTATTCAAAACGACAAAATTATGTTGCATTCCAGACAGATGAAAACCTTCGTTGGCTATAGATAAATTAATGAACATGGATGATTTTGAAGAAGTAACTAGTAAGGAAAGAGAAAAATCATCTGTTTGGAAGTAGTTTTTAAGAAACAAAAATAAAAGTGAAGCGAAATGGCAGTACCAGCAGTCTGCTAAGACATTTAAAAAGTATTCACAAGATTTACATAGAAACTGCAAGTTGTAATACGTTGAGTACACCGCCAACAGCTCTAGACAGCGCATCTACTTCAAAACAAAGTGCCGAATTGCCAAATAAGAAAACTAAGTTGACACACTACTTTGAGACCGATGCGAATCCAAGTATGCAGGTGATGGTTTCTCGTATGACTGCAGTAGATGGAATCCCTCTTAGAACATTCGCAAAATTTCAAGATTTAAGGCATCTTTTTGAAAAGACCGGCAACAAATTACCTAACACTGCTGACACAGTTCGTAACATAATACTCAAAGAGTATGATAAAAGGAGATCAGAAATAACAAATCAGATAAAAACGATATTATCAGAAGAAAAGAAATTTTCGATGTCATTTGATGAATGGACATCTAATAGTAACAAAAGATACATGGCACTCACTTTGCATTCACCAAATTTTCCAGGAGACTGCACTTTTCGTAATCTAGGCCTTATAAGGATTCATGGATCTATGAATTGCTCACGCCGTTCGCCGCTGGCAATTGTGGACGTTATGTACAAACGCAATGAAGACTCGGAGGAAAATATAGATCCAGTAACATCTCAAGGACAATGCCAGTTTGTAGATTTTGACGCGGATGAAGATGTACCTTTGTCTGCGCGGAGGGTCTGCGACTGCTTTCAGTGGAACAAAAACCCAACCGACTCACAACTTCCCGCGACTGTTTAAAGTTATATGAAGCTGATCCGTGGATGAAACCTGGGTTCACCACAATACACCTGAGACAAAAGAACAGTCAAAACAATGGAAAAGAGCAGGATCACCCACCCCAAAGAAAGCATAGGTGGTTTTATCGGCTGGCTAAGTCATGGCATCGGTTTTCTGGGATGCGAAGGGTATATTTTTTGTGGATTATTTAAAAAAGGGTGAAACAATAAACTCCGATTATTATTGCAACCTGCTGCGTCGTTTGATAGAAGAAATTAAAGAAAAACGTCCAGGTTTATTGAGAAGAAAGGTGTTGTTTCATCAGGACAATGCGCGTGTTCACACCTCTGTGCAATCCATGACAGAAATCCATCAGCTTCGAATTGTTGCCTCATCCCCCTTATCCGACTTCTACTTGTTCACAAAACTGAAGAAATTTTTAGACGGGAAACATTTCTATACAATGAAGAGTCATAGCCGCTGTGGATGCATATTTTGAGGAGTTGGACGAAGATTTTTTTAAAACAGGTATGAAGCCTTACCGGGTCGATGGAAAAAAGTGTTTTGAGCTTGGGGGAGAGTATGTTGAAAAATAAAAATAATATCATTATCATTTGGTTTCATTAAATATGTTAGGCTAAGAACTTTTCAAATAACCCTAGTACTTAATTAATTTGACTTTCATGTCAATTACATTCAAGCCTTACCCAAATCAACATCAAAAAATCGCAAATGAACAGTCTAGAACCGTGTAATGAAAACAAAAATCAAAGGAAACCTAGATTGTCCCGAAATTATAGCGGCTCTAACTAGTAATTTCCCTGAGTTCAAAGAAACAGGTGATAGAGATTCCATAAAAATCTATTTATCCCACCTTAAACGTACAGGAGCATGGGGCGGTACGGAAATTCTAATAGAGGCAGCAAACTTTTACTTGACTGACGTAACAGTCCATCAGCGACTTATCAGCTGTACCATTATTACATTCAAACCAAAAAACCCACTGGATAGTGTGGGAAACATCAACCTACTGTACTATGGTTACCACTACGACAGCATTCTTCTAAACACACATGGAAGTCCAATAAGACCACTAGATCAACCTATTCACATGCCACGTAGCAACCTAAGTAAACCATTAGAAACGCAGGCGTCAAACAATGTTACACCACTCACAACCCTAGTTGATATCCCAGATGCGACTGGATACAGAATAACGAGGACTTACACACATGCCATACAAATATCAGAACCTAGTAACATTCTTATAGCGACATGGAACGTGTGAGGAGAAGCGGACTACAAGAAGAAACAAAACATCGACTCAATTAATAATGAAAATGGAATCCACATACCATGTTTACAGGAAACTCACATGAAAACAGGGACACTTTATACAAAAAACTATATATGGAATCTCGCGGGCAACAATAACCATCGCGGAATGGCTATCTTATGTAGGAAAAATACGAACATAAACATCAAAAATATAACGATTCTCACTAACGTCATGACCGCCACCCTTTAAAGCGATCAAGGGATATTTTATGTAGTCAATATCACACGTCCCACACATGACCTGATCGCAAGCGTCGACCACTTTTGCGAATTTATTAACAAAAATAAGAAACAAACCAAATAAAGCCATAATTCTAATACTTGGCGAATTTAATGCACACGTGGGTTTACTTGACATTCACGACTTACAAGTAACAAATAAAATAGGTAAATAACTATCACAAGATCAATCCAATAAGAATGGAGACATGCTAATCGACATTATAAAAAGAGAACAACTCAAACTTGACACTTTATTTGGAAGAACAAGCTGTCGAACCACTTGGAGATCGGGCAACAAACTTCACAAATAGACCACATACTCTCGTCAACATCTCACACTTATATGTTCAAGAAAATCACAGGTATTTCTCAAAATAAAACATCTGACCACAAACTAATAATACTTAGCGTCACCAAAATAACTCACGATGAACACCAATTCCAATAAGAGACGGAATTCTATAAGAGACCAAAGTGGATCTAGCAAGGACTCTAATGAGAACCTGAGAAACTTCAACTACTGACAACTAGATTACGAGAGACTAAAAAGCGAAGCCCCGCGCAAAAAAATACCAAGAAGAAATAATTCATAACATCACCAACCTTCCACAGGACATAAGAGACCAACAACCACTCCCATAGATAGGACATACAGATATCCTAGGTTCTCAAAAGAACGCCTCAGCACAACTACTAAAACCAAAATTTCTAAATCATATCCACCCAAATAACCCAATATATTTACTCATTAAAAAATGCCGCAAAGAATTAAATTCAATAACCAAAATAGAAGAGGCAAGGGAATTCCAAACGTTCGTTGTGAACCTGAAGAACCAACATCCAAGCACCCGAATGATGATAACCCACGACTTCTCGGTGGCATGTATTGTCAGAAAAACGCAATATAAAACGTAGGTACTAACAATGTCTCATTGGGAGCATGAACTAGAAAAAAGTGAAGGCCCACACATCGAACACGAAAACCGTGAAGAACTCCCGGACCCTCCCATCTATAAAGAGATACGCGACACAATTAACAAGATGCGTAACAACATCGCCCCCGGAGTCGACGCAATCGTTACGGAACTATTCAAAGCCCTACATCATATCGTAACCTGGACATTATTGAGCACATGCACAAAGCATGGACGGACAACATTAAATTCCCAGCATGGACCAAAACAATCAGGTCTCCATACCAAAGACTCCCAGCGCACGAACTATTAATGATTATAGACGCATCTCTATTTCCAGCACGGGTTACAGAATATATGCAAACTTTCTTCTATTGCGACTAGACCAGCAGATTCAAAAACTTGGAAACTAACAAGCTGCGTTCCTTGAAAATTGCTCAACAGACGACCATATAGTCACCTTCCGCAGAGTTCTTGTCGAAAAATAGAAAGAAGGAACTAAGACTTTTGTTCTGGCCGTAGACTTAGAAAAAGCCTTCGATACGGTTAACTTAAACGCCCTTAAGGACATCTTAACGACGAGAACAATTAAAACATTTACAAACAGAATCATAAAAGCTTGTATGAATGAAGCCCCTAGTATTAGGTAGTTCGGTCAACAAACCAAATTCATCACTAAAGGCAAAGGTGTCAAACAATATCCCCGAGACTATTCACACTACTAATAGATGACGTGCTTAAGACCCTAGAAGAAGCCACACCGTCACATAACCTTAACCAAGACAACAAAATATCTCTACCTTCAATTCTATCGTTCGCCGATGACATCATTATAGTTAGTACCAAGAAATAAGCCTTATATACTCAAAACTTAAGAAAAATACTACGAACGGTAGGATTAGAGATCAACAAGTCCAAAACTAAGGTCATAATCCGGAACCCTATCAACCAAAAGAATCGACGCCAGTTCATTAACATAGGTGGTACATATATAACTTCAGCACTGAGTCGGAAAAACACAGTTCCTACACGGTGTAAACAAGGCATGCCAAGATCCTGATTCTTCTTCTTCTTCTTCAGCATATTTGTGTCCACTGCTGGACGTATGCCTCTTGTAGGGACTTCCACTCAGGTCTTGAAGCGGCGGTTCTGCTCCAGGTCGGCCCTGCCGTCTTTTTAATATCGTCCGACCATCTTGCTGCTGGTTTGCCAACGTTCCGTCTGCCGGTGCGGGGTCGCCAGAGTAGAACTCTCTGACTCCATCTATCGTCAACTCTGCGATAGATATGTCCAGCCCACTGCCACTTTAGGCGCGCAATTCTTAGACTTATCTGTGACTTTGGTGCGTTGGCGTATGGCATCGTTTTTAATTCTATCTCGCAGAGTGACACCGAGCATAGATCGTTCCATGGCCCGCTGAGCTACTTATAAACGATGCACTGTTCCAGCGGTAAGAGTCCACGTCTCGCATGCGTAGGTCATTACTGGAAGGACACACTGGTCGTACACCTGAGTCTTTAGACTTTAGGGTATCTTCGACTTGAAGACGTCTCTCAATTTCCCGAATGCCGCCCAGCCCAGTTGTATACGTCTGTCGATTTCCTTTTCCATACTGTCCTTCTCTAGCCCGACTTTTTGACCCAGATACACATAGTCCTCGACCTGCTCCACCGTGTTGCCATTAATTTGAATTTGGATATCCGTGGGGCCCATCCACTTAGTTTTCTCCAAATTCATTTTGAGACCAACTTTCATAGACTCCTGGCTTAGATCGCTGAGCATCTTTTCAAGATCTTCAGGAGTCTCGGAGAGTAGAACGATGTCGTCTGCAAATCGAAGATGGCTTAAATACTGTCCCTCTACGTTGATACCCATTGCATTCCACTCCAAGGTCTTAAAGATATCTTCGAGGGCGTTGGTAAAGAGCTTCGGAGATATAACATCTCCTTGGCGTACCCCTCGATTGATTTCTACTGTCGTAGAAGCACCCTGTATCTGTGTCGTCATCGTAGCGGACTCGTAGAGGTTTTTAAGAAGCTGGATGTATCTGTAGTCAATACGACATCAATACGACGCTGTAGAGAGTTGGAGACAGCCCAATGTTCCACAGAATCAAATGCCTTCTCATAATCTACGAAGGCCAGGTAAATTGATTTTTTATATTCATTCGATTTTTGTATCACTTGCCTTACTGTAAATATATCCAATCCAATGTGCTGAAGCCTGACCTAAAGCCTGCTTGCTCTTTAGGTTGATGTTCATCGAGCCGTTTTGTTACACTCTGTGTAGCCCAACAGACCACTGAGATTGGAATTTGTCCATGAAACTGTTCACGTGACAGTAACTGAATATAAACGCCTCGAAAATGAAATTAAATATTTATTGCCTACAGAATGCAATGGATATCAAATAACACACACGTTAATATTCAGTATGATTGACGGCAAAGTTTGCAATTCAGTGACTTCAACCAAATCTGCACGAAGATGTTACCTATGTTCCTAACCATCAAAAACTTTTAATGACCTAGAGAAAGTAAAACATACAAATATTATTGAAGAGTTTGCAAAATTTGGTCTGTCAACATTACACGGATGGATTCGAATTTTCGAAAATCTTTTACATGCGTCTTATAAAATTAATATAAAAAAATGGCAAGCAAGGAGAATAGAAGAAAAAAAAAGATGTAGAAGAGCAAAAAAGAAGGATCCAAAAAGAATTTAAAATTAAATTGGGATTAATAGTTGACGAACCCAAACAGTCTCATGGAACCTCAAACGATGGCAATACTGCCAGACGTTTTTTCGAAAATTCTGAAATATCGGCAGAAATAACTAAATTTGATAAAAACTTAATTAATAGGTTCTATTTATCCTACAAGCCATCTCTTGTGGTTATCCGCTTAATATTGAAAAATTTCAAGCATACACTGAAAAAACAGCAAGAATGTATGTTAAACAATTTGAATGGTATCCAATGAGTACCACCATGCATAAAATTCTAATGCGTAGTGCAACTGTGGTGAAATCTAGTATTTTGCCAATTACGATGGCAGTCCGGTAAGTACTTAGCCTCACCGCCCGATGGCGCCATTATCGTAAGATAATTTTATTATTGTATAGTACCTCCTTGTAGACGGCTACTGTCGAAATTTCAGCCGTATTGAATTTGTGGTTTTGTTTTGATCGCGTGTAGAAGTGGGCGTGTCCGCGGATTTTAGAAAAATTGCAAAAGAGCAATATCGGTCGGTGATTTGATTCTTGCTTTTGGAAGGAAAATCGCGCAGCGAAATCAAAGAGCGATTGGATGCTGTATACGGTGACTTTCCTTCTTCAGTAGCGACCGTCAAAAATTGGTTTAACGGGTTTCAACGTGGTCGCACGTCAGTTTTTGATGCGCCACGCCCAGGTTCCTGAAAAACGGCTACCACAGAGAATAACGTGACAAAAGTCCATGATCTCGTGTTGGCAGACCCCCGATCAAAGGTGCACGAGATAGCTGAGGCAGTAGGTATCTCAAAAAACCGCGTGGGTCATATCCTGCATGAAATATTGGCCATGAGAAAGCTGTCGGCTCGATGCGTGCCGCGTTTTCTCACTCCGGACAACAAGCGCATCCGTGAGATCACTTCAGAGTGTTAGACACTGTTTAAACGCAATCCGAAGGAGTTTTTGTGTCGTTTTGTGATCATTGATGAAGCATGGATTCACTGGTATACTCCAGAGACCAAAAAACAGTCGAAACAGTGGGCTTTACCCGGCGAATGTGCTCCGAAGAAGGCGAAGATTGTCCCATCGGCCGAAAAGGCGATGGCCACCATTTTCTGGGATTCACAAGGTGTGATCTACATCGACTACCTGGAGAAGGGCAAAACGGTCACAGGGCTCTACTATGCCGAACTATTGGGCTAATTCGACCTAGAATTACAGAAAAATCGGCCCCATTTGGCGAAGAAAAAGGTGTTCTTCAACCATCAAAACGCACCGGCTCACACCTCCGCCGTCGCTACGGCCAAATTGGTCACATTAGGCTACGAACAGCTGCCTCATCCACCATATTCTCCAGATTAGGCGCCGTGTGACTTCTTTTTGTTTCCAAACTTAAAAAATTCACTAGCTGCACAGCAATTTGAGTCGAATGAGGAGGTTATCGCCGCCACGGAGACCCACTTTGCAGACCTTCACAAAACGTATTTTTCAGATGGGTTAAAGAAGTTGGAGCATCGCTGGGTCAAGTGTATTGAGTTGAAAGGAGACTATGTTGAGAAATAAATCGCCACTTTTCCAAAATTTTTGTTTTTCTTTTGTAGGCTAAGTACTTATCGGACTGCCCTCGTAGAATGCTGTCTGAAGAGGCTCAAGAGGCCAGAAATAAAGATATTCGAAAATATAGAGAAAATTTTGCTAGAAAATGTTCAATAACGCGTAATATGGAGAATGTTGTAAAAAGACTTCTATTAAGCTCAGATCCCTACATATCACAGCTCTTCAGTTATAAAAATATTAATAGAAAAAACTTTTCTAAAGAATTGATTGATTTGCTCTCAGAACCAAAATAGATAGCCGTTATGAACATAAAGTAGTTTTATTTTGTTTTCGATTTTATTTAACTACATTTAAATTTTCTTGTATAAGTGCTAAATATTTAACACTATTTGTATTTTATTTTTCCTGACAAACCCCTAATTTCAGTTACCTACACAGCATATACCTAATACAGACTCATTTCTTAAACAACTATTTTTGGCCATGTTTTTCGAATTTTCTCCCATAGTGCGCAGGTACGAACGGTCCATATTCAAAGACATGCTCAGCCATTCAAGGAACCCTCCCAAAAATGCAAAAATGAACCAGCTACTCCAAGGAAAAACAATAACAAAAATAGTAAAATTTCTTCGAATATTTTACTACTTAGTGAAACTTCTATTTATACTATTTATACTGTGTTACACCCTGTAACACAGTTTAATGGCAATAAAGATGATTTTGATTTTGGAACTCCCTACATTTACTACAAGCAGCCATAAGATACCGAGCCAAAAAATACAAAGTAGGCAGACCCATATTTACATGGATCGATTCGCTCTCACACGATACTATAACAAAACCCAAGATGAATGGCGCGAACTAGCCAGGGAGAAGGCCTACTAAAAAGCGAAGCACGCACCATCTTCGGAGCCGAAAAAACAGACAGCGAGACAGATAGCTGCTCTTCAACGGAACCCGACTAAACAAGCAGAAATCTAAAGATCCTACTACGAACTATATATTCTACTCTACATCTTATATATAAAATTCTCGTGTCACAGTTTTCGTTCCCGTACTCCTCCCAAACGGCTTGACCGATTCTCATGAAATTTCTGTGAGCTAACTTATCAGTTCATAAGATGTTTATTGGAATTTTACTTATTTTCCTACTTTAATTAAAGTAGTCTTAAACTTTTGGTCAGCAGTGTATGAAATTTTGAGTCTCCATTTGAAATAACAGCAGAGGTATCGTGTCAAGCTGTCAACATTTACATAACCGAACACTTGAGTCCATCCAACAAGATGTTACATGCGGCAGTCCGTCTGCGAGCAAAAGAGAAAGGATATAAGCATGTATGGGTAAGAAGTGGTCGTGTTTATGTAAGGAAAACAGACGAATCTCAATATATTTTTATAAAAGACATGGATATGCTTCATAGAATAGAATAATTTGTTTGTATTAGTATTAATTTTTTACCCTGTTTTTAATATTTTGATATATTGTAAAAAAATTACACATTCCATATTTACTATCAAAATACTCGAGGCCTACGCTCCAAAACACAAGAATTTTACGTAAAACTTGCGTGTAGTACTTTTGATGCTATAGTTCTTACAGAAACTTGGTTACATAATGGCATTCTAAGCAGCGAGCTTTTTGATAATAGATATATCGTATTCAGAAGAGATAGGGAATCTTCTGGTATTCGCAATAAAAAAGACGGAGGAGGTGTGTTAATAGCCGTTCTTAAGAAATATACTGCTCAACGTGTAAAAGTATGGGAAAGTGATTGTGAAGACCTATGGGTAACTGTGAATACTAACTGTGGGCTTACTATAGCATTATGTGCGGTCTACCTGCCTCCGCCAGTTCTAAAAACAACAGTTAAGCATTTCATAGACAATTTTAATACAGTCACTGATAAAAAAAACTCCAACTTAAATTTAATATTACTGGGTGATTTCAATATGAGTATGATTGACTGGGGGCAGGTAGCTAGTGCCGGGGGTACTTACACTCACTTATACAATCAGCAGTGTAGGGATTTTATAGATTTTACCCACATAAACAACTTGCGACAATGTAATGAGGTAACAAATAAGAATAATAAGATTCTTGATTTGGTACTCGTCGATGAGCCTTTCTGTAGTGTTTCAAAAAGCGTTGACCAACTGTCTAGAGTCGATCCGTATCATCCCCCTCTTGAAATCATCTTGCTAAGCAATCCAAAAAGCTCTCTCAAGCCAAACACAGTATTGAAATTAAACTTCAATAAAGCCGATTATGAGTCAATTAAATTTGAACTGAAAAAAATTGACTGGAATGTCGAATTTGCGATTACAAACCATCCTAATGAAATGCTTGACATTTTTTATTTATTATTAAACCGTATTATTAAGCAGTCAGTCCCAACTACCACTACAAAACCTACTTCAAAACCTCCGTGGATTACTAAGGACTTGCGCAAAATGTTAAGTGAAAGAAACCGGTACAGAAAAAGATACATGGCGTATAATAATCCACTTGATAAAATTGCTTTTCGTCTATTAAGTCGGAGATGTGAGAAGTATTCAAAGAAATGCTTCAATTCATATCTTGCTGACATTGAACAAAAGTCACTATTAACTCAAAGTTCCTGTGGTCATATATTAAAAGTAAAAGTAAAGGGACAAGTAAGTATCCATCAATCTTAAAGCATGGTAACTTAGTTGCAAATAACGGGTATGATATGTGTAACATGTTTGGATCTTACTTTGAATCGGTTTATTCTCCTGTTGATGGATCTTGCGAAATAGTTGAGACGTCTACATATCTAAGTAATTTAACTAAAACTAATTCAGACAGCTTCATTGATTTAAATTTTGATTTTAAGACTGTTAATAAATATTTAAAAACGTTAGACGTCACTAAAGGATCTGGTTCAGATGGAATACCGCCATTATTTGTAGTAAATTGTGCAGACGAGCTCGCCTATCCACTTTTACTTATCTTCAACAAGTCTCTTAAGGTTGGAGTCTTTCCTCAGCAGTGGAAAGTTGCTAAAGTGGTTCCGATTCACAAAAGTGATGATGCAGAAATTGTTGATAATTACAGACCAATATCTATTTTGTCAACCATGGCAAAAACATTTGAAGCACTAATATGTCCCAAAATACAACATTATTTCACAAAATACTTAGCACCACATCAACATGGATTTACTTTGGCAAGATCCACTTGCAGTAACCTTTTGACTTTTGTAGAGGACACTATATCGAATGTTGATTCGAACAAACAAATCGATGTCATATATACTGATTTCAGTAAGGCATTCGATAAAGTTTCCCATAACATACTTTTTCAAAAACTGAGTGTTTATGGATTTTCTGGCTCATTTTTGACTTGGCTGAAATCTTATTTGACAAACAGGTCATTTTACGTTGTGGCAGATGGTTACCAGTCTTGCACTTTTTAGAATCTCTTCAGGAGTACCGCAAGGTTCTCACCTAGGACCCATCCTATTTAACATTTTTATAAACGACCTTCCATTTGGCTTTTTATACTAAACTCCATATATGTTTGCCGATGATCTTAAGTTAGCTCGATGTGTTAATACCCATAGTGAAGCTCAGCTATTTCAAAACGATATAGATTACCTCTCTAAATGGTGCACTAACAACAATATGAAATTAAATGTAAAGAAATGCTCCCAGATAAGTTTTACTCGAAAATTGTTACCTTTAGAGCACAACTACCATATACAGGGAGTAAAGCTTAACAGAGTAGAGGCTATTAGAGATCTTGGAATATTGATAGATCGTAAATTAACGTTTATCCCATATATTGAAAATATTATCAAAAGATCCTCTTCTATGCTTGGCTTTATTTTAAGAAATGCAAAGCCCTTCAAATTTGAAACCAAAATATCACTTTACAATTGTTTGGTACGTAGTATACTTGAATACGGCGTTTCGGTTTGGCGTCCTCATTTTTCTACTCACTGCTTGCGAATAGAACGGATACAAAAACACTTCTTGAATCACTTGGCATACTCTATTGGTGTTTCTAAAAAAAATCCGAGTTACTCTAAACGACTTCTCAGGTTCCGAATGAAATCCTTAGAATCACGAAGAAATATATACGACCTAGTGTCTCTTTTCAAAATACTGAACAACCATATAGATTGCCCGGACCTACTATCAAAAGTTTCGTTTAAAGTACCACATAAATATCCAAGATCTCAAGGTAAACTACTATCGCCCCCATTCCGAAAAACTGTATTAGGTTGCAATTCCCCTATTTCAAGGTTTTGTAAATTGTATAATCTCTGTTCCTCAAAAATTGAAGTATTTGGTATCTCCCTATGTAAATTCAAGTGTAATGTGCATAAGATGACTACTTTGTAATCTAATCGCTGTTTTTTTTTTCCATTTATGAAATGTAGATATACAAACCTTTCAGAAAGTAATGTTAACAACATTAAGTTAAGTTACTAATTTATTATTATATTTCCTGCATGCTGTGTTTACTTTAAGAAAAATTATACATTTAGAATGTAATTTATAGCCTATTTTTAAATGTATGTAAAGTGTATAATTGTAGTGTAAACCAAATAAATAAATAAATAAATAAATAAACAGTCACCTTTATAAACAGTAGCCCTACCATGAGTTTAAAAGTTACGGACTCGATATCGCCTACGTAAATATGTCTATGAAAATGAAAAACTTGTACAGCGCCCCTGGTGGTCACGCTAAGAACTAAAATCGGTCGTATGAAAAAAATAACTCAATAGGTTTTTAACGTACTAAGTTTTCGATAACCAACTCATGGTACCGCTACGGTACACAATGTACGTACGATTGACGTAATAATAAACGGTAAATGTGGCTCTGCTGGGGAACATACTCCCTGGCAGCGTCACCCAGAAAAAGTACTTAGGATAGATTTGTAGTAGGGGTTTTCATGAAAATTGATTTAAAAATAATCATTGAATACTAAAATGAAAAAAGAACTTATTTTTTCTTAATTTCAGTATTATAAAATTTTCAGATGGAAAAAATAGAAGGACTTTTGAGAAAAAAAAAAGCACAGACATAAAATTAAGCTATAATTTACAACTCACAAGGTTTGATGCAGAAGGAACATGATTTTGTAATAACGTTAAGCTGTATTTTAAAACTTAATTTTGTATCTGATTTTTTTGATTTTTACTTGTAAAAATATTTTTATTCAAATTACAATTTTATTACCTAATTACAAATTCAACAATTTACAGTGTGTGTATGTACCAGCATAAATGAAATTAAAAAACAACAATATCTCAAAGTACAACTTCCAAGAATAAAGAACGATTATGATATACTTACTCTAAACATCTATGTTCTTTCTCTACCGCTTATTATATATGGAATACGTTTTTACGATAATTCTGCACTTCGCAAGAATATCACTATGGTCAATACAGACCCAACACACAATATAACAGTCGTAAGTTCGATCCCTACTTTAGAAAAAGAGATAATAAGGTTCTACTTCTTCTAATGTAGGTCCTAAATTCAAGACAATAGTGTATTTTAATTGTTAATGCTTTAACAGTATTTGTAAGTGTTAATAGAGGTTAAAGCTGTCTGTCCATCGGAGTAGCGAGGTTGCGAAGCGGGGGAACGAGGAAAAACGGTTACAAGGAACCGGGATTTAGTGTAAACTTATTTAAAGTTTCCTGCTCCGCTGCCTTGCTGCGTACCGGTGGACAGGCGGCTTAATACCCCCATGTACGCTTATTCGAAGTTCAAACGGTGTAGGAAAACATCGCGAGGAAATCTAAGATATTCTAAGGTTGTGTTGCGTTGACCAACTCGCACTCGGCCAGTGTGGTTGACTGAGGTCTCCCTAGTTTAGGGTAGGCTCGTGCCCCTCAGTGAGCGTATATGGTTGATGATGATAGTATTACTGGGGGTTTATTTCGAAACAAACCCGAAAACCTAACCAGGTCGTGAGATTGGTAAAAATTGTAAGAAATAACTGATATTTATTGCGAAATATAACCTTTTTTTTTAATTCTTAACCAAACCTGACTGCCGAGTTTGGTTTTCGGGAGTTTCGTTTGCAATATTTCTATTTATTTATTTTTTATTTAGCTTCTTTTGTACCGCTGCTGGGCATAGAACAAAAATTATTTTATCAAATTACTACCGAACCCACGATCGGGTCAGGTTTACGGTTTAGGTTAGTAATTAATATCCGATTTTAGATTTTACAGTAAGTAGCTATGTATTTGCTACTCTTTTTATCGCGTGTAGACTCATAGAATATAGTTTTTAGGTTCGGACTAAACTGTACTGGACTTAGACAAAGTAACAATATCGAAACGATAACGAAGTTTGAAAAGAACAATATTTATTAACCCCGTGATTTATCGCGTCTAATGTCAATCCTTACATTTTATTCTTTTCGAACTTCGTTATCGTTTCGATATTGTTACTTTGTCTATGCCCCCTGGGTAGGCAGAGTAGTGTAGCTTGGGGAGGGGGATTTTTGCTAGGTGATTTTAGATAAAAGTACTAGACAACAGTAACCAAGGGGCGGCTGCACCTCCCTCGGTCCATGGTAGCAGTGTAGTGAGCGCTGGGCGCCTACCGCCAGTATCATTGCTTGCCGCGCTTGCCGGGCGGTTTCTGTAGCTGGAAACTGGTGGCCGGCGTCGCTGGCGCCGCGCCCGGTTGCCAGCCCGGACCTGATTATGATACCACTGTTTATTTATTTATTTGACAAACCAACATTTATTAACATACTAGTGGTCAAAGCGAATTTCATACCGCCAATACTGATTCTTTTTCTATATTTTCTCATTGAAACCTTCCCTGGACTACGACAAACATTTTAAAACCAAAATTAGCTCAATCGGCCCAGCCGTTCTCGAGTTATAGCCAGACTAACGAACGGCGATTCATTTTTATTTATATAGATTATTACAAAATCTAAATACAACAGACAATGGCGAATTTTACAATGGGACATTATATTTTGGCACGTTGAATGTATTTGTAAAACGAACTTATATTCTAAAACGTAAAATTACGAAAAAATATTTTTTGCAATGTACTGGATGTTGTGGTGTGACGTCATATCACAACGTTCATTTTGTATGAAAAGTGCAAACGATCAGAACTTTAAACACGTATAACTTTTTAATTTTGGTTGTATGTCGAAACTAATTACACATGTCGATTCAGATTATCAAACACTTCAAAGACATTTGAAATAAATCTAATTAAATAATACTAATTTAAACTCGCGTGTATTGTTATTCTAAACATTATTTAGAGATCCGACGTTTCGAGCTCTTCACAGCGCTCGTGGTCATGGTTAAGACAACTTTAAAAATACCTAACTATCTAAAATCATGAACATTCTCCATTACTGGTTAGCTCCACATGTATTACTTACAAATACAAATACAAAATAATTTATTTCAGTTACTTAGGTAGTATTACATTGTATGGAATCTCCTTTTAAGCAAATATTTGCTTGTGTTAGGAGAGACCGCTCTCTTTATCGATACAGATAGATACATAAGTAAGGACAAGGAGGTAATTACTTACTAACTATATTAAAAAATATTTAAAAATCAAAACTTAAAATTAACCAACCCCCACTGGCCAGCGTAGTTAACTAAGGCCTTATCGCCCTGGTTTAGGGTAGGCCCGTGTCCCAGCAGTGGGGAGTCTGTATGATTCCACAACCATAGCGCACAACTAAGTGTACCAAAAACACAAAATTAGTCGATGCCCATTCTTAAACTGATTGGAAGAGGTCGTAATACACTCCCTGGAGGCAAACTGTCACTGTAAGGCTAGTTAGGACGAGGCTATAGAAAAAATAAAATATTTTATGTTTGAACATACCACTGGTATCGGCCGCGGGGAAAGGCGATAGCGAACTGCCTAAGTATGTGAACGGCGTAGGACCCGCCAGTTGAGAAATGTTTCCTGAAAATAGTATGAAAAATTTAGAAAAAGATATTCAAACGACTAGAAAAAGTTTCAAGTTTCAGTACTTTATTATAGTTTTTTCATTGTTGATGTATAAATGAATAAAAATAATTTCATTTTCTCCATCAATATTATACAAGCGAGTATCCGATGTAAAGTAAAAAAAAAATGTGTCTCATGAAACTTGGGCAACTCTGGTTTTGGTGGCCTCAATTACATAAATGTAATGCTGTGAGATATCTCCATTGGATGGCTTGATATTTATTGGAACTTGACTTTTATTTAACTGCCTTGTTGCTCTATTGGTAGCAAGCGCTGCGTAATGACCGAAAGGTCTCTGGTTCGAGTCCGGGGTCGAGTAAAATTTTTATGAGTTTTCTGTAATGAAATTACTTAGCATGGAGTTAGGAAGTTGGCGGTTGGACGCCCGTGTCTCGGAAAGCACGTTCAGCTAGTGGACTTGCGCCCGATCTCTCATCGGTCATGTCAGATTGCCATCTCACCGAATTATGATAGTAAGGAAATAGAGTGCACTTGTGTTTGCGCGCACACTTGTGCACTATGATATGTCCTGCGCAGTTGGCTGATCTCAATTGAGATCGGCCGATCGGCTGAAATCTGTCGGACGCCTTATTATTTATTTATTTCTTACCGAGAACAGCTCTTGGATCAGATAGGACAGCACTGCCGAAACTGGTGTCAGTCATGTTGCCAGTCTTCGACTTCTTCCGGGAACCGTCTGCGTCCTTCAATATTTGGTCTAAGCTCGTACTGCCTGTGAGAAAGATACAAACTTTAGGTATACCATAAATCATAAAAAATGCTTTTATATCCATAACTACAAATTACAGTGAAAATATTTTTGAATATGAACTGACTCGAGACAGTCAAGGGACTGACCATAGACAGTCAGGGGCCTGACTATAGTGTCAGGGGACTGATTATAGTCAGCCAGAATCTGACTAAAAGAGTGTCAGGGGACTGACTAAGAGACAACTAGGGGACTGACTAGAGACAGTCAGGGGACTGACTAGAGACAGTCAGGGGACTGACTAGAGACAACCAGGGGACTGACTAGAGGCAGCCAGGGGACTGACTAGAGACAGTCAGGGGACTGACTAGAGACAGTCAGGGGACTGACTAGAGACAACCAGGGGACTGACTAGAGGCAGCCAGGGGACACACTAGAGACAGGGACTGACTAGAGACAGCCAGGGGACTGACTAAAAATAGTCAGGGGACTGATTATACACAGCCAGGGGACTGACTAGAGACAACCAGGGATTGACTATAGACAGTCAGGGGACTGACTATAGACAGTCAAGGGAATGACCACAGTCAGGGGACTGACTATAGACAGTCAAGGGACTGACCATAGACAGTCAGGGGACTGACTATAGACAGTCAGGGGACTCACCGGCGGGCTCGTCGAAGCCCTGCGCGGGCTCCTTGAGGATGTGCTTCCGCAGCAGCAGGTACTGCTCCTTTTGGGCTTCCACTTGCGCGTGCGCCGCTTGTAGCCGGCCAGCTAACGCCACGAGCGACTCGTGCATGCGACGAATGCCCAGCGTCAGCTCTGGAACAAGGAAGGTTATATAAATATAAATAAAAAATTATTGCATATATTTTCATACCATAATATGTCCATAGATAGTTAGTAAGTAATAATAATGTCACGCAACATAATACATTTCAAAATATATATGTTACGGTAAAAGTGGATAGAGTGGTTATTATGTATAATTACCGGTAACTATGCATAAGTAGTAGTGTTCGGTAAAGGTGATGAAAACTATCGAATTAATCAAAACTACCGGTAATTATATAAAACTCCCGTGGACTACAGGATTTTACAAACAAAAGATTTTACTTTACGAATTTTGCAATATTGAATTGTTTTCTGAAAACATTTAAACCGCGTAAGATAGATGATTGAAATTTAGCATGCAGGTACCCTAATAGACTTGAAGCTTACTTGCGACGCAATATTGCAAAATTCGTAAGGTAAAAACTTTTGTATGTAAAATCCTGTAGTTCACGCGAACGAAGTCACGGGCACAGCTAGTTAAAAAATAAACCAGTCAAGTATCTAGAAACCAAATTTCATGGTTGCTTTTTAAAAAAATATTATCTTATAAAAATAAAGTTAAATAAAATTAATACATTGGCAGGGAATTTTCAGTGGAACTCTTAAAATTCTTTCTCGTCAATATATTTTTGCCGGTTTGAGATTTGTGACATTTGGAATTGCAGAGTACTTGTGATATTTGTCAGTAATGTCAACATTTACCACAGTCGAGCGGGAGTTTTATATAATTACCGGTAAATTTGAATAATTCACTACATTTACCATGTGCGTTGGGAATTATCTATATTTACCGGTGATTATAGATAATTACCGATTGCTCACATTGACCGTAACATATACATACATATATAAAATGACTGGCTCGGTGGAACAGTGGTCAGTGATACAGGTTCAGTACCTACGGTTCCAAGAGTCGTGGGTTGGATTCCCACTCGGGACAAATATTTGTGTGACCTGTCTGGATGTGATTATGTATTTAAAAATATCTATGTTATATATCAGTCTCTGACGCCTATATTACAAGCTCTGCTATGTTTGGGTTCAAATGGACGTGTATGGAAATGTACCAGATATTTATTTATAGATTTCTTTTCTAGCCAATTACCTATCTGCAACCTAAGTAAACCGCTGATGGGTGTATTCCACCGTATGCGCATGTAACCGCGTGACATCGCGGCGCCCGCTTCCAGCGACCACTGCGATGCAGAGCCTTACTTTGTACCTAACATCGGACTTAGTCATAAGCAAATTAAATTGTAACCTTTATCTTTAATAAAGTTATTTCTGTTTATTTTTTTTCAATCCTCCGTCCGTAGCCTACGTAATTACCCTTACCTTGCTCGGTGAGCAGCTTAGGCGCCGCCTGCATCTGCTTGTCGGCTACCTCCATCTGGCGGCGGAAGGTGATCAACTGCTGTTCCAGCTCCGCGATCAGCTCCTTAACGTACGCTGGAGGCGCAGTGCTCTCCAGCTCCAAGCCTTAAAGAAACGAAGAAGAAAACATATCATTCGTGTTCGCGCGCACACTTGTGCAATATAATACGTCCTGCGCCCTCGGCTGATCTCAGTTGAGATCGGCCGTCGTGGCTGAAATCGGTCGGACGCCTTATGTATGTTAAGATATGAATGGCTATGCTATCGCATTGGGCTAAGGGACCTGTAATGTTAGCATAAGATCCTTACTAATATTATAAAGGTGAAAGTTTGTATGTATGGATGTATGGATGTATGGATGTTTGTTACTCTTTCACGCTCAAACTTCTGAACCGATTTTCATGAAATTTGGTATGATGGTAGCTGGCACTCTGGAATAACATATAGGCTACTTTTTTAAATTCAACCCCTATGTGGTTCATTGGGAGTTGGTGAAAATTAGTATGGGAGATATTTTACGTGTTTGTCGATTTTTATAAAACTTGGTATGGAGCTGGCACACTGGAAAGACACCCGCGCTTTTTTTTTTTTTCAAAATTTGACCCCCATGGAAGTTATTGGGGGGGGGGGGGGCGTACTATGGGAGAACGTTGACGGAACTTACACTTATAAATAACAAATTTTACAAGGCATGTAGGCTATTTTAATACATCCTTGCTACTAAAACCCATTAATACGCGGACAAAGTCGCGGGCGGCTAGTAAATTAATAAATGTTACCTGGCGCGGCGTGGTCGCGCGCGGCGGCCTCGGCGGCGGCGAGCGCGGCGGCGGCGGCGGCGCGCAGGCGGCGGGAGTGCGCGCGCGCGCGGCTCACGTCGCCGCTGAGCGCCAGCGCCGCGCGCAGCGTCGTCTCCGCCTCGCGGGCCACCTGGACGGTAAGGGTTTTTTTAATGGGGAATATGCACACATTTTTTTTATTATAGAAATCAATCTTTAATATCGAAGAAATATGAATAAATAAATAAATGTTTCACATCACATACATTGATCTGATCCCGTGGTAAGTAGCTTAAGCACTTGTGTTACAGGTATCAGAATCAACAGTGGATACACAAATATACTTAAATATATTTAATAATACACCCAGACACGGAACAAACACCGATGTTCGTCACACAAATATTTGTCCCGAGTAGGAATCGAACCCACGACTCTTGGAACCGTAGGTAGTAAATCTGGGTCACTAGCTACTGTTCCACCGAGCCAGTCAAATGTAATTCTATTTTTCAATTTACTTTAACAAGCGAGATATAGCTGTTTAAAGTTCCCGGGTGGACAGAGAGATTCGATATGGCGGATGACGTCACAATTACACTAGGGCCATACGCGATCCATAGAAAACTCCGTTTTGTAAGAAAGAGATAGAAAATTAACTTTAATTCCTTATGAATCCTTCGTTTGTGAACCGATTTTCATTTTTATTTCACATTTTAGTATATGTTTAAGCCTTTTTTCATAAGTTGTCGAAAAATTCAAGATTGCAGATTAATGCATCCCTATTAACGGTTCAGAGCTGACGAATGATAGGCCCGAGTGGAAGAGGTACACATGTTGCGCCGACCCCACTTAGCGTCGGACGAGGGCGGGAGAAAGATGATGGTTCTGAATAGCTGGCAGACCGGTTAATACTTTAGCAGGCAGAGGGAGATATACTTATTCCCACCGAATTCTGGACCTTATTCGCTTGACATGAGGTTCAAAACCAATGAAAATTTTCAAATGGATGTGCCTATTAAAGGGTTCAGTAAGACCACAGATAACATAACTATACAGATACCCCATCCCATACATTAAAACGTAGACATCATAACTCGGGTATCTCACGCGCCATGTCTGTTTTCCGTCTTGCACACCAGATGTCGCTAGCAAGAGCGAGCCATTCCCATCAGTGTAAAAGCATGTCGAAAAAAGCACATCAAAGATGTCGCTGTAAAGGCTCCCCAACAGCTTTACTAGGGTCGCGGAACGACAATACGCGCGCGCGAGTAACCGAACCTCACACAAGAGCAGGGTTGCCTCCTTTAAGGAAAACGTCTCGCGCGCAAAATTCAAGGGACTGTCTACTGCGACGCGAAAGTGTACCAAAACAATATGTTCGTGAAGTTGATATTGCTTCGAAGCTGTGTGTCACTTGTACAAAAGGAGTTGTGAGGGCCTTTTTCGATAGAACAATGATTGCTAGGTACATTATTTATTAGAACATTTTAATCAATTATTATTGTTTTTATTTAATTATTGTATTGAAACAGCTAAGTTAATTATCAAATATTGAATTAATAAATATTGTTATGTAAATTATTACATAACAATAAAATTTACTAATTTACATAACAATATTTATTAATTCAATATTGATGAGTCATTATTATTGTCGTTTTAATTTAATAAAAACGTCAATAATAAAATATCAGAGAGCGTGCCCTTTATATTTTAATCTGTGTAGCAGCGCCGTGTGCGCGCGGCAGCCCTCTTGTAGTTTAAGAGCAAGCGCGGCCCGGTCGTCGATAGGCTATCATCGCGCGCAAGTACATTCGTGCCGCGCGAGAGGCGGACGAAACTTTAGGCTTTGTTAAAATGTATTTAAAATTAAGTTGTTATTTTATGATGCGTAGTGAACCATTGATTTAAATCAAATTGTAATGGTAATTTATGACAATGCATGCAGCAATAGGGTATTTCACTGTGGTTGTTGTGCTTGCGTTTTTAATGATTAGCAGTAAGATTTAAGTAAATCAATATTATTATTGAAATCGAAACTTAATTATTGGCGAAATGAGAAAGCAAAGGGCATTTAAAGTTGGGTGGGCAAGTCCATTTCAAAAGGGCGAAAATCATTTAAAATTTCGTTATCACCTTTTAAATAATAAATAAAGTAACATATTTTATTGTGAAAACATATCCCTGAACGAAACTTTTGATAAACCTGTCGAACAAACTTCCTAGGCGCTGCATACAAAGAAATTGCGTGTGGCGTCACCCGCCAGGGGGGGTTTGTATGGAGCGTTTTTGAGCTCGCCCAAATAATGTGCAATTAAAATTGTAATATCTCGTCGAGCTATTGAGATATCAAAGTGATACTTTCAACAGTGTCTTTCGAGTGGTCATCCAACTATATCAAAATAAAAAATAGTCAAATACCCTATATCTAATGTACTGAAAACGAGAAGATACTTAAAAGTTCACGATAGAAGAAATTCGAGTTATTGTGTTAAATAATATCTATATCATGTAAAAATTATAATATAACATTTCTTCTCTGGATGGCTGATTGGCTCGATGGCGTATTGGATAGTGCCCCCGTCTCATGCGTCAAGAGTCGTGGGACTCGTGGGTTCGATTCCCACTCGGGTCAAATATTTGTTTAATCGAACATTGTTGTTTGCGCCGTGTTTGGTGTGCTATTTGTATACGTATTTTTTAGTTTACTTGTGATTTGTGATGCGACTACTTACCACGGAATGATAACAATGAAAGTGATGTTGTATGATATTTATTTTATTTGAAATATATATTTTTGAGCAAAATCTCGAAAAATATTTAAAAAAGATTTTCATGCTCAATTATTAATAGTGGAATATTTTTATTTGTTCTTTTAGTGCTATTCAAATATATTCTAAAATGTAAATTTAAACATCTAATTTCTATTTATTTATCTATTTAAACGAGGACCCTGTTCAGGCGGGGTCAAGAACGCGATTTTTTTTCCAATTTTTAAACTAGATAGTTGAATAGTTTTTGTTGCGTTAGGGAATATTCATTCCTACAATTCGGAGAAACGTTACAAAATATTAATCTAAGGAAGAGATAAATCCTTCTTGTATTTGATAGTCAAGTAACTCTTATATTCGTGTCATATATTTTCTTGTTTTAACAAAAGAAACTAAATAATCTAGAATTATAATTTATTTAATATAAAATATACGCGAACAACGCCATCTGGTTGATGACTGACTGTTGTAATTTTTTGAACTAGATGGCGTTCTACCAAATTAGCACTCACGAAAACTACAATTTTTACTGCAAATTTAAATTTATGAAAATATTTATCTAAAAGGGTTTTAATTTATTTGATTATGTATTATTATATTTTTAAATACCAGCTTATATATTTTTAATGGTTGGATTTATCGTTTTCTGGGATTTGCATAATCATCATCAACGCATGAATACTCGTGTCGCCATCTGTTGTAGTTTTTGGGAATATCATTTTAAATGTATGGGATGAGACCCCATGGTAAGACATACATAGTTACATTCATTCAAATATAATGACTCAGCCGAAGGACGGGCAGAAAGTACCCACAACATGAAAAAAGCAGTGAAATGTGACATTTTAAAAATGTCACATTTCAATGCTCTAATGAGATGAATGCTGTTCATTTAAAAAAACAATAGGCATATTTGGATAATCATCGCCTTAACATGTAATCATAAATCAAAATAAATAAAGTCTAACTTCAGACATGTGTGTCCTGCCTTACCTACCACCTAATAGACTATGATCATCACAGTAACAGTGAACCCATCAACTGACCTTATGGAGCGGTTTGATGGAGACCCTCATTACTTCGGAGCTGAGAGCCTTCTGCTTCTTCACGAACTCCTTGAAGGTGTCCAGAGTCGAGGATATCTCGTTGGGCAGCTTCTGTTGTTTCGGCGGTTCGGCTAGATAAATAAAAAATATTTTTTTTTTATACATATAAAAATGAAACCCGTTTCCCTAAGTAACCGCAAAACATGAAAACGGCTAGACCAATTTGGCAGAGCATCTAAGGAGGTACGAAGTTCGCCGGGTCAGCTAGTATACAATAAAAACCCAAAGGGTTTAGTACCAATATTGGAAGAAATCTTTTGAAAAAAAGAACTAATTTTTTGTGTGTGATTATTAACCCTTAAATGTCACTCACTGGCCAGGTACAGGCTCAGACTTCTGGGAACGGCTTATCCGAAACCAGAAGAATACAGGCACCTCAGACCCAAGGACGGGGAAACACAAAGGATCCCTGAGGGTCGAAGTGAACCGGTTATACGGTCCCCGCGATAAGATAAGATAAGATAACCCTTAAATCTATTCTTGAAAGTTGAGATACAGTCCATATGACATATTAACGAACGGACGGATAGTGAGATCATGGAAATGGTCAAATTTTAATAAAGGTGTGTACAAACTTACTTTTAGCATCAGCACTTCCGGCCCCGATACCACTGGCTGATGGAACTCCGCCTAAACCCCCGAGAGAGGTAGTTGCTGAAACGTACATTTAAGTTTCAAATAATTTTACGGATTAAACTCGCGTGTATTGTTATTCTAAACATATTATTTAGAGACTCGATGTTTCGAGTTTTTCAGCGCTCGTCGTCATGGCCAAGATAACCCGATACGATAGGTCTCTAAGTAATATTATGTTTAGAATGACGCGAGTTTAAACCGTAAAATTATTTTTATTTCAAATGTGTAGTATAATAATAGACAATACTATGTATATTTAAGTTGCTTACTCTTTAATGCATGAAATCGCAAAAAAAAAATCTTATTATAAAGTTCAAGGTTTTTATGTTTAAATTTGCACACAGCATGCATTTAAGGGTATCAAAAAATTTGAATCTGATTATTGAATAAATTGGAATTGTATAATTTACCTAATGTTGATGGTTGAGTGCCAGTAACACTTGTTGTTCCAAGTTTTGCTCCTGAAACAGAAACCAAACAATTTAATAAATCTATAATGTCCTTTATTTAACCAAATGGGCATTTTTATTCTTACCAGAAAACAAGGGTAAAGAAGAACTTTTTTAAAAGTATGATTAACTTATTTTCTAACACAACCTGTCTAGTCCAGTCAAATTAGGTAAAAATCTCGGAATTCGAGATACCCAGCTGTAAGTCTGTAAATACTTAGATATTGACAACCTAAAAGTGGTCTCAAAACCTACATATTGTAGGGTGTACGCAACTATTAAATTTTCAAGGTCAAATGTCACAAATATCAGTTTTATGAACTTTTGAGCGAAACGGGAAGTTTTATCATAAAAGTGTGTAAGAGAAAATTACTTATCTTCTATTTATCTATAAAAATTGTCTGTACGTTTTATTTCTAAGATTCACCATTTCAGAGATACAGCGATGCAAATAGTTGAAAAAGTTGTATTTTCAAAAGCTTCCAGGCTCACGTGCGATTGTGCTAGACAGTTAAAATTTTCACGAATGATGTATTTTAGTAGCCTCTATAACATCTAATAAAACAATTATTTAACTAGGCTTCCATATAAACAACGTGTTCTTCACGTATAAAAGGTGTCGTCTGGAATAGGTTTACTGGGGTAACCACGTTAAAAACCGGCCAAGTGTGAGAAAAAAAAAACCATAGTTTTCGTATGAGAACCCACTTAAACATTGGTTTTAAGCTTTTTCTAGTATTAGATGTTATAGAGGCTACTGAAATACATCAGTTGTGAAAATTTTAACTGTCTAGCACAAGTGCACGAGGGTCTGGAAGCTTTTGAAATTACAACTTTTTTCAACAATTTGCATCGCTGGATCTCTGAAAAGGGGAATGTTAGGAATAAAATGTACAGACAATTTTTATAGATAGTTAGATGATAAGCAATTTTTTCCTACACACTTTGATGATAAAACTTGCCGTTTCTGCTCAAAAGTTCATAAAACTGATATTTGTGACATTTGACATTGAAAATTTAATAGTTGCGTACACCCTACCATATGTAGGTTTTGAGACCACTTTTAGGGTGTCAATATCTAAATATTTACAGACTTACAGCTGGGTATCTCGAATTCCGAGATTCTTACCTAATTTAAGCTTAAATGACTGGACTAGTCTTATAAATTTACAGAAAGTGAGAGTGATGAGATATTCTTTCTAGCTAGTAGCTCCATGAGAAAGAATAGCTCCTTTCCACAGTCATGACAATGAAATGTGTCTGCCTATGTTAAGCCCACACCTACATTATTGTAATGCAGTTAGGAGCTAGATTCACAATGTATGTTAGTTTAGGCAGTAACTTCATACTTATTCTGTGAGTAATTAATACTAAATACAAGCCAACTGTAATGCCGAACCAGCAAACTATGTTTCAGAAAATACATATATTCTTTAACAGCGTTTGGTAAACAACTTACTCTTTACAACTAATGGATGATAATCTAATACTAAACCATACTAAAAAAATGAATGTCCAACAGTGAATACATAACACTTGTATGATAATTAGGTAAATAATTACAACTTTTTGTATTACTTTACAATAATACACTTTTAGAACACTGTCTTTATAAATCTCACCGCAGCTAGGAGTAATGGTTTTATAACAATCTCTTGTTGGGCATCTCATTTGTAAGTTGCATTTGTTATCACATGGTATTGGGCTAAGCTCAAAGTTAGGCTTAGGACTTGATAGACGGACAGACGGCAACATTTGGAAGCTTTGAGTGATGGGCACAAGGGGACTAGCATACGGGGAGCTTTGATGGGGAAACATTGTGCTGAAAATAAATGTATTTTAATAGAAAGGGTAATAGAATGGCTTAATATAATCAATGTCTAGTTGTTAAGAAAACATATAGGCTATAACAAAAGAACATGTACTTATTGGTTTACAATGAATCTAACTCACACAAAACAACAACAAAATATCCCTTTCACATTATACTTTCCTTCTGCCTTTCTATACGATACTTATGAAAAATCCAGCCATGTTAAGTTAAAGATAGTCCGCCATCACTACATACATAGTGACAAAGGCGCTTCTTGCTGTCCCCATGTATGCTTATGTGTAAAGATATTGATGTAATTTATTGAATTGGCAATTAATTTATAATACATGGATTATATAGAAGACTGCCTCGTTGGTCTATTGGTAGCAAGCGCTGCGCAAGGACCGAAAGGTCCCTGGTTCGAGTCCAGGGTTGGCCAAAATTTGTGTGAATTTTGGTTTAGTGAAATTACTCAGCCCAGAGTAAGGAAGTTGGTGGTTGCACGCCCATGCCTCGAAAAGCACGTTTAGCCGGTGGTCCTGCGCCGATCACTCATCGGTCATGTCGGATTGCCGTCTCACCAAACTATGAGAGTAAGGGAACACAAGCACTTGGCTGATCTTCATAGTCAGACGCTTTATTTAAATAGCAGATAAACAGTAACATTTATAGCAAAGCAGGTGCAAGTGGCTAGTCTACAATATACCAACATAGTACATACCAAAGAAACTGCTAGATGTGGTAGCGGTACTGGTGGCACCCCACAGCCCACTGCTGGTGCCGAAGCTGAACCCGCCCAGCCCTCCCAGACCAGTGCTCGCTGCTGTGGTGGTCGCTGCTCCAAAAGTGGGCACTAAATAAATAAATAAATATAAATATTACATGACATCAGATACAGGGCGATAAGGAATTAGTCAATCACACTGGCCAAGTAGGGGTTGTTTAGACTACACAACCTCAGAATTTCTTCGTCATGCAATGTTATTGTGTTAGGAAACCAGCCCATTTTGTTGCTATCAATTATTGTTTTTCATGTGACCTTATGTAACTTAAAAAATGCCAAGACACCTTATTTGCTAAGGTGTCCTTAACCGGTGTCCTCACTCAGGAACATTTTTAAATTACTAGAGGCTGCCTGCGACTTCGCATTAAAGTAACATTTGGCAGCAATGATTTTAAAATAGCCTTTGATATACTTTGTAAAATTAGCTATTTATTTAGAAAGTCCTGTTTATATTGGTCTAGCCGTTTTGGAGATAAGCGAGCACAGACAAAAATAATCGTATTTTTGTTATTGGTACCCGATGTAGATTCATAGCCATTTAGTAAATAGTTGCTATTTTAATATTACAGACAGACACTTCTATTTTACTTATTTGTATAGACTATATTTAAGCTGTATTTTTAAATATACACACATGTGGATGCTGTAGATGTGGTGCCTCCACCAAAATTGAGGCCGGTGGATCCAAAAGCTGGTGTGCTGGTTGTACCGAACGCAGGTGTTGTGGTTGCTCCAAAAGCAGGTGTTGTCGTTGAACCTGCGGACAAGGATATTAAATATAGTATGTATTTAAAATACTAATATAGTCAAATATAGAAATATCCAAAAAATATATATTTCACTGATTCAATGGCACATTGAATAGTGCAAATGTCTCTTGTACTAAGAGTAGTGGTTTGATTCCCACATGGGACAAATATTTGTGTGATGAACAATCAGAACTTCTTTGTGTGTGGTTTTATTATTACTACAATTGTTTCTGATATCTGTAACACAAATGCTAAAGCAACTTACTTTGGAATCTAAATGATGTATGTGATGTTGTGTGATATTTATTAATTACTTCCTTTGTTGGCCAGACCATTTTTAATCAAATAAATTGTACATATTGCAGACTAGCTTTCCGCCCGCGACTTCGTCCGCGTAGAGACATTTAACGGGCAAAACATTACTTCATTATAGCACAGTCAGTTGAAAAGTAGCCTATGTCCTTTCTCAGGCTCTGGACTATATCTCCCTATGCATCTCCCTATGCATGAAAGCGTAACAAACAGACAGAGTAACTTCGGATTTATAATATTAGTAAGTACGTAAGGATGTTGGCACCACTACATATACCACCAAGATCAAAATACTATTTTAAAATGTCAATGGTAACTTACCAAAAGCTGGTGTCGATGTTGCTCCAAAGGTAGGCGCAGTTGATGTAGCCCCGAAAGCAGGTAAAGTTGATCCAAAACTAGGTGTCGAGCCGAAGCTGGGTGTTGTAGTGGCTCCAAATGCAGGGGCTGCTGAGGCGGCCCCAAACGTGGGTGCAGTGGAGGCAGCTCCGAAGGCGGGCGTCGCGGTCGCAGCGCCGAAAGCAGGCGTGCTAGTAGCGGCTCCAAAGCTAGTGTTAGCGGTCCCAAAGGCTCCGGCCGTGGATGTGCCGAATGCAGGAGTCGTGGTACCAAATGCAGGGGTGGCAGCACCGAACGCGGGGGCTGAGGTCGCCGGCGTCGACCCAAAGAAACCAGTCGAAGGTTGCGAGGTGGCCGTCAAACCGAATCCAGGAGTTGCTGGTCTAAAACATATTGTTCAACAGTGAAAAGTCGAATATTCCCACTAATTGTCTCATGTAAAATGCATCATAATTAGTAAAGGATGCGTAAAATTAACTTACACAGAATAAAATTTAAAAAGGACAGTTTCATGATTAGTCAACACATAAAAAAGTACAAGTTTATAGGTTATTTTCAACAATTTTGACAAATTATTTTTAATTCGGCTAAAAGGTATTTTTAAATAGTACACATTATAATACGTACATAATGACGTTAAAAGCTAATATGACTTTTTAAAATACCTTAATTTTACACCAAAGAGGTTTACTTCAAAGAGATACTTACTTGGCCGCGCCAAAGTTAAATCCTCCTCCGAGACCTGTGCTAGCCGGAGCGCTCGACGGCGTTCCGAACGAAAACGACATTTTGATCTTTACAAATTACTTTTTTCTCAAATAACTATCACAAACAATTCGTAATTCCCAAGAAAATCAGTTACAATATTTGCAACGAACAAACACCCTCCAACCGGCCATGACTATTTGACACTTGACTGACATTTTTTTTCTTTAATAAAGCCAGCAGCGGAGTGGATTTGTCAAATCATATCGATTTAGAAAATTTAATTATTGCAAAATGAATCACTTGTGCAGTGGAGGATATCTTATGAAATCATGCAGAGTTACTTTCAAAACTAGTCCAGTGAATGTTGGCATACCTTTCAAGATGATTGAATATCAAAAACCTTTCCCTATACTTTTACCACCGAATGTGATTGTTCCGGATGATTTGTCGAATAGACTCATTTCTGGGAATGTACGACACGAATCATCAATTACTAAAGTAACCAACTGTGTTAATTGCACTTTTTTGTGAATTAAAATACCTTATTAAATATTTTCCCAATTACATACATATTTCTTATAAATCTTGTGAAACAAGTGACATCTATTGTGATTTACGCCAACTCTGGCTGCAAGTTATGACTTCAGATTGTTTTATGTGTTGTATAGATGGCGCTCTTCGGTAAAATTATATTTGCTTGTTTCTTATCACTGTAACTTGTAAAAAATAAAATTATTTAATTAATTTGATCACTAGCTCTGCATTATTTGCAGCGATTCCGTCCATGTAGAGTAATTTGTCGCGACAACCACAATTCCTATATAGCGCAGTCTAGTACCTACTTACTATTGAATTTGTAGCCTCAGGCTGCAGAGTTTAGAACTTTAGATTTTACCAATTTTCATAAAATTGGTTCAATTATTTGGCGTGTAAGCGTATTTACTGATCATAAATAAGCTAAAGCATTTTAAAAGGCTCTGAGAGCATATTTTTCAGAGAGAGCGTTGTTTTTTAGGAGTGAGAGTCATCGTATCGTATCTCAGTTAGGAAAAAAGCTCGCGTGATTGTGAGATAGGTACCTAATTACTACGAAAAGTAAGTAGGGCTATAAGATTTGAGATTGTTTTCAATGCATTTTAATTTTTAATTTGTACCTACGCGAACAAGAAAATGAAAGTAAATTCCTATTGAATTCGTAGCCTAGGCGGTCGTCGAGGGTCCTGGAGAAGTTTGACATAACGTGCCAAGAAGAAAAAAGGGGGGCCCTTGATAAAATCCAGCAACGTTATCAGACGTCCGACCGAGTTCGTTGAGGCGGCAATCCGACATGACCGATGAGAGATCAGGCGCAGGACCACCGGCTTAACGTGCTTTCCGACGACTCCGGGCTCTGTAATTTTTTAACAGAAAAACTCACATATTTTGCCCGATCCCAGACTTGAACCGCGGACCTCCTTACGCAGCGCTTGCTACCAATAGACCAACGTTACTGTTCAATGAGGGTGTTCGCGTATAAGAACTTCACTAGATGGCAATACGTAGGCGTGAGGTCTAACTGCTTCGTGATTGGTGAATATTGACATGTCTCTCAATGTCACGTCAAAAATAACCAATCACGCTGCAGTTGGACCTCACGCCTACGTATTGCCATCTAGTGAAGTTCTTATACGCGAACACCCTCATTGTCAGCCAAACTCGGGGCAGGGAGTTAGGTGCAGCCGTTCTCGAGACGAGATCTAGTTACTAAGAATTTAATTTAAGTCGAGACGTTGTATCGGAGCGATCGTGAAGCCGACGATATTGCTCTGAATAATTGAAATGCTTGCGTATACATTACAAAATCAAATCAAACTCTCGATTCAACCCTTCAACCAAGGGTTTTAACAAAAGTCGCGGTCGAAATGAGGTGATATTAAAATTTAAACCCTATTTTGTGCGATTTGAACATCAGTGTTGGTTTCGTGTCTGGGTGTGTTATTCATATATTTGAGTTTAGTACATCACGGTTGTATCTAATATACTTTAATAAAATTACTTATTTACAAGTGTATGAAATTTAGTTAGTATGAAGGACGTAGGTACGTAATGTATTTATTATTTTTATTGTATTTATAACATAGAGATAAAACATTCCATCAAAATAGACGCAAATAGCTAGTACTTTTACCTTACAAACGGTCCGAACTTGACATCCAAGCTGAGGTGCCCACAATTCGGCCGAATCAAGTTGTATCCAAGGTCATAAAATTGTCGAGGCAAGGTCTTGTTTATCTGTCGGGCCACTTCGGTTTATTGACAGTAAAACTTGTGACGGGAATCCCAATCTGTCTTGGGGTTTAAAACCACCTCTAACCGGGGAAAGAAAGAAAATAAATTTGTTTTCTTTGTCAAGGATGAACAAAAAGGCCATAATAATACGTTCACTAATTTAAAACTAAACCCGGTTGGGGTTTTCAGACTTTAGGTACGGTCCATGGACCACTATAAAGCACTCGTCAACTTGATGCTAGTTCAGGGTTCATACATATCCAAAGGGTAAATGGAAACCTACTAGGACGTCTCTGTCCGAAAATTCTGTCCGTTCGTCTGTCTGTCAAATTATGTATTTCATTTGCTGTCCCTAAACAAAATTAAATAGATATTTATGGACTGCTCCCGTATGGGAGTTGTATAACAACGGATTTGATAAAAATGTAAATCAATACCACAGGACATCGATCGAACATCACATAAGTACATATTTGTCCCGAAAGGAAATCGAACACACGACTTTGGAGCAAGAGGAATTAGCACTATATTAGCGATCGATGCAGTAATTTCAGCCATGGCGGCCGATCTCAATTGAGATCAGCCAAGTGCGCAGGACATATTATAGGGCACAAGTGTGCGCGCAAACACAAGTACACTCTCTATTCCTTTACTCTCATAATTCGGTGAGACAGCAATCCGACATAACCGAGGAGAGATCAGGCGCAGGACCACCGGCTTAACGTGCTTTCCGAGGCACGGGCCGCCAACTTCCTAACTCCGGGCTGAGTAATTTCATTACAGAAAAACTCACACAAATTTTGCCCGACCCCGGAATCGAGGACCTCTCGGTCCTTACGCAGCGCTTGCTACCAATAGACCAACGAGGCAGTATGTCAGGCATAGTAAGTATAAATCATTACTACTCCTAGTCCTACCGAGCATTGAACGTCTTATCTTCCGCCTCTGCGGAACGAAACGAATGGCAGCAAACGTATTCGTTTGGATGATATACCCAGTGAAGTAAAACAGCAATTTAAAAGATTGTTTATTTATCGTTTACGTGAGGCGCGGCTAACTCAGCTATCCCCAAACTTACATTTACACACCTATTTACTTCCAAACCAAAAGGTTAGAGTTAGGATTTAAAATTAAAAAGCTTCGCTCAAACTTACCTGTATAGATATACAAATTGTTTCTGGCTAATGATATTTGAAAACTTATATCATTTATTTAATTTTTTTTAAATTAACCTTTGTCATCCCAGTGCTGGGCACTGGTCTCCTCCAAACTTGTCCACACCATAAACATTAAAATATTTACTATGCCTTTGAATAATTTTATAACATCTATTAATGGCTCAACAAACTCTTTTCCAGTATAGTGCTCAGAGCTTATTCACGAAATATTTGATTGCATATTAATTTCTTTCAAAATTATCATTATTGGTAAAACATCGTCGGTGGCCGAGTGGTTACGGTCGTTGCTTGCCTTGCGAGACTTTGGCAGTTCAAACCCCGCCACGCACCAAAGTATTTCTCAAATTTGAAATTCATATGTACAATTATTCGACGCTTTAACGGTAAAGGAAAACAGCGTGAGGAAACCTGCACCTATGAAGAAATTCTTGGTCGTGTAGTCTACCAACCCGTGCTTGGGTAACGTGGTTGACTAAGGCCTGATCACCCTAGTTTAGGGTAGGCCTGTGCCCCAGCAATGGGGACGTATATGGGCTGATGATGATTATGGGTAAAATATGACGGTAAGTTGTATTCCTTCTTGCACAAGGTTGCTTTGTTAATTTCCATTTTTAGCCTAGAATTTCGGTCCAAACTTTGAGAAACACAGGCCCAAATCATCTCCGCCTCTCTATAAGGCTTTGCTGTATTTATATTGACAAAGTGTATCTCATCAACGTTTTCCATTCCGTTTGGAATCGAACTTAAACCCGATTTTTCCGAGTGGAGTTGTTTGTTCACAATCGACGCGCTTTAACTACCAATATTTATTCGAAACCTATCTCGATACAGCGGAAGACGCGCTACAAAAAAGCGGTGATCTTGAATAACAATTTATTGGAATTAAAATGTTTGAAGGGATTAAACGTGCTTTTTAAATAATATTAACATGAGATAATCTTATTAGGATCAATTTTTGCTAGTTTTCGGCAAAAGGCAACATGCATAGAATTTTGTTTTTGTATCGTCGAGTTTTTAATATAAAATCTTAATAAACTTAAGAAAAAATTGAAATTCTTTAATTTTGGTCGTGTTGAATAAAATTAACAATGAATAGTTGAATGTAAAAATTAACCATACAAAAAACAATAATATTATTACTATTCATTAAAAATAACTTCATGCTACATTAATCTAGACACGCGGTAGCGTGTCAAGCCAAGGTTTAAGAAACAGAACTGGCGAGCCGCACCGTGTGTAATATTACACGAACCATTTGGAACCACTTTTGAACCCCTCATAAATCAAAAACTATTTCACATAAACGTATCAAATTTGGCTCATATGTTGTGACTTGCGAGATAAATATGTGTTCTAAATTTCATAAGCTTATCTCAAACAGTTATTTAGATATTAATGTCCAAAAATCCTCATTTTTATCATTGACTGACTGACAGATCAAAATTCTAACCCAGTTCCAAATGACCTAGAGAGTTAAAATTTGGTATGCAGATAGGTAATTACATGAATACAAAGGAAAAAATAAAAAACTGGCAATTTTTTAATAATAAGGTTAGGTTCTATTATGAACGCTTAACAAAAATACCAATTAGGTAGTGCCTAATAACGCCTATATACCGGGAAGGCAGAGCACTAAGTATATATTTAGGTATACTTACTTATTTACAATTAAGAGTAGGTACTTATAGTCGGTTTTCATATTTATTACTTAGGGTAGGTACCTACATAAAGTCTAGTTTTAGTTTTGAATTTGTCCTTTTCAAAGGACCCACGGCGTTACGATGATATATACTTTTCTACAAAAAGTAATGATATCCAATCAAAAACATAAATGTGAAATGAGAGCCAAGTTCAATATTGCCTTGGTTGTTGACTTCAGCGACAAAAGAAGTGAGATCTAAATGGGTGCCAAGTTCAATGGTCAACCCAGAAATTTATTTATAAGTAACACTATAACATACCTATCATATCTTCTTATAACATAAGATAATGTATGGTGGTAGCCTATGAAGGTCTGTCTTGGCTAGTTTTCATATATGAATTATAGCCGTCGCAAGTTCTAAGCCTACAAGTATTTGTCGGTTTTTATTTTATAATTCCGAAAATTTGGATTGTTGGTAGAAACTAGCAAGCGAACATAATAATACGTTGGTAGGTTTATAGAAACTAGCCAAGACAGACCTTCATAGGCTACCACCATACATTATCTTATGTTATAAGAAGATATGATAGGTATGTTATAGTGTTACTTATAAATAAATTTCTGGGTTGACCATTGAACTTGGCACCCATTTAGATCTCACTTCTTTGTCGCTGAAGTCAACAACCAAGGCAATATTGAACTTGGCTCTCATTTCACATTTATGTTTTTGATTGGATCAATATCATACAATAAGTACGTAATATATCTCTTTTATTTTTTTATTAAATAAGGAATACTGATAACAGATAAACATATGAAATTGTGACAAATGTCAATTGATTCATTAACCTTACATAAGCCAGTACCTATATCGGTATATCAGTAACTCAGCATAATGCACACTACAGCTGGTTCATGTGGCGATACCTTCCTTTGTTCTACTACCTACATAACAGCTAGCTAGGCACTATAGCCCGGCGTCGCGTCGCATCGACCGCCACAGGTGGCGGGTAGGACAGACTTCCCGGTTCAGGCAAGGCGTAACTCAGCACGGAGGTTTTATAGCTCACCCCCTCTGAACAGTCTTATAGTTTAATTGAGAAAGCAACTTAAAGGGGATTGGGTAAAGTTGGCGTCGTTTTCAATTTTCGCGGTCACTCATGAAAGTTATATATTTTGAAAGAACAATTTAAACAAACACTTTTTTATGGAGTACATACATATAGCTCAACTATTTTGGAGCCGAGATATAACACTATATAGTTTCATAGTAAAAATTAATTGATCTTCATCATCATTCTCCTGCCCTTGTCCCACGCAAAATGGGGCCGGTGCAACATTGTGTACTTCTTCAACTCGGTCCTATGTTAGGTAAGATAAACACCTTTGCGACATTCTTTGACCAATACACAGCGTTACGCTCATATTAAAACGGCACAATCATTAACATTGAATTTTAAGTAGTTATCATGACGATGTGCTATGGACCTCAATACGTAAACATACATTCCTCTTGAAATCTGTCTAAATCAAGTCCGATGTATAGTTTTCAAGATTTATACATAAGGGCGGACAGACTTTACTTTATTTATTTATTGATTCACCAACACTTGTTATTAACCTGTATCATTTTATAGCAGCTGGCCAAAGCTCTCCCTAAACCTTTCCACTGCTGTCCATCTAAGGCTAAGACTTCCATCCCTTTGATGTCTGCACCAAATCGTCAAACCATCTTTTCCCCAGGAAGCTTCAATTCGTCTACAACTGGTAGCGACTATAATTTTATAATATTACTAGTGACCCGGCCTCGCTTCGCTTCGAGTATACATATATACCTACATACATAACAACCTTCTTCGTAAATCCCTCCATCTATTCAATATATTGAAAACCGCATCAAATCCGTTGCGTAGTTTTAAAGATTTAAGTATACATAGAGACAGACAGACGCGGGAAGCGACTTTGTTTTATACTATGTAGTGATTAATTAGTGATACATACAAGAGTCTTTCTTAAAAAAAATGCAAGTCAGGTCTGGAGTCTTAGTAAAAAAGTAAACATCCCAAACGTTCAAGTTTACGTCCTAGCGTTGTCTGTCTGCGTTCTATTGCATTACCGATTCTTCGACCTGCACTTCCGAGCCTGGAATTTCTCAGACACGTAAATTACGAGCCAAGTCGTAGTAGATTTTGTTGTGTCTTTAATGAAATTGTAGAGGTAGCGGTCGTAACTTAGGTGCGGTGGGGAGAAAGGAGGAAGGGAGGTATCTGACACCTTTCTTGGTGACTCTTGCACGGCATGCATGAACTAAGGTGTCCGTCTGATTCCAATGAAAATCAGTAAACTGCGCAGGAACAATCCAAGGCTAGGATTTGTTTTTTCACCGTCATCAGCCCATATACGTCCCCACTGCTGAGGCACGGGCCTACCCTACACTAGGGCGATCAAGCCTTAGTCAACCACACTGGCCAAGTGCGTAGGTGTGCAGATTTCCGCACGATGTTTTCCTTCACCGTTAAATCGTCGAATAATTGTACATGTGAATTTCAAATTTGAAAACACAGTGGTATGTGGCGGGGTTTTGAACTGTCGGCCTCTAGCATGGCAAGCAATGACCTTAACAATGGCTACCGACGCTTTTTTTATTCACATGGACCAAATAAATAATACTTTTTTAAATAAAGTGGTTTGTCAAGTCAACTACACTGTACACAATGATTATATTCTGCAACGCAATAACTTAAATTTTTTGTTTACATTAATTGCCTCTCATGTTATTGATAGGCCGAAATCAAAACATTTCGTTTAATTACTCATACATATCATGTATGAAACATGAGGCCAATTAAACAGGGATGTATTTAGGCCCAAATTAATTAACCTGCTGCGGGCTAGTCGTGTAAAATTGCATTTATCTATGCGGGCGCGTTTCCATTGAAACTATAATTAAAATGGAGAACTAGCAAATGACCAAAATGTTTTTAGTGTCACGGGTTATTTGGAAGAAATAGTTTATGGTAATAAAATGGCCTAAATTTCAAGTAGGTACGTAGGTAGGTAGGTAGGTCTTTGGTGTTTGTGAAGGCAGTTCTGGTATGCATATTGTTTTTCTTTTTGGCAATAAAAAATACATATTTTACATGTATACTTATATGTATACATAATAAGATTAATAACCTACACATACCCAGATACAAATGAACTTATTAATAGTTTATTATGACTAGCATAGCATAACAACGTTTAGGTTCATGACTTTATCAATTTCGAACCCGGCAAACGAGCTCATACCTTCATTTTGACTATGTTTCAAAAGTATGGGCACGTTTCGTTGTTTGTTAACACAAAGTGGCGTATGCGAAGGGACTTAGGGCGCTGCCTCATTGGTGCATAAAAAAGTACTACAGTAATAAAACTAAAATTTAAATTATCATTACTATATCTAAAAAAAACAGGAATAAAAACATGAATAGTGAGCAGCTCTCAGTTTGCGGCGTTTCACCCGCTCATTCTGTGCCTCAAAAACTTTAACCGATTGAAAGTGAAAAAGCGTTTAGCAGCGACAGAGCAATGGAAACGTGGTGGCTATGCGGCGTTCGATCCGGAACAAAGGTAATGTCGCGCGGCGCGTCGGGCCGCCACAGGACTGCGACAAAACGGCTATCCGTCCGATGTCGGTGATAGATCATATCTAACTTTACGTAACTTATAATAATATTGTAATGTGTAACTGTTTTTTGTTCCTAGTAAAATAAAATAAATAAGGCGTCCGACCGATTTCAGCCATGGCGGCCGAACTCATTTAAGATCAGCCAAGTGCACAGGACAAATTATAGTGCTAAGTATGCGCGCAAACACAAGTGCACTCTCTATTCCCTTCCTCTCATAATTCGGTTAGACAGCAATCCAACATGACCGATGAGAGATCGGGCGCAGTACCACCGGCTTAACGTGCTTTCTGAGGCACGGGCGTTCAACCGTCAACTTCATAACTCCGGGCTGAGTAATTTCGTTACAGAAAAACTTACACAACTTTTGTCCGACCCCGAACTCGAACCGGGGACCTCTCGGTGTTTACGCAGGGCTTGCTACCAATAGACCAATAAGGCAGTTAACATAACATAATTATTACATGGTCCTCCAGAATTGACTGACTCGGTGGAATAGTGATTAGTGACCCAGGGTCACTACCTATAGTTCCAAGGGTCGTGGGTTCGATTTCCACCCGGGACAAATATTTGTGTGCCTCGGTCAAACATCGGTGTTTGTTCCGTGTCTGGGTGTGTTTTTAAATGTGTAGAGTTCGAGCAAAAATAGACAATATTATGTTGAAAAAAAATTGTTACACATTTGTAAAATTGTTTTTGTGAGGCAATTTTTTAAGCAAAGTGTTTGAATGTTAAGAACAGATCGGCATAGAAAGTTATATCGGGTTCGGGTAAGAAGAATTGGCTCTTATATGTAAAACATTTAAAAATCTTTCATCAAAGACCGATAAAAGATTTTTCAACGTTCAAGACGGCATAAGTGATATATCTTTAATACCAGAACTTAAACACTACAATAAAATTAGTGTAGTGTAAAAGTAAAAAGGAATTATCCTCATTAAGATTTTAAGTTAAACGAGACTTTTGATCAGGTGGTCACTTTAGACCAAGATGGTGCCAATACCGAGCCAGATTTCTGTAGAATTCAATAACTTTTTCAATCTATTCTTAAACCGGAATCCAGGGAATTGTAATAAAATATTCCCAAGAAACTTTCCGACCGGTTTCCGAGGGGGTCCAAAAAGAATATAGGTACTTCGGTAACGGCGAAGACAATGTGTACAATATCAAAGTTTGATTTTCCACGATTCATTGCGAGCGCCTAGGGCCAACTTTAATTGCCTTCCGAGATTTTTAATTACTAACTCCGCGAGAGTATTCTTCGTCGGTTCGCCTTCGGTACGACTATGGACATTGGTTTTTGTTAGAGTTTCTAAATTGCTGACTTTACTTTGTATAGTGTGGTATATAAATCTAATAATAAATTATTTATTATTTATACTCGTACATGCGGGACATGCAGATGACGGGTGAGTTTCGAAAACTTTTCCTGAACACATGGGTACTTAATGTAGTAATCTTTTGGCAACAATAATTTATTGAAATAGCCTATAGTAAACCTTGTAATTAGCTATTTATTAGTGAAAGTCCCGTTGAAATTCGTCCACCGTTTTGGAGATTAGCGGGAACAAACAGACAATTTTTTTTTTAAAATTGTATTTTTGTAATTGGTACCCGATATAGATCCATACCTATTTAGTAAAAAGTTGTTTAAATATTACAAACAGACACTTCGATTGTATCATCCATACAATTTTATATAGTTGTATGCATGAGACAAAGTTCAGATCGCTAGCGGTAATTATCATTTCAGCCAGTATACAGATCAGACACTGCACCGCTGTAAGTAGGTAACGAAAATTTCCCTTTTTATTGTGGAAGACAAGTTGATATTTCATTTTGCCCGTCATTGGTTCGCTCTGAAGTTTTTTAATTCATTATCCTTGCTACTGCGTGTCAGGTCCGTGTTGCCTCATTCATTGTTATTAAAATGTTTTGTTGCCCACAATTTCATTTTACATCAAAGGAATGTCGTGATGATAAATACAGTAAATAGACATTAACTACATATATTTAAGTAGTATGTAATTCGAAATTTCTGGTTCCAGTGATATAGGCCTAGAGTCTAGTGCAGTGGCCGCTGCCTAAATGTGTAATATTGTTAGTTTAAGATGTTTAAATCTATGTCGTATTTTAGTTAAGTTTCTTTCATAAATATAATATTATTATTATACAGTACTTAAATGCATGTGCAATGCCTAATTGTTCATCGAATTATAAATCAACAAAATATCGAACTCCTGTACAAAAACAATTATAATTATGTTTATTAATCATAATTTGTTTTTTGATATGTACTTCGAACTATCTTCCTATGTGTACGCGCATTACACGTACCACGGCACGAAATTAGAAAAATGTTTAATTTTTTACCGAGTTCAATAAAAGGAGGAGGTTTCTCAATTCGACCGTATAAATGTTTTTATTCTGTGTTCGTTATTGACAAAATTGTAGGCTATTACATTTGTGTGATCTGTGCAATTGGCTGATCTCCATTTAGATAGGCCGCCATGGCCGAAATCGGTCGGACGCCTTATATTGATACCATAAAAATATACTTCTTTAAAATTAAAATGAGACAGTACGAAGTTCACCGTGTCAGTAAGTAAATTTTTTTTAATTAGTCTTTTTTAATATTGTGTCACCAAAAAAGCGCTATATGCGAAATCCTTCGCAATCCGACAAATGAATCGTGCACGATTACGTTTGCTCTGATTTCTGATTGTCAAATCGGCGTCCCGTGGTCCTACCTGCGAGCTGCGTCCCGACTATCTTATAATGGTCCAAGATCCCAGAGCTGCCAGACATCACTTATTTTCTAATGGACAAAATATATACGATTGAGTAGTGTTGGGGTGTACTATCATCATATGACTAGTTGCTACCTTGACCAGACGGCCATTTTTCAGATATCAACCAATCAAGGTACATAGAAACACTGCTCACCTTACTTAAATTCTGATGGCTGATTTTAACATATATTTCACACAATATCATTAAAAATCAGGATTCATTACTCCCAGACACATGCGGTCGGCGGTTTTACCTTACAGACGCTTTAAAGCTATGAAAAAATTTTTACTTTTACTTATTTTCTGATGCTTGATTTTTATATATGTTATTCAAACAACTAAAAAGTGCTCACCTGACCGCAATAATTATAGAATTGTACCTTACAAACTATTTTATTAGAAAAACTTAACTAAATTCAATGAAAAAAAAAAACTAAAACAGTTGGGTCTGGTGAATGTTTGGCCCCTTGGATCGGTCTGTCCGTTTGCAAAACGTTTTAAAATAGTTGTTTGAATAACATATATAAAAATCAAGCATCACAAAATAAGTAAAATTAAGTAAAAGTAAAAATTTTTTCATAGCTTTAAAGCGTCTGTAAGGTAAAACCGCCGATCGCATGTGTCTGGGAGTAATAAAACCTGATTTTTAATGATATTGTGTGAAATATATGTTAAAATCAGCCATCAGAATTTAAGTGAGGTGAGCAGTGTTTCTATGTACCTTGATTGGTTGATATCTGAAAAATGGCCGTCTGGTCAAGGTAGTAACTAGTCATATGATGATAGTACACCTCCACTACTCAATCGTATATATTTTGTCCATTAGAAAAATAAGTGATGTCTGGCGGCTCTGGGATCTTCCTCTATAAGTGCATCCTGGTCACGCATCGATCGCAGAGTGTTATAAGGCATTGAACCAACTACCCTATTGAAACATTGAAGGTCCACTGTTGGACGTACCAACTGTGGACTGGGATAGGCTGATATAAAGTGTCCGATCAATTTCGGCCATGGCGGCCGAACTCAATGGAGATCGGCCAACTACGCACTATACTCAATACTACATATTGTAGTGCACAAATGTACGCGTGAACACAGTGCACTCTCTGTTCCCTAATCCTCATAGTTCGGTGAGACAACAATCCAACATGGCCGATGAGAGATCGGGCGCAGGACCACCGGCTTAACGTGCTTTCCGAGACATGGGAGGCATCCGCCAACATCCTGACCTCGGCCTGGGTAATATCTTAACAGAAAAATTTACACAAATTTTGCCCGACCCAGGACTCGAACCGGGGACCTCTCGGTCCTAACGCAGCACTTGCTAGACCATCGAGGCAGTAATGTCAAGTCAGTTAGGCTGATCTAAATAAATAAATATTACACAACATCACATACATTGATCTAATCCCGTGGTAAGTAGCTTAAAAAGCACTTGTGTTACGGAAATCAGTATCAACAGTGGATACACAAATAAACTTAAATATATTTAATACTACACCCAGACACGGAACAAACACTGATGTTCGTCACACACAAATATTTGTCCCGAGTGGGAATCGAACCCACGACTCTTGGAACCGTAGGTTTAGAACATGAGTTACTAACCACTGTTCCACCGAGCCAGTCAAAAGTGATATGATGGCGATGATGAAATTTTTTTCTGATGGGTGGTTGTCAAATCGGTGTCCCGTGGACTAATCTGCGTCCCGACAATCTTATAAGTGCATCCTGGTCACGCATCGATCGCGGAGTGTTACCAGGCTTTGAACCAACTACCCTATTGCAAAAGGCAGGCGACTGAGGATAAGTCGCAAGCGCATAAATACCTCATATATGTATAGAACAGCTGGCTTGTGTCCGTTGACCTCATATTTGGTACCTCTCGCCTGATTGCCATCAAGTGGAAAAAGGTCAGCCTGAACGTCATTATAAATATTTAAAAAAATACGTCCAGGTAAAAATTAACATTTCTTGAATAATTACTAAGCTAAATGTTACCAGGCTTTGACCTGAAGGCGTTAGGCGAACTAGCGAACTAGCGAACGGTGCACGCACCTAATTTCTACATATTCGAATTTACATGCTTCGACTGACTCGGTGGAACAGTCGGTTCGATTCCCACTCGGGACCAATATTTGTTTGATGGACGTAGGTGTTTGTTCCGGGTCTGGGTGTGATATTAAATGTGTTAAAGTATATTAATGTATTGTATACCACTGTTGTTACTCATATCCATATCACACGGAATCAGATCAATGTATGTGACGTTGTGTAATATGATAATTCGGTAAACGAATTAAAAAGAAGTTATGATAACAGAATACATTGCAATACAAGTTTATTTAGCACACAGTAATACATACTTTATGACATTATGGAGCTAACTACTTTACATGCATTTTCCTTTGGAAAAAAAGTTGGGTCTATTGTCCAAAAGGTGAAACTATATCTTAATTAACTTCTACGCATTCCTTTAAAGGTATATAAATGTATTTGAAATTTCATTGATATAAGTGAGATAAAGTTTCAGTTATTGTTAGTTATTTTTAGTTTTTATTTTTGTTATATTAAAGTTGTAAACTTAGTTTTAGTAGTAAACTAGTGACCCGCACACGCTTTGCTTCGGGTATATTATACATAAAAACCTTCCTTCTTAAATGCCTCTATCTATTTACAAAACCGCATCAAAATCCGTTGAGTAATTTTCAAGATTTAAGCATACACAAGGACACACAGCGAAAGCGACTTTGTTTTATACTTTGTATTGATGAGGCAGCCTCCCCTTAAGCTGATCGTAAAGACAGAACACATTCTAGTGTAGGTGTCATAGATAAACTGCTGTAAAAAAAATACAACTAAGTAGGTAAATAAATATTTGAATACACACATTGTAAACCTATTTTGTAATTCTACTTGTTGGAAATAAATATTTTTGTATTTTGTATTATGGGTATATAGCCATTTATATAGCCTTTTAAAGTACAAAGCCATTCAAGTTTATAGTTGTACTACTGAATTAAGGTTTATGTTCTAGCAACAAAAAAAAATCAGAATAAATGAATTTGAAATTGAGTCAGAGCCTATTGGCACTTAAGTTCAATAAGACTAAACTTGTGTGCCAAAAGGTCTGGGAGACCTCAGCGTAGTGTCGTTGCTCCCGTAGGGGAAGTAATTTTTCTCCAACGAAAGTAGTAAATGAATCCTAAACTGGCAACACCGGCGGACACGCACACATGCACGCCTAGACTGCACCAAACAGAACAAAATGTGCAGCGAGACAACAAAGAGTCTGAGTCGTTTGCAGCCCGTTCCGATATCGCCCTTATGCCCTACAGAATAAGGGCGGCAGGGACAGGAAGAGATGTGTTAAGTGAAGTTTATACTTAATTGCATTTAGGGATTTCACAGAGATGTTGGGGTGTCGGTTTTTGTTGCTTAGATTGGATTTGTCTGAAGTGACGATAAATATTGTTTTAGCTGTTCGACAATGTTTTAAAGTCGAACATAATTTATATGGAAACTTTAAGTTCATGAAATCATTATTGTAAATAAATGTCCTATATAATATACCAGCAAGTTGCAAGTTATTTTTTTAAGAACAGGCTAATCCTAGTGTGGGGAAAATATCGTCAAGTACCCTTTGTTTATCGTAAAATTATGTTCGTTTGTGATAATCATTGATCGTTGTAAAAAAAATATGTATCACGTAGAATATAACGGTAGAAGAGTCAATAAACGAGTAAAACCTACTATTATACATATGTACTCAGGATTGCAAAATTACCACAGTCACCACAGGATTTAATTTACCAGTATAATTCTAATACTATGTATGTATATCCGTTTTCATTGCGATTGTAACCACAACCGCAAATAAAATTATATAGCCCAACTAATAATCTCATAATAATATTAAATTCTGTTCACGTATGTAATGTTTTGACATTTAAAACAATTAACAAATGATTTATAATATAAGTAAAATTTGATTGCATGGTTTTGAAGACTTTTATATTTTAAGCAAAAAGAAAGGAAACTGATTTTTTTTGGTTTAATTATAAATTTTTAGCCAAAATGTTTGTATGAAATGTCTTCGAGAAGTCATTATTTTACTCCAGAACTTTTTTCTTTAAGTTTGAAAATCATTACATGTTGGATATTTATTTCTCACTAGTGGTCCCGGCGAATTTCATACCGCCAATAGTATAAGGGTGAATTTCCCGACACCAAATCGTAAACGGCACGGCTGAAACTGCTAGTGCAGGATGGCACTTTTAACTTGTAATATTTTTTTAGATAAAAGGTGTTGTCTCCTATAGGTGACTATAAATATTTTTAAATTATGATTATCGCTAATTAGGTAAAAAAAATCTTAAACCCCCAATTGTATCATATCGGTGACGCGGCACAATTTGTTTTTCAGTATACTTTTAATCATATTTTAAAAACAGTTGATTTTTAGGGATTTAACTTTTTTTATTTAAATCCTTAATAATGACAGTACCTTATTGCGGAAAGTTCAATACAAAATCTGTTATATTTAATGAATGGTAAGTACAAATTCACGTGTCCAAATGAGATATGTCATCGCGGTGAATTTTCGTTGTACGCGAATATCTAGGCATCGAAAAACACTAGCTTCTTGCCACTGCGCAGTAAATCTGCGCATCAGTGCCGCCTAAGCGCTTAACGTAAGAGGACGTGTGTTGCTGTTTGCAGTTCCCGCCAAAAACGTAAGTAAGTCGGTTTCGGTGACTGCGTACCGTTTTTTGTCATTCACGTGAATGGATATAAGTTGTGATCCAATCATTCGGTATGTCTATAAAATCTATGTACTATTACTAAATGTCGCTCAATTAAGTAGGTCGTATCAATTTATTTCTTTTATTTATATTTTCCTTGTTGTGCTTATTTTTATGGGCTGTATATAATATCGGTGACCTCATTCCGGTGAATTCGGTGACCTAAATTGACCACCGGAATGAGAAAAAATATCATTCCAGTGACTTTTTTCATTTCGGTGAGAATTTGGTAATTTCGGTGATTATTATCTTCATTTCGGTGATTTCTTTTGTCATTCCGGTGTCAAATTACTTCATTTCGGTGAATAAAGACCTTAATTTATTTTGTTACATTGTAATTTCGAAAGGAATATATTTTTATTTTTATTGTTGATAATTACAATATATTTGTTGATTTATTCTTACATGTTCCCAAATGAATTTCAGATTAAATTATTAAAATCTATGTGTGGTCGTAATCAATACCTTTATTTTTCACTAGCTGTGCCCGCGACTTCGTTTGCGTGGGCGATTTTTCATACAAAAGATTTTCCGGATTATTCCCGTTCCCGTGAGAATTTCGGGAATTCCTTTCTTAATGCACCTCTACGGTACCTAAACTACGTCCTTACCAAATTTCAAGTGCCTACGTTTAGCCGTTTAGACTGTGCATCGATATGTCAGTCAGTGATTCTTCTTTTATATATTTAAGACTCTGGATTAAAGTAATAACAGATTAACTTGAAATGTTTGTCAACAGCATCTAAAGTCAAATGATGAAGTTCAAAATGGTAAGTTATTCTTCTTCTTCTTCTTCTTTTCGTGTCGATGGCAAAACACTTAAAATTATTTTGGATAATTCCGCCAACCGGACCGCGGTTGTTGACCCTTCTATCAGCTCAATTTGTGTACAGGAGTCGGGGCAGGCGGGGCATGAAGTGAGATGAGCCATGGACAATGGTGAGAGACCACATAGGCACGCGATATCCTCCTGTCCAGGAAACCCCACCTAAACATAATTATCTTTGCATTGTCCAACCTGGCTACGGAGTCTGTCCAGGGACCTTCAGGTTAACCATGGCAAATCGTGTCCTGTTGGAAGGGTTTCTGAAGATAGAACCAAGAGGACAGGTGTAGCAAACGAGTTAGACCACAGGTTCAGACGAGCAGAAGACGGATCTGTGTCAAGATTCGGTTCTTTCTAAATCTAAATATAAAGCTATGCCGACTTTAACTTCTGTGGTTGTCCCTGCCATGTTATGTTTAGTCTGGAGAGTGTCTGAACCCTAAGGGTCAAGTGAGGTTTATTGCTATGTTTTCACAGGATTGTGTTTGTGATATGAGCGCCAGGTCATCGGCAACATGGTCGGTCTTTTGTGTAGATGTTGAAAAGTAGTGATTCCAACAAAACGGTCATCCCCAGGGTAGAGACCCTGGGGATTACCGTTTTTTGGGATCGCCATCTGCTTATTTCTTCAGACAAATGGACCTGAAAGCTACGGTTGCGGAGCAGCTCACCAAGTATTTTTATAAATTTCTAGTCATTGACCATCGAGTAGACTTTCCACAAGAGACGCTTCAGGTTCACTGTATCATAAGCTGCTGTCAGATCCACGCATACAGCGCTGTAATCATTCCCATTTCAAAACTATCCTATTTGTGTTATTTATTTTGGTTCACAAAACAGAATAACATCAGTGTAGCTTCTGAATTACAAATACAAATCTTATGGACTAGACGTTTATGATAAAATGGCATGTGTTCGATGACATTGAACGTCTGGTTACAACATGATTTTTTAGGTCTGAATCCTACCTGTTCTGGAATTAAGTGCTGATCTAATAGGTGATAGGCGGTTAAGCAAAAGTCGTTGAGGTAATTTGTATGTGTGACTGAGCAAGGATAATGGGCGGAAGGTTTTTAGGGTCGTCTAGAACTTTTCCCGGTTTTGGAATGGCAATATCAAGATCCATAGACGTGATAATTTCGCAGATTGTAGACAATCATTGAACTTCGGTTGTAACCAGCAAATAGTCATAGGATCCAAGTTTTTAAGTTGTTCTGTGGAAATGTTATCAACACTCGATGCTTTACCAGATTTCAAGTATCTAACACTAAAAATGATATCGTCAAAAGGCTGGCTCAGTAAATTCTCTTTCGGAAGGCATTGTACAAGTTGAATTCTGGGAAGGCGAGTGTACGATTTCTTATTCAGCAACAGTTGATGAGCAATTTTGTTTGCAGTAACTTTACTTGGAACTTTGGAGGAGAGGGCTCACCGGTCCATTTACGGATTGTTTACTATTGTGGGTCATGTCAATGCTGGTGACTGTATTAATCCATTTGGTTCGCTGGTTTGCATAGATAGACAGCATTAAGATTTCACAAGCATCACATGTGTCTTGTGAAAATGGATCGGCATTATAGGCGGATTCATAATTTTTAAACGGCGCAGATGACTCTTGAGTCAAACCCGGGACGTTGGAAGTACGACAGCCTCTTGGGATATGTTGGCACGACGATTTCCAGATGATACCTACGAATCGTTCGTAGTTCGGTAATGAAGCTAGCTTTATAATGGCTTTGTCAATTGTTTAACGAATTATTGCACTACTGCATATTGCACTTAATCGGTCTATGTAAGGTTGGCGGATGGACTTTATGCATTGAGAGCTGAATCTGGAACTGACAAAGATCAAGACTGGGTTGTATCCACGTTTCCATCGACCACTGTTAAACGATTAACGGAGATGCATTTTTATTGATAAGGCCGAAGTTTTAATTTTAGTAAGAAAAAATCTGTTACTGTGTGATGAATACACTCTTCAAAACGTAGGGTGTAGGCTGTATACTTGGTAACAGTTTACTTTTTTTCGGTGACTACATAAGTAATTTCATTTCGGTGTATTGCGTTTCTCATTTCGGTGATGAGAAGTTTCATTTCGGTGAACTCTTCTTTCATTTCGGTGACACCAAAATTTCAAAGTACTATATCTCTTAAGTATATTAATTTAATTTAATGTCGTGTTAAAATTAATTATAACGATAGCGTAAATAACAATTCTACATGGTTGTATTTTCAAAAAAGTAACAAATAAAAAAGTTCACCGAAATGTTAAAAAATATGGACTTGTTGAAATTGACCCATAAACCTTCCCTGGACTACGACAGACATTTTAAAACCAAAATTACCTTAATCGGTATGGGCGTTCTCGAGTTTTAGTCAGACTAACGAACGGCAATTCATTTTTATTTATAAGATTTTACCTGCACGCGCTTCCAACTATAAAAAGCCTAGACACAGGCCATTGCATGTGCCTATCTAAGCTTATTGAACACGACAAAATATTAATTTTAATAATTTTTTTGTCGCCAAAACCTAAACCTGAATTCAGTAGTACAACTATAAACTTGACTGACTAAATACCTTTAAAGGAATGCGTGGGAGGTAGTTCAAGATATAGCCTCACCTTTTGGACAATAGACCCAACTATTTGTCCAAAGGGAAATGCCTGTAAAGCTGGGCCATCAAATTGGCGTATCGTTCTTTATTTTTTCTTTGGTATTGAATATAAATGGAAATAAGCTAATCAGTTTTAAGTAACGTTTGTTTCATGTCTGAATGCATGCAGTATTTATATTTATTTATTTATCGTAGTCATCATCATCATTTCATCATCAGCCCATATATGTCCCCACTGCTGGGGCACGGACCTACCCTAAACAAGGGCGATAAGGCTTTAGTCAACCACGCTGGCCAAGTGCGAGTTGGTTGACTACACAACCTAAGATTTTATCGTAATAATAAAAGAGTTTCGATGGCCTAGTGGTTAGGGCCGCTGCTTTTTATGTGAGGAAAGGCTAGTTCAAACCATGTTACGTTCGGCGCTCTTACGGTGAAGGAAAAAATCTTGAAAAACCTGTGAAGAAATTCTAAGGTTCTTAGAAGTCGACCAATACGTACTTGGCCAGCGTGGTTGATCTAGGCCTGATCGTCTTAGATGTAGGTACGCCTAACTCTCGGTGGGGAAGTACATATAAATATAAAATAAGCGGTGTTTGCTTCTGACCATGATTGGTGTAAAGTTAAACCAATCGATTCGTTGAGCATTAAGTATCTTATGTTTTTGTTAACCCTTAACTACCCAGTAAGCTTTTGTAACGTATCTGCCCAGTAGTGTCCAACAGACACATTTGATAAATATAAGGTGTGATGAGTGAAAAACTAGTTTTTTAGATTAAACAGATATTAAAATGAACTTCAGTAATGTATTTTTGCACTTGTGGATTTACAGATGTATATTTTTTCAAAATTTGTAGCAGTCATTATATGATTGCACTTATCACAGCACTTGATAGAAACGCTGTTAATATCGAAGAGTAAACTAACAACGCTTTATCCTTTTCACAGCAGATTCAGATAATTAGTCAGCAGTATGGTCAGCTTCTACATGGTTCATGGCTGCTAATTGCTTACTTGATGGACTTTCCTTACTTTGTCTCCGTGTATGAGGTGTTACCAATACTGTTGCAATTTCACGCATAAATAGTTTTTTTTGTGTTTTTTATTTTGCGTATGTTCCAATACAATAACATCTTATCATCATCAACATCATCAGCGCATTTCTGTTCACTGCTGGACATAAGCCTCCCCAAATGCTTCTCTTCTCGGCTACTCGCATCCAGCTCCTACCAGCCGTCCTGCGCAGATCGTCACACCACCTGGCCTGCGGGCGTCCTACACAATATATTTTGAATTTGCTAGGTACCTATTCGTTTTATACTGAATTCTAGTACCTACACTCATGAACCATAATCATCACCCTCACTCCGAGAATTATAACTATAATTCTTTCATTACCGTTTACAGTTGCTGGTTCTGTCACATTTTTTTCAATCTCGAATCAGTATGTATGCACAAAAGTATTTTGATCGTTACTGTAAACATGTTCAAGTTGTAAGTTTACGTCTTATTTATCTGAATAATACTGAATAAGAGGACTATTATGTGGTGTATTGTGTGTCTAATCACTGATATGCGAGACGAAAACAAAGACGACAATTATAACACAAAAAGTGGTGTCAGATTATTATGGCTATAAAATATTAATCTTTATGACCCACCCGACATCATAAGATTATACGTTAATATAAATAAAAAACAAACTTTGTTCACATTCTCAAACAAAATGTTATTGTGTCCGTTGGACACTTGTGGGTTGATGAAGTACTATTTTTGTATATTTAAAATATCTAATAAATCTTACATGTTATAAATATTATAAAAGCACTTTTAGAATCTTAAAACATTGGAGATCAAATAGGTAAAAGGCCGATTCATAAAAATGAATACTTTAGTTTTTATCAAAACTTAAACGCAAAAATGTGTCCGCGAGACACTTGTGGGTTGTTAAGGGTTAATCGTGTAGACTCATAATAACTCAATTAAAAAAAAATCGAACCGTTGGGCAGTAAGTATCTTATGTATTTGCTATTTGCATAGATACATAATAACTGGATAAAAAAAATAGTAGGGGCTTTGTTCTGTTATTTCATGGCCCTTACTGGAAACTAGCCCTTCTGCCAACCCTGAACTTAATCACTAGGATCTCTGCGTGTTTTTATTCGGTGTTTCCCTAAGGGCCCGGTATCTACGAGTACTTCAGTTCAAGGTTTATTTGTAACTCGCATGACATGTTATATAAGCTTTGCTATACTGGTGTCAAGGATTATCCATCATTTAGTATTAACGATGAATTGATAACATCTGAAATGTTGCTAAAAGTTCTAAGCTCTCAATCGCGCGTATTATTCCTAATTGGGAAATGCATAATCCCTAGGTACAAATACAATATTATAAATGCGTACAAAGTATGTATACTTTCACGTTCCAACTAGTTAATCGATTTAAATGAGTATTAGTTCACAGATAACCTAGAAACTCATTAGGCTTCCCCTATCCGTTTAGCTAAATAAAAAATTATAAATTATTATTATAATTGTTGAAAGAGTTATATTTGAGGCAATAAACGACTTTAGGCGGACGGAATTACGGATGAAAAGCTAGATTCATAAATAACATTAGCGTTTATTTTTGCGTGCGACTTTTATTCATAGAGCTTATTTCTTCACCTACACTGCGCTCGCCATCTTCTATCCGTAGCATCGTAGCGGGCTACGGGACTACGAAGGCCGTTACGAACCTCTGTAATCGCCATCTGGTTGTTCAAATGCACGAATTATTTAGCCTCAGTATGAAATATAGATGGAAGTGGGGTACAGCCAGAGCATGGCTGGTGGTATCCTTAAGAGTACTTAAGAGCACCGAGGTAAACAAACACAGTGTGAATAAAAGATTGTGACGTAACAAATTCATTTGCTACACTCTTGTTGGAGTTGCGACAGACAAACAGGAAGGACTCAATGAAACAATTTATTTAAGATCTCTAGTTTCCGAATCTGTAAAAGTAATAAAAGCCTGTTTTGCAACAAAAGTTTGTTTTGATATTTGGGTGTGATTTGTGCATTAGTCTTTATTTTAAGTAATTGATCTTTTTAAGGTGTACTTACATGCATTTACCTGTCGTTTCAGATTTTTTTATGAATCTTACTTAACATAAGTAAGAGTACGAGTATTTAAGCAATATAGCTCAGATATTTTGTTTTACTTTTTTTATCCATGACAAAAATAAAATAAATATTATTAAAAAGCCAATTTTTTCTGTTAATATGTAATCTCAAAATCTCAACCTCCAACCTAACGTTAACAGCTACGATGTCGATTTCACAAACCAACAATTCAAAATATGTCAAATGTTTTCCTTTACAAAAATATCATTGCTAAGAGATACCTGTAGATACCGACTTCAGAATAACGAAAGGAGGTTCAAAGAGAAGTACAATCAAAGTATAATCAGTATAATTGAGAGTATATAATCAGGCGAGCGGCAAAGAAAATAATTAAACGCCGCAAGCGCTAACTCGCTAACTTGAACTAGACCCGCTTAACGACGCTGTCTCTAACTTAACAATAAAAACTGCCGCAGGTAAAAAAAAAAGAATATTTGCTGCCCACAGTTGGATGACTTCGAGTTATATAAATATCAAACATATTTTTTACACTCTCTCATCTAAGACCCCAAACTAAGCAGAGCTCGTACTATGGGTGTCAGAGACTTGACTGATAGATAGATATGTGAACATACATGCTTAAATACATATATACCCAGACACGAAACAAACACAAATGTTCATTACATTATTGTGTTGAAATTCTTAGGTTGTGTCAACCAACCCGCACTTAGCCAGCGTGATTGACTAAGGCCTTATCGCCCTAGTTTAGGGTAGGTCCGTGCCCCAGCAGTGGGGCAGTATACGGGCATGATGATGATGATGATGATTACTGTTTGTCACGGTTGGGGATCGAACCCACAACTTTTAGAACCGTAGCTAGAATTACTTACCACTGTTTTTTTGTTTTTCTGTTTTTTATACAAGAAAGACGTGTTAGTAACATTATTGATAGCTCAAATATACCTAACTGGTACTTTATTCCGTAAATCGGATACATTTTTTTTCCCCATTCCCGAGAGGTGTGAAATAAAACGACATCACCTGGACGGAGTCGCGGGCGGAAAGCTAGTAAATACATAAATATTAAATCCTATATCAACTATGGTTCATACCGCATAAGTAGGATCAACTCAATCAGTTTGTGGAACCAATCAATTGAATGAGCTCGTCGTACAATGATTAGTGCTACTCAATAGAAACGTCAGGCAGTAAATAGCTAAATATAGTTACTATTAAACCTAATTAGGCGGTATGACCCTTTATTATAAGCACTTGTGTATGTACATTGCTGTGGATATCAGAACAACGGCTTAGTTGCGATTTCACCCGAACATTTTGTTTATAGACAAGGTTTCGATTTTCGGGTAAAACTGTAACTGTTCGATTTCGGGTGAAAACGCAAATAGGGGATTATCACAACCATCCCAGAACAACTGGAGTGGTATCTTAGACAAATAGGCTTTCGTATCGAACTACAAGAGCACATACTTGTGCACGACAATATCTTTGTAAGTTGATCTCCATTTAGTCACCGCCATATCTGGATGACGTTATTATTAAAGGTGCCGTAAATTCAATCTAAAGTACGAGCTTAATCTTAGAAGAGGATGCTTTACGTAACTATTGAGGTATTCACAGCTCTTATGTTCAATATTGTTGAACAGCTTGCATGGAACGCTGGCAGGGGATGCAAAGATGGACAAGATAACTTGTATGTATACATAAATAAATATTTCACAACATCACATACATCGATATGATCCCATAGTAAGTAGCCTGAACAATTATGTTACGGATATCAGAAACGACAGTGGGTGCACAAATTAACTTAAATAACACACCCAGACACGGAACAAACACCGATGTTCGTCACACAAATATTTGTTCCGAGTGGGAATCGAACCCACGACTCTTGGAACCGTTGGTAGTGAGCCTGAGCCTGAGCCACCGAGCCAATATGTATAACAATTGCATATTAAACCCAGGCATTTCGTACCTACCCTATATTGTAGCCGGCTTGTCAGTCTAGACATAGTAGCAGAAAGTTATAGTATAGAATATAAATGTTATAGCCCACCGGAAATGCAACGAAATTCAATAATTTATGGGCACGTTATTGAATCGTGACTTTATAGTTCTTCAGTACTGCAATGGCTTTCAAGTCGCCTTGCAGTTGGCAACTATCCAATCGTCAGAATTTATCAGTACGTAACTCATAAAAGTAAATAAACTCCAAACGAAATATCGAAATTCAACACGGGGCTTTAAGCGCAAAACGATTATTTGAGGAGGTCCCAACCGCTAGTTAAGGAAGTATGTAGGTTAATCATAGATAAGCAGCTTGAATTAAGTATTTCTATTTGCCTATAAAAAAGTAATTCCGTAAAATTAGAGGTAGAATATGATTCAGTGTCTATGTACGACGTGTAACGATACCTACGTCTATAATGTACACTTCCTACGAATTTATTAGTCTAAAGATTCAAAAAGATACATTAAATATTGATGTTGAGTGTAAAATAATACTTTAGATATAATTTTATACGAAGTATAATTATTATATCGATATTATCATGTTTCGATCTATTGCATTAGTCTTCAACATGTTTTTTGTTGAAAAATACGTTGCTTACGTTCTCTCCAGAACTTAACACCAATTAAAAAATGTTTAGTAATATACACCGTGAAATTTTAGTAGTTGTTTTCCCGCAGTGAAATGATTCTATCTAAGTAGCACAATAGACTTGTGCAGTTCTTTTTTATTGAAATCAATAAATGCCGGTTTTACGAAAGGTATAACCTGAACTCGAAAGCACATTCGAACCGCTTTGTTACTTAGTGCGTAGAGCTTCTTTAGCTTTAAGCATCGATTTCATGCGGCAAGCAGTACCTGATTACGTCACATCTTATAAAAGAACGATAGCCTCTCGCGTTTTCGAGCTGGAAAATTATTATTTTGAAAAGTTGTTAAAAAAAAAATTTTTTTTCAAGGAATAATTTGCATGATTTGTTAGTTATTTGTTATAGTGTTACTAAACGCATATGGCTCTGCCACGGGAAAACAACCACTCGAATTTCACGGTGTATAGTATTTAAGCTTTTTATATTATTTGTCATACTTTTCCAGCATAACCAGTCGTTCTCGAACAGCAAAATCATTATCATAGGTAGGTATTCACTAAACCGCTTCCGCTCATGAGCGTGACACAACCCTTTCTAAGCGATCGCGCCTTCCAATTAACGATCGGATTTGTCAAACTAAACACAGCCTAACAGTTTATACTGTTTATAGGTATACTCTCGCAAACAATTAATGCTGAGAATTTGTGAATATCCACCTACCCCGAAATTGGGGCGGGCTAATGGCTGTATAGCCACCAGCTAGCTAACTGGTCGATTTGCTAGCACTTTAGCTTTATAGATGACAAAACGCAAGCAATAGTTGCTCTCGATGGTCGAAATTGGCTTGATAGCATATTGGGTACTTTGGTAGTGTGCCTGGTTCTTGCGCTAAGAGTAGCAGAGTTCATTAACATGATTGTTTAAAATAAAACAATATGGTACACATCCCTGACATTTTCAGCTTTCTAACGTGATTGTTTAGGTGTGTTATTTGGCTACATATTTCTATATAGTACTTGTCTTGTCTTATATTACCTGCCTCCTTGGTCTATTGGTAGTAAGCGCTGCGTAAGGAGGACCCAGAGGTTTGAGTCCGGGATCGAGCAAAATTTGTGTGAGTTTTTCTGTAATGAAATTACTCAGCCCGGAGGAAGGAAGTTGGCGGTTGAATGTCCGTGCTTCGGAAAGCACGTGGTCCTGCGCCTGATCTCTCATCATGTCAGATTGCTGTCTTACCGAATTATGAGAGTAAGGGTATAGAGAGTGCACTTGTGTTTGCGCACACACTTGTGTACTATAATACTTATGTCCTGCGCACTTTACTGATCTCAATTGAGATTGGCCGCTATGGCTGCAATCGGTCGGACGGCTTATATACTTGTGGAAACCGTGGAATCCTTCTGTTGTGTTTAAGCAACGTTCTTCGGTTCCACTCCCGCAACACACGTGCTGGACAGCGTTATCACCTGCATACCATGCAGGTGCTGGTGGCCCGGACCAACTGGTAGTTCATCATTCCTGCCCCGTAACATTTAGTCGTAGAATAACCTTCCAGTTCATGTTTTACATCCTTCCTATAATCCCGAGTTTTTGATCAGATCGGGAAACGGAATTTCTGGAGGCGTTCAGGGTGAGGTTCTATTCTGTTGTCAACCGCATATAGTTATGGACCCCACGCTCGCTTAACATATGGTGGAGTAATGTCCTCGACGTCGGAATATAAAAAAAATATTGTAGTTAAAGAGAATTTGAATGTTCGCAAGTTCTCGTTTTATACAAGTAAAGAGCTTCCAAGTCTACTTTACGTGTAAAATAAAGGGGTTAATACTTCATTCGTTGAGAGGGGCGGCGTCTTGTTATCTAAAACACAGCTCATCTCAATGAAACACAACTCAGAGTTTGCCACACAGGGAGTATACAAATCTTAGCAAATTGTTCAGCAGTAACTTACAGGCTACATGTATGAAAATTAAATATTATAAAAAAGGAAATAAAATAAACTTGAAAAAAGATTGCTCGAGCAAGGCGTAATACTTGTATGAAAATTACAATTATCAATTGTTATGATTTGGGAGATTTCCTACAAAAGATATAAGTTTTTACTGATATTTATTATTGTTTTTCGTAAAAAAATTATACATATATTCGATTTGATTGATTTATTTATTTATTAGGCATATACTTTTGTGAAGAGAAAATAAAATATATTTAAATTGATATTATACTAACAGTGTCTCGCTGTGTATGTGTAACTAGTATAGTAGTAGAAGTAAGTATAGTGGTAGGGGACGGCAAAACGATCGAAGCGATCGCACGTTTAGTTTGGAGTGAGATGACTGACCAACTGACTTATTTATTTGATTAACCCTAGCAGCAGGCCAGTGTCTCAGTGAGCCAGGGCCGGACTGAGCGGGCGGTGCAGCATTAAGAACGTTTCAAATTAACGGGACGGATTTGGATTCTGCTCTCGAACGCTCACAAAGGCTCGGGACAATCCGTCTTAGCCTCCGTTTCTGAACGGGTTGTATTACAGAGATTTTAATTTTAAATTGTAACAAAACCTGTGAAAATTATATGAACCGGGACTTAACGCGATTAAATACAGTAGCAAATAATACTACTATACTGCTTTTATTAGTGCAATCGAGTTCGCTCGCGATCATGATTGGCGTTAACCAGTCGAAACGTCAGGCTGTAACTAAGAAATTACTACTTTACTAGCTGCCCTTATCTGTGTTTGCTACTGTATTAATAATCACGATAAGTCTCAGTTCATATAATTAAATATAATGGAATGCAAAAGCCTGTATTATTAATCACGTTACGTTTCAGATTATATCATTAAATGTAACTTAATGCGACAGTCTTGAATCAGTGCGTCCTACCCGTCATGACGTATGGAGCCGAAACGTGGACACTGACGGCACGGCTGGTCCACAAGTTAAAAGTCGCTCAGCGGGCTATGGAAAGAGCTATGCTCGGTGTTTCTCTGCGGGATCGAATCAGGAATGAGGCGATCCGTCAGAGAACCAAAGTTATCGACATAGCTCATCGCATTAGCAAGCTGAAGTGGCAGTGGGCTGGCCACATCAGTCGTAGAACCGACAACCGTTGGGGTAGACGGATTCTGGAGTGGATACCGCGTCTCGGCAAACGTAGTGTAGGACGCCCGCAGGCCAGGTGGTGTGACGATCTGCGCAGGACGGCTGGTAGGAGCTGGATGCGAGTGGCCGAGGATAGAGAGAAGTGCCGTGCATTTGGAGAGGCCTATGTCCAGCAGTGGACTGTAATGGGCTGATGATGATGATGATGAATGCGACAGTCTTGAATCGTATAGTACCTGTGAAGTAAATTCTTAACTTGTGATTCGGAACTTACTATCAGCTTAAATTTACATTTTTTTTTAAAATTATACTCTGATTTAGAGTATAAGTTTACTTTTTATTTAGTTTAATGACATTACTGTGATGTATATTTTTAGAAAACTGTAACTGTTCGGGATATTTACCATGTTGTTTTGTTTTAATGAGCTCCCGATATTTCGGCACTGTTGCAAGCGCCATGATCACGGGTGAACTGTAGGACTGCGAGAATGACGGTAGGTCTAAGGGCAGACATATCGGTCTACCCTCTTTCTAAGTCTTTTATTACGCACGACACCACTACCCTCGTTCACAATATTGTCACTCCGAATTCGATCACAACACACTACACTTACAGTATCACATCTTTTTTCGAGAACGGACACTTGTTTATTTTTATTTTCACATAAACGTATCACTGGATGCCATACATTCGACAGTTGAAACCCATCCTCACGATTGAAGTTTTTGAATTTTTTAATTTCAATTGCTTCCCTCACCAGTCGTGGTATATAATGGCGTTCCGTAGAAAGTACTTTAGGGTTATGTAACTCAATCCAGTGGTTCGTTCCCGAATCTATAAGATGTGTGTTGACATTCTGCGACTTAGTAATATCAATAAGAACGAAGTGATGGTCAGTTTTGACGTAGAATCACTGTTCACAAACGTTCCCATTACTGACTGCATGGAAGTAATTAAGCGTAGAATGGAAGAAAATGATATTCCTGTGAAATATGCCAATTTGGTGCAACATTGCCTTTCGACTAATTACTTCATATACCAAGGCGAATACTACCTCCAAATAGATGGTGTGGCAATGGGAAGTCCTGTGGCCCCTGTAGTTGCAAACTTATGGATGGAACATTTTGAAAACAGAGCCATTGCCACGGCCCCTTATAGTATTAGAATTTGGAAGCGGTACGTCGATGACATTTTTGGTATTGTAGAGGGTGATGAAAGTACCGTGCAGAACTACTTGGCACATTTAAATAGCATCCATAGGAAAATGAATTTCACGTACGAAATGGAAAAAGAGAGGAGCATTGCCTTTTTAGATGTGCTGGTCAAAGTTCGAGACGATGGTTCGTTCAGCCATTCAGTATACAGGAAGCCAACTCATACTGATCGCTACCTACATGCAGAGTCACATCATCATCCGCGTCAACTGAACTCTGTAGTGAAGTCGCTTACAGACCGTGCATATAATCTATGTGACGAGGAACATATTAATGATGAGATAAAACACATAAGCGACGTCTTACGGAGGAATGGATACAGCGGGCGAATTTCAAGACCGACACGCAGTAAACGCCTGGATTATAGGGTAGATCGGCATCCAGCATATTTGCCGTATGTAAAAGGAGTGACAGATAAGATCTCGAACTTATTTAAAAAATTCTCAGTTAAAACTATCTTCACTCCTCTTAAAAAGCTATCACAGTTTCTACGCTCCCCAAAGGATAGCTTCCCTTTGGAAAAACCAGGCGTTTATAAAATTGACTGTAGCTGCGGGAGCTCGTACATAGGGCAAACGAAAAGAACTATTTCGTGCCGTGTGAAAGAGCATATCAGGGCAGTCAAGAACAATCAAACACAAAAATCGGCAATTGCTCAACATCTTATAGATTCGGGAACGAACCACTGGATTGAGTTACATAACCCTAAAGTACTTTCTACAGAACGCCATTATATACCACGACTGGTGAGGGAAGCAATTGAAATTAAAAAATTCAAAAACTTCAATCGTGAGGATGGGTTTCAACTGTCGAATGTATGGCATCCAGTGATACGTTTATGTGAAAATAAAAATAAACAAGTGTCCGTTCTCGAAAAAAGATGTGATACTGTAAGTGTAGTGTGTTGTGATCGAATTCGGAGTGACAATATTGTGAACGAGGGTAGTGGTGTCGTGCGTAATAAAAGACTTAGAAAGAGGGTAGACCGATATGTCTGCCCTTAGACCTACCGTCATTCTCGCAGTCCTACAGTTCACCCGTGATCATGGCGCTTGCAACAGTGCCGAAATATCGGGAGCTCATTAAAACAAAACAACATGGTAAATATCCCGAACAGTTACAGTTTTCTAATGTGTGTAACCATGACAGTTTAAAATTGTATATATTTATACGAATACTTTATACGTATGTACATATAAAGTTACATGTGCAATTTATTAATCCTTACTTCCTTAATAATATTATAAATCCAAAAGTAACTCTGTCTATCTGTCTGTTACACTTTCACGCATAGAGTACTAGAGTAGACGAAGTCGCGGGCGGAAAGCTAGTTAATAAATAAATGTAAAAAAGAATGAAAATTTTATTTTTTATATTAATATTAACTTAAAAGCATCAAAGGCACTCAAATCTAAAAGTCTCACTCATTAAAATGGACAACAAAGTACTTTGATTCGTTTACTTTGGTTCATCCAGAAATGTTGTGTGAGTGGCCTGAAAACGCGAATCAGATCCAACAAAAAACACGAATTACATCCTGATTCCAAATTAGAATCAATCCCATCACCGATTGCATTCGATTGAGTGAACACATCATTCGCTTTTAATCCGCTGTCGTCGCAATCTGTGTTAAGTGCAAATTACCGCGCTATCGATGCACTTATATGCAGTTAAATTCATCCGATTTGTGGAGTTATTTTGTACCTACTGCTGAAAATGTGCGGGAATGTTCTTGTAACCTAGCGATTAAGGTGACAGTAATGATGATTGGTTAATATTAAGATTTGGTTAAAAAATATAAAATTACGTTTGGTGACTAGTAACGACTATTTTAACAAACTATACTATGTATAAACGGATTCTTCTGGTGTCATACTTTGAAGGGGAATTTCAACTCATCTTTGTTTAAAAATAATGACTTAAATCTATATTACGAGTATATATGAAAGTTCGCGCATAACTTAACCGAACTACTGCACCGAATTAGATAATTCTTTTTGGTTTTTATATAAAAAAAATCCGTAGAATACCGCCTTTCCATGTATTTAAAAAAAATCCTCTTGTGCCTTAGTAATCAAAAATCAAACGAACTTTACGTGTAGTCATGAAAGGTAACTAACTAAAAATCATTGAAAACCATGATATTTATTTATTTAAACGGAAGCTCAAAACGCTCAAGCAAAATCCAATAACTTCCACGGAATAGGTTCTCACACATAGGACTGGAGCCTATCTCGATAACTCGGAAGATTCTATCGAGCAACTCTCTCGAATAAATTTGTCCCGATAAGCTCCAATAAATCAGTTCTCGACTTTTGAGCGAAATTAACTGGGAGTCGCCGTGTAAGTGGGGGTATAGGGGGGGGGGGGGGACGGTGTAGAGGTACATGTTAATGTTAGATATGTTTTCGATACGGTAAAGGAAAACATCGTGAACCTACCGAGAAGGTTGATTCTAAAATTGTGTGAAGTCAAACAACCCGTCAAGTACGGGTGATCAAGTCAGCGTTATTGACTGAGGCCTATTAGGTCTTAGGCAGTCTTCGCCTGAAAATATTATAATATCATAATGGTTGATTGGTGACGTTATTTTTAAAACGATAATCGTTTCATTAAGAAATTCATAATTACAATGTGCTGTAAAGTTTTACGGTTTACAGAAATAATAAACATTGATGGCATAAACCTTGCTCGTAGTCTCTAGTAGTAATCTTCATTTGTAAGACCTACTAAGTCTAAGTTACACGGGCTCAGATACGTCTTAAGCGGTGTTTTAGTACAAGTCGTGTACTATCATCAATACATAGTATAAAACAAAGTCGCTTTCGCTGTATGTCCGTATATCTTTAAAACTACGCAACGGATTTTTTTTAATAGATAGAGTGATTCTTAAGGAAGGTTTTTATGTAAAATTTACCCGAAGCGAAGCGAGGGCGGGTCACTAGTAAGATATATAAAACACAAGTGTGTATATAGAAAGTACGTAAGTTAAGAAAAAGTGGATTTTATATCTTGTTTTAAATTTCGGTAACCGTTTTCACGGCTCTGTTTCGGTGTGAGAGTGAACCTGCGAGTATTACGTCAGATTTAAAATTAGCATATAAATAGCTTCCGTCGGGAACATAGAAATAAGACGCGTAATAGAGGAAAACGATGAATTGGACAACACCTCTCATACGCAACATCTGAATATTACGAACATTCTTACTATTTGTGTACTCTATGACAGTTACACTGATACATTTTAATTTGTAGTTGTTTGTGATAGATTGCAATAATCACATTATTGCGATATAACATTGTTTCGAATGGGCGTATGGTAGTGCCCTGTCTCATCACGTGTCAAGAGTCATGGGTTCGATTCCTGCTCGACGCAAATATTTGTGTGATGAACTTCAGTATTTGTGCCGTGTCTGGGTGAGCTATTTATATATTTGTAATTAAATATAAATGAAATGAAATTAAATATTATAGTTTCTGAGATTAACCCAATTCCTAAGCAACAAAGCATTAAATCAGGTAAATTTAAGTGATTTTGTGCAATGTATATAAGCATATATACGACACGCACAACACAGCTAAAATTCTCTTAAAGCGAAGTATCTGCATTATAACAGAAACACAATGAAATGTTCATGTATGTATCTATTTAACAGCCGAATCAATCCAAACACGCCCGCGTAGCCATAACATAGGTGAGGGCCCGACATTTCGTCGCCATTTATATTTAATAACAACAGCTCTATGGGGCGAGCTTGCACAAAAATCGATACGACTGTCTGGGAGGGCTCTGCTCCCCAAAACCTACCCTCAGCGTCACTATATCTGCATCTGAATTGGCCGAATGCAACCGCCATGGGATGGTGTGTGTGCGTAGAAGGGCGAGTTTACACTTGAGCTTTTGTGAGAGCTTTACTTAAATACTAGCGGCCGCCCACGAGTTCGTCCGCGTAGAAATGTTTTAGCAGCAATGATTTATATAAATAGCTTATAGTATAGCTTGTGGAATTAGCTATTAATTCGAGTCCCATCCAAAATTGGTCCAGCCGTTCCCGAGATTAGCGGGAACAGACGGACAGACAGACAAAAAATATATTTTGTGTTTTTGTTACTGTCATCCGTTATATATGTAGATTGATACCCATTTAGTAATGAGTTGTTATTTTAATATTACAAACACTTCAATATTATTTGTTGTAGACATTTATTTTTAATCAACATAAAGTAGCGCTAAATGGCAGCATGCTAAATAAAAACCGCAATAATTTAGTGATTTTTACCGGCAGTAAATGATTCTTTCTTAGAAGTAAAATAGATTTGAGCAGTTATTTTTTATTCATATCAATAAATACGGTTTTTTCGAAAAGGATAAACGAAAATCAAAAGCACGCTCGAACCGTTTTATTACTTAGAGCTTATGATGATTATTATTTATCGTTTTAATGTTAATAAATATATTTTTTTTTTTTTTTTTTTTATTTAGCCCGTAATTTAATTAATAAATATTTTTTTACGAAATAACTAGCGTGATTCGATAATACTACTGAAGGAAAATCGTTCTGCTACGAGAAAACAACTACTAAAATTTCACGGTGAATAACTTTGAAATGTCATGTTCACACACATTAAAAAACTAAAAAGTGAAACATCCCTCACATCTATACATTTTAGTTTATTTGTGTAAACCGCTGTTATTTTTGACGACAAGCACTTAGCTATTTACCCCGGATAAGACCAATGTATGTATTATTAGTACATGAGATGTTGTGTAATGTTTGTATGTATTACTTATTTCATTTAACTGCCTCGTTAGTCTATTGGTAGCAAGCGCTGCGTAAGGACCGAGAGGACCCCGGTTCGAGTTCTTAGGGAATTACTCAGTCCTTAAAGGAATTACTCAGTCCGGAGTAAGGAAGTTGACAGTTGCACGCCCGTGCCTCAGAAAGCACGTTAAGCCAGTGGTCCTGTGCCCGATCTCTCATCAGTCATGTCGGGTTGCCATCTCACCAAACTATGTGAGAAAGGGAACAGAGGGTGCACTTGTGTTTGCGCGCATACTTGTGGACTATAATATGTCCTGCGCACTTGGCTGATCTCAATTGAGATCAACCGCCATGGCCGAAATCGGTCGGACGCCTTATACGTATTATTTATTACTGTGTTGTAAATACACCAGTCTGCACTTACCCTATCGCTAATGCGAGGGAGTGTGCACCGATGGACAAATGAAATTGGATGCTTTGGTGATTAGCGTGAATTCGGAGGGTGCCACGATCGGCAACGTCGCATTTTTGATCTCGAATATTCGATGCCTTTGATGTAATATTGCAACATGCAATAATAATAATAATAATGTTGCCCCCCGTCGCTCATGCTTTGTGTGTGCGACCAATGGGAGATGGGGGGCCCATGACAGTGAGTGGCGAGTCACCACTAGCCCATTTCTTTTGTGTTTTTAAACATAGATCGGGGCAGGTGCTATAGTCCTTCCCATAGTCCCAGTTACCCAGTCCACTAGTGCCTCAACCCAATAGCCCGGTTTCTCTCTTTCCATTTCTTGCCACAGTCCTGCACTGACCGGGGGTTGTCTGCATTATCTATCTATCTGCAGGGATAATCGTCGGCTGATGCCACATTACATTTTTAGATCAAACAAGTCATTAAAGGGCCTCTACGTGTTGACTTTGGCCCACGCATGTCTCCCAAAAATCCAGGACTCTGTAGTCCCGATAAATTGGCAATGATTATTTAATAATATAGGGCCCGTTGCTAATTTTAATACCTGCTCTCTAGCTGGGAAAAAAATACAACGTAAAAATAATAATATTTGTAATAAAGGACAAACATCTGCGTTCATGTCAATTTTGTTTTGATGAATCCAAGTTTTTAATGAGCAAACTAGTCGCTTTTATCATCAGACTCCTTATTGACATTATAAATAAAAATTTAGTGAAGGTTTGTATACAATTCTTTTTGACCGGTCTAAAGGGGCAGACTAAAGTTTAACGCAGTCTTTGACGCACAGGCAGGACAGTCAGAAATAAGAAAATGCCATTATAAAGCACGCTCTGTCATATCCATAGCTAGGCTCGAATTTACTGGCGTCATGCGTCCGCTCGCTGATCCAATTACAGGTCGGAATGGTATGAATATTCACTCTCACCCGATTCGATTATTGATAGAGTCCCCATCTCTAAAATTTGGCAACCAGGACTCTGCGATGCAAAAAAAGTGGTGGAACCCCCAGTTTAAGAGTCCGGACAATACGGACTTTTAAAATATAGTAACAGTAATAAAAATCAGCCAAATGCCGTAAACCAGGTAAACAACATAACACAATGAAGTATGGCAAAGTTTGGTCAAATGTCAAAATCATAGCCACTTCCAATATGTAAGTATGTTGTTTTTAATACATACTACCCGCCTTTGCTTCGCTTCGGGTATATTATACATAAAAAACTTCCTCTTGAATCCCTGTATCTATAAAAAAAACAATTAACATACGTTGCGTAGTTTTAAATATTATTAAGCATACATATATAGAGACAGACGCGGGAAGCGACTTTACTTTATACTATGTAGTGATTTGTTGTTATAGCGGCAACAGAAATACACGCGGTTCTTAAGATACGACCTGGTACTAGACAGACGATACTAGGCAAACCCTGATACCAGGCAAAAGCTTAGATGGCCGAGTGGCTAAGGTCGTTGCTTGCCATTCGAGAGGTCGCCAGTTCAATCCCCGCCAGGTACCAAAGTGTTTTCAAAAATGTGAAATTCATAGGTATGTACGATCATTCGACGCTTTAAAGATGAAGGAAAACATCGTGAGGAAACCTGCACACCTACGAAGAAATTCTAAGGTTGTGTAGTCGACCAACCCGCACTTGGCCAGCGTGGTGGACTAGCGGCCTTATCGCCCTAGTTTAGGGTAGGCCCGTGCCGTACGTATATGGGCTGATGATGATGATGACCAGACAGACAGACAGACTGCGAAGTTCAGGTTAATAGGATCTCATTATCACCTTTCGGGTACAAAACCGCCGAACCCTAAAACAAAATAGGACGTATCCGGGAAAACCCGGACTAATGGCGACCCTAATTATTGATAACTCGACGACTCAACGTGCAGACGTTTAAATGCACGCCGCTCATCCCCTGTTCGAGACTTGGACATTTTTTACAATAGGCCATTGTGTTCCAATTTGCATGTGGTTTCACGACTGACAGTAACGATTATTTTATTATTTGTGAAAAATATTGTTTTCCTACAAAAAGAAACAAAATAGAGCCGAAATAATACAATGAATGAATGGTATATTTATTTGGTACAAGTTACTAAAATGTATTTTTTGAACAAACATTATATAAAATAGGCGGCTATCTAGCTTGTGATACGGACAGACTGACAAAGGGACAATAAATGAACTGAAAACTCAGTAATGTGGTCGGTTTTTATTCTTTGGGTGCGGAAACCTAAAAAAAATATAAACTTACAGAAGTTTTTATTTATTAACGTCATCTCAATCGAACCCACGACTGTTAGCACAAGAGATAGGGCCGATACGCCATTGAACTAGTCAAATCATTTATATATGGCGTTCGACCGATTTCGGTCATGGCGGCCGATCTCAATTGAGATCAGCCAAGTGCGCAGCATGTATGTACACAAGTGTGCAAACACAAGTGCACCCTCTGTTCCCTTAATCTCATAGTTCGGTGAGACGGCAATCCGACATGACTCATGAGAGATCGGGCGCATGACCACCGGCTTAACGTGCCTTCCGAGGTACGGGCGTGCAACCGCCAACTTCCTAACTCCGGGCTGAGTAATTTCTTTACAAAAATCTCACACAAATTTTGCCGGGGACCTCTCGGTCCTTACGCAGCGCTTGCTACCAATACACCAACGAGGTGGTAGTCAAATCAAATAATATAGATAATACCAATAATATAATTAATGCGGAACTGTCATTCCAGCGTCAATGGCGGAATATCATCAACATAATGTCTTATCCACTTATGCATGCATGTCGGGATTATAGCTAATAATTGATTTAGCGATACTAACAATGGTCTGCTATTTGTAGTTATATTATTGAAGGCGGAAACATGGTCGGTCGAGCTCTAAATTAACATAATAGCTGAAAGACGTGCACAGCTGGATACAATCCACTGCTGGATATATACGTAATCCTCACATAGGCCTAATATTGATTCATTCCTTGTTACGATGATCGTTTGGAGTAACCATGACATCATCACCTTACTTGCGGGGGAGCGAATTCCTCGACTAATATTTTATTCACACAACAGGACATACATTGATCTAATACCGTGGTAAATTAAAGATTTGTGTTACAGATATCAGAATCATCAGTGGATACACAAATATACTTAAATATATTAAATAATACACCCAGACACGGAACAAACACCGATGTTCGTCACGCAAATATTTGTCCCGGGTGGGAATCGAACCCACGACTCTTGATACCGTAGGTATTGAAATTGGGTCACTAACCACTGTTCCACTGAGTCTGAGTCTGAGTCCGTTAGAAAAATAAAAAGAAAGCTGCATAAAGGATAGTAACTTATCTTCCATACGTAGAAAATTAACAATTTTCTTCTCAACAAAACTTTGACTGCTCCAAAATTTCACCTTCATACCCCAGTGTTCGGAAGTCGCTTTAAACGATCAACTATTAATAAAAAAAAATTCCCGAGTCAAGGTTGCACTTGAAAAAAAAAGGAAGTACTTCGGAAGCCATTAGCTCTGAATTGACACGGGCCCAAAAGGACGGCATTATTACCATAAATTCTCTGAAGTCTGTTCGTCTAATTGCAGTGAACATGAATATTCTGCGCGACGAAGGATTTGCATTAAAATATTGTTGCGGGAACGGGGTACGTTTAATTCAAGATACGCCAAAAGTCACCAAAAGACAATTAATTTATTTATCGACTAACAATTACACAATTAAACACTTAAAAACACAATTAAAAACACTTAATTACAACACTAAACACGGAACACTAAATTACACTAAAGCACTGAATCACACTAATACACTGAATTGCACTGAAACTATTCGCAGGTAACGCACTCGATCACTCTTAGTTCGCAGGAGACTGATTCGCTTCGCTTTCCCAAATTGGAACTGTCCCGTCGGGTCGTACATCCCGCTTTTATACACAGCAAGGACGAGCTAGTCTCTTCGCGTAGTGTTGAGAATGTTCTCGAACGGTCCGGGCGGCGAAAACTCTATTATTATTATTACTAGTATCTTCGCGTAGTGTTGAGAATGTTCTCGAGCGGTCCGGGCGGCGAAAACTCTATTATTATTATTACTTTTTCTAGAACACGCTAGAGCTCGCTACGACCGACCAGAGAGTGTGACGTAATATCGTGCAAGCGAATATAGACCTTATCCATACGACTATAAGACTAATTCCGCTTGCACGGTCTCTCGTGGTCGTAACATTATCCCCGTCTTAGTCATGCTCGTCCCGAGCATCATTTGACCCATGGTAACGAGCCAATCGATCAATGTGAACAATTTTCGGCTTGCTTCTTGTCCCTTGTTTGATCCGATAGGTTAAGTCATTCAGCCTAGTGATGATCTTGTATGGTCCTTCCCACCTGGGCTGGAACTTCGGTGATTTGCCCTTCTTCCTGAGTGGGTTGTGTAACCAAACCAGACTCCCTTCATCGAAACCATCGGTGTTAGCTTTGCGGTCGTAACGGGTTTTCATTCTTTCGCTAGATTTTAGACTGCAGTCTCTAACGAGAGCATGTACTTCATCCAGGCGCTTCTGTAGGTCAGCCGCGTATTCGGTTACTGGTTTCGGAGCTTCTGGCGGTGTCCCAGTCAATGCATCTACCGGAAGCCGCATTTCTCGACCGAAGTTTACCATTGCTGGGGTTGCGCTGGTGCTATCGTGGATCGCAGATCGGTAGGACAGCAAGAAAAGCGGTATGTACTGGTCCCAGTCTCGTTGATGCTCGTCCACAACTTTGGCCAAGTGGTTTTCCAACGTTTGGTTGAATCTCTCGACCATGCCATCGGATTGCGGGTGTGCTGGTGTAGTACGGGTCTTATGCATACCCAACAGTTGACAGACCTCCTGGAACAGTGCTGACTCAAAGTTTCTTCCTTGGTCTGAATGTATCTCAAGAGGCACACCAAATCGGCAAATTACCTCGTGGACTAACTTCTTGGCGACCGTCTTTGCTTCTTGATTAGGCGTAGCGAAGACTTCAGGCCACTTAGTGAAGTAATCTTGGACCACAATGATGTACTTGTTTCCCTCATCGGATTCTGGAAAGGGGCCAGCTACATCTACTGCGATTCTTTCCCATGGAGCGCCGACGTTGTACAGCTTGAGTTTGCCCTTACTTCTGGTTTGTGGGCCCTTTGCTGATGCGCAAGTCGTACATTTCTTGCACCAGTCTTCGACGTCCTCCCGACAGTGTATCCAGTAGAACCTCTGTCTCAGCTTCTCTAGGGTCTTCTTCACGCCTAAATGTCCCCCGGATACCCCATCGTGTATGTACCTCAGTAGAGAAGCAACTTGTTTACGAGGTACAATCAGCTGTAGTGTTGTTTGATCCCCTTTTGGTGTTTCCCATTTCCTGAAGAGTACTCCATCCTTAATCTCCAAACTGTCCCATTGTGCCCAGTAACTTTTCGTGATGGGGCTTGATGATGCCACATGGCTCCAAGAAGGTTTCTGACCTACCTCTTTCCATTCAAATATTTTCCTTAGGTCATTATCCTCTTTTTGAGCCTTTTTGATAGCGTCTTCGCTCCATTCATTATCAAGTCCCTGGGTGGTAATCATCCGGACTTCTTCTTTAGTCTCCGTCTTAGAGCAATGACTGCAGGCCACAGGACAAGGTCTCCTTGATAGGGCATCGGCATTCAAATGCGTTCTACCACTCCGATGTTCTGTTGTAAAGTTGTACTCCTGTAGTTGCTCTAGCCACCGCGCCACTTGTCCTTCAGGGTTCTTAAACTGCAAGAGCCATTTTAACGCAGCATGATCTGTTCGCAGGGTAAACTGTCTTCCAACGAGATACTTGTTGAAATGCTGTAGAGTCTTCACTACCGCCAACAGTTCCTTACGAGTCACACAGTAGTTCCTTTCAGGTTTTGAAAGTGGCTTACTGAAATAGGCGATCACCACTTCCCGTTCACCTTGCTCTTGCGACAGAACTCCGCCTATGCCAGTATTGCTGGCATCGGTGTCCACGATAAACCTTCCTTCTCTGTTCGGGTAGCCAAGTATAGGACTGGTGCAGAGGTGTTCTTTTAATCTGACGAAGGCTTGATCACATTCCGAGTCCCAGGCGAATACTCGTTTATCTTCCGTGAGCCGATGAAGAGGTTTCGCTATATCAGAGAAGTTCTTTACAAAGCGCCGGTAGTATGCGCATAAACCCAAAAATGATCTTACGTCAGTCTTGTTCACTGGTATAGGCCATTCTTGAACAGCTTTTATCTTCTCTGGGTCAGTCCTTACACCTTTCGATGAAATAATGTGGCCTAAGTAGGCAACTTCCTCCTTGAAAAACGTGCATTTCTTTGGGCTGAGTCTCAAGTTTGCTTCTCGTATTCTGGTGAAAACCTTCCTCAGGTTACTGACATGCTCTGTGAAATTTCGACCCATGACAATGATGTCATCCAGATAGACCAGGCATGCATCACCCAGAAGTCCAACCAGTACCCTTTCCATCAACCGCTCGAATGTCGCCGGAGCGTTGCAAAGACCAAAGGGCATGACGTTGAACTGCCACAATCCATTCCTAGTTCCGGTCGTAAATGCCGTCTTCTCCTTGTCTTCTGGATGGATGTCAACTTGCCAGTACCCACTCTTAAGGTCCACTGTTGAGAACCACTTCATGCCGCTCAACATGTCCAGTGTGTCGTCTATACGGGGCAGAGGGTAGCTGTCCTTCTTCGTTGCATTATTCAACAATCGGTAGTCCACACAAAACCTGGTGCTGCCGTCCTTCTTCTTTACTAGGACTACTGGCGAAGACCACGGGCTTGTGGAAGGTTCTATGATGCGGTTCTTCTGCATCTCGGCAACCATGTCTGCTACCTCCTTCTCTTTGGCAAATGGAAGGCGTCTAGGCCGCTGCTTGATTGGTGGCGCGTCTCCCGTGTCTATTCTGTGTTTAACGAGACCTGTCCTTCCCAAATCATGGTCACCCTTCGAAAATATGTCGTTGAAATCTAGCAACAACCTTTAGCTTGCTGAAGTTCCCGCTCAGAGAGTTTGTCCTTACAATTTGCTAGGAGCGGCGTGACGTCATCTCGTTGACAGGATTCCGGTTCCCGGCCCTTTTCAGCCTTCTGATGGATTGACCTGCATCGCACCGTCCGATGACACAGTTTCTTCGTAGCTGCACTTCATCTCCGCTAAGATTGATGACTCGCACTAGCGCTCCTTTTCCGGTCATGGCCAGAGTTCTTGCTGTGATCCAACTCGGATGGTCGCCGCAGTTTTCTATGACGACGCTTCGCCCTTGACACGCAGTGTAAGGGAATCTAACTTTGACCAGAGTTTCAGATCTCGGCTGTAGGGTCGTATTCTTCAGGCAGTAAACTGCGCATGATCTCGCTCCCTCTAGAAATACTTCTTGTTCGGGGAAACTAAGTATTCCTTTAGCGACGTCTACAACACACTTCTGGTCTCTTAAAAAGTCCAATCCGATGATGCAATCGTCCGTGATGTCTGCTACGAGTACACCGTATTCAAAGGTCTGTTCTCCAATGGTTATCTTCGCCATCGTCTCACCGAAGACGGTAACTGGCTGGCCTGTTGCTGTTTGAAGCTGAACGGATGGTCTCCGATTCCACATAATAGTCCTTTCAATAGCTCCGGACGCACTATTGTTCTTGAAGCACCGGTGTCAATAGTAAGATGACACGTTACGCTGTTCAGCTGTCCAACCACTGTAAGGTTGTTCCCATTACCAATCTGTGAAACAGTGACGGTAGGGGCTCGATGTTGACCAGCCAGCGCCCGCCCCACGGCCCTGGCTTCTTCTAGTTTAACGACAGCTCTTCTGCGTCCACCTGTGTAGAGGACGCTACTGTCGTTCTACGTGGCCATCTTCGCTTGGGGCAACTACTCCGAATATGGCCCTCTCGCCGCAGCCATAGCACATCGGACCCAAAGAAGGTTTTTCCTTCACCACAACCTCCCGAAGTCGTTGAGTTCTAGCGTCTTGACGCACGGCTTCCACCTCCAAAGCATGGGCTAGAGCTTCCTGTAAGGTCTGATGATGGCTCAATTTCACGGTGTGTCTGACGTCTGCGTCTCTAATTCCATCACAGAAAGCTTGCGGGATCATTGATTCTACCATTGTCGGGCATGACACGTACGCACGTCTGACTAGCCTTTCGATTTCCGTTGCCCATTGTTGCAGACTCTCACCAGGCTTCTGCTGTCGATCGCGGAGTTGTGCTCTATACGCGTGTTCCAGGTGTTTGTCGCTGTACCTGCCCTCTAGTGCTCTTTGGAGAGCACCTAAAGTTCGATTATCCGAAGGCAGGTTTTCCAAAGTGAGCAGGGCATCTCCTCGAAGAGCCAGAGTCAGAGCTATCAAGGACTCTTCCTCGTTCCACCCCTTTCCTTTAGCCACGGTCTCGAACTGGTACCAAAATGCTGCCCAAGACGTCGTTCCATCGAAGTGGGGTACTTCGATTTTCGGAGAATCCGACACTACCGGAGCACCCCGGGTCCCCACTCTTGCCATTTTGGTATGCAGCTGTCGCATCTCAGCATCCACCTGGCTCAATCGATCCTCGTGTTGGGTGATTCGATCTTCATGTTGGGTGAATCGATCTTCATGTTTCATCACATCATCCTTGAGAGCATCAATCTGCTTTTCTAGTACTTCGTGCTTCTTTTCAATAGCCCCCAACAAACTCTTGCTTAGCTCTTCCAGGTGGCGGGCTTGCTCCTCCTGGCGAAGGTCTTGCTTTTCCTGGCGAAGGGCTTGTTCTTCCCTCAGTTTAGCAAATTGTGCTTCCTGAAGTCGGGCTAACTCCTCCTGGCGGCGGGCTTGCTCCTCCTGGCGGCGGGCTTGCTCCTCCTGGCGGCGGGCTTGCTCACGGGCTTGCTCCTCCTGGCGACGGGCTTGCTCCTCCTGACGGCTGGCTTGTGTCTGCAGCATTTTAAATAAATCTGCAAGCTCCACAGGCCCAATCGGTGTTTGAATCGATCCCTCCGTTGAAGCACCTTCACCCTCTTGCAGGGCCGCGGTTTGACTTCTTGTTACTCGACCCTCACTGTCTTCTCGTGGTGTAAGAGGCATCTTGAATCCCACTTCTGACACCAATTGTTGCGGGAACGGGGTACGTTTAATTCAAGATACGCCAAAAGTCACCAAAAGACAATTAATTTATTTATCGACTAACAATTACACAATTAAACACTTAAAAACACAATTAAAAACACTTAATTACAACACTAAACACGGAACACTAAATTACACTAAAGCACTGAATCACACTAATACACTGAATTGCACTGAAACTATTCGCAGGTAACGCACTCGATCACTCTTAGTTCGCAGGAGACTGATTCGCTTCGCTTTCCCAAATTGGAACTGTCCCGTCGGGTCGTACATCCCGCTTTTATACACAGCAAGGACGAGCTAGTCTCTTCGCGTAGTGTTGAGAATGTTCTCGAACGGTCCGGGCGGCGAAAACTCTATTATTATTATTACTAGTATCTTCGCGTAGTGTTGAGAATGTTCTCGAGCGGTCCGGGCGGCGAAAACTCTATTATTATTATTACTTTTTCTAGAACACGCTAGAGCTCGCTACGACCGACCAGAGAGTGTGACGTAATATCGTGCAAGCGAATATAGACCTTATCCATACGACTATAAGACTAATTCCGCTTGCACGGTCTCTCGTGGTCGTAACATTATTAATGTGTAGCGTGGATTTTATAAATGTGGAATTAAAATTCTTTGTCTCCTAAAAGTCGGGTTTTAGTAGACATTTTTAATAAAGTTTGTGGGTGGGAAAGAACAGCTGATGAAATTAGGAACGAATAGGTAAATGCAAACCTATTTCGCATTGCAAATGGATGCTGATGATAAAATAGGTACATTGATGTTCATATAATGAGAATTTTGTACAGTATTTTATATCTTATTAACCGATTTCAAAAAAAGGAGGAGGTTCTCAATTCGTCTGTATTTTTTTTTTATGTTTGTTATCTCCAAAACTTCCGCCTGGGTGAACCGATTTGGATGTTTCATTTGATAAAGCTGGTGCTTCCCGTTTGGTCCCATAGCATTTGGTCCAGTTCTGACAATGGCATCCATGAATGATGGAAGGTTAACTCCTTGATACTTAGGAGTTATAGGATAATTCTTTCAAAACTGTATGCATATTCAGACTACTAGTTATAATATCGAATGGAACACTAAAAAGTATAAAAAAAAAATTTAAAAAAAAATAAAAACCACCTGCAAAAATCCGACTATTTCATCTATTCAAGCACATATTTAAATTCCTACACAGATAATTTTAAATGTCCGTATTATATTATTTTGTAATTATTAGTTAGTCGGATTTTTGAAGGCGGTTTTTAGTTTTTAATGACTGCACGTACTTTTGATACGAACTAATAAGCTTTGTAAATACATTGTAGGTTAGGTGGGTTATTGGACAAATTTTCTGGACTTGTTTGAGTAACAAATTATCAAGAGAAAAGGTACATCTATCCCCACCACCCTCTACTATTCAAAATTAGGTATTCGGTAACGTTGAATCATGTTTACAGGTAATAATATTAAGACCACAAGCAATTTTCAGGTTGATTTAAGATTCAGATTCCGTGAAAACATTGTCATTGAAAATTATTTCAGCTTTATTTAGTCTTAATGTAGTACTGTATATATTTATAATAGAATCCTTAGCATAAGTTCGTTTCCCAAGTTTAGCAGACCGAGAATCAAACCCTAAAAACTTCATCGTAAAGAACAAGCATGCAATAAGACTGCCAAGCTCATAGTACAACTACGGTGCAGTATATGTACAATGGTCCCATCATAAACAGAAGTTCAAGATTAAAAATTTATTAACTTTACATAATTTCAAACCGAATTAACGTTACAAAATTAGTAATAGGTGTTTTTACAATAAATTATTAGAACACTCCACCTTTGTATAGCTTTAAAAGACAACTCAAAACTTTTATACTAAAAGAAATAGAATAACACCATATTAACCCAATATTATTTTATTTTATTTTATTTTATTAGGAACAACAAACAGTTACACACTACATAAGGAACAAACAATTATAATTACATATAAATAGATTAAATAATAAAGTAATAAATAAATTCGTACATTAATAAAAAAAAACATTAGGCCTAACTCGTCGTAAATAATAATCAATAACAATATATACATTATACATATATCTGTCACCGTAAAATTGCAAATAAGGTTAGATTGCAATCTATCTCGCGAGATTGTGAACTGTCGAATAATTGTGAACCATAACATGATGCTTACAATTTATCGTGTGATTATTCATCTGATTGCAATCTATCGAAGTGAAACTGATAAATTGCGATCTTAAATATGTCACTTGTCAATTATGTCAATGCCTGATTGGTCAGTTATAGGCATAGCCTATAGCCGACCAATCAGGGACAGCCTTAGGACAGCCGTCCGAAGGCTGTCCCTGATTGGTCGGCCTTAAAGTCAACCGTGAACTATAGTTCACAATTATTCGACAGTTCACAATCTCGCGAGATAGATTGCAATCTATCCTTATTTGCAATTTTACGGTGACATATACATTCCCTCTAGATTGACGCCATCGATATCATGCCATAATAGATAACATGCCGCATCTAGAATTAACGCTCTGTGCGCTTTAGATCCGTGGTTGCTCGGCGAGTCCGGCCGGTCACAGGTGACGCAGTGTGAGATTGTTTTAAATATACCCTATTTTAACCACGATAAGTAACTTCTGTGTCCACTCGTTTTAATTTTAATTTATTATTGTTCTTTCTCAGTAAGTGAATTTATTATTGTAATTCTTATGAGAAATAAAGAAGTCTTAAACCTAGTATATTTGGAGGCAGGTTTCGGCTATAAAAGACAGCACGCCTAATAGACAGCACGTTTTTTGGACTGTCATGAAAGCTTAGAGATTCGTACAATTTTTAAAATTAATTGATTTTTCAAATTAAAATTTAAAGTTGATTATTCAAATGAGCATCGCTTTCTCACCTCAATCTTTAAAGTTCGGTTAATTCTTGGACCTCAAGTGCGTTAATGGCAAGAAACTTGGTATTTTATGGGTGAAAGCACACGTCATGAGGTCTATGCTATAAAAATGCATACTTACCAAAAAAATAATTAAGTGAGAGTGAAAGAGTAAGTCGGAAATTTTCAAATATAACTTTAATAATCATAGCTCGAGCTATGATTATTATACAACAAACAATCGTGGAACATACAAAGGGTACCTAGATGCAGCTATGAAAAAAAAAATATAAATGTCACCTTTCGGGCCACCCTGCATCAATTCAGAAATATATGTACTATACTGCTTTATCCTCATTTCCAGAGGAACAAAATAATGCCAATTCGTTAATGCTTTGTTCTACCAAAGTAACTTCACTACTACTTCTACCAAATCCACTTACTTTTCCTTATTGTACTATGTCAAGTCATTAAAGTTAACTAGGTATTATAGTTAGCTATCTCCGACTTAGCGGCTGCAATCAAAAAGTTTTTTATTGCAAAACGCAAACTTTATTCGAAAGTAAATTAGTTTGGAATTAAGTTGGTAGTATTCGCGGTTTCGCCAGTAAATATTGCATTAATCGGGTGGAACTTGCTCTGCCATATTACATCTTGATCTTAATGAGATGCTTAATACGTTAAGTTATGGGCTACTATGTATTTGTAGTGTACTAGGACCTGCGAAGGCGTCGCGTGAGTTGTTTATAGCTTGAAGCACTACTTTCTCTTTGGAGCAGTCGGTTAAAATACCTTAGGTTACCGCATATTATACGTGAATCTATTGTGTAAATAATAGTTTTGTACAAATTCAATATTATGTTTACAATTTTATTGCACTCACTGTCATAAATGAAAACTTTAAGCGCAAATATTGCACAAGGCAATAAAATAAGTAAAATCAAATAAACAAGCTAAACTCAAACAAAAGACGGTTGAATTTTTTTCTTATAAGTCCGTGTTGTAAAACTTAAATTCTTGAAAATAGAAAGACAAAGGACCGTGATTGCAAGTAGCTCGTAGGACAAAACAAAAGGCGATCGCAATTTGAATTCGATTGATTTATCCTGCCTGCCGATATCAATGGAGATCAGCCAGAAATGCAGGATATGATATAGTGCACAAGTATGCGTACAAACACAAGTGCACTCTCTTCTTCCTCACTCTCATAGTTCGGTGAGACGGCTATCCGACATGACCTATAAAAATACGTGCGCAGGATCATCGGCGTAAAATGCTTTCCTAGGCACGGGGTTTTCACGCGAACTACCTTAATTCGGGCTAAGTAATTTCACGCGCACATATTTTGCCCATCCCTGGATTCGAAGAAGCTGCCTTACGATTCTAACGCTTGCTACCAACAGACCAACGAGGCAGTCAAAATTTCGCACTATCATAATCACATAAATATTTAAGTATGCATAAGTATATATAGGCATAAGTATATTACAATTCGACAAATAAGAACTATTTAAGTACTAGCACACTTATCAACTCATAAACGTTTTAATTCTAACATTGAGTATTCTTTGTATGAAACTCCCTGTTGCACCGCACACTTATCGGAATCGTGATCTTAATCGCCTCGTCTCCAGACGATAAATCATCATCATCATCAGCCCATATACGTCATCACTGCTGTGGCACGGGCCTACCCTAAACCAGGACGATAAGGCCTCAGTCAACCACCCTGGCCAAATGCGGGTTGGTCGACTACACAGGTGTGCAAGTTAGCGTCGAATAATCGTACATAATTATGAATTTCGAACTTGAAAACACAGTGGTACGTGGCGGGGTTTTAACTTACGACCACTAACCACTCGGTCATCGACGCATTTATTGCCTGTACATGCATATTTCGTGCGGCCAGACAAAAATTTCACACACCTATCGCTATACACTAATCGATGGTTGTATCAACACCGTGTGACGGGAAAATTCCATGGGGTTCGTCTGATATCGATTTTGGGCCAGACGGAAGGGTGGCGTGTGCCTGTGACGGCCTGCCGCTTGTATAATTGGTCACAGAATATGTTCCGATTGTTTTTATATCTATGCATCTAATAGTACATGCTAAGGGTACTACATAGAGTTTATCATAGAGCTTATCTACACCGGTACCGGTATACTATATAGAGTTTGCCGGTTACCGGTTTATACTTTCCAATAAAAATTACTTATTTCAACGTCAAAAATTAATATTTTACTGTTAGATTTATGATTATATTTATGATTTAAGAGGAATTTGTGCAGATAAAATACTATATAGTCCGGTCAATTTAGACATTCGAAGTTACATTAATTCCCACCAAGCTGAAAATCGGTAAGATTGCTTAAAATATCATTATAAACAAAATTTGAAAGTTCCCATCTTTCTGTAAGGAAAAAATGTTATTCAAGGTCAAAGGTAAAAAAAATGAGTTTTTCGCGATTTTTAGCAAAACGGTAAGTTTTATCATAAAAATATGTATGACAAAATTACTTATCATCTAATTATCTATAAATATTGTCTTTACACTTTGTTCCTAAGATTCACCATTTCAGAGATACAGCGATGCACAAAGTTGAAATGTTGTATTTTCAAATGCTTCAGGCCCCCGTGCTATTGTGCTAGACAGATAAAATTTTACGAATGATGGAATTCGGTTGCCTCTATTATCGCTAATACTAAATACAACATAAAACCATCACTTAAGGAGGGCTCTCATACTAACGCTGATTTTTATTTGCTCGCACTTGGGCGGTTTGTATCGTGGTTACCCTAGTAAACCTATTCCACATTAACGTGGTGACCATGGCTTAACGTGGTTACCACGTTAAAAACCGGCCAAGTGCGAGCAAATAAAAAAAGCTTTCGTAGAGAAAAGAAAAAGAGCCCACCTTGAGTGATAGTTTAATGTTGTATTTAGTATTAGATGTTATAGAGCCAACTGAAATACATCATTCGTGAAAATTTTAACTGTCTAGCACAATCGCACGGGGGCCTGGCAGCATTTGAAAATACAACTTTTTCAACTTTGTGCATCGCTTTATCTCTGAAATGGTGAATCTTAGGAATAAAGTGTAAGACAATTTTTATAGATAATTAGGTAATAAGTAATTTTGTCATACATACTTTTATGATAAAACTTACCGTTTCGCTCAAAAGTGTATAAAACTGATATTTGTGACATTTGACCATGAATATTTTTTTTTGCACACGTCGGATCGATGGGGACTTTTGACATATCATTTGTAATGACGTATTCAAGGCCTGCACAAAAATCCAGCTTGGTGGGAATTAATGCAACCTTACCCATAATTTAGATGCTAATTTGACTGGACTAATATAATATTTTGAATAAAATGAATGAATTAAATACTATGAATAAAATGTTGCAGATCCTTGTAGTGTATATTACAATATTATATAATACTAGTGACCCGCCCTCGCTTTCGCTTAGCTACTTAGTATATTATGCGTAAAAACCTTCCCCTTAAATCCCTCTGTCTATTAAACACTGCATCGAATGAGGGTTTTCGCGTATAAGAACTTCACTAGATGGCAATACGTAGGCGTCAGGTCCAACTGCAGCGTGATTGGTTATTTTTGACGTGACATTGACAGACATGTCAATATTCACCAATCACGAAGCAGTTAGACCTCATATCTGCGTCTTGCCATCTAGTGGATATCTTATACGCGAACACCCTCATTCCGTCGTGTAGTTTTAAAGATTTAAGCATACATAGGGACAGACAGACGCGGTAAGCGACATTGTTTTTTAAATTTTGTCAAAGATAGGATTGTGTGTTGATCATAATAATAAATAATGTATAATAGGTAGTTACCTAAGTCTGATTTTACATGAAATTTCACAATTAACAGTAACATACATATAGGTAAATCAATAACATAAGTGAAATCGAAAATAAAATTTCTTTTGAAATGAGACAATAATAGGCATTTAAAGTTAGGTGGGAAAGTCCATTTCTAAAGTGCGAAAATTCAATTAAAATACTATGCCATATTATAAATTACAGAAATAGTAGTAACTTACACTATGAAAACATATTCGTAAACGCAACATTTAATATAGCTGCTGAACAAAGTTCTTACGATATGCGTACAGTATACAGAGCGGTGACGTCATAGCTCTGTGCGACATTCGTATGAAGCGTTTTAAGCTCGCCCAAATGATGTGCTGTTGAAACTGCAATATCTCCGAGAGTTTTCTAAATATCAAACCATTCTTTTATGAGCACTTTTGCAATTGTGTGGTCCATCCATTTATCAAAAAATAAAAAAATAGGAAACTACCCTATTACATATCTGTAAGAACCATTAAAATATACTCCACATACAAACGGTGCACATTCTAAACGTATTTCATGAAGACGTCTGTAAATCGATTCCTGTGTACATTAATGTTGTGTAACTTGTTTGTATCTTGATAGAGCGCTAAATTGGGTATTTGCATTCCGAAATTTACATCGACGATATCGTCATGACAGATGTTGATATTATGATAGTTCCTTAGTATCGATGGAGGGCTAGTTTATGTTTCTTACCTACTAGCGTTCCGAATCCGTTCCTTAAATTTAGATAACTAATTTGTAATTTTCCAATAGGTATCTCTACTTTAAGGCTTGTGAGATCAGTCTTTGGGTTCTATATGCAGAAAAAGTTTTCCCACATTAAATGTAAAGAACCAATTAATTTGAAAAAAAAATTGCATCCAAAGTCGGTTGAGTTCATTTTTACTAACAAACTGTGCGGGGGACAATTAATACAGCATCCGATGACAGACGCAGATGCTAATACACGTGTTTTTGTAAAACATAATACGCTGGGGAGCCGACCCGCACATAGAATGCAGTGGGGTTGCAAACTGGACGTAGCGGTGGCGGTAACGTAGAACGGACGGCTCTCGCGATACGGTATAAACCTCTCTACATCTAAACAACTAAATAAAATTTAAAGTGTCTGTTAGTAATATTAAAATAACGATGTGTTACTAAATGGGTATGAATCTTTATCGGGTGCCAGTAACAAAAACACAATTTTTTTTTTGTCTGTCTTTACCGATAATCTCCGAAACGGCGGGACCAATTTAGGTGGGACTTTCACTAATAAATAGCTAATTTTACAAGGTATTCATGATGACTGATTTCAGCCATGGCGGTCGATCCCAATTGAGATCAGCCAAGTACGCAGGCGCAGGACATATTATAGTGCACAAGTGTGGGCGCAAACACACTCTCTATTCCCTTACTCTCATAATTCGGTGAGACGGTAATCTGACATGCCCGATGAGAGATCGGGCGCAGGACCACCGGCTTAATTTCATTAAGTACAGAAAAACTCTTACAAATTTTGCCCGACTCCAGACTCGAACCTCTCGGTCCTTACGCAACGCTTGCTGCCAATAGACCAACGAGGCAGTTACTTGAATAAACAACGTCGACTTAGTATAATTAATAAATTAGTGCTGCTGAAACATTTCTACGCAGACGCAGTCGTGGGTACTACTAGTTTTAATATATAATACGCCGTGGCGGCGGCTCAACATTTTGTGTATGTTACACAAGCATTTCTACCGCCGTCGCATCGCCACCGCCACCGCCACCGCTTGCGTCCAGTTTACAGCCTTAGTGATCGTCCCAGCTAATTAATAGTAGCCGCGTGGACACCGCTCTAATCCCCCTCCCGTCCCGTGCACTGAGCTCTTTTTAATTTGATATTTTTTACATAGTTACTGACTGATGCGAGGGGAGTCCTACTTGTACCTACACTCAGTTCATAAGCCTAACAATTTTTGCGCCAGATTGATCATCAAAGGTTTTTGGATGTCAAAATGTTGAATGCATACATTTGGGATTGGAAAGTGGACGGGAGATTAGGAAACAGGGTGCTATTATAAATTATAATAAATAAATTAATACATATATTAAAAAATATTTTTTTTTAATTTTCAATTCAAACCACTTAGCTATCCAGACACCAGTGGTTAGAACAGCCGACGCAATATCGGAAGATCGGTGCTTCAAGTCCCCGTTCAGGCGAGGTCATGAATGTGAATGTCATCAAATTTTAAATTTACATTAGAGTTTAAAATATCATTAAAACAACAACTAAAATAGAATAAATATTTTGTAAGATAAGATATTCTACCACCACATACATATTATATATTGTTCTGATCTTAAGTATTAGTGTTACGGAAATCAAATTCAACAGTATATTTGTGTATCCACTGTTGATTCTGATATCCGTAACGCAAGTGCTACTTACCACGGGTTCAGGTCAATGTATGTGATGTTGTGTAATATTTATTAAATTATTTATTTATAGGTTAAGATTGTTGAACAGTGACTGGTATTTTTACTTAGTTGGCGATAGAAACTTTGACTTCGTCTTTTACCCAAAGGACGTTTCCACTTTCTATAACGATGGGAAGTCCGTATGATCCTGTAATCAGCCCGAGCCAGCCCAGACGGCATAATACAACCGTGGGCCGATCATAATCCGATTACCAGTCAAGGAACGCTGATTTCTACTATTTTCTTTACACTGGCGGACGATGAAATAGGTTTTAATTCATTTTTCTGCCTGCGTTATGCGCTGTACAGTTTGCATTTGCATTTTTTATTAGCTAATGTTCATATTAGGTTCTATAATCTACTATGACGTAGTCGTCATTGCATAGTTGCAATAATTACATATTAAATAATATTAACTTTAGAGTTGGTAGCTATCTGCTCCCCCGCGACAAGTCTAGTGATTATGAAAAGGCTTCTCCAAGATATCTTCGTAGTCCGTTACGAAAAAAAGTGAAACAACAGCAAAGTTAAAAAAGGTTACATATTTATAACATTTACTTCAAATTCATACGAATTCTTGATTCCTAGGTTAGTTTCAGTTTCTAGATATGACTTTTTATAATTCTATTATAAACCACAGAATTTTTGACTGCTTCGTGTATCCGATCCGTGCGTTAGGATCGAGGTCCCCGGTTCGAGACCGGGTACGGGCAAAATTTGGGTGAGTTTTTCTGTTAAGAAACTCAGACCGGAGTTAAAAAATTGGCGGATGCACGCCCGTGGCGTAAATCGGTGGGGCGCCTTAAAAACACAAATTATTAAGAGTGCATAAACGCGTTTATTTACCGCGGCCTCCAGTGTACAGGCAGATTAGTCTAATTAAACGCCGCATAAAAGGTATTAATAAGATATTTTTTATGACATTTTATTTCATTGATAATTCTATACAGAGCTCAGAAAATACTATGAATGTGCGGCTAATTAATAATGCCTACTAAGAAATAATGAATACTTTGAATCATTCGAAATAGTATCTTATAAGTTATCTATATAAGTTGAGAGAATATTAAAATTTGATTTTGTTATAATAAATATCATCGATGAATACGTGTATTTTCTAATTGGCTGTAGGTTACTACAGGCGATACAGATAAAACCGGAAAAATATATTAAGTACTTATTCACAAATAGATAGTGATCGGTTAGGTGTAAATACGAGAATAGCAATTGTAGTGTATGTAATGCCAATGTAAAGGTGTCAGATATTAACGGCGATTTCTAGCTTTTTGGCCCTACATCAACATAGAAGTAATCTGTACCTACTAGTGATCTAAATAGCTTTAGTTTTATAACGCTGGCTCGGCGTGTCGAAGTGGATATTAGCTTTTGACACGAGAATTGGCCATTATGGTTTGTTCAAGAACCAGTCCTTTGAAGATGAATGGTGAGATGCTTCTCCTCTTGGTCCATCCGGTTATTCCTGTGGCGTTCCAGCGGGCTCTTCCCGGTCGGTCGACCCAGGCATGCTCTCTCTGTGGCCCAATCCGGTTGCATTCTTTCTATGTGGCCGAGCGAAGTCTGGCCTTTGTCTCGCAATATTTTTACTAGAATATTTATACTTTTATGTGTTTTTATGCTATTTAAAGCTCTTATGCAAATGAAAATATTAGATGTGTTAGATATTTTAATTTTAATTTAGATCTTTATTTCTTATCAGAATAACTGCCGATCTAAGACTCAAACTCAAGATGCCTCAGTCCCTACGCGGCTCTTGCACGGATTTCTCAAAGATATAAGTTATGTTATCATATATGCATGTTGATCTGCAAAGTTATTCTTCAAGATTTGTTAAGGGAAATTAAGCGATAATTTGAAAGATATTTACTGGTTTATTATAAGCTTGAGAACCTACATGGACGCATATTACAAAGAGCGAAGGATAAAGAGTAGTAGTAGACAAGTTATTGTAAACTCGTAGTTATCTAACAAGCACACTATAAGGCCAAATTAAAAATAATCTTAACAAGAGATCTAGACGCCATAACATTTTTTGCTGAAAAATCATACTGTATATCAAATCCTGAGTACGAAATGCATTTACAAAATCATTAAACGAGGGGAGAGTTTACGCACACTACCGCAGTAAGAGGGGGCGCTGCGGTCGATGATATTATGGAGTGTGTTTGACGTGATACTATGAAGGTCGGCTGTGGGAGACAGGGCAGTGAAAGTGAAGGGAATCGGCATGTGTGCATAGTTTTAAGTTCGTGATTATTATTTTAAATACATATGTTTTTATCATAACATTTCTCGATGAGTAACTGTGTGTGTGTATGGATTGGTACACATTTTGATAATGAATACATTTGTTTGTTTTTAAATAAGTACTAATATTGTTAATAATTATGTTTGGTAGATGATAAAATAACAAATTGTCACCGCTCAGTATATTAGGTCGTCTAAAACTTATTTCACAGTTATACCTATAGCGTAATTTTTTTGTATTATGTTTATTTAAGGTCATCACACAATATTACATACTTAGCTATATCTTACCTATATTGTATACCTATTGTTAAATATCTACACAAGAGTAGATACCGGTGAACAAGTATAAATAGAGTATTTTTGAGTCATCAAAAACATGTTAGGTATGATTCCTTACCTTCCAGCGAAGAAGTGAGTCATTCCATAAAAATATCACAAAATATGAATGTAATAAATGATAACCTCAAATTTCAGGGGTTAAGTTGTTACTAACTACTATTATTTAATCGATTGACTATTTCATTCGCTTGCATATCCCAACAAGCAGTATTGCAACCAAGGTCATGGTCAACTGCAGCCCTATTCTGTCTGGTTGCCAATTGGAAATATAAAGCCGTACATATATACAATCTAATCCACCCCATATTTTGTACCTACACAAAACTAAATGCATCATCGAGAGACAGACAGGGGGCGAATCTGGCAACCGTAGGGGCGCCTCGATCGATAGTTTTGCCCCAGGGAACTGTCGGGCTGGAATCAATATTGAGTTAGGCGGCACTCTGAGGGATGCCATGTACAGTAACAACATTTAACTACCGTGTAACGGTCGTAATGTTACATGTGAAGATCATGTTTTTTAACCTAGTCCATGTAAAACAATAACAAACACTTGTCATTACGAATGTTAAGCGAAATTGCATCATTTATGAACTGTATGTTCGGTACGAATATTTGTATTGTTAGAAGAAACACATATAGTACGAAATACAAAATCTGGCTCAATTTAGCTATTTAAACTGGTTGAAATTGTATTACGATCGCGAGTTATTTTCAAAGTTGACGTGTATTTGATATTTCAAAACTCTATTATTACACTCTTTGTTAATGGTCCGTGGAGATGGACATGCAATTGAATAATTTGAACAATGTATGACTGTTTTTATAAATTATTACGACAATAAATTAAACAAAACAATTGATGAGATTGAGATTTTCTATCCATATAGCTTCGCTTCGGGTAATCCTTTCTAAGCGGATGCCTACGTCATAACACATACCTGCATGCCGAATTTCAGCCTGATATGTCCAGTGGTTTGAGAAGTGCGTTGACAGATCACTATGTCAGCTAGTCACTATGAGATATAGATATTTAGATATATTAAGATTATCTAAATCTTCCGGCAAGGACCAATCTACTGGCAAAAGCGCCACTCATTCGCGCGTTCCATGTTATAAATTCAGTTCTAGACACGGTGGATTATATTTTAATGCACTTTTAGTGAATTCGCCAGAACTGCGGTAAATATATTAAGTTAGATTTACATAGAAATTATTTAATAAGTATAGGATTTAATATTGTTATATATTTTGTAGGGTAGGTTATGTTATAATTGTATTTACACATAATATATGTAATATAAATATTGTAGATTTATAATAAATAGATGTAGTTTAAGTATGTGAATGGCTATGCTATCGCATTGGGCTAAGGGACCTGTAATGTTAGCATAAGGTTGTAAATAAACAACAAACCTATTAGATTTTATTAGATTTCTGGTTGAGCATCGAACCCACACTGGTCGCAAAGAGACTATCCAAAGCGCCATCGCGCTAGTCTATTTGAAAAAAAAAGACATTTTCTTTTAAACTAACGGTCACTTTGAAGTTTCAAAGCAGGCTATGCATTTAGGGGTGCAACGCATAATGTTGTTAAGCGATGCTCGACAGAGTCAATTTATGGAGGGGTGGCCATTAGTGCGGTCCATCGAGCGGAATAAACTTAAATGGTCATCGGGACGCCGGCTCATACTAATAATAATATTACGCTCCGGAACTACAGATGAAACGTTTTTGCTATAACGTTAAAAACGCGCTTTACTTATAATAACAAATCCTAACTATCCTTTTTTACAACTCATACGGCACAAAATTGTATACTAAATATTAGTCTTTATGGGTCTACACGCGATATAAGGAGTAGCAAGTACTTAGCTAGTTACTACTTACTGCCCGACGTTACGACTGGGTTACACCAATCATCGGGGTCGCTCGCTACCATGATTGGTGTAACCCAGTCGTAACGTCGGGCAGTAAGTAGCTAAGTATTTACTACTCCTAACATTTAAGTAATGGAACGCGAAAGCTTAAAATCATACAAAATTGTATATTTTTAATGTTGTTACATTCAAACACAAAATCAACTGGGAACTGAGAGTGCACTTGTTTTTGCGAGTACACATGTACACTATAATATTTCCTGCGCAGTTGGCTGATCTCCATTGAGATCGCCCGCCATGGCCGAAATCTTTGGGACGCCTTATTTTATAACACACCCAGACACGGAACAAACATTGGTGTTCGGCACAAAATATTAGTCCTGGGTGGGAATCGAACCCACGTCTCTTCGAAACGTAGCCAGGATCACTAACCACTGTTCCACCGAGCCACTCTCACTCAAATATACTTAAACTCGATGTTCCAACTCTTCAATGGACCTTACCCTTTATCGATGCAGATATCCGGGTGAAAAGATTAAAAAAAACAAAGCCGAATCCCGTGACACCGCAGTGACATCCGGGAAGAGCCCAGGGCGGGATAAAAAAAAAGTCGGCCACCAGAGAAATAACCCATTTCTTGTTTCAGACCCACCTGGGTTTGTCAGGTTTTAGTTATCCCAGCGTATAACGAGACGACTTCAGTAAGGGCGATTGGCGCTTGGTCTATTTACTTGCAGAAAAAACAGTAGCACAGGATACTTTGCTGTTGGCAAATCCCATCATTATTTTATTTTTTTCTATACTTCTTTCTATTGTTTTACGTCTACCATTCTTCTTGTTTCATATTATACGTTCGTTGCGTTTTCCAAGTTATATTTTTAATATTTCCACCTAAAATATCCACAATATCGGTTTAAAATGGTATTTTCTTAAATATATAAATCGTTATGTTTAATCTCTTTTATAGTTTTCAAGTGCTTTGTAACATGTTGTTAAATAAATGTTTTTTTAATTTGAATCTATTTGTCTAACTAATCTAACAATCTAACAAGTAAATAAGATGGGAATAAATACAGTAGGAAAAACTTGTCCCGTACCTCTCCTATTATATCCCAACACAAAACTGCAGACCTAGCTGGTGAGTACCGGGGCAAAACAAACCCCCAAAAATTCTTGCTAGCCCTCGGACCAATAAGTTAGAAGCGTTACCTTTCAACCAGTCGAGTATACTTACAGACATTCATCCCGTTCGGTAACGAGCGTCCGTTGCCACCGCTCCATGAAATACTACGGACGGACTGAACTGAGATTTGCGCTCTACTAACCAAACCTTGTTCAGTTATGAATAAATCCTTACTAATCGTACATACATACATACATATTGCATACATACATAAAAACACGCCTTTTTCCCAGATGGGTAGGCAGAGATCACTCCAGCGATCCACTTTTCACCTCGTGGGAAACGTGACGTGACGGGTTGTGGACCACGTCGCCGCCATTCTACCGTACAAATGCGATACCGTACTAATCTTATAAATGCGGAAGTAACACACTGAATATTAAAAAGATTTTAAACGATTAAAGATAAAGATTCAAAGTATTTAAGGTTGCAATAAACTATTTAAAGTAACAATTTTTTTATTTAAGCTTGGCAGTATCGCTTGGTCTGCCATAATGTTTAACAGTCTTTTCAGTATGCGCCCGTCGGTCAGTCTGTCTATTCATCCATCGTGCTCTTACGCCATCAATTAGTAAGTATTATCTTATGTATTTGACGTTTTATGTTTTATTTTGTTGCAGTCCAGTTAGATGCATAAAGATTTATATCCCTGCAATTTGAAATCATGCGATGAGATGACAAATTTGTGTAAGAACAAGTTATTTCTGAACGGTGTAACAACTTAAACTTTTATAATGGGGTTACTTTTATAACTCTAAATGAAAAACAAGAGTTGCTCTCATTGGTAATATACATTTAGTGGGATTTAAGAAATAAAAAATGGGTAAAGTTCTGAATTATTTCTATTCTATACAATATCTAAACGATGTATTATGTCGGGACTGAAATATCAAACACAAATTTCGTACAATACAAACATACATGTTATATCAAATTGAATTATACGATTTTCAATCGTTCACCGAAATACAGGTATTCGTACGAAGAAAAAATATTCAGCTCCATGTTGTATGGAATTTTACACTTCAAAAGGAAAATCATGAATTTTGCACGGCGAACTTCGAACAAACGGTGCCAAATTCGCAATTTCGTGTATCTTATTCCTTAGTGGTAAAGTTCAGAATGGCTCGTGAAAGTTTCGTAACATAACTGCGGTGCTACGGCGTAGCGTCGTAGCGCTACGAATGTTGATTTTATGATTTTCAAGATGCTTTGATATAAGTAGTTTGGCATTTTCGATATTTCCCGGATGGGAGTTTGTGATGTGTTTCTTTCAAAGAGTTGCTTTTGGTCGTTACATTTGGCTTACTTTTAACTTTGAACATTTTAGATGGATCTGGTTCGATGTCAATAGTACTAATCAATTTAATTTATAACTTTCTCCTGTTACCTCTTAGGCAGACAAAAAAAAATAATGCATTTGCTAAGAGAGGCAGACAAAAAAAAATAATGCTTTTGCTTGTAAATAAATTTGGAAGCTATCACTAACAACGATAGAGTCGCTAACGTACTCGTATCTCGAGTCAACTCTGTGATAAACAATAGTCTATTTGTAACTAGCGGGACTCCACGATATTATATGCATTTTCTATATGTATTTGCTTAGAAAATGCTTAATATCTCTTGAGTCATTAGTTTTAAAAAATCCAATCAAACCAGTTTCGTTTTAAAGATACACATATTGAATTACAGAAAAGCTGAGGGAACGTTTTTGTTTACTACTATATACTTATGTATAGATGGTATCCAATAACAATTAATGCTTACATTTGTGAAAAGAGTTCTAGATTCACAGTTGGTTACGACGTGTCACGAGAGGGTAGTCACGCGATGCCTCCCGCGTCATCGAACGGCTGACGTAAACAAAGATGGCCGCCCTCATGTTTTTTTAAATGTTACAACTGAGTTTTACTCGCCAGCTATGTACAATTGGGTAGTTTCCTAAGTCAAATTTTACATGTGATTTCACAATTAATAGTAAGATATAGGCAGATTAATAACATAAGTCAAATTGAAATTAAAATTTCTGACAAAATGAGGCAATAATAGACATTTGAAGTTGGGTGGGCGAGTCCATTATAAAATATCAAAAGTGATTAAAATAAACAATACCATATTTCAAATTACATAATTAATAACAACTTTTGCTTTGAGACCATTTTCATAAACGCAATATTTAGTATACTTGCCGAACAAATTTCTGGCGCGTTGCATACAAATAACTGAAGCGTGACGTCACGATTCAGTCACTTTTTGTATGGAGCGTTTTGAGCTTGCCTAAATGATGTGCTATTGAAACAGTAATATCTCGGCGAGTTTTAAAGTTATGACAATAATTCTTTAAGCATTTTTTTAATGTTGTGTGGTCCATCCATCTACATCAAAATAAAAAAATAGGCAACTACCCTATTGAGTTGACTTTTCGTATTTATTTATTTTTGACTGGCTTGGTGGAACAGTGGTTAGTGACCCAGGTTCACTACGTACGGTTCCAAGAGTCGTGGGTTCGATTCCCACTCGGGACAAATATTTATGTAACGAACATCGGTGTTTGTTCCGTGTCTGGGTGTGTATTAAGTATATTTAAGTATATGTGTGTATCCACTGTTGATTCTGGTATCTGTAACACAAGTGCTTAAGCTACTTACCACGGGATCAGATCATGTATGTGATGTTGTGTAATATTTATTTATTAGTGGTCATTTTCCAAGCGGGAGGAAGCCAGTTCAAACCCCGCCACGTACCAATGTGATTTCAAATTTGAAATTGACGTTTTTAAGGCGCTCTTACTGGGAATGAAAACATCGTAAGTGCATAACAACGTGAGTGTGGGTGGTGGCATCGTGTGCAGGAGCGCTTAGGAAACCTGCATTCCTGTGAAGTTATTCTAAGGTTGTGTGAAGACGACCAACCCTCTAGCCGACACTCCATACTTGTCGCGTTCCACGCAGTCAGTTAAAAGTAACATATTTCCTTTCTCAGGCTCTTAACTGTGTACCAATATATATTGGTAAGGTACTGTAGGTTTGACGTAAAAACCGTCTCTCTCAGTCAAGAGTAGGATGAAATAGCCTTAAGCTTGATCAGACCGGGAATCGAACCCAGAACCGTTTAAAATTTGAAAGTTTTGTCTAGTCTTTATTTGGATTGTTATCAGTTTTACATACATACGAAGAATCACGCCTTTTTCCCAGAGGGATAGGCAGAGATCATCCTGATGTGTGCTACGGTCCTGGCACATCAATTTTGCTTCTTCCACATTCATCAACCTCTTCATGCACGCTCGTCGATTACGGGTACTTTTGTTATCAGTTTTAACGGTAACAAATACTGTTTATTGCTAGTGCTTAATATATTCGGTGTTCTTCCGTGTCCGGTAGTGTTGTATCTATTTAAGTATTTCACTGTTGTTTTCGGTATACTTACTACTGAGACTGCTAGTGAGGTGTCCGTTTGAACCACTGGACCAAACGAGATATTTGGATGAGACCATGTGCACTATTTAATACCTTTTTGCTACTATTTGATACCAATCATGAAATATTTGGTACCTGTATATTAATATCATTATTATATAAATTAAATGGCCAGTCATTCTGACGTCAGGTTGACTGACCACTTTTGAGTTTTCATAGTTTTAGCGTTATATTTATCACTTTGTCAATGTAGTTATTTACTACCTATTTGCTACCTTAACATATATTTTTAACACAATTTTGGGAAGCTTCCCTAAAAAGTTATCAATAAAAATCATTCAAACGCCTGCACATAATTTACAAATTTTTATGTCAGAATAATTGCTAGTAACTTTTTTGTAGGCGCTCTGTAGCTTATGAACGAGTTGTCGTTGAATAGCTATAGCGCTTCAGATATTTTGTATTTATATAATTTCAAGTAATTTAAAATGTGCCTGCGTACTCACATATTATTGGGGGCGCATTTTTTCACATAATCTTTTTAAATCATAATCATCATTCTTCATAAAAAAAATTATTCCTACATTTTGCAAATCATAATCATTGAAATTCATAATTTCACTAATCATACTCTTATTAATTAGAGTACGCCTTAAGTACTTGGTATAAATAAATTAAATGGTTGTTTTGAAATGGTCCAAAATAGGCATTATTTTGCTACAAAACTGACATGACAGAAACGAATCGCTGCAAAACCGACTCCACGTAGTCTTGTCTTCCCTACCACTTACTAATAAAATTATTTTTATTAATTGCGATTATAGGAATTGACAGTTTGTGTTCATGTTCTTAGTAACATAATTATTTATTAAAGCAATATGATCATTAAATATGATGAAGAAAAAAAATCGTATTTAAAATTATTCATGGTAGAAACAAAAAAAGTATGACAAACAAAATTAGGAGTAACAAAATTATGCGGAGTGATTATTATATGAACACAAATCGGTATGAAGACAAAGATTATGATTTAAAAATTTTATGAGAGTCAATATGGATTGGATATTATTACTTACAATACATTTTGATACTTGTCGCCTCACGAATCCTTAAGTTGGGGTAGGAATAAAACGAGGTGGTTGAGTAAAAATAAAAAATATTTATTTCCCGCTAACCCGTCGGAGGCACACAAATTTGTATGGACGTGGGTACGACCGTCTGCTTTTGCTCCTACTTACATAGGCACTCCCCTGTAGGTCCAGTGGTAGTAGCCCGGGACGGAGATGGAGATCGCCACCAGATGATTGCTCGACCGCAGATATTGAAGAACCGCCAGCGCGTTCTTCTTGTTCGGTCTTCTCAAACCGTAAATATAAGAGTAATTCCTGGAATCATCATTCCTCCAGTTAGGCCGAGATCAAATTCTTCCGTTCCGAAGCGGGTACCACCGAGGACAACAAAGAAAGTAACTATGTTATAAACGTAGCAGTTTTTGTCTCGGTGGTAAACTGATCAGAACGGAGTTTACAAAGTACCTACTTATGATATACTATTTTTTACATTCATAACGGGGAAAATAAACAAAATTACACAGAATTAATTGACTTAGTTAATGAATGGGTTAAAGGTTATAAGATAAAGAATAATGAAAAGATTATGAGAGTTTTATGTGCTATTTATAACTTACCCTAGATCGGGATTTCGGAAATCAACACACACAATTTACAATAGAGCTAACTCTCTCAATGTGAAAAAATAAAAGCTTAGGCTCCTTTCTTCTAATGCGACTAACGCGTTACGAGGAGACGTGCCGGTCTTCAGTCTAGAAGCGACCGCGACCTTTTTTAAATTGACGCGCGCAGCGAGCCTCAAACCAAAAAAGCGCACGTCACCGATCACTTTCCCGCGCTACGGGTATTCGCTGTGAACAAAAATTTTCGAAATATGAATATCTATAATGCAGAATATGTGAAATGCTCTTCGATTTAAATATTACCTAGATATATTTTCTTCCGTAAATGATGCAATGGACCAACATCTTAGGTACCCGATTTGACATGTCATCGTAACACTGAAATGAAGTACCTATAAGACAGTGAGATTTATAATGACCAATTGCGTCGATCGAAGCCGATTCAGAGGGAACGAACTCTATAACTGATGCCAAATTATATTCAATATTTTTCAAAGTAATCAAAGTTCCTATATCGTTTAAATATATTTCTTCTTCAAAATTAAGTTCAAAAGTAATCAAGTCCTTACATTTTCGGACTTCCAATGTTATGACTTATAAAATTATGTGAAAAAATGCGCCCCCAATAATATGTGAGTACGCAGGCACATTTTAAATTACTTGAAATTATATAAATACAAAATATCTGAAGCACTATAGCTATTCAACGACAACTCGTTCATAAGCTACAGAGCGCCTACAAAAAAGTTACTAGCAATTATTCTGACATCAAAATTTGTAAATTATGTGCAGGCGTTTGAATGATTTTTATTGATAACTTTTTAGGGAAGCTTCCCAAAATTGTGTTAAAAATATATGTTAAGGTAGCAAATAGGTAGTAAATAACTACATTGACAAAGTGATAAATATAACGCTAAAACTATGAAAACTCAAAAGTGGTCAGTCAACCTGACGTCAGAATGACTGGCCATTTAATTTATATAATAATGATATTAATATACAGGTACCAAATATTTCATGATTGGTATCAAATAGTAGCAAAAAGGTATTAAATAGTGCACATGGTCTCATCCAAATATCTCGTTTGGTCCAGTGGTTCAGACGGACACCTAGTGAGATTCATTTCAGAGTCTGAACAAAGTATGTGATGTAAGTTTTATTTTCAATTGGACTACTCCGTCGTCTTTCCCTGTGAGAGTAGTAGTATATTTGTATGTAATAAATAGCTAGGCATGGGAATCAAACCCAGTAAATTTTTATAGATTCTGTTCGATATATTTATTTTAAGATGACCAGGATTTACTTTTATTTTTCATAGGATAATAATGTACCAATAGATAAATCACTATAGGTCCTCACAAATAGTTGAGTGTATAAAAAAAAATAAACTATGTGTTTTTTATTTATTTTTTAATATAACCTCAAATACTGGTAGAAAAGTTCTTGATAGTAGTTTGAGTTATTTATTTACAACTTTCTCTTTGAAACTGTCTAGTTAATTTAAACAATTTAAGTTATACCTTAGCATGAGGCGAGGCGGACAAACGATAAAGCGATGAAATGAAACACTCATGTCAAACCAGTTTCTTTATTTCGTGTTCATCATTTTAATACAACATACAAGTAAATTTATCAATTCTTACAAGCTAACTTAAGTAAGACCTGAATAACAAGTAGTTATGTATGAGTATTTATCAATGCATCCGATCGATTCAATACAAAATCAGTGTATGAGAATCGTTATTGGTATAGTATATGTTATCCAACCCACACATAATGTATAAAAGAATTAACCAATAACAAAGCTCTGTAATATCATAAAGTATGGAATGTACTGCTAAGACAAACGAATAAATAAAATGTCAAATCGGTTTAAAAATTAAAAAATCAAGTTCAAAAAACACACAGTTATAATGAATAGAACCAAAACACAAAATGTATCAATACACAGTAAACTTAACTGAGAATGGAAGAAAGTCAATCTCTCAACATTTTAGCCACTTCAAGAAAACATACGTGAGCAAAAATAGCGCTTTTATCTCAAAGACAAATGACTGTAACATCAAAATTTTCATTAACTGCAAAATAGTCGCAAGCACACCAACTTTTTCGTCTGCCTTTGAACCATTCCAAATACATCTTACCGTAACACGACCGAGACATTGAACCAAACACGGATTACATATCCGACATCTAAAGATCTGATGTATTTATTATTTCCTTTTGCGAAATACCAAACCAGATTTGGACAACAAAAAAGTTGGCTTGCCCGGTAGATTCATATAATATATTTTTAAATAAAACAATAGGTACACGGTCAATATTATTACTTCGACAACCATCAACTAACAGAGATTCTACTTATTTCCATATATTATTATTTTATATATATCGAGAAAAACGCCCAAAACGGGATAGGTAAAGTTTTCGAAGAACATAAACTAAGTCACTAAGCTAAGGGAAAATAATGACACATAATTAAGTGTCGAACGATGACTAGAAAAGAGATATGGTATTACAAACGCGGGAAACAAAATTACAGGGTACCCTAATATTAGAATCACGAAAAGTTACCACCAACTTAACTCATGTAGCTACTAAGACACTTAGGATCTAACCTAATCGAATCTTGGCTGACTAGCTTCACAAACACACAATAAATTACGTAGAAATAAATAGCAATAAATTAGATCGTAACAAATATGAGTAAAATTATGTCGTGACACAACACATCACGAGAAAGGTTCAAAACTCTTGGCAAAGAGTATACAATGGGGAGTGATGATATTGAAATGTGGAAAAACACAATGACAGTTAAAATGAAACCGTGGGTGATGTAAATGAGGTGCTGAAGATTGAAACAGGTATATCAGTTTGGTTCATAGATCATCAGAGCTGTCGAATACAATCTAATGTAACATGAACACTAAACAACTAAATCATTTACCACGATTCATAATGCATTTTGCTTTAGAAGGTGTATTTTTAGCACTACGTCTTTCAAGTTCCAACTATAACTCGAGCTCTCCATTTCCAAACAAGATTTGCAAGTTACAAATTGAATCGTGGCAAAGACATATTTTTACCACACGTTAAGTTAAATTCCTACACAGATATAAACCTTAAATATCGATTAGCATTCAAGATCATTATGAAAAAATATATCATTGGAAATATTTTTCAACTTCTCTCCTTAATTTCGAACCTCCCAAGAACAACTTAATTATGCATGTGACAACCGATTTTTATAACTACATGTTTATCCCTAACAACACTTTGGCAACAAATAGCATTTTCTTTTTTACGTTTTTCTCCGACAATTCAACAGTAACGTCAACATAGCTAGAGTTAACATTACCATGCTTTACATCCAATCTTTTATCGATTTCGTTTTATCATCGTCTTTAAAGATAGAAGACATAAAGAAAAGTATCGACAGAAGATGAACATCGATGATGTGATCTTTTGCGTCAATCGTCCAACCGGCGCTTCCTTCTCAAATTTGGCTATTGACTGATTTACTTTAAACACTACCCTACACGCCGACTCGACAACTCACGCAACAAAATCAAACTGATAAAGTCTACCTAAAATGAGAAACAATTCAGGATTTTTATTTTTTTTTTAATTTTTTTTTCTTTAACTGTGATCAGTCTTAAAATTGAGTCATACCATCTAACTAAGAAATGATGAACTCTTAATATTTACCTTAAATCATTGCTAGGCCAGAACTAACATCGGAATCTGCGGTGAGGATTCTTTCAAACTGTATTTAGATAGTGGAAGTTAAACTATTTTAGGAGATATAAAAAGGTAGGTATAGCAAGTATAGGAGACGACTTCAACGAGTTCAATCTGCCGTTAAACTTATCAGTATCGACTGGTACTCGCGGAATTTTATCAAAAGTAGTGATTTCAATTCGAGGTCGATAGAGATATATTGAACGGAGCAAATTTGTCACAACTGTTGTTCTCATGTATGTTATGTTTCATTCTTCGTATGCAATTTCGTCATCATTACCCACAAACGCATTTACGTATTTTACAATAAAATGGAAAAGAGAACTTTTAAGTGTCTAAGGAAAAGGCTTTTCCTCTAGTAAGGCTCGCGGGGAAACTAATTTACACCATCCTTAATGCATACATTATTATTGGTTTTAGAGTAATCAACATTGAATAGTTTTTCATTTTAATATTAATCTTAATACTAAAGAGTACAAAAAATAAAGGAAATATTATGAATATATGAAAAACAACAAGTTATCAGCGAAAACCATCGCATTTCATATAAGAACAACATTGTTTTTTTTTCGTTACAGTAACATTAATTGTATTATCCACTCTTACGAAGTAAAGATGGGAAGTAACGTTGGGAGGAACGCCTCGGCAGGCCCTCCCTGGGCCTCTCCACCTCACCACACCCTTTAATTCATTATCTACTAATCGTGATCGTTTCCCTTCGATTTTCCTCAAAGTATCAAAAATATCTGCTAAAACAGCCCTTTCCCTTAGAGAAAAACTCGATAGAGTACATTTTGAACAGTCTCAAAGTAACTAATGAGTAGGTAACAATTATCAAACGTGTTAAAATGGGGATATGCACGAATCGAAATATTGAAATCAACAATTATCATTATTAGGACGTAGTCAAGCAATACCTACGCGAAGAACTACGGTAACATCTAACCTAGTTACGGGTACGATACAAGTTATTGAGATTATTAGCACTTACGTTAGAACAGTTATGATTATGATCGAACGCTAGAAACGCACTCGGCGATCCTTACGTCTGTACAAAATTCAAATGAACTTACGTTTCTTTAAAAAGGATTAACACATTCCTTCAATTTTAAGGCCACGGCGCAAAATGGTGTTTCAGTAGATTATACAGTTAGATTACTGAATACAATTATGTATTTAGGTGCCATTAAATCCTAAACGGGCCTTAATTAGTGTTCAAGCGAATGTGCTTAGCGACATACGACACTCCAGACGAGTGTTCGGAGTCCTGGTCATCGTCAGGATCGACCAGGAGCCTGACTGCCGCGTCTCAAGTGATCTACCCCTTATCCTACGACTATACTACTCTCAAAGAAAGCACGGCTTGAAATTGATTTACAGTTAATACTACATTCGTAAGTAAAAAATATTGGTGACAGACTTACACTGTTCAAAGCTCAAGATGTGCCTTAACCACTAAACTAACATAGACAATGCAATATCTAAAAATACACACTACTCCGTATGCTAAGTAGGATATAATTTAATTCATCATAAGCATTGTGTTTTCCTTAAATCTGGCAGGATGGCATTAGTGTGTAAAATCGATTTCTGTGTGGACAATTTAAGCATCGTATAACTAATTTAGGTTTAATCTTAAGTGCATACACATATTATAATAACATTTAATTATCTAAAAGCAATTTCTTTGGCGACTAGCTTCATTCAGAAAGATTCCAAACATTCGCTTTCGTTTCAAACCGTAACACACAAACCAACGCTTAGTTAAAATTTCACAAACTGAATTGGTCTATTAATTTTGTCTAGTTAATGTAACCACTATGTGGAAGATATGTCGCGTTACCGAGCACGAAACAATTTCCTATTAAATCTTTTAGTCATCAACACGAGAATATTCCAAACTGTTAAATATTGTCAGCTAGATCAAAGAAGACATTTGTCGCGCATAAACCTCTATTCTCACTAACCATTCCTCGCCTTGCCAGCAATCGTATAATAAGCCTTACTTGATATGTCATTAGCTACACCATCGTTTATTCTATGCAGTTTCATTTGGAATCTTTCCTTGTGTAAAAACCACTGTAATTAAAAACTAAATCACACACCTTAGTATACAGTATTATCTAACACACGTTACAAAATCAAGTCCGGAGGAGGCCTCGTTCTCGGAGGCCGAAGCCCTAGGGCGGCGGTGCGGGCCTGCGGTACAAGCGCTCAGGCCAGGGCTCCAAGCAACGTATCATGGGAACGACGAAGGCCAACATCGATTGCTATCGAACAGGGGACAAAGAAACGCATAGAATCATATTACAAAGACATTACAACTACAGTCCATATCATAGTAAGTATAATTCATATCATATAAAACACCTTACGAACTCCAAAACATCGCCATTAAAAAAATTATTATCATTGAGAAAATAAATACTATTATTTGCAAACGTTCAACTAACTTAAGCGATAGTAAAATATTTTTTTTTACAATAAAATGTATCATAAATTCAAACGTGAGTTAAATTTAAACATTCAGCGTAGTATTCTTTGAGGATGGATGGTTTGTGCTCATATGTGCTTTGTTACTTTCACCTAAATTTACAACAATCACAATTTTGAAAATTCGTGATAAGGCAGGAACGATTTGCCTGAAACAACTGGTGTCTCGATCGCGCCCACCCGGGCCGCTGCCGTTCCGACAATCACGACATCAACGAATTTTAGCTTACAAGCATTTTCAAACTCAACTTCAGTCATTGTTACAGTAAAATCATTGAATACATCTCTTTCAAGAAAAAATACATCAAAAATTAAGTGAAATACCAACGTTCTGTGCAATTCACTAAAATATTCAATTAGCGAATTAATTAAATTCAACAATGACACAACATCACCGCTCCAATACGATCGTAAAGCGATGGTAAAATTATGAATATTATCAAAATATGATAGATCAATGTGGAAATTAATACAATTCCTGAGCAAATATACGCGTACATGGCGACAGATACGCGTTACATACAGACAGACAGAGGTACGAACGTGAAGCGACCATATTTACATCCACTCGTATCAACGTACCGTCAACGTAAGTTCTATAAAATTTAACGACGTTCTACTACGAATATAATAAGTGATCAAACTGGTAATCACATACATCTGACAAGCTAACATTGATACATTATTTTCTACCTTGATGAATACATTAACAGGTGAATTTATTAACTGTCACAAAATTACCGATTTCAAACAATGTTAAAAGTAGACGTACAGCTATCGATATGGTTATTGTAAACATTATAATTCGAATCTAATCCGAAAGCGAATTCGGATATCGGTCCGTTTCAAATTTCTCTTCAACAACGATCTCGACCAATGTCTTCACTTCGCGATTCTCGTCCTAACAACATAGCCTCATCTCTAAATAACATCTTACAAATAACCTATCGTTGATTCGTAATTTCATTATAAAAATACACACTTTTTTCGGTCTACATCAATATCCGGCCCGACTCCGTCTTTGCTTCCACACAGTTCCCGGCATTCCTTATACTAGTTAGTAATGCTACCAACATTGTTACTCTAAGTTATATTTACATTTTTTCCTACACACTTCCTGACAATCGATGTTGAAATAAAAATATTAAGAGGTTTTTTTTCCATTGGGAATGATGGGACGAGGCATAAGCTTGAAATTTCATCAATGATTACGTTGAACTACATTACATTTTGTATTAATTAGGTTAATGACACTTGGAAATACTGGAAACGTTAGATACATTTAGTTTCGAGGCGATAAGGAATACAGCAGCAGTTACATTTAATATTAATGTGATTTCAATGGATATGATTTGCGCTGATAGTAAAAAAACATCCGCTGATGATTTTGACGAGTTCAAAAAGGAAACAAACGAATTTGAGTATTGATTCTTAATTGTAGTCTTAAGAAAACTGCTGAGTATAAAATTATAAACAATTTGTAAGCCTAGCTTCTGCTTACGTTACTAGTAGGTGCTAGAGTTAGTAGTAAAATGTTCCCTATAGTAATTGACTTGGAAATAGTGGTTTGGTTAGCGCATTTTTTTTTATAAATCCTTGGAAGCAGTGCTGCTGCTGAAAGGAAGGGAGACGGTATCCAAAGAATCCTAAAATTGGTTTTACAACTACGTTTTCGTAGAAAAGTAAAGCTTATTCGGGATATTAAGTTTACTTATTTTAGAATACAATTAGTCCTTAACACGAAGTTTTATAGCCTACATTCATAAGAATATGTATTTTTTTATGTAGATATTTTTGTGATGTGGCCGAGACTTGAAACGAATTGTTAGATACCACCTAAATCACTGGAACCCTGGGAGTTAGGTTTTCGTTGCAACAATTAGGTACGTACTTACTCAATTGATATTAATAAATTTAAGCTTAACATCTTTCTGCGAATCTTACAATTTGATAATGAAGAAATAGCATAAATGAATTAATCTGGCGCTCAGAGCTTTCACAAGAAAATTCTACCAAATGTCTCAATCGTGAATGAAATAGAAATGAGAATGAACTTTATTCAAAATTCTAGGTAATCTTGAAGACAAATGAAGCTGATTTTTAAAATGTGTTATTCATAATTTACCTACATGTACTTTAAGCTAAATTGAATTGTAAACTTTCATGTTGGAAATTACTCTTATTGAATAATTTATAAAGGTATCTATAATTCTATTAATGGTGCAAACCTTAAGATCAGTCGGGAAGATTTGTAAGGAATAGAACCTATAAATTGTGGCAGATTCTAAAGGTAATGAGAAATGACTTATAGTCAAATATTAACTGGTGTATATAGTAAGATATTTTTTTCAAATTGGAATGTCAACAAGGGAATTTGTGCTTATAAAGGTGGATTTGTTCGACCAAGAGCGATGTATTAAGTTATCTATCCATTTAGTGGAAAACTGTTGAAATTTGTGCTTAAGACGTCTCGGATTTTGGCAATGTGTTGCTATTTTAATGTTGAAAACTATTGTTAAGTGTTTAACACTATAAAGAATCGCTCTCAGTCGACATATTGTTTAGACATACTTAATTCTAAAGCAATACTTACGTTTTCATGCCAACATTTGTTCCCCAACACCAACTGTATAAAACACTAATTTGATGCACTCACACAAAACACACTAATTGGTCCTACCACCAAACTGTTGTGAAGAATCCACATTACGTAACATTCACCCAATAACGGATATTGTTTCTAGAGTTCCGAATTTGTTACTTGTACTTAAACTGTTATTTTAAGGTGGACATTGTTATTACTGTTTTGTATTTCTGAAGATAGTTTATATCGCGGCAATAACCATAAAGAATCAGTCTGCGTCTCAAGTATAACATTTTTTTATAAAATGTCTTTAAGAGCTGACGATTCTCTGACGATGACAGATATGAACATTATTTGAGGTCAGTTAAATTACTTGAAAAATCATTAGGCGGCTATGTTTTCAAAATTGGCTGGTTTTGACAGGTATATTCTTATTTATTTATATTCTTTATTTCATAATTTTGTTATTGCCTTCCGCCAAGACAGTACCATATAGCAAAATAAAACTATTCTGTTCCTAAAATGTACAAGTGATACAGTTACATAATGTGGATTCTACAAATGCTAGGTTTGTGGTAATGAAAGCTATTTAAAATGTTTGAGGTATTGGTTTGAAAGCGATTAATTTGTAATTTTTGTGTACCTACATTTTTTATCAAACAATTTTATATTTAATTTTTTTGTGAAGTAAGGAGTTTTAGTGTAGCAAATTTGTATTTTGTAAAATTTTAAGCTTTTATTTTATAGTATGTACTGTGTTGTGACAAATTCATTACCACAAATAATTTTGGAAGTGCTATCAGTCATCACTAATTTAGAAAAAATAAAATAATGATGACCAATCTAAGGTAATCTACAAAGCACTATGCGGGCAAAAAAAAAGAAACTCAAAATAAAACACACAGTAAAACTGTAATGAACTGGTATTATTATAAAAAAGCAATTATACAACAAAAATAATTCAAAACAAAACGATGTACATTAATTTAAAGAACAATTGTTTATACAAATAATTAAAAAAATATAATAATTATAACAACAAACATCGACAAAATATATTTAAAGACAAAACATGTTTCAATTTATCAGTCAAGCTTTAGAAATGCAATTTTAAGAATGAAATGTTTTCGTACAGAAAATCATTTTTTTTTTCACTTACATATTATGCAAAAACACAAATATCATTAATTGTGAACGAATAATTAGTTTGTAATAATCATCATAATAATTGAATCGTAATCATTATAATCGAGTTAAAAAAAACTAATTGTCAAAAAATTTAAATAATAATAGATATACAGCATTACAATAGGCGTGGATTGTGTTGTCATAATTTGCAAATCTTATTATAGTAATTTTGATGACCTATACTATACTTAATTTAAATATAATACGATGAAACGATCTCAATTAAGTAAAAGCGTATGTTTTTACTAAGAAGACACCATTAAAAATTACAACGAAAATTACTAATGCGTGCGAATACTAATTGAAGGTGTAATTTTTAAATGAAGTCCTCTATGTTTAAAAAACTAAATAAAATGTTTACCCAAAATTTTCTAGCGTGATCTCAGTTTCCTAAGGCAAATTACTCGATGTAAATTCGTAATTATTATTGTAACGTGTAAATAAAATAAAAAAATATCATCTTCAGTAAAAATCATTGGGATAATCGGGCATGCACGGGACCGGGTAATTCACCGGAGTAAACTGAGAAAAAGCAGAACAAAAAAACGGCAAATTTGTTTCATTAGCTTACGTTCAATCAAGTCCAGTTCACCAGTGGATTAGGGGAAACACAGCATCGCAACGTCTCAGGTATTCTCTAATTTACTAGGAACGGGGTTGCCTATAAAAAAATCATTGGTGATAAATCACTGAAATTTGGACTCTAAGACGTAATGTTCAGTTGTGATTCACCTAATCCAGTGAGGGTATTTGATATTTAACTATTCAATCGAAGACACGTCAAGACTGGGGGCATCCATTCGCGGCGATATGCAAATAACAGAAAATAATATGTGAAGAACGGCTGTTCTCAAATGCTCTGGGACCGGTGCAAGATATAACGCGACGAAAGGATTTTTTTTTAAATTTTCTAATGTGGCAAAGGTAACGCAAATACAGCCTTGCACCGACACAACAATTGAAACCATCTAAGATCAGACTTATGATTAGAGTCGATAAATCAGAGTATGGTACATATTTACAAACAATACTAAATATCACTTAATAAATCACAACATGATTGTATGGCACTTGCAACGCAGGTATTGCATCTAATCGCGGCGCAATAAACGCCCTGTGGCCGACGTGTCTTCAATATTCAATGAGATAATTTATTTAAGAGCATAGGAATATCACCGAATCGAAACACGTAACCTAATATACTAATGCAGATCAAAATTAAGAAACGCGACCCGACCTAGGGGCCGCGCCAGATCTCTTTGTTGTCATAGATTCAGCAAAAAATACTAAAAATCATTATTCACTAAGAAAACCAAAACTAATGAAAATCGAACTAAAATAATTCTTCTAACACACTCAAACACACGGTAATGAAGTAAAAAAATAGTAGCATAATATTCATAAAATACGAAAAAAAAATTAAATGATAAACATGCACCGTATTACTACTACCACTACAGAAATATGTTTCCATATAAAAAATATCTTACCAGAATAACAAATTGTATATTATGTAATTATTTAGTATACCGAGCAAGCTATAATACTCCAGTAAGTAGTAAAACTCATTCCCGTACCGGTGCCTTCTTTTGCTAAAAAAATCTCAGAGACATTATTTAAAAAAAATCTAGCGAGACGACCATTTCCTAAAGTGCTCTACTAGTTACTACCGTGTCCAATTACTTAGAAAAAAAACATTCAAATACTAGATTTGTATAAAAACGAATAATATTATTATCAACCAAATGTTACTAATTGTTAAAACAACGTTGAAACTAAGGTCCGTGGGCTCTCAGTGACTAGGCGGTATTGACATCGATTAAAAAAAGAAAACTGTCTTCCAACAATTAAAACAACTACAACCATTTCTATTAAAAGTAAGGTACATCATCTAAAATGCTTTATAATACTCAAGTTACGGATTCTAACTTAGAAGGCTGGCGACAGTCCCGGACAAATTAATTGAGGTCTATAAAACATTTTGGATCACTCGCCACGTTGTGATGTTTTCTAAGACAACAGTCCTTCAGAGGAGTTAGCTAGAGAAGCTATTGTAAGGAACGCCGCAGTCAAGTTTGTCATTGATAAAACCCCTAACATCACATTTCCCTAAAATTTTGTAACTACTTCAAGAGGGGTAGTAACTAAAGATTGTCCATATCAGCTCAATCAATTTAACACTTACCTAATAATAATGTAACAACTTCTTACTTAATTTCATAATCATATTTCAATCGACACAGAATAAGTGCTAATTAAAAACAGGAAGTGCCATTGTGCCGAAGAATAATCTTACAACTAACAACAATACCGCTCGATGCTCTCTTATACAATAAAATCACACGCTTAACGCCTAACAATTTGTTAAGTAATAGTTAAAATATTGGTCCAACAAATGGGCTAAATAATACAAATGCCCTTAATATTCATCCCTAATTTAACGATGTGGGATATGAAAAAATATTATTCAATAGATTAAAAAATGATAAGGGTCGAGAACACCGTTCGCTTGTTTAGATCGATCCAACGGAATAATCTCTATCCTTCAAATAGGTACTCCATAACAATGTCAATACTATCAACTAATCTCATTACAGTTTCATTAGACGTAATGCATACAGAGATCTCATGCCGAAAATATGTAAAGAATTCCCATCGTTAGTCAAATTGATCACATCGAGACAGCCACAATCATTTAACACTTCACTTACAAAAATTTCGAGTTCCAAACTTGTTTTCACTACGGATTGTCACATGAACTACCCAAGAATTGACACGCATGGCCAGAACCGTTATATATTCGTCACTTTCTACTTGCGTTTACAAGTGTTGTTTTTTGGCTTATAGTTCGGTCATTCTGATCTCCTGTGATCCGAGCGGCTGGCTCACATGCCTATAGGCGGCACCTGGACGTAGCGGTAGATGTACAGCCGGTAGTCTTTGCTGGCGAGGACTACCGAGCCATCGTCCATCAGGGCCACGTCGAAGCACTGAGCATGCTTCACCTTGCTCTCGAGGGCCGACACGAGCTGCCCGTCCTGCGTAAATATCGTCAAGTTAAAGTTGTTGTGGTTGTCCGCGATCAAGATCTCGCCCGCGGCGTTAATGCCCACACCTATCGGGTAATTTGTGACTCCCTCGCCGCCAATCTGGCGCAGGTAAATGCCTTCGTAATTGAACACCTTCACGCAATGCGCGCGGTTGTCGCTAATGAAGATTTCCTGCTTGTCATTAACGACTACGCCGTTGGGGAATTCCAAGTGTTTGGAGCAACCGAATTTCTGCAGCACGTTGCCGACTTGATCGAAAATGATTACGCGCATGACTTTGCACTCGACGACGACAATGCGCCCTTTGTTGTCGACCGTGACGCCTCGCGGGTGCTGCAGGATGTTGGCGCCGAATTTGCGCACGAATTGTCCGTATTGGTTGTAAATCTGGATCTGGTGGGTCGGCGACCTCTCAGTGACGATTATATCGCCAGATGTGCGCACAACGGCCACCCGATTCGGGTAAAGCAGTTGACCGTCGCGTTTGCCGCATTCTCCGAACTGGAACTTGAATCTTCCTTCCTTGTCAAATATCTGAATGCGGTGGTTGTTTGTGTCCGCGACAATTATATCGTTTTGAGCATTCACGGCGACGCCGCTCGGTTCAGTGAACTGACCCTCCATGACACCGAATTCGCCAAATTTGCAATGGTAAATCATTTTTTGGCGCTTGATCTGAGACTTCGGCGGGAATATGGCAGTGGAAATGAGCTTGTTTGTCAAGTCCAAAATTGGATCGTTGTGTGTGGCAGCTGTGAGCGAGTAGGGGTCGGACGGTGTAGCCGGGAATAAGGAGTCGCAGCCACCGTTGGACCACTTTTCGTAAGGGTTGATTCCGTTTAAGTTAATATCTCCGATAGCTGTGGAGAATGGACCAAGACTGTTGGCACTGTTGAATCTCTTCGAAATGATATTCGATTCAAAAGGAGATGTGGATTGGCTTGTGGCACCGAGAAGGCCATTTGTGTAAGGGCGGTCCAACACTCCGTTCAGACTCGCTGGCAGGTGAATACCGCCATTCAGGCTTCCCGAACTGCCGTTGACGCTGCTGCTGCTGGACGAAGACCCACCGTTCAAGAGAGATCCATTTGTGGGGCGGGCAATAGGAGGCTGCTTAGTCGGGCCAACATTCGCTTCTGTGCTAGAACGTACGTACCCAAAAGTGTTTCGTACGCCGACTTGTATCGCTTGGTAGTTAGAAACGAACTCCAATTCGCAAGCTGTCTGCATGCTTTGCTCGGGATTGGAGGTCATTAGCGCTTGCAGTTTGCTGTCTAAAAGTTTCCTGAACATCAAAATTTCTGCAATATTGGCGCATTTAGTTAGTCGCTCAACAAAGTCGCACGTCTGATAAATTTTGTCGACCGTCTCTTGGGCTTTCTGGCCAACAACTGTCAATGCGATTTGTTTCGTCGAAAATACACTCTCTAGTTCTTTGAGTAATTCTTGTTTTCGCTCTTCGAGCATAGAGCGGTAGAATTGGAACGTGTCATTAATTTCATTTTGAGCTTTGTGGTACTGCACTTGTAGTTTACCAGCGGCGTGTTCAACAGTCTTGACTACGTGCCTAATCTCAGTGGCGCGAGTCTTGGCTTCGTTTACAGCTTGTTGCATCAGTTCCAACTGCTTCGGTCCGGCGTCGGACAAATGTTCGCAGTCGTGCAGCGCGGATGGATGCTCGATGATGGTGCACTCCTTGCATACAGGCACTGAGCAAGTGCGGCAGAAGTATTTCAAGATATCATTCTTGTGTCGTGGGCAGAAAGCGGTTTTGTCACCGCTCGTCGTGAGGGTAGCTCCTAGCATACCTTTGTCAATGCCATCTTTCAGGTCCGTGAACGCAAGCACACGGTGGCCCTCGAAGCAGTGCATGAATTGGTGCGCCATGACGCAGTTGGGGCAGAGGAAGTTGGCGCAGTCGACGCAACGAGCAACGGCGTCGGACTCCTTGGATTTGCACCCGGTGCAGCGGGCGGAGGGCGAGCTGGTCTGGCGGGCGGTGGGCAGGAGGTCGGCGTCCTGCTCAACGGCCGCGGCTATCACGAGGTTCGGGAGTAGTCCGTGGACGCCTGCAGACGGCAGCTGGCTGTCCACGCGGCAGGTCACGCACGTGACCTTGTCAGGGTGTGTCTGCTCCCTCTCCAGGCAAGCCCGGCAGAATGTGTGGAAGCAGTTCAATACTTTAGGGTCGACGAATGTCTCTCGGCAGATCGCGCAGGTGGTGTCGAGGCCGTCGAACTCGCGAAGGTCACATACGGCGGAGTCGCTGGCAGGGGGCGAGGAGCCGCTAAGCGTTAAGGGTGATAAGGAGCCACGCTCCAGCGAACCTATCGAGTTGGCACCGGGCAGCGACTCAAGGGACGGGGTGCGTGAGGCCATCTTCAGGAAACCGGCATCCCTGAAACAAGAGAAATAAATCTATTAATACAAGTGAAAGGTTAGCTAAAACATGAAGTAATGTTATATTGATAAATAAGTTTCTCCATTTTCCGCCCCTGACCTTAGATACAGACGGTTCGCCATAAACGTGATAAATAGACGAGCTTTACTCAATATTTTCGGAGAATTTATGAGCAGCCGAGCTTAACGTCGGAAGGAAAGGTGAATACAGAAAATATCAATAATGGCGACGGGTCGGGATCGGGAACTGCACGGCGGGAGCCGTAATGTTTATATCGCGATGCAGTGCACCAAGGGCACCGTCGCCATGACAACGCGTAGGGCGATTCGTAAGGGGATACTTCGTATTCGAATTAGGGTGAGGGTGGAAATTTATTTTGACTCCCCCGTGTTTACTAATGCTACCTAAGGGGAGATATTTGCGAGGTGAATGCCCTTGTTTTATGGTAGTTTGGAATTACACTCAACAAAAAGGTGAACATAATTGGACGGCCGGAACATACCTGGGAGTTAAAAGGACAGTGGCAGAATTTATTTACATCGTTTACCCATAAACATTATACTAGCGTGAAATAAACACTGAAAGTTAAACTTTATTACGAGGAGTGAATAATATATACCAACCAAACAGGGAAACAATGTCCCTATGTTATTTAAGCGTTTCCTTTAAGTAGTGTTTTATAATATATACGGGAACTTTTAACCACAGCTGTTTTGTAAATATTTGTAATTTATCTGCTACCGCCCAATGAAAAAATATTCTATAGAAAAAAAGTTTACGAACTCTTTGAAACTTTTCCATTCAACTATAGATGCATAAGCATCCCTTGCAATTACTTCGAACGTCCAACGGCAACTTCGAAAGAAATCTCCCAGCCCAGAATTTTAATGAGACAAAGCAACTTTATATTCCGACTGTACAACGAAATAAAATTTGAAAACTTCCAAAATAATCGGAAGCTGATGACAAAAACTTGGAAACTCCCAATTACATTTCTGTTACCGCTCCCCAACGAGTACGGCAGGCTGTTTGATTTTGCGAATTATTTTATACACACCAATAAATATCGTTGGAGGAAACTTCTACGCCGAGTACGAATTGGCACCGATTAATATTTCGACGACGAAGATCGACGACTCTTCATTAAACCTGACGATGTCAAGTTAAATTATGTTAGGAGTTTGAGAGCAAGTGACCAATTGCGTATAAATTTAATTTTAAGTTGTTTTGTGTCGATTTAATCGCGATTCCGGTAAATACAATAGAAAATTCTAGATTGAAAAATGCAAGATTTGTAAAAATCATAGAATTATTGAAGTTTTATTTTTTTTAACTAAAATTTTAGTCATAAAGTCCAAAAGTGAAAGTGCTTTATTGATTTAATATAAATATACTTTCCAGCAGCAATACGATCTGCTCTATGCCTAGATACCAACCTAGCCAACCTTTGATAGTGCTCTTAACTTAGCTAGACGCTGACATCTAACGCCTTTATCAAGTTTCCTTGGTCGCCTTACGGCATCTAGGGTAATAAAATTATGATCTGCAGGCGACGCGTAATCGAATCTATCACGGCAGCAGAGGCATGATTGCAAACGTATAATAAGCCGATATTAAGTCAATATAGCCGGCGATACATCACCTGGCGAAAACGCTGACTCTACACTGCAAACTGCAGCGATTGCACCGCAAGCCACACTTAATTATGGTGTTGCCAGCGTGAATATACTATTTCATTTATGGAATCTGAATTGTTTTCTTTTGTTACCGGTTGTAGGATTTATTAAGTGTTTGTTTGGAAGTAACGGGGACTGTTTAGGCGAAGTACATAGTTCAAAATGATTAAGTCTATGAAAAGCAACAAAGACTTCATTGATGATATAAGTCTGAAATATGATTGATGTAATAAAAGGTTACAAATTTATATAAAATATAAATTTAATAAAACCACGAACACAAAACTTTTTAAAGTAAATAAGCAGGTAAACGATCATAGTAATCACAATCACAAAAAAAGAGCATTTGCTTTATGGGTAACATACAATTTGATATTTAATCATCAGTTTAGCTGGGAACACTATTCGGTGCAGATGCGTCATGAATCGATTCGCCGCGTCAGTCAGACGCATAACGGCGGCCGGGAATCGGTCGGTCGTTTGTCAGGATTTACAGAACCGCCTCCAGTTTAGACAGAACCATTGTTGGTTTTAAATGCTATTAAAACCATAAATCACTGGAAATTCGACGAATCCGCAGCGCTGTAACAGTCTATGAATGCTAACAATGGCAATAATTTAACGAACCCTCAACTAAATCACACGTATTGATATAGAAAGAGCTGCGATAGGAACAAATTGGTTTCTTGGCTACTTACAAGATATATTTGCATAAACCTCGTTTAGAATAACTTTGCAACAACAAACACATTGTTGTAAAAAAAGGTTAGTTAATTGTGTATTGAAAATGTGATTTACACATTAACTAACCAAAGCAAACGCCGAAAACTTTAAACGGTAAATAATCAGTCTGCTTTAGACTGCCATAGGTATATGCCGACGGGTGCAAACAATCCCGAATACTACAAATCCCGTATTCACGGGCGCAGGTCGACTGCACGAGCGCCGTCAAAGGACAGGCCGCAGTGTAACGTATTGCATCGATCACATTCCTCTGAAAACCTCCCAGAACCCCAAACTACATTCGACGGATCTAGAATCAGACAGGTACTACCATGACGCATTCTATAGGATTTGGGCGCATTCGAACGCAGCGCAATTGAAAGCGGAAGTTGGATTTTGTCAGTCGGCTTGGGCTGAATTTGACTGATGTCTTGATTGTTGCGGATTGAATCCTGGACCACTGGATTTTGTCTGGCTCGGTGGTGGACTGAATTGTGATTTTGCTAAAACAATCGTGCACCATCGGGACAAATATTAGTGAACATCGTTGTTTGTTTAGTGTTCAGTTTGTATGTGCCTATCACTGCTATTTACCACGAGATCAGCTAAATTTCAGACAGCTAATGATATTATTAATTATTTCTTCGGAGCTTCTCAAGCAAAACGAACATATTTAACATGACATCTTGACTGTTGCCAATTCAATTTCAAATGTTGGATTTCAGCTGCGAAATAATGAAAGTTTCAAGCATTTTACTAGTAAAGGAATGCAAAATGCCTCTACCGTTTGAGTGTGGACACTGAATTGTAGATGAGATTGAGATGCAAGCGTATGCTGCGTCTAGAGTTCGACGACATTTCGAATTCTAGGAAGGAACTTGCTTTTGATATGATAAAATGGCACTTGGATATACTAACACAGCTTGTTCAATCGAAAACCCTCTTTTACGTAACTACATCGTCCATGATAATGCACTTTGATGAATTAGTTAAATGCAAGAGCAAAGACAAGATTGATTATACTTCGCTATTGTGCAATTGAAATCCAACATAATACGTTTTGCTTTACGAACTAGAAGCGAACATTTCTACTGACGTAAAACCTACTTCAATTCAACTGCAATCAACGTCTACCCATACATATGAATTATTTATTACTCTACAAGTGTTTTCCTACGATATTGGGTCATTGTTAGTTGTCCCACAAATAGGGCCAAGAACGTATTGTAAAAGAATGGAGCGGTGACAACTTAATTATTGAGTATGAGAAAATTGCTTTCGCTATTTTCCTTAGGAAAAAAAGTAAGAAATTGCTATTTGGTGATGTTATACAACCGTTGTTTTTTTGTTTTTGCGAACTGTTTTACGATGATGTCTTGGAGAAGCCTCGTCATCATCACTGGGCTTGCAGGGGAGCGGATGGCTACCAGTTATACAAGCACATTCATTGATGCAGTATACTGCATCAATGAATGTGTGAACACAACAACATAAACAGAACGGCTATAGCTATAGCTATAGCGTTCTGTTTATGTTGTTGTGTTCGATGGTTCATATGGCCTAGGCCTATATGAATGTTTATTTCATAGTAAGTCACGTAAAGATCGATCCGATAAAGATAATAAATAATATACATCGTAACTTTTAATGACTTTTAGGCAAAAGCAATCTCAATTATTACTACAAACTTAGAGTCATGAAAGTGTACAAGTGTAATCGCAAAACATCTTATGTTCCTTCATACTTTCAAATTCCGAAAACACTTAAAAACAATGGATATGGTGACAGTCAAAACATATCTGGACAAAACAATTGACTGGACCGGGAATCGTTAAGGCTAAACATTTGTACTGATACAACATGCAATACTGTCCTCTCATACTTCCACAGTTACAGTCGATAAGAGCCGCTTGTTTAGCTAAATAGAATGGCGAACTTTGAAAGTAAATACAAATTTGGGGCCGTAAGTAATGACTATTGGTAATTTTCCTTGGAAAACCCAATTTAAGTTGGGCATTTGTACGGGAGAGGCCAGGCGGCACTATAGTTGAAAATTGTATGGCATTGTGTCGACAAATCTCTTGGGAAGGTACTCCCTTGCTGGGAAGGAAACAGTGGTATAAAGTTCACTAGATGGGCTTTACTTATCCTTTTTGTTGATGTTTGAAAGATGTTAACTGTCGGAATTTTGAAATTGCTAGCGACAAAAATCATCGATGACTTTACATAACCAATACTATAGGTAGTTTCAAAAGAGGTAGTGGGCTTATTTTCCTTTTTGCCTGATTGCATTGACGATCATAATACATGTTTTCTTGACAAACTTGACTTGGACGCACTTTGTTTTAATTGGCTTGAAGGAAACTTTTCGGAGGAGTTGCGGGCTAGCATGACTCTCACCTTTAATAAATGTGCGTAAAAGTAAGTAGTATGTAAGTATATATAGTCTGTGGTTGTAGTGGACGCATCCAGCGGAACCGAATCCTCGCTTCGGGCTGCGGCGTTCGGACCCCATTAATTGCGATTGGGTCGAAGCAGATTACGGGCCCGAAAGGTTTTCCGAACTGTTGTAAATCACCACTTCCTCTCCCCCAAAATACACTCTAAATGTGACAGGATAAAGTGCACATTTGTCCAGCGGGAGAATGGACAATTGAAAATGGCTGGTGGACCTCACGCGTAAGGTGTAGCTAGGACTGACGGTTTGTGTGTAACTAATTCGGTACATTTCTCATTCGTGAAGGAATAATTCATGACTAGACGGTGGTGGTCGCGATCTTTGCTGGCTTTCGGGAAATTAATAGGTTCTTGGTGTTGGCTTAGATAAAAAAGATGGCTTAGACAAAAATGTGACGCCATTACATTCTTTTTTATAATAAATTTAAAGTGATGAAATGTTCCAGTTCTGAATTTTAAAATTTTTAATATTGGTTAATGATTTTCCTGAAACCTTCTAAGAAATTAGTTTTTCATGTCTAGTCATTCCTTGATATGTTTCTATTTTTTCAGCATAACTTTTCGTTCAACACTTGTCTTCCTGAAAGTGTACCTGGCGGCATACTACAACCACAAGAATAGTTCCCTATCGCAACGCAATAAACCCCACTATTGCCATCCGGGAGGAAATTGGAGAAACGGAACGTCACGCGTCCGAAAAATGAAGGCGATACACACGTGCGGCAATTTAGGGCGCTTACCGGGAAGGGCATTCCGCGAACCCGGATAGGGCTGTGTGTGTAAGCTTTAGAGGAGGAAAAACTGGACATTTTTTTTTCTAGCTGACTACGATGGCTTGGCCTTTTAATCATCACCGGACTTGAGGGGTGGCAGATGGCTCTCACCCCCTGCATTTTAAAATTAATAACCTAAGGGCGGGTGCAACTGAGCATTTTTCTGACCTACGATGGCTGTGTAGCCGAAAAAGAAAAACTGGACACTTTACCTATTTGACGAACAAAGAAGGCTAAGTTAAATAAGGCTTTTTTAACTAGTGATAACGGCGTTTAATAGTAGTAGCGTATCCCTAATCTTGTTAAATCATCCAGTTAAATTAAGCCGTTTCCGCGAAAAAGTAAGAAATTAAGATTTAAGGTTAAAGTGAAAAAGCATACATTACACTCGCATGTTTAAATAACTTTTAAATCAAACGATTACTAGTCAATTTTAGAGACACCCCTAAATGAAACGCGGCAAAGATGCGTTCCCCTTTCTCCATCCAGGAGGTTAATAAATAAAAACATTTCTTTAGCCAGTGCCTTACAAAGTACTAGTAAGAATCCAGAGGTTAGATACAATAAGGGTGTCTTTAGAAATGTAATAGTTTAAACATTCGTAGATCGGGATTCATCGCTATTATTGATATCAGTTATACGTGCTTGTTTCATGTATAACATACTATAATAAATGTATTTGATGATACATTTAGTAATACACAGTCATTATATAACATTTTTTGGCTGTCCTAAATAAATAAATAAGTTCCTTAGTCTTCCTGGAAGACTATTAATACACTTCTGAAAAAAAATTGAGCAAATGCTCTTTCCTTCTTAGTAAATTCTAAGAACCAGAATCTTCCTTGAACGGGAATGGGTCGGATGAAAGATGTATTTGTATATCCTGTCTCTTTCCTAGTGATAGTAAATATAACCGGCAACATTTCACCATAACCAGGGTAGAAGAGTAACGGCGGTGATGGATCACTCGGTGTCATAGTGTCAGTTATTCATAGAGATGACGCTATTCAACGCAATCGTAACAAGTATTGTTAAGGAAGTGTATGTAATACTTGCTTGCTGATACAAAGGCGTACCGACTGATTCTTTTGATATTATATACTCGAAGTCATGTAAAGAAGCTACATATTTTAGTGTAAGCTAAATCATTGTTTACACACTTTTATAGCTCGGTGGAACAGCCTTCTATTAACCGACTTCAAAAAGGAGGTGGTTTGTCAATTGGGCCGTATATCTACTTATTTATATCTATTAATAGTTTCACCTATATTAAATCAAAAGACGTTTGCCTAAGGGAAACCTCCTTTTTAGGGGACCTCTTCTACGTTGTTAGGTATTTAGACAGAAATAAAATAGGGTACTAGCCAATAATAAAAATAATAATAGCTTATTTTCCCATTACTTTACTTACATAGGTGACCGATATATCAATATCGGTTACAAGAAAACAATAATAAGTATAATGTTTATTTTAACCATCAAAGGCCTTCCTTTATGCTATCGATGGAAGGCGCGAAACATCCACAAAGTCGCAAGGGCAAAAGTTACATGAAAGAATCGACCTTTCACACAGATAACTGCGAAATAGAACAAAAAGGGCCGAAACGTATCGATGTACCTTCAAACGAATTGAGACGAACTTCTTAAAGTATATTTATCCGGGCCCTTTGTGACGTAATCAAATACATCTGGCCCGGGGCAAGGGCACTGACGCCCTTCGTACATTATACCCGGATAGAAGGTACGTCTTCGATTGTAAGCTTAGGACAGCGTTTGAGTGTTCCTAGTAGGATTTTTTTAGCAGAAATAAGGATCTATCCCGCCACGGCTTTGCATGTGTGCAATGATAAAAACACAAAATAAATATTACACAACATCACATACATTGATCTAATCCCGTGGTAAGAAGCTGAACAGTGGTTAGTGACCCAGGCTCACTATCAACGGTTTCAAAAGTCGTGGGTTCGATTCCCACCCGGGACAAATATTTGAGTAACGAACATCGACGTTTGTTCCGAGTCTGGGTGAGTTATTAAATATATTTAAGTATATTTGTGTGTCCGCTGTTGATTCTGATATCCGTAACACAAGTACTTGAGTTACTTACCACGGATCAGATCAATGTTATGTGATGTGGTGTAATATTTAAAATATGTAGCATGCCAACACCTTTGCATTCCGATGAAGCCTTCCGGCAAGCATAGAGGTTTTATTTCTAAAAATGTTTTAAACTATTCTATTAGTTATTCCATAGGAACGGCAGGCTTTAGGAGCTAAGACCAGGCTCGGTCCATTGCGCTGCCGATCGTCGGCGTCACCATACATGTGCATTATTCAAAACAGGCAGGCACTCCACCAGAGTTAAAATTCATGAGGACATGTAGGACAGTGAACACATATTTTTCACGGCTGGCAACATCTCCACTTTTATGACGTCACGTATTAACTTAATGCATACCCCAGCCGGATTTTAAATGTAAACAAAAAAAATTGGCCGCCACCTTTTCGGTAATTTTTTGGTGCGCCAGGATTAACATTTAGAAGGGAGTATTTATTATCTGCTTATGTGTAATGAGTCGTGTCAGCCTGTACCTTTTTTCTTTTCTCTTCATTTTTTGCAACTTGTTAAAAGAAATGTGTTTCTGTCATGGTTTTGTACGTTTACATAGGCCCTTATATCGTAAGTATCTACGTTAGTAGTTAAGTTATCGTAGAACATATATGTTACGCTAAGTTTGTATCTCTACTAAGCACCGATTAGTGTTCTGTTCAAGCTTAACATACATACATACTAATGCCAGTATGTAATCCCCTAGAGGTACAGACTACGCTATTCAGAACTAATATTTTTAGAATAAAAAAAAATTTAACGTTCTGAGGGGCACATGCTTCTATAACACATTTAAACTTTTTATGGCTTACAAATAAATATATTAGTTTATAAATAATAAATACATAGTACCATTTAAATTCTTCAGCTTTCACATACCAGAAAACATCAGACCACCATCTCACCGCAAAGAATTTTCATATTATGCCTCGAAAATATATGCGAAATATACGATATTTTTCTCAAGCGCTGTTAGAGAGATTTTCTAATTGAATTATTCGTTATTCATGTAGTATTTCTAGCCACAATAGATTATGTTTCGCATGTTTATTACCGCCTATTTCTTTTATTTGTAGGTACTTACTATATTCCAAGGGACGAATTTATGTCTTACTTGATGTCGGATTATTCGCCAGCCTAGAGTATTGGCTCGATACTCTAAGATGTATCACAGGTTTGTAAACGGTTTTAGCAGGGGAGAGATATCGAGCAACGAACTACGCAGTAATTATGCTCAAGTCGGTAAACATCATATTTCGCCATCCGCTGAAGTGAGCACTCTTTATTAAAATGAAAAGTTCTGCCGTAACACGCGGCGACATAAAACAGGCTTTATTTATAAGGGAACTTCCTCAAAATCCACTTAGAACCGCCAAATATATTCCCCAGACACGGCATTATCTTTAATATTGAATGACAAGATATAAAAGTTGTTCAATAAACTCGAGAAATGCAAATCTTGCGTCCTTCATACATTAATAATGTATGAGAGCGGCAGTATTGGGGAATAAGGGCCTCAGTACATAGTGTAATAAACTTAGGTGAATTCATTTGACACTAAAACGCAACGCCAGAGTGCCGGGGCGGGAATAAACCCGAGGGCTTATGAAGGGAGTTGTATTGGCACGCGAGTTTACTGCGCTGGCCGATAGATGGCGTTATTTAAGATTACATATGTGATTGTGTGTTAATCCTGGCAAAAGTAAACAAGAAAATTAAAGTAAATCACTGGAAATTCAGTATTACTAACCTTTATTTTTTTAAATACCGTTTTATTACTTCGATAACTTAAATAAACGAAACATGATTTGGTCTCAGCGTACCTCTTTAATACATGATTTCCTATTTAATATTCAACCTTGATTTAAACTGAGACGCCCTGATAAAATCCATTGAGAGTCCTATTATTGATATGAAATCTTATTCCAGAGTCACCCCTAAGAGTAATTTAATACGTGAAGATTTTCAAAGCCCAGCGATAACATTAAAGCAAGCAAAATTAACGCTTTGACATGATCTCAATTATGTACTTATGTTTGATATACATAATTAATGCGCCTTTACTATGCAAATTAAACACTCGAAGTTGACTCGGTAACTAGCTCATCGTGTGACGTCACAATTCTCGAGACAGCGAAAGCTCTAAGCTTTTATGTCACCCTTTGGGGTTTTGTGACGTCATGCGTCGTCAGAACTTATAGTTGTGCTCGAAAGTTTAATATTTCACTTCTAGTTTTCATCGACTATCATATACATACATACGGATCCCGCTTGTGATATTTAGGAAGGTGAAACAAGGAAATTTAATGATTTTTTTTCATTGATACAATCAAATAAGCATACTTAGATTATTGAACCTTCAGTTTTTTTATTGTTGACGTGTTAATGAAAAAATAACCACAAAATTTTGGTGATTGGCATTGTGGTCTCTTTCACCAACCAAGCGCTTGACGGTTAACAATAAATGCACTCTGTCATTCAGACCAACCAAGCGTTTGATGGTTAACAATTTCGCTACAGTTATATTAATTACAGCTTATGGACAATTATTTTCGCAAGTAAGGCGATTAAGAAGGCGTTGCGTCACAGGCAGCCGTAAATTGGCGCCATTCAAATTGCGAGCAGATCTAAATTTGAAATTGTTGGTAATGAATCTAAACGCTCTCAGTCGTCTGAGATCGGATCGTTACAGCATGGTGCAATTAATGTCACATGGAATGGGCGCTAAATTTGTATTCGGCTACGTCTATTTTGTACTAAACGGCTGAATTTACACGGATTGTTTGCCATCCATCAAGAATTATGTTTGAATTAAATAAGATGTGGCGCAACCTTCATTGTAAAGGACTGGAACTGCTTTAAAATAAACCTAACACTATAAATCTAACAAAAAGGCTAAATGCCTTTTTAGGGACATACACATAAACATGGTCCACACCACGCTACGTTCTCTCTATTTGGGTGCATTAATTAATTTATTAAAAACAAAAGCAACATTTAGACTAATTGAGAACTTCAAATAAATAAATAAAAAAATTCAAAACCTAAAAAATGCACACGTTCTGCGTTCGTATCCTCTGCTACTATTCGATTAACTTATTATAAGTTTTGTTTTTTTACAACTCGCTCACATTTTTGCAAAATCTCAATAAAATTCAATCTGCACAGTTTGCAGTTTTTGGCGTTACTAAAAACCAATCATGACGCGCCATTTGCGCGGCTAAAATCTTTATTGGCTCGCGGTAATAATTTCCTCCGTGGCTATTGGTTGTTCCGTGTGCAGTTTCGCATCCGCTATTTGCTGGAGCGAAATGAGACTGGGGGCAACTGAACGCGTTCGATTGCCGTTCTATTTTTAACTTTAATGTGAAGTATTTAGGTGTGTATTTAATTGGTCATTAGAATTGTTTTCAGCCAGTTTCTTAACAACTTTTGAATTTGAATTTTTATTAAGAAAATTAAAAAAAATATGTAAAGCCGTGTTACATTATTGGTATCGCTTTTGTGAATATGTAATTATTAGATTAGAAGTATTCTATTACTGAACTTTGTATACGTATTTTATTTTATTTGCATTCTAAACGTTTGTCATTAAAAGTTTAACAAAGAATATGTTTTAGTAAACAAAAAATACATAGTCGGGTAGTTTTTGATAGACTCACCCTTAAACATAGAATTCAAATTATTCCAAGCGCTTTATGCAAAACTGAACGAACCTTTTATACAAGGCACCAGTTTATTTTACAAATTGATAGTATGCTTTCAAATGCCTTTATCTAAACCATCAAAGCGTAGTGGATGCCGCAGTTTCAATCGCGTATTTATTTACGGTTAAGGCAAATACCGACTAATTGTATTATAAACATACAACTCGCAGCGTTGTGATTTGTATAAGGAGAGCTGTTGACAGTACGATGATTAGCGAGGGTTCTTAGTATAGACGAAAATGTATGGAAATTATAACGTACTAATGTTAACAATCTTACCCAAATCCTTTAGAACAACAGTCGGTCTCAATGTAACTTCGTCGGGTGGCACTAATGACGTATTTACTGTCTGATTAAATACGCTACAAGATAATGTACTCACGACTACTTTTTTTACTACTGCATTATTAATATTCCCAAAATGATTAAAGATTATTGAATTCATGAATTCATATACTCAATTAATTCTCAAAAAATTAACAAACTTCTCAAACAGTTGCATGCAATGCGGTGGCAAGCAAGTCGTTTAGGGATGGTTACGTTCCCAAAATACCCAACCGTCTTCCTATAGACTCCAAATACAATAATCTCTCGTCTCCCAGACATCTCTTGTCTTCCCAATGTTTACATTGCCAGGAATTGTGGAAACGCTTAAACACAAAGGGAATTTATGATTGCCCATTACTGTCAATGTTAAGCTTATATTACCTCTGCCAGTAGCCTCTAGCCTATTGTACTGCTTGTGGAACTTACCTGAAAATAAAGAAATCTTCATAAATACCGGGCGTAAATAGGGGCCGGGATAAAGGTGGGCAGACTAAAAGGTTTCATTATACATTTTTGCTCGAAACGTTTTAAGGCACCGCTCTCGACACTAAAATAAAACGACGATATTAAGATGGGGAATAAAGCCGTTTTAATGTGATATTCATCAGAATATCGAGCGGATTTACGGCGTAACTCGAGTATCGCCCCGTAATTTTTGAAGCTAAAGATTTTTTTTTTTATGCCAACTTTTAAAAGCAGCCCGTAAGAGGTGGAGAGTTTGTTTTGTTTGAAAATTAAAATTCCGCGGGAGTTCGGAATAAATTCGTGCTTAATTAAGCTAAATAGTCTAATTAGGGGGATATTTTTGGGAGTTGGAGGTTGAGAATATGAAATGTAATTTGATTTTGGATAATTGGATTTTTTATTAGGATGTCGTAACGCGATTCGGTTGTAAAAATACATTTTATGATAGTTATCTCTGTTTATGTTTAATTTGTCCAAAATACTATTTTGTATCTTAATTACTTCTTTAAAGGTTGTTATTACATGGACCTACGTATTACTAAAGAAGTAGGTATGCTTTAAACTAAGCTAAAATGTTTTCGTTTGAAATATACGTCATAATCAGTTTTGATGTGTCAAAAAACTAAGTGAAAGTAGCTTCACTTGTATAATATCAGTACATACCCTTTACAATATAGTGAAGTCAAAAAAAATTAAGGACACTTAGTATTCCTTTACGAAAGCTTAAGGAAATTAGTAAAAGAAGGTATCTATCTGATAGATATTCCCTACCCTAGCTGAACATGCTTTTGCAATCTCAATTTGCAAGTCTGATTAAAGACCAATGGTGTTAATTGCTTTTTTAATAACGTATTAAAATATCTCAATATCATCAGGCAGTGATAAAGATTATAAGCCCATATTTATTCAAGATTGTTAATTATCTGTATCTGGTTTTAAAAGGGACAGTAAAAAATCACTGGCAATCGGTTTGCTAGTGTAGGTTGTGAAAAAGTCAACATAAAATAAATATATTTACAGATACGGATTAATTGGTCTGATAATATTTAAAAGTAATTTGTTGTGCGTATTTGGGTACTGTAAAATTGTGTTGTTACTATCCAAATACAATATGCGAAAACATCGTTAATGTCTTGACAAAACGATTTTACGAAGATCTTATGAAAATCGCCGAAAAAGTTTCGGTGATTTTAAGGATGTCTTATCACAGTCGCGGAACAAACACAGATGTTTACTATAAAAACTTATGCCCCGAATGGGAAACGAACCCACGAGGCGAAATTATCTAAATATACAGAGACTATCCATGACGCCATGAGTCCAGTCAAAACCTACACGTCACTATTTAGTATTCCGCGTCCACACGACGGATCTATCGTATCGTTTGTCATCGCCCACAAAAATGTCTTCCAACACGTATTAGCTACGCGATAACTCATTTCCTCTCTAACTCCGCGTCACTCCCGATTCCCTCAGGCCTGGCCACTCCGAAGGGAAGGCGAGTGCGAATAACTCACATTAACGAATATCGGAAAAGTTGGGCGGACTTGAGATGTACTTTTGTTTCTAGGTCTTGGGTCCGATGTAAACGGATTACCGTGGGGTGTGGATGGAGCAAGAGATGGTACCGTAATTTGCTATGTAAGAGTGTACGGCTGTGCTTATGTACTGTACTTAAATACATAAATATGAGGCAACACCGGATTAATTGGTAAGTGTCCGTGGTAAGTGTTTTTCTATGTATTTACTACATGGTAACTTCGGAATATACAAATAGGTATATTTAAATACGTGTTTGTATTATTTTTATTTAACGTCGCGGCATGTAAGCACGTGAGAGATTCAAAATATAAGAGTTCTATTTTTGCTACAAATCCTAGTATTTAAGTAATAATTTATATAAAGAGGACATTTTGCAAGTGCTTTTTAAAAGCATAAAGGGTGGTACGACTGCTGAATAGGTAAAATAAGTTCAGAACAACATAAGTTTTATTTTATTCACTAGATTGTTTACACTACAATTTTATAACTTCCAGAAATAATACTGGTTTGGAGAAACTTTGAACGTCATACTTAGACCATCGATCAAGCTCTTAGCTCAACCTGTTCTAAATCCAGACAAAACGCAAGGTCTATTCCATTCCCTTTGTCATCTAACAAGATTGAAACCGACTTCCCTGGCGATAAAATCCTTTAGCAACTCTCCCGGAACGCGAACGTAGCAATACAGAAACTACAGCGGTCCGCATTAAGACGCCATGACGAGGATTAACATATTAATCAGCCGAGCTCTCTGAATGTTATATTGCGCCAGACTGGCAAACGCTCCCCACCGCCAAACCATTATAACCCTTACCACCCACGACCCAAGACTAACAACCCCAGCACCCAATGAGGAATAGTTTAAATTAGTAATAACCCAGCAAATAAGATACGGACGTGGAACAAATACAAAAACCGCCGTTTGTTCTCCGCTTGTTAATCGCAAAAGTGTGACGAAAGGTGCGATTGGCATTTGTTACGTCACAAAAAATAAATTGCCCCGTACACATTGCCACGAAAAAGTCGTTAGTCTCTCGAAAAAATCGCCCTGAGTGAATGACGAGCTAGTCGCCCAGCTGCTTCCGTCGGCACAGCTGATCGACCGGATATTGGCTGTTAGAGAGACGTCGTCTCCTTCCCTCGCGCGTCTCTGTTTGCGGCTTTTAATTTTTCACTCTCCAGCCTCTTAATGAGCAGACGCTCCCTATTCAAACGAAACCGTTCCAATTTCGAATAGAAAACGGAAAAAGGCAAATTAAATTATCAAAGTTCGTTATTACGAATAATTTTCGCCGTTCCGTTCGCGTGATGGCGGATTCAAAGTGTTGTAGGCTGAATAATACAGTTCCCGTGCCGTAGATCTCGTGTTTGAAAAAGTGAGCCGGCACGCGATTCAAATGCGGCGTTCGAATTTTGAAAGTTAAAAAACGACTGCATGGATTAATAAAGTAAAACAAAGGCAAAGGAATTCGAGTACAGTTTATCGTTTGCTTAATCGAAGTACATACAGAATACCATTTCATTAGTTCTGTTTCCAAGTTTGTTAACATTATTGTGCGCCAGGTCGTTATCATCACACAACTTCGACCGTTATATTCAAACAATACGAACCAATATGGCGTGCACTGAAATGTATACCCCGGAACACAGGGATTTTAAGTGGGAAGTTTTGACAACGGTTACAAGCTGCTGTTTGTGAAGTTAAGAAGTTTTAATATTTAATGGACAACAAAATGTTTTCAGTAATGAATTGATGTATATTTCGGTTGTTTCAACAAAGGGAAGAGTTTATTGATGCTGTCTCCCTATGAAATTTGAAATTTGGAGAATATTTCATAAAGCTAATTAGAATATTGTTGGAAGTTTTACAATGCGGATACTTTTACAGTATTGATTGCTCCTGATGTTCCTCAAAATAGATAGAACAGTGTAAATACTCAAATATAAATATGATATGGTAATTATGTAATTGGTATTGTTGAACGAATTAAGTCTTTCCTATTCCCAAGGAACACATTTAAAAAATAATAATCCACATTTACAATTACACGCAAACGAGTTCCAAGGAAAATTGTGGCAATGTAATTTTCATATCAGACAAAACGTTGCAGAAATGAAATTACACATTAAATACGCTTACTGTTTCAAAGAATGTTGTTTGAATGTTGTTAGCATGTCCTCTACATGCTAACAACTTAATTGAATGAAAAAAATTGTAACATACTTTTGTATTTGTCATACCTCTTATTGGTAAGGGAAAAGGAATGTTTCAAGTAATGGGGTTCATTGCGAGTTTTCATACACGGTACAGGTATTCCGAAGAAGAAAATTTAATATGTTTTACTCCATCGGTGTGTAAAGTATAACCAGCTGATTTTTATTTCATTAATGATAAAGGACTTAGGCAACGTTATTGGTACGTTTATAAATGTCACTGTATAACGAGTATACTGCACTATTGTGGCACACTGTGTCGCGACAATAACTGAAAGGGGACCTATTTGGTACTATTTTTATTTTATTTTTAAGATTAGTTTAAGACAATTGTTACCATAAGTATTTTTATACATTTGTACCAAATAAACAATTCTTCTATTCTATTCTATTTAAACGGTTTTTTTTTATAAGCACATCGAACAGATAGCAGTGCTATCTGCTTTATTTTAAGTTATGATTTGTAGAGCGCAAATGAACAATAAAAGTATCTATGGTATTTAATTCGTAAAATATACAACACCTATTTTTTATTATACTATGTATGTATTAGTAGAGAATATAAGAAATAACTTGAAAAGTATCACCAGTTTATATTAAGGCTTTCCAGTCATTGGGCTTTTTTATTTTAACAAAGCTAACTTCATATCAGTATTTCTATTCCAGTATTTGAAAACTAATAACAGTATTTGTTGAGTGTATCAAATGTTAAAACGAATGACCTAGTTAATTCAATATCAGAACCAGTGGGTCGAAGAAAAATCGAATTATTATGAATCCATTGAATTTGACTCATTCGACAAAAAAAGTTTCTAATAAAAACCAAACTAAACACAAAAACTAAACTTATAAACCTGGGTTTAAAATACAATGATACTAGTGAATGCAAAACTTTTTTATCCAATGTTTTTCATGTATTTATATTTTAAGAGAATTGAAGGTAAAAATTTTGACATTCATAGCTCAGTACTACTGTGTTGATTAAGGTGTTTAGAAATACATAAAGCACAACAGATTTTGAACTCTGTCCCTGAAACGCATAAAAAAAAAGTTTGTCTCAATTAGGTTATCCTCGGAAGGCGGAATTTGAAATCTGTTCCTGATAATCTGCATTAAATGTGTCTAGACCACTTATGTTCGATGTGACTTCAGACAAATCTAACAGTACGATTATTCAGCTGGGAGTCGTGTCTATGTTTACGCAAAGTTATATGTCTGTCTGTGTCAGACCACCCGCGTTGCGTGCACTCCGCGTCTGCATTGCAGGTAACTGACATCGAAAGAGATAACCGTAGAAAAAAGATAGTTTACAGCCACGAAAAAAGTATTCGCTAATGGCAGTTTTGGCTGCACGGCACGGGATTCCTTTGCGCCTACAAAAACATTAAATTAAAAGATTCTAACGTTTTACGACTCGGCTTTTAGGACTGGCAGTTCTAATCATTCGTTGATAAGGAAAAGACAAAAAAAAATTACATTTAAAAATAGCATCAACAACGGCGGGAAAATAGCGATTTTTTTGTTTTAAAATCTGACAAAGTTTGATTTACAAATCTAATATAAAATGTTACTTGAATTCTATAATGCTTTAGCAATAAATACATCATCGTTTTGCCTTAGATGGACATCATTGTGTTACCTTAGATTGCTTAATTTGTTAAATGTGGCCATTATGGGCAACTGTCAAAAAGGTCAATTTGATATCGTTTGTACGTATAGCTGTAATGACAATATTATTATGCATGAATAGGAAAATAAATGAGTTTGCATTTGTTATTCTTGTAATCATTTTGTATGCCAAATAAGTTTGTGTAATAGAATAGTTTGCAATACGGTTTGATAAAACAAAACTGAACAATCGTATGAAACATATCTTTTCTAATAACAACAACAAAGTACATAGACAGATGATAATCGAACAAATGTCTTCTGACAAGCAACCATTAAGACCCCATACATTATGCAATCACGGCATCTTTTCCATAATATATCATGATGCATCACTTGTAAGACGTTTGAACGATTAAATCGAATCCCTTGGGTACCAAGATTGAGCAAGGGCCAACGATATCGAAATTAATATTAGTTAGAGTAAAATGAACCGTACTGCAAATACGTTAAAAAAGTTTAGGGAAATACCGATGGCCAAAGGTCGAATTGAGCGAACAATATTGGCCATTTACGCCGTTTCAGAATTCTGCCATTTCAAATCCATCATTTGAAATCCTTGGTCTAAAATGTTTGCAAATACTGGCCAAAAATTTACCCATGCCCATAACAAAGAAAAAATATATCCTATACGTCATACTATCCCGCCACGTACTTTTTTTACGACAAAAAATCTGGCAAAGAAAACAGATTTAATACAGCCTCTCGTTTTCGGCCGGCGACAACTCATCAAGATAACGACGCACATTTTGACCGGCAACGATGTGGTGTTGTGTGTAACGCCCGGCGATCCTGCGGGATGAGAGGGCATAGCTCAATCTCCACAAATGTGAGTATGGTGGCGTCGACGTGTTATTTTCGTTTGACACATTTGCAAGGGAGCCGGGTACTTTAATAAGTTTCAACCCCACTAGTTAAGTTGGCAGCTGTTTAAAACTGATTAGGGAGGTAGACATTTGAAATTACACCGGATTTTTATAACCCGTATGATGTAATTTTTAAATACAATCTACTTTCAGGATGAGCGTACTCCATCAGAGATGGTAAGCGGCCGTAATTTCCCCACATGAGGTCGACAGGCACAATACCTTAAAGGCCGTACTAGTTTTATTTCGTAAGCTAATATGATATAGAACAAATCTAACTTAATATTTACTGTAATGTTACGCTTCAGCTAATATTGTCGCATTAATTAACTTATAGTGATGTCCCGACATCCCAGTTAACTAACGTACAAGTATCGTTAAAAAGAGCGTTGGTAAACCTCGTTACAAGTAACGTTATTTAGCTCGGCACTTAACCGAAGGTGCCTTTAAGTCGTTTAAAAGTTGTTTGAGATTCTTCTGAAGGTGTAAGTGTGGAGTAAGTATCTTTTAAACTTTTTAGCAAATTGTTGTTTGGCGTAATTAGAGCGTTAGTCTAGTTAGTTGTTAGTGGAAACATGCTTAACGTGTCGTTAAAAATAATATGTTACAAAAGCTCCAACTAGCTTTATAGTAAACACAAAAATATATTAACTTGAACTGACGACATAAAATCTTTGAAAATATCGAATAGTTCCATGTATTTCTGACCGCAATATAATGGACTTTAAATAGAAATTTAAAATGATGTTATCATTTTCGAATAAAAAACAAGTTGGTATTTTTATTTAAGATGTACTATAAAAACTCTAATTTTACCACCGTTTAATTTTTGTGTGTAATGAGAATATTATAGAATAAAAATACGAATATAACACATTCATTAAACTTTGTTCGTAACCGAAATATAATATCGCCAAGTACACATAATTCATTAGTTTCCATAGAAGATTAGACCTTAATGAAGTCAAAAATCAAATAAAATAGTTTAATATTGCTTTCAAAGTATCAAGGTCTACTTCATAAAATATGACCTTGAGAATAGTGTTTATCTTGCGACTTAATATACTAAAGTGCTACTGAAAGTCATGACCGAACAGTGCTCGGTAAGTTGAACAATACAGTTTAATCAAGTTGGTTCGTTAGTCAAACTGACTCTGCTAGACAATTAATATACCTATACATGTCGCCGCTTAGATTAACGAGATTTACATAACCAGTGGAAAGTTAAATCCAAAACCATGCACACATACCGTGTGTATGTTATGTAGGATTTGATCAATAGTTTAGTAGGCTTAATCATTTGGTTAGATTTAGATTATAATAAAATTATATATCAAATAAAAGCTTTAGTTGGGTTTAGTACGATTGATAATATGATTATTTCAGGGGTTTGCTCAAAAATATATTTAAGCTATATCTGGTTAAAAGGTTTATTGCAGTATTAAAGTTGATCAAGTATCATATCCACAGCGCAGCAGACGTTTGCATTCGTATTCCACTATTTACTCCAAATTGAAGTCAACGAATTACCATAAATGACGAACGAACAACGTAGCGTTCCCGTTATATCATCCCGTTTGCGACTACGATATCGTTGCGTGAGTAACCGTTTTCGTAACGTTATTGCGCATTCGAAAAGTTTCAAGTAGGCCGGGGCCCTGTCTGTTTTGTTATTGTTATGCTGCCGTAAATTTTCTGACACCGTAAAAACGAGAATGGGAAAAAGTTGTATGGGTTTGTGTATGGGATAGTACTATTTGCGTGTCGTGGAATCGTAAAATTAGAGTGACGTGAGTATTGATGAAGAGGAGAGCTTTGTTGGTGATGGAGGGTTTGTTGTTGTTGGCGAGTAATTGAACTGAGAGCTTGGTTTTGAACTAAAAGGGTTTTCAAGTGTCAACTAATACGTAATACGTTACGTATTAAAATCACCGTGATTAATAAGGGAGAATTAAAAATACAATTAAAGTTTATTGTTTTAAAGTATAACTATAAAAATGTAAAAAGTATTATACATAATTTGCTTGTTGGGTAATACAACGAAAATGTTGTACCTATATAGTAACAATCACATGTTTATTAATCAACATAAATTAAGATTAACAGTGTACACTAGCACGAAACTAAATCCATTAAACCAGTTAATCAGATAATCGTATTTCCATCAGAATAGGTGCGTTGAGCCACGCAAGAGGGTGCATACTATAAATAATTTAGATAACATATCGTTTTGACGGGCTATGTATGGCGTTAAGATTTTCTGTCACATATATTTATAGGTCACATACGATTAGTTATGTTTGTGGCTTATCTATCGCTAAAACTACGCTACGTATGCCACGCACGGTTGTCCGAGATGTGAAAAACATTATAACGTTTACAATGGAAATTTTATTTCATCTTTTGGTTGAAATTCAATTGTTATTCAAAAATAAACAACAAAAATACGCACAATATTTTTAAATTGGAAGACGAGCGGCGCCCAGTTCGCTCGCGACCATGATTGGTGTAACCACTAGTAGCTACGGATTAGCTACTTGCTTTGCTTCTATGCTACCGTATCCATAATCCATAATTATTTTTTAATGTTAGTGCAAATATAGTCATATTTAATATGAACACTAGCGCACGCTAAATCTACGTAGTGAAAATATTTTACACCAAAATCAATTTAATTTTCCTGCATTTGAAAAACAAAATACCTACTGTCATGAATTTTTACTAACATATTTTAATTCAAGATCTTGTCATGCAATGCTCTTTGAGTTTGCAAGTAGTAGGTATAATTGATAAACCCTAGGTTAAATTTTCCGGAAACTCCCAACAAGGTCATTGCGCTCAAAATCCACACAACTCCGAACTGTTTTCATAACTAGTTCCGTGCTCGAGATTACCTACCGGCGGCATCGGAACGTACATCCCGACGACCAATTAGTGGAACAACAATGCAGTGAGACCAAGTTTAGGCCGTCCCATCTGTGAGATCGCACGTGTGGGCGCTATAGTGATGGGAAGTCTTACCCATCGATACGAATGTTAGCGGCAAAACCTCCTATAGCAGGTAATGTTAGCGACAATGCTTCCTATAAGGCTGGGAATTGGTGAATGCGGAGAGACGGCTCGAGCGACACGATAGAAATGCACGTACATATATATGCCTTACATATAATTTTTTCAGACGGGGTAATGACATCTACGCTGGCCTTCAGGGTGAAGGCGATATGTCAATTGGTTCTATTGTACCTGTCATCATATTATGATGTGGGTGAGGTCCACTACCAGATGGAGTCAGATCATCCTGAATTTCAGATAATACAAAATAACAGTACAAAACAATACAAAACATACAGATTACAATTACTTTCTGACTCTTGACCACTTTCTTTCAGATATCTCTCATGAATATATTTAGTTTTGAATAAAACTTACATTCCGGAAGATTTTCTAACGCTATAAGGTAGACTAAAAAGTCGTTTAGTAACGGCCCGTTTCAGCGTACGATAAATGAATAAAGGCTAAACTAAGTACTATTTAGGGAACTTGGTACATTTAGTCACGTACCCATCCCTACGTCCGAAGTTACCAGAATGTGAGCCGAACTGTGATGAAGGTGGGATCGGGGAAAAGTTCACTCGCATCTACATAATGTAAATGGAGCCCTTGCTTCAGTTCCGTTTCCGTTTGTTACTGTGTTTTGATCCGGAATGACGTCACATCCTTTTTGTTGAAGCTAAAATGTGCTCTAGTTTACAGATGAATAGATTCAGGATATCGACAAATAAAATAACTAATATAATGTTAGATATTAATCTATCAGTCATAGTTTTACGAATTGGTACTCGACTTATTATTTTTTTTTATATTAGGCTAACAAGATGACCTCACTTCACCTGATGGTAAGCGGTAGTGAGATCCAAATATGAGGTCGACAGGCGCAATAGATCATAATATGAGCCTGTCGCACTCACACTAAAGGCCTGCTTAAATGCCGTTTCACGCCCCGCCTGAAGAGCCCGTTCTACTTATTCGTTCAAAAAAAAAAAACAAAGAAGTCTTAGTGAAATACATTTTTATATTATGATCCAATCAAAATGTCCCTTGACCATATCCTCTAATAAAATTTCGTAGAATATTACCAACCTAAACACAATAAAAATAATGTAGCCAATCGATGGCGGCCATCTTACAACGACAAATATTACGCGATTCAATCCAACAAAATATCATTTGGCGAGAGAACACAAAAAATCACCAGTATAATATCGGTCGGAATTCCATTCGGTCCGATTGTTACTGGAATTCTTCTTCCAGAGTTTTATACGACGGAAAGCTAATAAAATTGTATAAAGGACTAAACCGGTAGGAAGGACAATGCCGCCCCGGAATTGCTCTCGCTGATATTTTGTTCGGATCATGCGGTTTCGGTAACGTGATATTTGGAACTGTGACTTTCTGTCATCTGTTACGTTTTGACGTGAATTGCATGCCTGAAACTTTAAAGACGATGTGAACGTAATTTGGAGACTTTTGTTCGTGCAACTTTTTACTTATGCAACAATTGCAGAATATCCAAATAAAAAATAAATCACATCTTTTACTATATTATTGCAACAGATATTCAATTATAATAAGTTAAGTTAATTTAATTTTTGTAAAAATCCGGTATGACTTTAGTAGTACTGTTGACTTTTTATTTTAGCTTTGCTAATTGAATCAGGCAAAAAACACTCCTATAGTTTCTTATGCATTAACATTCAATAATAGTAGGTTGTATCCAATAAACAATTATTCCATTCTGCTCACAATACAGTGAACTATTTCAACACTTGAAAAAAAAAAGCCATTTTCGTTCCAAAAAAAAGTAGATCGTAATAAACCAACAGTCCTTGACTCAATATCGTTACAATTAGCCGGTCTAATTCCGTGTCCATAATTAGCAACATGTTTAATGAAGGCGTAGAAAATGGGCCCAGCCCAATGGCCGCCCTAAAAACACCACTCAAACATACCAGTTGTTTGTTCGTCCATAAATTTAACTTAGGATCTTGACAGCCTTTGAATACTGCCTGCTATAAACCGAGGCTCAGTCCTGCGTTACATTAACCGATTATTTTGCATTGAGGGCTGACATCGAGATAAAATATCGTCTAAAAAATGCGTCACACAAATCCTGTTAGGATTTTCTATTTGACAAATGTCCTCCGCAAATTCATCGGCGATTAAATCGGAAACAAAACACTCGGCGGCAAAATCGATTGTGGGTACATTTGAATGGTTGCAACGGGCTTCGCGAATTAGTAAATCAATCTAAGGGTAGGCGGGGGCGAATCAGACTCGTGAATAGAGTAGTCGCAAAAACGAGAAAGATTCCATTGTTGAATCTATTAGGTGCGTACGGCTTGAAAAAGCTCGATCCATCATCGGCGATCATCCATCAAGCGCATTCAACAAGTAAAAACAAAACTGTTATCGGGGCAACCCTGCGAGTGTCGCACAATGGGGAAGTGGATAGGGTTGCCAGGACGATTTACGAAAAACCTGACTTCCAGATTATCCGAGCTTAGTCGGGAGAAACAGATAGCAATACTTTTGGTTGGGATTCTGAGACTTTTGTAAGAAGAAACTAAAGAATTACTACTGTTCTAGTATTAAAATTTAGTTTCATTATTGTAACTTTGATTCTTTTTATGCGCCAAATAAATATGTTTAATCTCGATTTCATTTTAATTTTAAAGTCATTGTATTAAACAAGATGTAATGCATTACAAATTACATACATATCCAACACAACATTATTTATAAATCGTAAGTTGTTGACAAAGTTTATACCAAACCGGACAGATACAAAACGAAATGTTGTTCACGAAGCTGTTTTTCTTTCACTTTTTTGCTTTGACAGGAGTAAAAGAAAATTTGGAAGGACCCCGCCAAATCCTTCCTGGCACCCCTGGAATCACCCCAGGGCGCAAGGTGTGCGCGCGTGTGTGCGTGGGGCGGGGAGGCCGGGGGGCCGGGGGGCGGCGGGCCGGCAGGCCGGGCGCAGGCCTGGCAGATGCGTCGGTCGCACGCAGCTGTCGGGCTCCCCTCATCCACCATAATACGGCACGCGCTGTGCTTTCACGTAATTATGCATTATTATTACGACCGCTTTTTCGAGCTTATTATTACACGTTTGTAATTTTTCGATGACGCTTTTGTGTTCTCGCGATCTCGTGCGTGACGTTTACATCGTTCACGTTGTATTTAGTGTCGAACGACTTTCTCGCGTTCCAACTACAGTGTTAACTCGATAAGTACTTACTATAAAGGCGTTTTCAGTAAATTTATAGCAGGGTGGGACGTAGAAATATGTGTTTACTAGCGGCCGTCCGCGTCTTCATACGCATGGTGCTAACACCATGCGTATATCTAAATATCATTATATTCTGGATCATATACATTACGTGTAATTTTGATATGTAACCCATATTATAATGAAGTATAATAAAAATCTGTTCAGTATTTTTCGGGTGAAAGAATAACGAACATACATTTACAAAAATTTTCACATTTATAATATAACTAGGATAAATTTGAGGGGTCTCTCGCAGGCTTTTCGAGAGCGATATAAATTTAGTTAATGTACCGAGCGGATTGCGTGTTCATTTCTCCTTGTATGTCTATCTCTGTCCAAAATTAACGTTGGTAAGCCCCTGTACTCTATTCCAGTAAAGCATTGAAAAATGACCCGACTCGAAAGCCGGTCTTATGAGAATATATGTCTTCGTAGATACAAAGAGAAATAACATAATATTCATGGGAGTGCGTACGTGTGTTGGCGATACGTCACTCGTTATTGTGAGCGGTACTAAAATAATAGGTTGGGAAAATAGTAGGTATTTACTGCATGATATGTGAGACTTGTCTTAGACCTTAGGCTTTGGTGTAAAAATTGTCATGAGAAAATTATACCTACTGAGTTGGTCACTATTAAGGTATAATGTCGTAAGTCAAAATACGTCTGTTTTATCATATTCTTTTCCTTTTTTATTATGATTCGTACTTACGAATACTTTTTGGGGCGAAAGTGAATCAAGTCTGAAGTACTTACCTGAAAATAAATAAATGTTCGATTAATAAATTAATTTCATTCAACCTTAATCCAATCTTTCCTCTTAATTGATGTTTATTAACATGACAGCATATATTGTTATAGGAAATGTATTACTTGTTCAAACCAAAACAAATTATGTATGTACATATAAGTAAAAAGCAATAGAAGAAAATTATTTTTGTACAAATTTCTAAAATAATGGTCAATTCAACATAAAAGGGATGGTATCACATATATTTATCAAATTATGTACTAAATGTACCCTTAAACAGACGAACGTACAATTTGTTCGAAACAGAGTTACTTGATAAGAACGTATCAGACACACGGAACAGATGTTTGACCTGCCTTTTATAGTTCAGCTTCATAGAAACAATACGATTCTATGAATTGCAGTTAACAAGAAATTATGAAAAGGTGAATATTTTGCTTTAGTATCCTATCTACCGTATTTAAGAGCTCGTTCTTGTCGGTGGAACAATTACCATTATTCCCTGGTCTCTGTCAACCTTCAAGCCCTTGTACGTGAAGTTATACTAAGTAGAGCCATAGTAGAAGCTTTTGAAAATATGAACAAAAAGATGAATGCGAGGAATGTAAATTATAAAAGGTGTTCCTACAATCGCTTCCATTTTCAGCTTAAAAAAACTTGTTTCCACTTTTTGTTTGTCGGATCACGGCGAGCTTTGATTAATTCCCTTTCATATCGAAAGTGCATACAGTAACTTATTTAAATAAGTACATAGCGGCTATAAAGCGTTCGTATTGTTGTGCATACTTATTCTTTTATAGCACAAACTGTTGCTAGGGACTACATCGAAAGGGGTACTTTCACCGCGCAATTTTAACAAAAGGGTACCAGTATGTAATAATAATACATTGGGTTTTTACTTTATAACAAGCGACCAGTTGTGGGGTGGCTACAACAGTATCGGTTTGAGAATCAAATAACTGCTGTTACTATTACTTACTTCATTAATAGGTAAAGGTGAGGTAAAAGTTGACTTATGTACCTAAATCAACAGTTTTGAATTGACTGGGATTTCTGTAATTTGTTTTTAATATTCTATATAACAATATGTGAAATATTATTAGATATTTTGATTATTTATATAACTCAAAGTCAAATTTAAATTGTAACATCTTGTTCTTTAGATTCTAGATAACAATATGTGAAATATTATTAAAGAATTTGATTATTTATGTAACACAAAGTCAAATTCAAATTGTAACATCAATGTAACATGTCTTATACATAAGAAGACAGGTAAAGTATGTATCTTCCAGACATTTATAATACAATATGTACCTACAATTAGGGAATTGTATCAAATTCCCGATATTTCACAATAAATATGAAGTGTTTGTACCGCGTGTTATTATGGAGGAATAATTCTTTATCAGGTCTCGGAAGTGAGTTATAAATAGCATTACCTAGTTGCCGAACTCTTCGAATTCACAGTAAAAATGCCTACTCCGTTTACGGAAAAGCGAAAGAGTAACAGATGGTTGTACAATAAACACCCACATTCACAAATGATTGATCGACAAGCCGAGAAGTCGTCGCGTTAATATTCGGTCGCCGAGCCAGATTTCCGATCAAAACAACCATATCAGAGGGAGTTACATTAAAAATACATGTGTGTACGCGTTAATGACGTTCGCCCCTAATGGATTGTTGGTTGAGTGCCTCGTAAAAAGGTGTCTCACGCAATATTCGTCAGGATTTTTCCCTGTATATGTAATTTCACTTTAACAGATAGAGCTTTTGGGGTATCTATGTAAACCTTGTTTATATTGTAGATGATTTGAATTATCAGTTAGTTTTATTGCTAATGTTGGTCTGGGAAACAGGTCATATGTACTATTTATTTACTAAGTCCATTTATTTGCAACCTTTCTGACTACGAACGCGAAAGCTCATTAATCGCGTAAAATTTACTCGCATATTATAGCGCAGACAGTTAGCAAGCCTCCTATGTTCTTTCTTAGGCATGACACTGAGCACGAAATGACATTTCGATCTGTATGTAGTGGTAAAGTGTTAAAGAGCTTTCATAAAACATACCAATGGGTACTCCAGTCTGCAATAAGTATTCAACCGGATCAAAACTTGTTTTCATTCACAATACAATTTAGTAACTATACCGAAAACTATATTCCTCTCCAACTCAAAGGACAAAACGTCATCGACTCATAATTCGCCCCCATTGAATACAAACAAGTTGCCACCGCTTTGTGTATAGAAACATCTAGTTGTAGGCTCAGGGATAATTACTGGACCAGCCAGTGTTGGGGATATATCTGTTCATCGATAAAGTTGACTTTTATCGATAAGAAGATTGTCGGTCATATCTTTTGTTCATTGTTAATATTGCCTTCATTGAAAGCGAACCACGGAAAAAATTAATTATTTATTTATTATATTTTTATGATAATTTCAAGAGAAAAAAATAGATTACATACAGTAGAGCGTCGATTATCCGAACTAATTGGGGGACGTGGGTGTTCGGAAAACCGGTATTTTCGGATAATCGAACTACCTATATGTGTATTGATTCAGTCATACATATTTACGTACAGGTAAATTAAAACCATAATATTTACATTAATATCTTTAATGACAAAATTTTATCGACTAGCGGTTACTTGGAAGTGACATACGAGTACAATAACAAATGAACGAGTCGCGACAAGTGCGCGAAAACTGAAGCGCGGGAGGCGCGCAAGGCGAACGCGGGGTGCGGGGGAGCGTTGACCCGCGCGTTACTACTGTTCGGATAAGCGGTCGTTCGGTTGAGCGACGTTCGGATAATCGACGCTCCACTGTAAATATATCAACCGTACATATACATTACCTACTGATAAACTTGTCACTAAAAGAAATTTTAAGAGAGCTAAGCTGAGCATAAACATCGGATACTTTTTATTTGATATTATTAGTACATAATTATATCTCAAAACAGAATGAAAATATTTTTATAAGACTGAAACTATTGGTAATAAGATTTAATTTCAAAAGTTATTGGCATTCATTAGTTGTGATGAGTTCAAGCTACGCTGAGTACGAATATAAAGAAATATTGTGAAATTAAAAGATAATAAAGTTATTAGATATTATTATTAAGAAATTGTAAAACTATATTAAACGCGACTGTCTATCGTTTTAAATATATATAGACTAAACCTGCCCAAAGGGTCTTCTAGAGGGTAGTTGCCTTCATAGGAGAGTATCGACAAACGGACAAACTATCATAACATCACTAATAGGCTAGTTAGCCCCGGTATAGACGCAGAGGGCCACTTAAAACTTGATAAAAACTTACCCGGGAAAGCCGGGAAGAATTCCTGACACGCAACGGGAATGGCCGAGGGCAAAATGAGGGATGAGCTGACTAAGCGAAAATAGCGAAATATAGAAACACGTGTCGAAGTAAACGAATGGGAACCGACATACCCAACTACGTCCGACATTTGGGCGTTGACTGTAATTCTATAAAGGGATGCTATTGGTGGTTAAGTAAAAAGTGTATGGAGTGTTCTGTCAATAAATTGTACGATAGTTGCTTAGAAACTTGCCGGTTTGGGGAAGCACGTTTTCGGACGACGGTATGATTTGGAATACTATTTTAATGCTTTATTATATACAAATAGGAAAACACCAAAGGAATACGTTCAATTTGATACATAGAAACAATTTCATAAAAAGAGTTGAGAGCAATAAATACCTACATAATGCTATCAATATTGCCAGACATTCAACAGAACCTACTTAACAAGTTATTAAGGCGAATTTCCCTAACAAAATACAATATAGCCGTTGATATTTGCCGTCTATCGCAATTAGCGCTCCTTTTGTCTAAGCAAATATCACGGCCGATTGCCAACTCGATATTGAGCGACTATCAATCATATCAGAAAGTGATATTGTACTATCGAGTGTATACGAACAATTTAATGTGCCGGTGTCAACAAGGTGGGGCTGAGGGTCGGCCCTAATGATCATGTTACAATCGATATTAGGCCTGTTTAGGCGGTGACGGACAAGGGAAACGTATGGAAAATCTTGATTTGGTAAAGGTGTGGAATTCGTTCGTATAACGACGGTAAATTTACGACGGAAATGTTTCTGTCACGCATTTTGTGGCGTGTTTTGGAGTTTCCATTGAGAAAAGCGAGTAACTATAATGCAATGGCCGATATGATCATTTCTAATACAAACATTGACGGGCCGTTTGGCTGGAATTGTCAGCTAATTTAACATTATGTAACGAGAAGGAAATAAGATAAGATAGAGTACTCATTGTTACGAAAACCATAATATTACAAGTAAAAAACGTAGAAAAATTCGCGATAGCATAAACATTTAATAATAGCACAAAACAACAGTTCGTCGTGTAATTTCACATTTAAAATCCTCATTCATTTTAATGCATCACCTTTCATTCCACATTATGGCTCATAATGTTGAAATTCCAAAATAACTCTAAAAAGTTACAAAGGCGCGAGGAATGGCCAAAAAAACCGTTAATGCCGAAAGCAAATAATTCTCGGATGGAGCAGAAAGCACCATCTGTAATAAACGTAACATAAAAGCACCGCTCGCTATATATTTTCGCGTAGATATTATCAATAATGTTGCTGGCCACACTGCGAAATTGGATTGCTTTGTAGCCAATAAATTCATTCAAACTTTGTACGTACAGTCTACGTACACGTTAGTGTCTAGTTCTTTTGCAGTGGAATTATTCATCTCCAAACTGAAACGTCTGGAGTTCTGATGTACTTTTAAACAGCAAAAAGGTTTTAAAAATATCTCTACCACTATCGCTTCCTCACTCTAAGAGTAAAGCATAAAAAAAAAACTTTTCAGAATCCTTTTAAATATTTGCAGCTTTAAATTCTGCACTTTATTTTTTTATCAAAAACTTACTACTACTTACCCTCGAAGCTTACGCGTTTAAAATAATAATAAGAGATTAAAAATCTCCACGTTCTAAAATCGTTCTCCATTACAAAATGGAGCGCGTTTAAACGCTTGCAAAATTAATAAATTAAGTCAGTATTCTCTCGGTACTTGTCTTTTATACAAAAGGGGCCCCTCATATTTCCCATTCTGAGGCGTAATTACAAAACACGTTAGCAAAAAGTAATGAAAAACCTCCCCGAACCGACGAATTTGCATAAACTAGCAACGAACGGACAATACCACCATATTCTACATTTTATGGCAGCTAATTTAAAAGCGAAAGAAATTACCCTGCAATTCTACCTATCAATTAAAGGCTTAATTTGTACAGCAAGAGGGTGAAATGGCTCGAATTAAATGGTTTAAATTCTGTTTTACGTCCGCCATTTTAAATCTGGATTGTCACTGTCAGTTTTCGCGCGTTTTTGCCTCCCAATTAGCGTCGTTGCCTTTGATGGAAACAACAAAAGTTTTTCAATTAGTAAAAATTGGATTAGGTGAATTATATCTAATTTTTTTGTCACGATACAAATTATAGTTCAGGAATAACATAAATAAAAGGGTTTTACGTAGTATCAATAACACATTAGGAATCCCCATTCAACAACACTTACAAAGATCTTCCAAAACGACGAACTCTATTGCTTTACTAAAAGTATTATTTATCATTCACGTATATATTTTTCACAGAACGAGCCCAACGGATTATTTTATTACTCAATTCCAGTCCGGACCCTCGCTTTATAAAAAATAATCTAGCTGCTATTATATTTGTCTCGTTCTTTATTATGAAAGAGTTGTGTGTGTGAGTGAGATAAGTGTAGAGCTGGGGATAGAACGGGCAAATTGTTCCCTTTAAAATCGCACCCAGGATTTGTATGGCACGTGGCTGTTCCAGGGTTAATTCCGGGAATGAAACTCAGTTAGAAAGGGTGGCTTTGAATTAATCGAACTGTACAACTGTTATGGACTAAACGAAAACCGCATTAATAGACAATTGCGACAATATTAAGTGAGTTTACGACAATATTCATATAATTGTGGCATTAATTAAGTAAGGATTTTAACAAGTATCAAGTTTAAACACAAATAAACAGTTGGAAATAATGTAGACCTTGCTTTCATGACTTAAATAAAGTCAATCATTTACAATTAACGTACGAACCTACTTAAATAAATAATATTTTTTTTTTTGACATTAAAAAATGTTGAGTACTTGAATTTGTACATTTTGTAAGGGATATGACAAATTATTTCAATTTCACAAAGTAAATAGCCAAAACGATGTTGGTAAGCCGAGTTCATTGTTAAAAAAAAACGCAATAAACTTAAATACTTTACGACAGTTCAGCCCATTTGCTTTAATGATAATGTCGACAGATGGCGTCAAATTGAATGCCCGGTCGAAAATGACAATTGGGAATCGAATTCGAATGTCGAAAGAACAAATATCGTTCCGATAGTTTTTTTTTTAAGAAAATAAATGACAATAACCTTTTTCGATAACGTTTACACTTGGATTAAAAATAATAATTTTACTTATTTACGTGCAAAATGTGTCCTGGCCGCCACAAAACCAATGCGCAATTTAAAAAGAAAACAACTTACGCGTCGCTTTCGGAATAGACTATTACAATGACGTATGGTGTCCATTATTTGCATGAACCCTGTTTTTGGGGTATAAAGAGAAACGTCACATATTTCTGGTAATCATGGTGTTTAATCAAGGGCAGGTCACGTGCGGATCCAAGGGCTAAGGGCTGGGGTAGTTTACTCTGACCCTGTACAACACACATACTAAGTTTATGGAAATGGGGTAGTTACTTTAAGCGGGGGTGCGTTTGTCCCACACGGGTTCTGTTTACGTTGAATTTACGAAAGATTTACGTAGATAATATAATAATTAAGTACAGTCGCTGACGTGCAGGGCATTATCGTGCTTCCGTCTTTTTAAACGGTATTAAAAAAAGATTGAAAATGTAGCTTTTAAGTTGGTTGAATCTACAAGAAACCTTATTGACATAACTTAAAGCAAATTAAGCATTAAATGGTGCAATTCCAATTTAATCATTGTATTCAACCGTCAGTTTTATATTATAACTACTTTAAAACTGAGAAATACTTGATAATTAGGCATCAGAAAATCCTGTGGCATTAAAATACAAATCATTCGTCACTTGGAAGGAAAAATAGTACCGCCAACAAATAACAGATGTCGTTACTTGTACAACAGAATTGATGTAATTCACTGTACTGATATGCAAATTACTTAACACACAGCCCGTTTTGCGTAGCCATAAATACAGCAGACCTTAAATTTATTACTATAGAGTCTAATTCACAACGAAGCCGTTGACACTATAGTGCTAGCCAATGTACAGGAGTTATTAGACTATAATAGGATTACATATAAGCTCTTGGGCTATAAATAAGTTGCCTTCGGCATGAGAATAGGGCGGATAAAATAGATTCCATTCTGCTAGGTATCGGAAGGGACATTAATTTTCTGCCTACTTAAATTGCAGTTATGGTGCGGATGTTAAGAGTTGGCGGATTGTAAGTTGACAAATTGTTCAAGGCTTTGGTCCCGTATCTACGGACTATATTACAACGATTCGGCGTTATATCTGTCACCGTCTACATGCTTAATCAGAATACATATAAATCTAAGGGGGCTCTCACATAACTATTTCTGCCATTTGTTATGGCATATATAATTATTAACGGCAAGAGCAGACTTTTTTGTGTTAAGAAGTGGATACCCGTGTTAAACTTAGAGGAAGTTTTAGCGAGTATGGACCAAGTATTACATTGGACCTATATTAGCGATATATGTATATTAGACAAATTAAAATCAATCATTGCGATAGCCTGCTAATTGGCTCAAACTTACTAGCACATGTCTAAACTTGTCCCTATCTCTCAGACGAGTTTAAGGTGCGTTCCTAATAGAAATATATCCATCCCGCTTCCTCTTATGACTTGGGCCTAAGGGTAAGAAGGACACCCCGTCTTCGGGCACCTGTCACAGACTCCTCGGAGCGGCTTTTGCGGAACCCTCTCGCTTAACCTGCCTTTAACGCATTGAAACTGACAGTTATCCAAAGAAAAATACCCACTAAATTTCGCCTTCCTCTGAAAACGATTTGGCACGTAACTTTTATAGGGTTGAGTAATGGTTTTACTTGATGTTACTCGGTGTTAACAAATCGATGTAAAATAACGGACAGTGATGTAGCTTAATACCGATATCGATAGGCAAGCGGTCTTTTAGTTGTGCTGGGGTGACATGGTTTTGTTTTGCATTTATTGCTTTTGAAAACAAGTGAAGTATTTGAAGTCATTTATACACCGTGAAATTTTAGTGGTTGTTTTCCCGTGGCAGAACGATTTGCCTTTAGTAATACTATCGAATCATGCAAATTTTTCCGCGAAAAAAAATTTTTTTTTTTCAAATTTTCAAAATAATAATTTTCTAACTCGAAAACGAGAGAAGCTATCGTTCTTTTATAAAATGTGACGTAATAAGGTACTGCTTGCCGCATGAAATCGATGCTTAAAGCTACAGAAGCTCGACGCCCTAAGTCACAAAGCGACTCGAACGTGCTTTCGAGTTTCGGTTTAACCTTTCGTAAACCCGGCATTTATTGATTTTAACAAAAAAAAACTGCATAAATCTATTGTACTACTAAGATAGAATCACTTTACTGCGGGAAAACAACCACTAAAATTTCACGGTGTATAAATATCTCATACGAAATAAACGTCGATGATTCTTGAAATGAATTATTTATGGTAGACTAACGACGTCTTGAATCACTCTACCTATTTAATGAAACGGCATCAAAATGAGTTGCGAAGTTTGAATGATTAAAGCCTACATAGACACATACTTTTTTATACTACATAGAGATGTGTAAAACGTTTGTAAAAAGAATAAGAAATCTGTAAATAATAATTTCGGTAACATAAACAAAGCAAACTTACTAAGCCAATAAAGGATTTTTGATTTTGACTTATCGAAGTCCTTTCTTTATCCAAGATAGTTACTAAAAACCAGTAGACATTAATATTAAGCCCGTCTGTTGTAAACAGATTCAAAATGAGGCAATGCAATTTGTAAAATAGGTTTAAAATATAAATCTCTTTTAAATTACATTGCGCAAATTATGAACCGTTCCCAACGAACGATGGAAATGGGGAAATTATTCAATCTCTTGTTAATTATTTGATGTTTTCGGGGTATGGAAATTGCACATTTCTTGGTTCACTGATCGTATATTGAGGGAGTGTTAACGTAATTATTGCTTTTGGAAGTGAGCTTTGATTCAGCTACTTTTGTACGGATTATTTACTATATAAAAAAATAAGCTGGGAGAACTTTTAACAAGCAGACATTATTTTTCTACTACTTTTCGTGTCGATGACAAATTCATTAATTTCGCCGCCATTAGTAAATCTTTTTACTCACAAACTGCTCAAAATATAGATGCTGTCTTTTTTATAAACATATGTATAAGGAATATCTATCATCTAGAAACTCAACGTGAAAGTTAATCAAAACTTTTCCACAAGAATGCTAATCTAATTACGTTGAAGCTTAATTAAAAGTTACACCTCGAAGGCCTATCGAGGCAGGTAACTCACAAAAAACCGTCAACGGAAATAATGTCGCGTATCAGTACTGTATGACTCAATACCTAATATAGTGTTATTACCTATTAGTTATTGCCCTTTGGGGAAGGCCTGTGCCCAAACAGTGGGAACGTATAAGGGCTGATGATGATGATGATGATGACAAACTAATGACCTGATCTCGCTTCGCTTCGGACGAATTTAACATAAAAGCCTTCAACTTGAATCCCTCTATCTTTAAAAAAAAACGCATCAAAATCCGTTCCATAGTCTTAAAGATTTAAGCATACAAAGGGATACAGGGAAAAGCGACTTTGTTTTGTACTGTTGTGATATGTTTTTTTTAAGGTAGGGCTTAATAATTTGCTTTCATGCCAATATCAAATTGATCCTATTATTCATAATATTTTTTTAAATAAAATGAACTACTGCTGAAGTTACAATTAAGAAGTCTAAGTTCAGCCGTAGTGTCTTGTGTATGCGACAAGCCACATGAAAATAAGGCTATATTGACTATTTTCTGCTACGTTTACGTACATTTATTATGAAAAACCTTGTAAACAATAAAAAAGCTTTAAGAACCCTGAGTTATTACAAACGAGGAGTCTTTCTAAGCACCTTTGTAGTTTCGGTAGACAAAATGATCGTTAGTCCACGTTAAGGAAAAAAATGGAATCCGTTCCCGTAATTGAAGTTGCCTCGGGGAGTTTTGTTCGTATCAAACAGTGTTATTTCGTCGAATTCACAATTTCCCGAATACTAGGGTATATTTCTTTGGAAATATCTTTTTGAAAATCATTTGCTGTTATGCCACGATTTGTTGGCAACCAGTTTAAATGCTGAAACGAGACGGGTAATTTCGTGGAAATAACGGGTTTAATTGATTTTTCCGATTTTATTTTTAACTGCTTTCTAAGAATATGGAATATGGCCGATAAGCCGAATCTGTAAACACTATTGCAGCGAGCTTATTACTTTTTTGGGTGTTTTTGAGAGATTATTTCTGATGTTTTTGATTAGAAAGTGTACTTGAGGAATTTTGGATGGCCTAATTAATTCATTTAATTGAAACAAATAGACAGGATTACTTAGTCAGACAGACATACGGCCATGTGACGGTGACTATAGCAATAGCATTACTAGAAATAATCAAGTATAACGAACATTTGTATTAACCTACTCCTGTGTGGAAACACAATCCCAATAACAATTCCTTATACAATACAATCGATTAATCCCGTATCAAAGCAGCTATCTATTCTTACGCTCGAGCTAAGTACAAACCTGTGGCCGACATTGCAAAAAAAGTACGACTCAGAATTAATACGATTGAGGCAACGGCGGCGCTAGCCCGGCATAACTCGCACAAAGCTCGGTGCCAATAGGAAATTTTCCACGTACACACTTATTTTACCTTTTTTAAGTGCCAAAGAAACTGGCGAGCTTTTGGCACCTCGCCAGCGCCAAGACCCGACTGTTTAATGCCAATTTTCAGGGGAACCCCGGACTTTGAACTATTTTTTTTTCTACCAATAATGACGCGAGACTTGAAATATTCGCTCGCACGTCGAGCACTCGTAATCGAAATTCTTTGGAAAGTAATTAATTTTTCCCGCAAATAATTTGCGCCCGAGCCGGAATGTTTAATAATTTTCTATTTGTCTTGTTATTGGGATTATTGAGCTGAGCTCGTCCCAGTTTCCAGTATTTGATGTTTACATTGAATTTCCACTTTGAATTCCAGATTTAGAAGGACAGATTGTCTTTGAAAGAGTCTAAGTCTCCGAGGATTTGAAGACATACTTATAATATATCAAAGTTGGTAGACGTCTGTGGAGAGATATAAAGATAGTTGGTAAATAAATATGTAAAGAGTTTATGTCTAGTTTAATTAAAGTCATTGACAATAGGAATTGCGCGGCCGAGCACTGAACCTTCTTGCCATCGACACGCATACAAGAATATAGTCCGCTAATTTCTCATTTATAAATATAAAACACCAACAAAACCTACTTTTTTACTTGTTTACTAGTACTTTATCATATAAAAAGCTTTCTCAATTACATTTCGTTGAACAAATAACAGTTAGCAACAAGTTTAACAGAACGGGCGCGCAAATCATCGCCCCTATTACAATGGAACATCAAATAGGCCAAAACAGCAAAGTAGTACATTTCACTATTTCTTTTGAGCAGCGTCCTTGGCCGGTGTTAGAGCCAATATTGGATGAGGGCACCGACAAAGGGACTTGTAGGGAGGCAAACAGTCGGAATGTGACGCCAAATAATCCGCAATTGGATAGTACGAAAAAAGGGATTGCCACGTCTAGATAGGAGCTAGGGATGTTAGGGATATCGTAAGAATAAATAAAAGGAAACAGAAAATATCACGTTCATTGTCAAAGCGCTTGTTTTATGTTTGGCTAGCATTGGATATTGCAGGCATTTCTTTTAAAAGCTATCTTTGTTCAAATGGTACAATCAAGATAAGAGTCGTTTTTTAAGAACTAGGCGTAAAAATAACCTTTTTAGAATCATATCATGCATTAAGTCCGTCGACCATAAGCAGATGCTATTGGGATCGCTCGCTACAACACTTTTGTTTATGTTAGTTGATTCTTTCTCGATTTCCACTCACGAAAATGCATAAGCCATTTCCTGAACTACGCGATAAACAATAACGTTTTCAGACGTCCTTGCAAATGGATAATCGGGCGTTTAATATATTTTACCCATCGTATTGATGTCGACAGAACATCCCTATTAAGGGATCGGAATTGCGGCCTTGGATTGTCCGAAGTGGGGGTTGAATTTTGATGGGGAAGTAACAGGAGAAATTTGACACCGACCCAGGAAGAATTAGGCTTGATTAAATTACTTATGCGTTCACTGGCCAATCGATAGGCTATTTTATGGCTTTAGTTACCAGCATGATTTATTTAGTTGGCTTAGAAATGTTGCTGAAATCAAATTATACCGTATGCTAAAGCGGTAGCAAAAGTAACAGTAATAAATAATATTTATGACATCCACAAACTTCAATATTTGTTTATATCGCTCAAAACATAATTATTGTTCAATTTTGAACATTTACAGTTTTAATTAAATAAAAAGAATAATAAATCTTCAACAAGTCAGAATTTGTAAAAAAAATGCTATTTCAATTTCAGTAAAAAGAGTAGTGGTTTTTTAATGAAATTACTATTTATTACGTTCAGAATTATCTGAATGAATTTCTTAAAAGGTAAACGATAGTACGCATACGTACAAAGGTAAACAGTTTACCTGAAGCTTTTATAATATCTCATAATAAGTACTTCCTTTCTCCTACTAATATGGCTGCGCTTGACAGGGTCCATAATTGGAACTGTATGTTTGTAACGATCTATTATTCGAACTACATCCTGGAAAACCATTAAACAATTGACTATTGACATTCTCATTCCTTTAGATAAGGCGGCGTCCCGATTCAACCATGGCGGCCGAACTCAATTGAGACCAGACAAGTGCGCAGGACATAAGTATTATAGTGCACAAGTGTGCGCGCAAACACAAGTGCACTCTCTATTCCCTTACTCTCATAATTCGGTGAGAGGGTAAGCCGACATATCCGATGAGAGATCGGGCGCAGGACCACCGGCTTAACGTGCTTTCCGAGGCACGGGCGTTCAACCGCCAACTTGAGTGAGTTTTCTGTAATGAAATTTCTCAGTTAGGAGTAATTTCATTACAGAAAAACTCACACAAAATTTTTCCCGACCCCGGATTCGAACCGGGGACGTCTCGGTCCTTACGCAGCGCTTGCTACCAATAGACCAACAAGGCAGTTCTTTAGATTTGTCATATAACTAAGATATCGTGGATTTCAGCGATCGGTTACCATTTCAGGTCGTTGGCCCGCCACTATCGACCGAGGTCAGGTCTTTATGTTATTGTTATTACTCATAACATCCCAGATGTCTGACCCATCTACTAGGGGGTCTCAATCTGGAAACCACCCGCGGTGCTAAAACGGTTACACTTTGATTCTTTTAAACGTTTTTTTTTTATTTTGACACATAATTCTCCAGACCAGACGACGATTTTAATCGTTGTGAGTTGACAAGGTCGTGCCGGTCAATACATTTTTGACCGACTGAGCTAAAGAGAGTAATGTAATACCCAATAAACTACCTATTTATCCCAAAATTAGTTCGGGGTCTACCCTTGAAACTAGTTACTGAAAATAATATGTACCTATACGGGTTACTTGAATGCCTTTAATTTGTAATTTGATAACCCTACCCAAGTAAGAACATTGCCCTAGAATAGTACTAGACTAAAAAAGCAAGGCAAAACAAACAGTCCGTCCGTCCGTACGTGACATTATGGGTACACCTGTTGATGAGGCGACCTAAATATACAACACTTCAGAGCCACAGTGTACGCCCTTGACGGCAGTGGATGTCCAAATATGGGACTCGTTTTGAAGGCCTAAGTAGGAACTTATTTAGGAGAATGTACATATAGTCTGTAGATACTTCATTTCTTTACTACACCGTGTCTCAAGTATGAAAATTTAGGGAATTAAAGTGAGGCATATGAGCAATCTAATTGAACAGTGACTTATAATAGTTACTGTTATAAGTTTTCTTTAACTTCAAATATAGCTGGCGCTGTTTTGTTTCCCTGTAAATTATAACAGTCTCAGTTATAAATGACAGAGCATTGCATTTGAACGCCACATATGCATTCTCTTCAGTATTTTATACGAGACGTCGACATGGACTAAAATGTATAACTTCAGTTATTTTGTATTCGCTCGGTATCTATTTCATAAGTAAGCATTTCTTAAATTTCTATTACACACAATATATGAAATATTTGTGTTACGAAGCAAAAGAAGATTTTCTGTCATTTTGAAGGTAGACTAATTTAATCTTTCGATATTAACGTTCACACAAAAAAAAAATTAGACTAGGTGAAAAATATTGTCTCTAAATTTAATATTTCACGAAATTTATATTTGCAGTATTCAATTAATTATATAATTAGTATGTATTCCTACTATCATACATTATCTGCTTTATACTTGCTTACTTGTTACGATAATGAGTCCATAAAGTTGTTCATTGATATAGAACTTACCTGAAACAAAAAAGCAAACACGTTAATAAAATAATCTTCCAAACTGATTAAGATGTCGCCGCTATTGAATCAATAAAACAAATTGTCTATGTTAAACATGAATCAACAATGCACAAGGCAAAATGGCGGCGACGTGGTCCGCAACCCGTCACGTCACGTTTCCCACAGAGGTGAAAAGTGGATCGCTGGAAGTGATCTCTGTCTACCCCTCAGTAAAAAAGGCGTGATTTCATGTATGTAAACATGAATCTCTGCAGATAAATCTGTATTACGCTCCGATGAGACATAAATTACGAAGTCGCTACTCGTGTTAACCAATTAATAAGAATAGGCTAGTTTCCTAAGTCTGATTTTACATAAAATTTCACAATTAACAGTTACATATAGGTAAATCAATAACATAAGTGAAATCGAAATTAAAATTTCTTACGAAATGAGACAATAATAGGCATTTGAAGTTAGGTGGGAAAGTCCATTTTTAAAGTGCGAAAATTCAATAAAAATAGTATGCCATCTTATAAATTACAAAATAAGTAGTAGCTTTCACTATGAAAACATATTCTTAAAAGCAACATTTGATATAGCTGCTGAACAAGGCTCTTACGATATTCATACTCGTATACAGAGGGGTGACGTCATAGCTCTGTGCGACATTTGTATGAAGCGTTTTGAGCTCGCCCAAATGATGTGCTATTGAAACTGTAATATCTCCGGGAGTTTTCCAAATATCAAACCATTCTTTTAACAGCACCTTTGCAATTGTGTTGTTCGTCCATCTATGTAAAAATTAAAAAATAGGAAACTACCCTATTAACAAGCGATTAGGCTGATTAATCTTTTAACCTACTTTCGAGTCGATTATGTACTTTGTCATTAGGCTCGACATATTTTGGGTTAATTAAAACGAAGTCAGGCATATGAGCAATCTAATTGAACAGTGACTTGTAATTTGTAGACATTTTTTTCATTGCCATCTTGGTACTTGACTATAACATTCATTATTCACAATTATTTATTGTATTCAAAATATATCTACTCTACGAATTAGGCCTTGTATGCAAAATATGTAATTTGTTTATATACCTAATAATTTATAATGAGTTTGAAGAATTTCCATTTTAGTTCAACAGCTTCATGTGGCACACGGATATATGACTCGAACAAAATATCAACAACGCTTTAAAAGTCGACAAAAAAAAACAAAATGTCAGTGACTAACACTTGGCCATTTATAGCATTCTAGCCAAACATGGCGCCCAAACAAATGGGTAACACTTGTTGCCAAACGGCCTGGGTATTTTTAGGCCCGACGTGCCCTATTTAGATGGCTAATGCCTAAGCACGAAAGGGTTAGATTGCTGTGGTAATGAGCTTCGTTATTTGATTGATAGGGGGATCCTCTTTACGTTCGAGTAGGTATTTATGAAAAAGTCTTATTTACCTAGTAAATAAAGTTGAATACACAAACAAAAAGTTGGACTTATGAAGGGTAGGTAGGGGAGTTTATATCTTGAAGTATATTTGTAAACTAAACTAAACTATACCTCTGTTGACACCGATTTCCGTAACACAAGTGCGTAAACTACTAACCACAGAATCAGTTCGATGTATGCGATTGGTTTAGTGTAGAAACCAAAGTACAAAAGTTGAATAGCTTTTTCTAAAAAAAAAGTTACAATAAGGTAACTAATGTTTCCTCTTACACTTCTGTTGGAAAGCCTCGCACAAAAATAAACCCCATTCTAATTTTAAACACACAGGTATTCCCTTCAAGCGTATCACCAACCGCTTCCTTCGGAACTCGAAAAAAGTAATTAATGAACTCCACAAACGCGTCGTGTGTCTCCCGCCAGATAACAGCGACCTCTCGCGGGGGAGATAAGAACTAAATTCACCGCGCGCGCGAGGACTTTCTGTGACAACCAGCGCTGTTACCAGGGGTCAGGCTAAAATGGCCGGGAACCCGTGGTTTACGGGGCATGATTTAAATACTGCTTGCCGCCATGTTTTATCTACGATCTGCGACGTGACGGAACGACTAGGCACGCCCGTTTTGACGCAAATCGCGCTAGGTTTGTCCAAAATTATTTACTGGCGCTGTTTAGCCTTTTTATCGTTTCCGCACTAAGATAAGAGTTTGAGGAGATTTCTTCGCGATTATTGTTTCTGTGTGATCGTTAGCTTAGTTTACTTTTTATAAAGTTGGTAGTGACTGAAAGATGTAAATTTTGACAACCTACGGGTTTTACTATTTCGCGAACACTGCCTGTCTTCCCTAATGTATTACTGACGTGCCTCTTAATAGTCATATTAAATTATTATAATTTCAACATTTCGCAGAACGACTGAAATAAGATAGTAACCGGCTCTGTTATAAATCCAACTGTCATATAGAATTTTCAGCATTCAAATAATAATATGAAAGTAATTTTTTTTTATATTGATGCCTTTCGAATCACTTCAGGTCGTTTCCCTAACTGATAAATACATAACATGGTTCAATTTTTACGGCGATATTCATTGAAGTTGTCCACTGCGTTGCTCACAATTCAGTTAATTAACTCAAAAAGCCCTCTTCCCGGCCATTTTGAGCGCTATACCAATTCAATCCATACACCGACCAATTAACAGATTTACAAACGGAAACGCAATTTCTTTTCCGTGAATAAAATTCGTTTGGGCACCAGTTTCGCTTTGAGTGTGTATCGGAATTTGTCTGTGGAGCACCAATTAAACGAGAAAAACTGGAGAAAGAAGTATGATGGATTTAAAAATATTCAAGGCAGGATGGATGGATATCGGACTTGTTTCTCTAAGAAAATGCAGGTACATTTTCCTAGAGAAAGAATTCTGAAATACATTTCATAATGTACCCATATCATAATAAATTTACAAGTTCTACAGGTACCTAAGTTTAAGTACCGAAATGGTAACATACCTATTTCAGAAAGTATTAGACATTCTGTGACAAAAAAAATACTATTAGAAGTCTTGACTTCTAATAGTATTTTTGTTTAGACGATAAACCATCAGATGAAAGGTTTCTCTTATGTACTTACTGGAACTAAAGTTTTTAAAATTTGCTTTCTCGTCACTACGAGATTTGTAAAGACCGCGCAACGTTGGATCTCTAAATAATTATGTTTAGAATAGTAAAAATAGACGGATTCAGTTTGTAACATTATTTTCCGTTTTTTAAAATTAATTTTGGTATCTACATTTAAATATAACCGAACAGAACGAGCCACCCCTAGCCACTACGTGTTTACTCGATTTGATGACAATCTCGTTGACGATTATTCTTGACTCGAATATTACGTCTCTCGATTATACCGACAAACGAATTATGATCGACCCGCCATTGTTGTCTAGAAGGTGGTAATGGGAAACGTAATGGAAAATTTGTGGAATTCCATCCGTATTGCGATGAATTGTGGAAATAAGTGGTGCAGAGAACATGTACGGGGTGAAATGGGATATAAGTAAAAGTTGGAATGTATTTTCGTTGCGATCAATTGCAGAAATATGGGGGTGTGGCAACTATGTTAGATTTTGTGTGTGTCGAACTTTGAAAACAAATGTTGCTGATACGAAGCTCGACCTTCTTGGTTAGACATTAAATTAAAATAAGCCTATTTTAATTTAATGTCTAGTTTTATCTAAATAACAAAACGGTGAAAGGTTTGAAACATTAACAATTAATGGATTAATCTTACCGGTAGAATAGGCTTTAAAGTTGAGAAACAATTTAAATCGATTCTATCCAATACACATAGTAAGTTTTTCAATCCCCCACCGGTTTCCGAGATAACCGAACTGAAAACCGATATATTCTCGAGTTAGGCCGTTTTCTGCGCCATTTAATCGACTCACTCTCGACTTGGCATCGATTTTAATTCGTACTCGATATTCACGACGGCGGGGGCGTCGCTTTGTAAAATCGGTTTTTAATCGCTTTTAAGTGTACAATTAATAAATAATGCATGAAACATAGGTCTATTTTTAGAATAAAACGATATGAAATACACACAGATTTAATGATAGGACAGAAAAAATTCAAATTCCTGAATAAATAATGAGTTTCATTCTTTCTTTTAAATTCATCTCAGATTTAATCAACATTTACTGAATCACTAAATTGTCAATTGAAACTGTGTCAAAGCAGAAAGCAAAAAAAATAATCTTAGACATGAGATCTACCTATCAAATAAAACACTGCAATATTTTCTTTTAAGCAACCATGCGCATATAATACCGTATCACGAAATACAGTGTACGCGGGGACGAAGCTTCCTAGCGTTAAGCGAATCGAATATTTCGTTCCGGGCGACGGTATAAAGTATCCCGTCCGCGCAAACAACGGTTCAAATCCAACACCACTACTTACGGATGTCCGGATAAAACCGGTACTCCGGACAAAATCGGTATTCCGGACAAAATCGGTATTCCTATATTACCGGTGTCCGTCCAGGCCTAGTGCGGTGGCAGCGGACCGATTTTCACGTTCCACTAGCCCCTTGATTCTTTAAAAGCATTGAAGGAACGTTCCAGGTTATTTTTTTTTTGTTAAAAGCATTTCAGGAAATTCTAGATTTGAATTTTCACGTCGCGTTTACGTGGTGGCTCATAACGTAGTGTTTAAAATCTCAAGAAGAGTTTAAGATACGAAGTCAAGACATATAAATGTAACTAAACTGCGATTATATTATATTTACGTTATTTTAGAGATGAGTAATAAAGCAAAATGTTAGTCTTGATTTCTTGAACAAGGATAAAAAAAGAATACTGGTAAATTACAACAATGTTCATGCAGACAGCAAAAATTTAATGCAAAATAGGAATGCAAATGTAAAGCGAATCTATTTCGCGGTTCCATTCATAAAATTCTAATAAAAAAAAACAATGATATCATAATGCCATGAGCACACGAAATAACCAACTTCATAGCTTTTTGCTTAGGAAGTAAAACGGGTTGGAACGTTATTGTTATCCCGTTATTTTCGGGTTAACAGTTCCCGTTTAACGTTTTAATCAAAAGTTCTAAACGTTTCGTTACGTTCGTTCAGTTGGCGTTGCGTTTAATTAAACAACTGTCGTGTTTCATTGTTTTTATACGACTTGTTTTACAATATACTAGCAATTAGAGATTTGTAAAGCCATTTGGTACATGTTTATCTATTTAGAGCGATGTGGATGTGAGTGGATCATTGGAGTTACTATTTGGAATGGTGAATTCTATTTGTCACAATGTACTAAGATTTTAGCTTTTATTTCTAGATTTATTTGAAATTCCGCAGTATTTCAACAATAGCTAACTAAGCTCAGAACTAAAACAAGTTATTGTTGGACTATGTATTAACATAGTCACACTATATATTGCCATTGGGCAAGATTGATTTACTTCAAACCTACAAAACAGATTAATCCCTGCTGCTTAAACTACAGAATGCAAACATATGTTTCACGTCCACGAAACACTTAATGTACCCCCGCCCTTACATTACCATAATACCTGCTCCTAGGAACTGTGACAAATGTCCGCGTAATGTGATACAATATCACAGCTTAATATAACAGGTCACGGCACGTCATTTTTTCCTCGGTTAGACCGACAAGGGTCGGGGAATTAAAATCATTTTCCCTTCTAATGGGGTAAGTTTTCTCATATCCTTTATGGGGTGGAGTCCACGGTCTGTGACGCTGTTATGGTTAGACGCTTGGCGGTTTTGCTATATGGGTTTTAAAAGGTGAATGAACCTTGTCAGTTAATGATACTTGAGATTTTATTGAGATATTTTATTAAGTCCAAAATAACGAACATACACGTCTAAAGCTAGGTTTGGAATGGCATTTAATCGTGGCATTTAGTTGACAATTAAGAAAAAAATATAAATTACGTACGCAGATTTGTGATCGGTTGATATATTTTACACTTATTACCTTAACAAAATAAATCATGTAATTGACGTCCTAATTTGGGTATATGCGAATAAATATATTTCAACTAAAGTACCCTTTTACGGTTTATTATTATGTTGTTGACTTTTAAACAGTTCTTGGCATGTATTAAATGTCAAATAAATGTCACACAACATTTGTCGTTTATTGCGCATACAAATATTTTATTACAGATTAATTTTTGACTACAATACGTCTCAACGTATTTCTATGCATTATTTATCTATAGCGCCAGCAAAAGCTTTTAGTCAAAAAGAGGAACAGTAACATCAAAGTATCACAAGTATGTTACCGGTGTAAATGTTACCCGATCACTTTCAATGCGGTAACATAATAATTTAAGGCAACATGTAAGGTAATGCCAGTACCTTACGAAGTTCCGACAAAATTAAAATAATTTTCTCTGCAAATGGGTTAAGTTTACTGACTTATATCCGTTTCGGGGAATTGTGGATGTGTTAGAGAGGCTTTTGTTACGAAGGCATCATCGTCGTATTACACGCATCGATCGATTTGCTAATGAGTTTTCGAATGATCGTTGTTCAATTTATTTTCCGTATCCAATCATCTGTTATTGAATGATTGAATGATCAGATCGTTCGTCGATCGTAAATAGAAGAGGACCAATTAAATAAAAGATTGGGCTTTCCGCCATTTTTGATTAGTCGTATGTATGTATATGATGAAAAACTGTCGCGTTCCTTTACGTTCAATGTGGGTTCGGACACAATAAAAAATACATACGATTGAGAACCTCCTCCCTTTCGTATCGAATTCGTACATAACAAATTCCCTACTATGACAATAACTTCGTAAAATGAACATTTTACAAAGTTATTGTCATAGTAGGGAATTTTTTAGACCTGTTCGTGGTACACAACAGTGCACAATATAGCTTCTTCCAAGCTTATTTAATATCGGCAAGCGATCAGGCCTATATTATCAAACCATACTAAGTTCGCTATAGTCGAAACCGAAGTTCGACTAAAGTCGAAAGTGAATTTTCACAACGACTGATTTCACAAATATACTTCCGCCCGTACATGGGGATAAGGATTAGATCCCGACGGTATGGTAAATTGGTACAGCCCTGGAGTTTGTTTGTCTTTCGATAAAGAAACAATATCTGCTGTGCGGTGCGTGGAAAATCCAATTTAAGTGTAAAGGGAAGTCGGTCATTATTAAGTAAGGTTAACCTTGTTTTGGTAAATGGAATGGGATTACTTTATTGGTTGTAACTTTTCTAGTACCTACAGAAATGTATAGGCCAAAATCTCTTTTCTTGTTATGTTGAGGTATAATAATCATTTTTGAAAGTGAATAGATTCAACAAAAAATCCAGATACGGACTCTGTCAGCATTTGTTCAGTATCAGGTAATTGTTCAGAATTAGATCTTACACCTTGAGTCTTAAAAAAGTTTTTTTTTGTTGATAGTAGTTACATTCACGTGCACTGATATGTGTTCAGTTTCATTAACTTTAAACCTTATCATAACGTATTAAGAACGCATGTGTACACTTTTCAGTGCAGGCAACTGTACTTGTACCTCCTTTCCTATGTACCTACATTTAATAGGTACAAATGAGTTTCGTATAAATCTGGCAGTTTATAGCGCCTTATCCGAGCATTTATAGCTTCCGTACCATAAACTCAAAAATACTGTAATTAAAAATCGCCAGTTAATGTTTGGTAGGGGACGTGGTTACATTTCAAAAGCACCCTTATCATTAAACACATTATCCAATTTAGACCTTTAACTCAAAACGTTTGGGTTTAAAGTTGTAGAAAATTAAGGCGAAAATGAATCTATTCGTAGTAAATGTGATTAATTTTAAAGGTGAAGACTTACTACGACTTATCTTTTATGAGGGTTGTGGTCATATTTTAGACGAGATGTGTGTAAATAAAGAATAGGAAATAAATAATAGGGTACCTACAGATAAGTGATATATGACACGGTTCTTTCGTTGTCAGGGTTTTCAGATGATCCTATGAATTTATGATTAGGTAGGTAAATTTATTCAATTACCAAATACATAACATAAGTGGATCTATTTTAAATATAGACTTTAAGGGAATTAACAATGAAATAATACAGTACTGTTATGTTTTCAGTATGTGGGTCAAAATATTTTTAGATGCCTAAAAACTAGTCCTTTGGAATGAAAATTAATTTCATGGGAAATCAGATTAAATTTGTTAAAATGGTATACTAAGTTCAAAATATAACATTATTGTCTAATACAAAAAACACGATTTGAACATAAAAAGTATATTATTTATTTGAAAATTACGGTAACAACGTTGACTTTCTTAGTAACGCAGTAGTTCTTCGTACTAAATACCGTTGTCCTTGAACACGTGTCTGAGGTCAACTGAACAATTTCTCATAATATTTCCTAGATGGCGTTTAATCTTAAACACCACTATAAAAATGTCAGCTTTGGACCTTATTACAATGCTTATAGATTTTTTTTACATTAAATATTTAATTAAATAAAGAATACTTTAGTTTGTGTCCCCAACAAAGAATAAAACCGTAACTACCTTGCGTTGCTGTATGAAAATAAACCTTAAAGTGAATAAATTAGGTTTTCTTGCATTTCAATGGATTCGACTTGTTGTAACTTGTTTATCAAATGACAAGAACTGCGCGGGGGGAGTATGTTAGCCGGGTCAGTGGCGTCAGAGTCGTTGAGAGAGGTGCGTGTGTTTATTGCGTGGCCGCTGAGTTACCGCTGTCGAAAGGTGAGTACTGACGATTTTTACATTATTATTATTTTCATACGCAGTTAGTTGTGTATTAGATAAGGCAATGTTAAAATATTTACATTTCTTTATTTTATTTTGTGATAATTTACAAGATAGTCGAATATTTACAACTGCGTAACCGCTACACTGCGTTACTGAAAAAAAGTAACGCAGTAGTCGCATCAGTAACGCAGTTGTTTTTAACGTTATTAATACCTTATTAAAATCGAAATATCCATATATTGTATCTTTTTTTTCACAGAAAGAAGCTTCTGCACTAAATGGCGTTGACGAACGCAGAAAAACAACGTCGTTACAGACAGAAATTAAAACTGAACCCTGAAAAAAATGCTGAAGCAAAAACATCTCGAAAGGTACCACGCGAATAAAAAACTTGTGAAAGACATGACAGAGCGCGAACATAGAAGTGCAAAGCGTAAATGGAAGAATGCGAATAAGAAACGTCGAGAACGTCAAAAGACTGCTCAACAAATTATGGCCAATACACCGCCGTCCAGCCCACGGCCAGGAACTCCAGTTTCACCGAGGTCTAGAGGTCGAAGACAAATTCGAAGAGATCGATCTGCAGTGTACAGAAAAAATATGAAATTGCAGGAAGAAATGGAAAATATGAAAAGGAAGTTAAATAAATACAAAAAGAGATACCAAAGAGCTAAAACTTCAATCAAAGACAAGGAACAAGTAAATAAGCTGAATCAAAATAAATATGCAACGTTATCCAATGCCATCAAAGATCACTACAAAAGTCTGAAGTCAGTGAAAGAGAAAAAGGCGTTAAAACAAATTTTTCAAGGAGAGGGCATATCTAAGTCTAAAATGAAGATTGCTATCGTACGCGAGACTTTGGGCGTTGATCAGATGAAAGTGATAACAGGTCAGACGGATTCCTTAAAGAAGATCCATCTGGCTGACAATATCAAAAACTATTTTGTTCGCGACGATGTTTCTAGGGCTACGGCTGGAAAACGAGAAACTGTAACAAGAAAAAAGTTAAAAATGCAGAAGCGATATTTACTAGACACAATGAAAAATCTATTCTGTTCATTCAAAAGAGAAAATCCAGAACTGAGATGTTCTTATTCATATTTCGTAAAAAATAGGCCATTTTACATAAAACCACCTTCAATTGCTGGAAGAGAGACTTGCCTATGCAAGATACATACTAATGCGCAGTATATGATAAATACTCTCCACAAAGCCAAGATCATTGCTCACACAAACATGAACGACCTCATCGCTAGCACAGTATGTTCGACATATAACCGAGATTGCATGACTGGCAATTGTAAAGACTGTAAGACAAAACAGATACTTTATAGGGAAACAACAGAAAATCTCAGATTAGTGAAATGGAATCAGTGGATAAGAAAATCGGAAATAATAGAAAAATCTGAAAAAAAAATTAAAGTTACTAAAAACGTAAAGGAAATAGTTGAAGGGACAGTAGCAGAATTGATAGAGAACTTTAAACAAGCTTTGGTGCAATTAAAGAAACATATTTACAACATTAAAGTACAATATAAGAGTTATCGAGCTGCTATAGATAATTTGGAAAAAAACGAAATCGTTCTGCACATCGACTTTAGCGAAAACTATAACTGTAAGCATTTTGAAGAAGTCCAGTCTCATCATTTTGGCGGGTCACGGAAGCAAGTAACCTTACATACTGGAGTTATGTACATGAAAACTGAAGGACATAACAAGCCAACTGTAAATTCATTTTGTACCATTTCTGCAAATAATTCTCATAACCCTGCCTCTATTTGGGCACACCTACATCCAATAATTAGCGACATACAACACAGCAATCCTCACATAACTACAATTCACTTTTTCTCTGATGGACCAGCTACTCAGTACCGACAGAAACAAAACTTTTATTTCATAAGTCACCGAATATTCAGCGAATACAACATAATTCGCGTAACATGGAATTTCTTTGAAGCCGGGCACGGGAAAGGGGCTGCTGATGGTGTTGGTGGCTATCTCAAACGCACTGCAGATGAAAAAGTAGCTGCTGGTTCAGATATTTCTAATGCAGAAGAATTTTTTAACACTTTGAAGGAAATGAGCAAGGTCCGTTTGTACTTAGTGACTGACAGTGCCATTCAAAACGTTGAAAAAGCACTACCTAAAAACCTAGTGCCCCTTCAGGGTACGATGCAAGTACATCAAGTTTTTACTGACACTGTCGGTGAACTTCAATACAGAGACCTCAGTTGCTTTTGCCAAAGGGGATTTTGTTCTTGCATGAATCCTAAAACATATCACCCTGTTCCTGCTCCCGTCATTGACCAATTTAACGAAGACATTCTATTAGATAGATTGGATGAAGAAATAGTTCTAGATGACATTTCTAATATCGTTGCAGTACCTAGAAAAACATATTACAATACGGTTTATTCCTCATCTTCCAGCTCTGACGACATGCCCTTAGCAAGCTTTAGCCAACCATCAGTTTCTAATATGAAAGAAATGCAGCAAATTGAAAAGGAAAACGTTCATCCTACAAAGATATATGACGGTGTCCATGTTTTAGTAAAAGTGTCTTCTGTGAAGGACAAACATTACACTTACCTAGGTGTTGCTAAAACTGAAGTGGATGAAGAAGGAGACGTCAAAATTATGTTTTACAAGACAATTGATAATACTGGCAAAAGATTCAGAGCAGTATCTACTGATATTTCTTACGAACCTTACGAAAACATCGTAGAAATTGTCCCTAACCCTAAAATTGTCGTGAAAGGTAAAAGGGTATACTATAACTTTGATAAGCCATTAAACGTTTTTGAAAAGTAAGACGAATCGAAAGTTCCTCATTAGTTTATAAGGTTGATTTTCTAATAATTCATTGGTTCCTAACAAATATTGATGTGGGTAAACGTTATATTTAATATTAAATTAGCTAAGCTTTGTTTTCTTTGATGTTATTTGAGATACTTTATTTTATGTCAAGTCATAAAAAGTAAAATTTGTTAACATTTTAGTATTATTATGATCTCTATAGAAAGTACAAAGTATTCTAGATATAAGAAAATACTACTGTGTTACTAGGCTTACTACTGCGTTACTTTTGTGTCCCTCTGATTATTATTGTATTTTGAATAATACATAGTATTCTAATTATTAAAAATGACTCAAGTTCATACGTACCTGTTATTACATCAAAAGACGAATATTATGTCGTCAATTAGAATTAATTTAAGGTATTTTTTTGTCACTTATGGAAAAGTTTAAGATTTAAAATTCAACATTGGTAACGCAGTAATCTAGATTAATAAGGATATTCTGTGAAACTGATTATTTCTGTGATTTAACTTAACAGGAGGTTAACCTAAGCATTACAGTTTAAAACTGATTTAATAATGAGTCTCTCAACGTACAATATTATTGAAAAAATAAATTGTAAAAAAGTAACGTAGTTGTTTAATCTTTGAACACCTTGATATATCATATGCCACAAATACAGTTAAATCATTAAAATTAGCGCTGCAGAGGTAGGAATATTATATATCGTACTACAACATATTTATATCTTCATAAAAAAATTAGAAAAAAAATATTTTATTAAAAATAAAAAAATGAAAATCATATTCTCGGATTAGGCATTAAAAAGTATTTTGACCCAACCCGTTGAAAAGGTTTTAGTGGTGATGAATTCCGTAACGAAAAAATGTAGACCTTTTTAAGCATAGACTATGTACAAATTTTCAACATTGAAATACTAGTACAACATTCATGTATTGCATAAATGTATCCACAATTCAATAGATGACCAAATCTGTTGTTCAATGGATAATTAAGGTAACTTTTAACTTCACCTACGCAATGTACTGTAGCAATCTGTATAGCAATTACGATTCAAGGTTGCCACTTAAACTTTAGTACGTCGTATTCGTTTATATTTTAGTTCATTGCACTTCGTTCATCTCATCATCATCTGCCCATACACGTCCCCACTGCTGGTCCAATAAACCACGCTGGCCAAGTGCGGGTTGGTCGACTACACAACCTTAGTTTCATCGTAGGTTTGCAGTTTACCTCACGAAAATACACCGTATCCCTCTATATTTTAGTTCAATGCACTATCTATAACAGCAAAAAAAGGACGTAAAACACATTTCTGATTTTTTCATTGTCGTGCGTGCTTATTTATCACATCGTCAAACAGAAAAATAAATTACAGATGAAAATAATAGTGTGGGTACATTATTCCTGCATTAATAAAGGAACAAGTCTTTGTTTTCTTTAACAGTAGTGAATTTAATACCTTTCAATATATAATTTTAAACTGTCATAGTTACACACATTAGAAAACTGAAACTGTCCGGGATATTTACCATGTTGTTTTGTTTTAATGAGCTCCCGATATTTCGGCACTGTTGCAAGCGCCATGATCACGGGTGAACTGTAGGACTGCGAGAATGACGGTAGGTCTAAGGGCAGACATATCGGTCTACCCTTTTTCTCAGTCTTTTATTACGCACCACCACTACCCTCATTCACTACTTTTAAATAATTTCTTTTACACATTTATATAACGAAAAAGTGGCATCCCTAGTTCTCTGTCCATATCTTACGAAGGCGAATACGTTTTCAAACAGCAATAGTTTCTTAATGTTAATGTCGGTAATTTGTGTGTCGCAAATATCTGATACATTACGATGAAAAATTTGATGGTGTGTAGGCAGTGGGTACTGGTACTTACCTGAAACAAAAAACATTTAATTAGTAAATGAAAGTATATCGAGGAAAATACATACTGGATGATAGGACTCTGGTTTTGGGTATTCTAAGGTTGTGTGAAGTTGACTAACCCGCACTTAACCAAAGTGGTTGACTAAAACCTTATTTCTTAGTTTAGAGTAGGCTCGACCGCCTTGGTGGGGACGTATGTACGTAATGAGGGTGTTCGCGGATAAGAACTTCACTAGATGGCAATACGTAGGCGTGAGGTCTAAATGCTTCGTGATTGGTGAATATTGACATGACTTTCAATGTCACGTCAAAAATAACCAATCACGCTGCAGTTGGACCTCACGCCTACGTATTGCCATCTAGTGAAGTTCTTATACGCGAACACCCTCATTATGTCGGCTAATGTAGATGATAAGTTAACGGCTTTCGAAATAAAAAAAAACATATTAAAAAGTTTTGTAACATATTTTTTTTCGTAGTTTGTATCTTAGTGAGTTATGTATTTCAGTCACCTGGCTCAAACATTCATTTATAGCACCTGGCACATAAGAGTACATCACTGAATGGAGCAGTAGCGGTACCATGAGTTGGCTATCGAAAACCTACGTACGTTAAAAACCTATAGTTGTTTTTTTCATACGACTGATTTTAGTTCTTAGCGTAACCACCAGAGGCGCTGTACAAGTTTTTCATAGACATATTTACGTAGGCGATATCGAGTCCTTTTAAACTCATGGTAGCGCTACAGATCGGAAAAGTATACTGGTTCGATTCCCGCTATTTGTTCAACCATTCGTAACCCGATGATTTCGTTTGACGTAAGCCTTTTGCGCATTCGCAGTTGTAAGTGCCTTACAGTGAACGGGAAATAAATTCGTAAGGTCGCGGTTTATTTATTGTTATTCTGGCTTTTGAGAGTTCCTTTAGGGTGCCGCGGCTATTTTGATTTACTTCTAATAGAAATTCTATTTCTTCATGGAGTACGTTTGACCTTGACCGCAGATTTAAGGATAGCAGCGATTGCCATTTGACCTCTGCAATAATATTTGGGAATTAGACCCAGGCGGCTTCCTATACTTGTTTTTATATACGAATTCTATATTAGTCCCTTAGGGATCATAGTAGTTTAATATTCAAACATTTTAAGTCGCTCGTGCAAGCACTAGCATGAAAAAATATAAAAACACTGTACATAACCTTTGAGCAATGCATTTTGACTAACGAATATCACTAATTAAAGTGGCATTTTCGCTGAAAACATTGAAAACATGTATCCGATACTCGGGAAAGTATTACTAAAAGAAAAATTGCCTTAAAGTACAGAATACTCGTAACTTAGCAAATCTACATTTCAAAATTAATATTAGTTTAAGAGCTCGCCGCTTCACATCAGTACTAGTAAACGATGTATTTAAAATTCCCAGAGGCGCTCTTAGTTCCCGGAGCGATCGCGTAATTTTACTGCCCTTTATCACGTAAGCAGTTCGGGTACGTCAAGTTACGGCGTAATATTGAGTGCTAGGACCGCGGGTGGAAATTACGCAACCCCACAATCTGATTAGTGATAAACACTCGTTTAGAACGCGGATATTGCGCTGACCGTATTTCCTATTTCATTGTAAATACGTGAATATTTTAACCGGAATCAGATAGATCGATTTTAATGCTTTTTATACAGACAAGGCAAGATTGTGTTTGGTTACCAACTTGTTATAATAATATTTTTCGTAAGTTTATGATATTTAACATTTACGATAATGGGTAAGCGGTTGAAAAAATCCCTTAACTTATGTAAACATCCTCCATTCCAGTGTACCTACAATATTAAAGTAAAGACATTATTCCCATCTGCCCAGGACTTTTATAAACCCCATAAAGTTTCGGCGACTGAACGAACAGGGTCTCAAAGCTATAACCCAAAAATATACCCACTAAATTAACATGTCAACACAATAAAAATAAAGGACCATAAAAATCCAACAATGGCATCTAACCGTTACCTTCCCGACGTCTTAGTCCGCCATCTTAACTTGAGAAATTCTCAGAACAGGTCGGACCCCTAAATCGTTTGTTTGAATTCGAAAATAGAAGCACCTGATCGTGAGAAATCATAGACAAACAGGGGTGACTACGTAATCTTGGGGTTGCAATAGACGAATAGTTTAATAGTTTTAACGGTCCTCGGTCATGGATACTTGTATTATGGCTTTTTTCTTGTCAACGCGCGTCAAGATTCCTTTGTTGTGAAATCTAATTTGTTTGCCTTTTCATTTGACTTTTTTTTGTGCGTGTGAAATTTTACTGCGCGTTCAAAATTTCTCATAGGAATTTTTATCTATGATGCTTTAGAAAAGATCTTATGACTTTAGTATTTCATTTGGAATATGTTACCAAAATAGCAAGGAGATATTTCAGATACTATTTTTCCCGTCATAACAATTATTTCATTTTAGGTACCTAGGAGGAGGATTAAGGAGGATTTTAAAAAGTACAATAATTACAATCGAAACTTGGACATTAAAAACACACTTTATTTTTCTAGTTATAAAAGCTTAATGAAACAATAGATCCAATATTTGTTTAAAATAAAAATACCTTTAATTATCTTTTAAAGTTCTTTTGAAGTTAATAAATTCGACAAACAATGCACTTTGATATTTTAAAAAGCACTTGAATTTTCTAAATTAATTTCAATACCTGATTCTGAAGCCTGTTCAGGCATGAAAATTCATTATGGAATACTTTGATACTTTTTAATAAGGTTTCGGTTCACTTAACTTGACTTTCTTCGGTTAATTAAAATAATTAACAGTAAAAAGTTATTGGCGAACTAATATCGATCACCCTCAAAATGTTGACCTAGGAGTTTTAAATTAAAAAAAAAAAACTTTTTTGTATTTGATTTAAAAAAAGCATTTGGTACTTTTCGTGCATCTCGATGAATAAAGGATGCTTTAAATAAATTATTTTTGAGACATCAATAGCATTTGTAGATACCGAATACATTCAAAAAAGCAATAATGTCAATTACGTCATACAGTATTTCTTTAAAAAATATCATCAAACATTTCATACAATTAGTACATTCATTGATAAGTTGCTTAAGCAGTTGTATGCTCCACTGGTACTTATATAGATAAATATACACCCAGAACCAACGTACGAGTAAGGTGATGAATGAATTAAAAGTATTAATACAAATCAGCCATTACGAAATATGTCTGCGCCGAATTTTCAACCTTATCTACGAAGACATAAAGGTCATTAACTACCTATGAGTGATTTGACGCATGTCGCACCATATTCGGAGTTACACCGGGTCTACATGAGCGAACTATAGCGACGATTTTTATTACTGTCTCTGTCTGTCTACGTCTTATAGAGCAGGCTAGCGGTACGAATATTAAAAATTACATAACAGCACATAATGTATATTTGATCATGTGGTAAAAAGCTTAAGCACTTATGGTATTGATATCAGAAACAACCGTGGCATACGCAAATAAACTTAGATAATATACTTCCAGTAAGTAAATACAGTTGTTTTTATGCGTTGAGCACAGTTGTAATAAATAGACATTCATAATAGCAGTGATACACAAGTATCACTGCTGTTAAAGTAAAACCAAAAAAACACACCCAAAAAACACCGAAAACCTCACAAAAATAAGTGTCCCAAGTGGGAATCGAACCCGCCTCTTGGCACATAAGACAGTCTCTATTAAACGCGCCAACGATCAACATTCGTATCCGCTAATGTAGCTCTAGCATTACGTAACATAGCCCACGTGCGCCTAACAAAATTTGTTGACTTCGTTACGCTTCCATGTGCCTGCTATCAGTCCCCGTAAGTGAATTACTCTCCAATCACTGCTCCGTCATAGATGACATACGTCATCCACGTAAGATTACGTAATCTAAGGCTGTAGTGACGTTACGCTATCTCCTTAGCCCGACCTACGGCAATAGCGAAAGTTTTCTGAAAAATGTTATCTTATCTGACCGTGTAAGACGGGGGAAAATGCGTCGAAATTCGACATCACTTACTATTCCTCCACTTATGTGCTATGCATTTGCTACTTTCTTAATGCGTGGTGACCAAATTATGTAGTTTTTATGTAATGGAATGCGAAAGTCTTGATTCTTATAATCTGGTCACAAAATAAGATTAAAACGTTTTTAACTTTTTTTCTATGTCATGTAACTGTTGTATTTGTTGGTTGTCCATAATAAATAAATTTAAAAAATAATAAAACAGCGCGATACAATTTGTAATATACCTATTGCCAATTGTCCCTACCTAGCATTAGACTTACTTTATTTATTTGGCTTACTCTTGAGTAATAAAAAAACAAGAAAAATCACATACCACTTTAAATGTGTTGTTTCTATCAGTACTGATAATAAAAAAAAGACTCAAGTGTCCCGAATTAGAGATTACTACGAATCAGCCATTCTCTTTGATGGGGGTTGAAGCTGGGCGCCCGAATGTACCGTCCCTTTAAGTTGCCGAGATGGCATTTCCTAACTCGCGATACGTACACGTTTCTGCGTTTTGTTTGTGGTACAATTTATAGACGGACGCTTTTATTACCTTTGTTATTAACCGACTTTAAAAATGAAGTTGTTTTCAAGTTCACTGTATTTTTTAAAACTATACGATCAATAAATTGGAATACACATATCTGGAAAACTGAATGCGTCCGGGATCCCGTTCCCGATCTTTGTTCTTGCAACAGTGCCGAAATATCGGAAAAATTTTTGACCCGTGGAATATAATTTCTGAATTCCATTTCTAAATCCCAGAACCCTTAATGTTTACTTCCTAACTGTCTGTCTGTCTGTACCACTTAGAGCTTTCATCTTTAGTAAGTTATGATGATAAGTGTTAGAGCATATTATCAAAACCGCAAATTTGACGACCCTTCCAAAATGGGTTAAGCACGACACAATCTCATATCTTGGACCACCCCAAGCCTCTTCGCTAGGAAATGAACGTAATTAATATGATTAATTGCGAGTGGCATCTTCGAGCGTCCGTGATGACTAATGGAGGCATTCAACTTTCTTTCTTCAGATATCTATTAACGCCATAAAGTGCCTGGGTCTACTTCAGCCTTTATAGCCGTAATTTAAGGATCTCCCATGGATTCTCATTTTGTTATTGAATAATTTAACGCCGGATTCAGATGAGTTATGAGATGAAAGACGGAGAGTAATGTACGTTGGTAAAGGGTGAGGATTATAAGGATTGACTAGCTGCCGGAAAAATGAGAGGTCTTAGATCTGTGTCCAGTCAAGACGGGAGCTCAGGGAGTTGACCATTTTACATCGTAGCGTCGGGAAGCGAGCTTCCCGAGGCAGTTATGCACGGGCATTTTGAGGCATGTAAGGCATTCTTATTATGTGTACATGAGGGATACCCCAGCAACATAGGCTAATTTCTTAAAAAAAAAAGGTTCCTTAACATGGTTAAATGGACCACCAATAACCAAGTAAGGGAAAACATTTGTTTTCGTATCACATATTACGCATTTTAAAACTAAGTATATTTAACATGACTTAAAAAGCTCACTTTCATTAAAGTTTCCAAGGATCGTTATCTAGCAGATTATAAAACAAGTTTTTTTCCACCTAACTAACAAGGAAGTTCGTAGAAACCTTATCAGACGTTATCTCTATGATAACACCTCTTTACTTAAGATCACTCATAACAGTTTATCCAAGTTACCTGACGTAGAGTACAATAGAACTTGGGTATAACCCTAACAGGTAAGATTCCTCAGTGGCAGCACCAAGTTACATTTGCTGTCGGTGAAGAGATAATAGGATGAGGCTTTTGTGTAAAAGTTAGTTTTCAAGCCGCAAAACAAAGTTTGTAACTGCAGGGGTAGCGAACTGGTAACAATTGAATTTAAATTAAAACGTTCGACCGTTGGTGAGAATAGAGGCACTATGGTACCTATCGATACCTGGTTTTAGAGGAATATGGATAGAATAGAGTCTGTTATATCCTAGGAGCGGTAGAGATGTAGATCATAGCCTAGTCACACACTCTTAGCAAAATGGGTTTGATGACAATAGGTAATTAGTGAACCTAGGTTTGGGGTGTCCGTACCGAGAGTCACAACAGTATTTAAGATAGACGTAGTACTAGGTCTACTTAGCTAAATATATCGGTCGTTACGAAAATGCTTACCAGAAAACAGTTTTTGAAAGACTGGCTAATGGTACATTTGGTAGTGTCTCTTTTGAGTCTTGCGTCTTTTGTCCGATTCCCACATCAATATGTTCGATGCTAAATACTGTATGATGGATTAATAACTTATTTTTATATTCATTGTTCACAAGTTATAACTTGCTTTATTAAGAATATTTGAATAACAATCTAAGATTTGTCAGGAATGCAAACATCTACCATACTATCTAACATTTTACTCTCAAAAAGTAGCTTAACGGTTAAGCTCGGGCAAAGACGGTTAATCCCTGCAGTATCCATTACTAGTCAGCCCAGTCGGCACACAGCATTTGCCAGAACATTAATCAAATCAGTCCGAACTCCTAGCCGAAATCTGAATAGCAAATCTAGATCGGACTAGGACATGCGATAAGCGGTTAGGAAACATAGGAAAGTATATCCGAGCGTCTAGTACTATTTCGGTATAGTAGTTAGGGAGATATTGTACTGAAAAGACGACGATTGATTTATAGTTTGACGGTTTTTAGAACACAACGGATGCACAAAATTGGATGAAAGTCGTTTTATAAAACTGCTAATGAAAGATCTTTTTTTTTAATATAGTTACTCAGATTCAAACTTATCATTAAAAGCTCAAAAGAAACAAAAAAACAAACATAATGTCAATTACTTTCCGCCACTCGTTACTATATCGTTAAAACTATTCCATGTTTTTTTACAGCCAGTTGTCAGTTCAAAAGCTCTTCACAAATACACAGGTCTATAAATCCATTCAAGATAGATGATAAATTACGAAACATTTACAAATAACGGCAAAAAGAATCACCATACGAATATAGCGTGCTTTTTTTGCCAACGATACGGAATCGTAGCAACAGATGTTGAGCAGGACAATAATAACAGATGTGGACATTTACAGCCGAAATAATACGTTGGGAACTTGACTGGGTGTGTGGCTTGTGAATGTATGCAAGTTGTCCTTGTATGCAACGTTCGTAAAAGTACCCATGTAAGTTAATTTGGGTAAGAAAGAGGCTTAATCTCTGATAATTACTATTTTAGACTGAAAATGTAAGTACAGAATACCTTTTTTTTATCATAGCATCTGGAAATATCGTGATTGAAATTGCAAATGAAACAATTTCCAAATGCATACTTTATTTGATAATATCAGGTGAATGAAAAATGGACAAAGGAAATCGAAAAATGTACTAACTACTGAGTTTGGTTTTCTTGGTATCATAACTATGTTTCTGAATTGACGATTAATATGTGAATGTAAATTGGCTACATAAATAAAGAATATTTGATTTAAAATACTGTAGCTTTTGCAGACCGCTAAATTCAGGAACCAAATGCGTCACGCAAAGGTTTTACAAGTGTAAAAACTATTCACGACAAAGGTAACAAAACAGCAAGGTAATTCCCCTAAAAGACGCCGCGAAAGTACACTCACCAACATAGGCAAGTGAGCATTTTACTTTATTTTAGCAAATGTAAGGGGAATCGAGTTAAGAGTGGACAAATGGGACCGGGACACAATATAACAATTGTGTTAGATCCGCCAGGAGAGCAGAATAAACGTACTTTTGTAAAAATTCGTCGCCGACACAAATGTTTGTTTGGCGAGAGTGCGATTAGACTGTGCCGTATTCAACTACGTTAGTAGTTATACTAGAGTAGACTATGTTTGTACGGGTTTGTACCTTATATAGACTTGTGACGTATCTTCTTAATTGGAATATTTGAATGATGTCGGAATATTTTAATGACAAAAACAAAAAGGTCACAAAAAAGTATTTTTGCGGAATTTATGAAATTTCAGTTAGCTTACAGCTATGCACTGGTGTATCCCGGTCGAAATGTGGGGCAGTATTTGTGCTACAATAAGGTCAAATTATAACAGAGCGTTTGTTTAATTTTCTGCCAACCAAACACAAATGTGTCATGTATACAGTAGGGGTACCATGAGTTGGCTATCGAAAACTTACGTACGTTAAAAACCTATCGAGTTGTTTTTTTTCATACGACCGATTTTAGTTCTTAGCGTAACCACCAGATGCGCTGTACAAGTTTTTCATAGACATATTTACGTAGGCGATATCGAGTCCGTAACTTTTAAACTCATGGTAGCGCTACAGGTAGGTATCAACAAAACACCGACGGGTAGGGTTTGCTACAGACAGAGGTAAATATATAAATAAATCAATGGCCTGTAGAGCGTAAGACGAAGAGCCTCAGCCAATAAGGCCGAAGCGTTGTCTTGGATTTGTGGCCAAGTTCAGAAAGGTCATCTCGACACCTCCGGCCGTATCTCTTAGCTTCCTATCTTTTTTATTGGTCCGAGTTCCGAGGAAAACACCGCTTATATTGTGTAGCCATTGTGTGATAATGAGTGGTACAATTCGAACGAATTTAAGGACGGTTTGAGGGCATTTTTGTTTAAACTGTTGCTTTTGTTTTAGCGGAAAATGATTCATGCCAGATCGCCAGATAAGATTGTTGGCTAATTTCATGTATTGGCCAACTGAGTTCGTTTGTGCCGGTTAATTGTACAAGTGTTTGTTTTTCGGCTGACTCATTTAAGAAAAATTAAAAGAAAGTATGTAAAATTCAAAATGAAAACATTTTAAAAACGTAAAATTAAAAAAGTAGCACGTAGGTAATTTATAATAATTTACAAATTTAAATAACTGTATTGTTGCACAATATTACAATTTTACATTGGTATTCATTTTATTTCAACCCGTACAGATCTATTTACCTTTCTCGAATTAAACTTTAGTAGGGTAGAGATTGGTTAAAAACAATACAGTACAAAAGTACGATTCGTAGAAACGGACTCTGTTCATAAATAACTAACAAGAAGAATAGTATTCTACCCGATAACAGCACGTGTGATGTGTTTTTCCGACATAAATAATGTTCAATAAATTAATAATGCTATGCCTATAAAAGCATTGACAGATAGCAAATATACAATTTACATTCAAATTATTTCTCGATGAGAATATGTAAAAATTGGTAGATAAATAAAATGCCATGAAGAGTCAGCATCATCCGAATTGAAATATTAAATGCTAAAGTCAAACAAAATTCGGTAAACTATCCATATTTAATTAACTCTTCCAGCATTTGAATTGAAATCGAATACAAATTTAATATCATAATGCGATATCGGAGCGACCGTTTAAATACGCGCCACGGAAAAAAAAACACGTTCATTCATTGTCAACAACAAGCTCAGAATTAAAGGTAAAGTCAACAACAAACTTCGTACTCACCAAAGCAAACCAAATCCGTTCATCAAAAGTCAGTCTTCGATTTTCAAAACTATTCTAAACGTGGATTTAAAATTTAGAACACTCTTACTAAAAAATATTTTAACAACTAGGAACACGCTTACACTACTTCAAACACTATTTAATTTGGACACAATGACTAGAATACATGCGGCGCGCGTCCGTCCCCGCCGACGGCTGGATCATAACTGAGGGATCTGTGAGGGTCAAACACAAGTTTTCGAAAAAAAGATCGAGCAGGCAAGGCGCCCGTGGCCCATGCGTTACCGGCGAGATGACGTACAAAAAAGAACCCTAAATATTATCGGCGGCATGCGCTTCCCAACTTTTCGGAGCCCAAAAAGCTCTCAACGGATATTACTCAAATCATCCGATCAAATTCGCATATCTAAAACGTGATATCATTGAACAACTAACTGGAATCGATTGTTTTTTTTTTGTTTTCATACCGATTCGAGTTCTCAAGGCGATCGGGCTCCGTTCGTTGTACTCGAATTCATATAACTTCTTCGCAATAAAAATTAAATTAGGTAGTTACTAGACGAAACAAGTCTGTTTCTATGGACGTTAAATGATGCCATTTTTATTCTATACGCGACCGATGATAACGAACTTATGAGTGAATGAATCACGCGTTTATTTTTGTATTCTCATACAATCCGCTGTTGCGTAAATATATACCTAACGACCACATAACAACAACCCGCTTTGTTTGCTAGTTTTTGCTGATAATGTAAAAAATATTAGTTTAATATCTTTGACCTTATATAAAAACAGAAAAAGGTATATTTTGCTCAGGAACGTGGGACAGTCATGTTCATTTCACTATTTGATAAATTACGTATTATAGAAAATGGTGGCCACAGATTTTAAAACATGTGTCCCATCACGAGCGCGGTATAAACAGTCGGGTTTCTTAATAATTAAGTTCAACATCTTATTACGCGCTAGCTTCATGCATGAAATTAGTTTTATTCCAAAAGCGTGTATCAAATTATGACCGTTCTAAAGTACGATATTCAAAACTGTAATTTACATGACTATTCGAGTAGATAATAGAGAAAGAGGATCGATACCAACCAACCCCATAAATCAAATGTCAGCGTTCGCTAAAATGTCATTACACCAGGCACAGACAGTCTTAGAGTCTAGACTTTACAGAAAAGGGACAAAGAACTCGGTTTGAGTCGAAACTCCTGCTTCTGCTTCGTATGCATTTGATCGGTTAATCAATCGAATCGCCGGAATTGCGTAATCGAGTGACAGTGAATCGCAATCGATATTGGTAATTCGCGATATTGAATCAGGTGGCATATCGGGCGCAATATGTGATGTAATATCGTCGGATAATGTGCACAGATGTAATATGTAAGCAGATTATGGATCTCAAATAAATTAATGGAAACGTAAGTAATATGCATTCGGATGATTTACATAAATTAACGTAATTAATTGCAAAAGGATCTTGGGATGCGACAGTTATTCAATAAACGTTTTCAACTGCATGTGATATTAATGAGATTATGACTGTTTTTTGATTTTAAGTGCCAATAGTCAAAGATTTTTTCAACGATTTTCCGCAAGGCAGATTTATAATATCATGTAACGATTCATACTCAACATACAATTTTGTAAAAATTTACTTATATCATTAATGTGAAAGTAACTCTGTCTGTCTGTGTGTTATCACGCCTAAAAACCTAAACCGATTTCAATAAAATTTGATACAGGTATAGTCTAGAACCCGAGACAGAACATAGACTACTTAACAACCGACTTTGCTACAAGGGTGTAATATTTTGCGCAATATGCAACAGTGGACGGATTCGCGGACCGAAACTCAAGAAAAAGTATCAAATATCGCCAAAAAAAGCATATTTTTCGAGGCATAAGGAAACGCGTTCATACATAGTTTATGTACAAATAAAGTAACTAGATGTAGAGAAGTAATTCAATCTCGTGCAGTGCCTGATTTATTGCAACTGCACGTTGCAGTGATCGGTAACAGGCAGAACCATTCCACTTGAATAATTATACTTAGACTACACTTGGAAACAGATACTTCAGTATCTATTGAGAAGGCTAACTACGATTTGATATATCTAGATTGCGACAAAATGAGGTAAACTTTGTCTATATGTAATGTTTCAGTATGTGATGAGAATTGAGAGCTATAGTCAATATCCTGTTAATTCATAATACCGTAATTTAGAAGGATAGATGTAGATGATTATTTCTGTCAAGAACTATATAATAGAATTCTTAGAAAAAGCCTTTTAACAATAGTTTTAAATTTTATAATATAGTGTACACTAACACAACACAAATTTTATATAAAAGACAATAAATTGCAAGAATATAAATAAAATTCATCTATAATTCGATTTTTTTAAAAGCCTCTTTTGTTCATCTGCTGGGCAAAGGCCAAATTAATTTAATAACATGAAAGTAATTGTTTTTAAGCCCGAATAGACGCGAACAAAGCCGCGAGCTGAAGCTAGCAAAAAAAAAATAACCGACAGTTTGAGCACCAATGCCGTCGGATTCGAGTTTTGCAGCTGCCGCGTCTGGCGTAGTGCACACAGGGGCGCGCGTCTGTGTGCACGTGTATGTGTGCACTCAAGCCTGTGTGCACTTAAGCTCCTGCGCGCGCGTCAGTGTGCGCTGGGGGTGCGCGTTTTGTTTTTATGATTAACTACTTTTTCGGTAGGGTAGGGATGTAGTGAATGAAAAATGGTTAGAACAGGGAACTTGTTTTTTTTTCGACACTGTTCCGTTGTGCGTCAATAAAAGTTTTATTTGAGTTGGAGATTTTTAGTATAGATCTAATTCGAGTTACCTGGTTTAAACTAGTGTTATACCGATTGAAGTTGTATTCAAAATCTCATTTATTGAATGTCAGTGTTGTTCCCTATTCAGTGAATTTACGAAATATTAATATGTAGAATTGTAGATTATTTTACCTCTCTAAGGGTAATCTAGTATTTAAGAACAGTAAGTTATTTATATTTTGGGAAAAGCAAGAAGTGCATCGTTCGTGCTGTATGTGAAATAAGCAAAACGATGATTCCAATCGCTTATTGGTGTTTTCAAGCCATAATTAGCGTTACGCCCAAAATACTCGTAGAGTTGCCATAAAATATTATATGCAAAGACGTTAAGCCAAGGATTACCGGGAAAAACAACAGTCAGGACGTCAGTACTCCATTTACAGTATCACTTATTTTAAACCCACGTTACGCCACCTGTCGGGCGAACCAATCAATAATGTACCCTACCGCACTTTAATTAAAGCTCAACCTACCATATTTCACACGTAAACAATGTAGCTATGCCATATTCCACGCAAAGTTACAAATACCGATCGTAATTTGTTACGCAAACTTCGACTTTATTGTAAAAGAATAGGGTTGCGATAGAATGCAATTGTCTATGCTGTATGCACCTGTTCATAGTGACAATGTTGAGGTAGGCCGGATGGAAATTACCTATAGTACCTAGTGTCGGGTCAATGGCCGGGTCGGTGACCTCACGTCATATGTTTCATGAGGTCGTAAAAGAATGACGCATTTGGTAATACAGGAGGTGTCTTGTATGAGATATTATCGTCGGTACTTAAAAATATGATATACATAACGTTCATATTGAATGGTCGTAGCACACATAATATCAACTCTTGATCGGTACGTAAACGTATCAACTCTGGCTTTCAGTATTATTTGAGTGAAACTCCCTACTGCAATGTACAGTAATATTATGAATCGTAACGTATTCGCCTCGTCACGAGTTCCCTTTCCGAGTTTATATGTGTGCTATAACCTTAAGAAAGAAAAAAACAGTTCACATGAAGTGCTTGCTATAGACAATTACTTCCATCTTCATTATCAGCTTTCAAAGGGACTTCCCTAAACCAGGACGATAAGAATTTGAACATCACGGTCGACTTTACACAACGTTAAGTCTTCACAAGGTGTGCAGGTTTCCTCACGAAGTATTTTATTACTGTATGGTGTACAATTAATAATTACACATAGTTATAGATTACAATTATTCAAAATAAGGACATTGACAATTGAAACAAAAAAAGCACAAACTTTTCTGCCCGAAAGGTTCTGTTTCTCTTGTCTTTTAAGGTTTCCTATGTCGCCAAATCGACTACTACCAACTCAGTTCTCAATGACGTTTCATTTTCAGTGCAACCATACATCTTCCAGGAGGAACCGCAAAGGGGATTGTCTCAAACCGGGATATAATGCAACGGACCACTCGATCTCCTAGCCATTTCCTAGTGACGTGGTGAAAATCTTCGAATTTCCTCCTAGGTGCTTGCTAACTGTGTCAGTTGACCGACGCCAGTAAAATGGCCGGGAAATAGGGCTGACCCTGTTAAATTTGTTTAAAATACCTTAAAATATAAGTATTATACGTCTGTACATCGGATTCTATGACAAAGAGCTTCCAATCTTATTATCTATTTAATCGATATAATAAAAAAAATCTATTTTTTAACAATTCAAACAGTTGGTGCATTTGTTTCGTATTTATTGTTAATGCTAAATATTTTGGCAATATATCAAATAATATTTATACCTCTAAATGTTATCTAATCGGTTACTCTTTCATACCTGAAGGAAGAGGTCGTCTTATTGTCCATAAAACAACTACGGTATTTTTTGAACAGTAAGTTTGATTGTCAAAGACACATTGTTTATACTTTTTATGTTTCCAAGAATAACATCCAAATAAGTCAACAGTGCCAACCCTAGACCGCTTGCCAAGCAAGACATAGACAAACTGCTTTGTCGATTGACCAAGTAAATATCCACCTATCCGTCTATGGTCCCTATATTTGTGTTGTCGGTATATTGCGTTTATCAAATAACAGAGCGGAAAACCGGAAGGAAACATCGGAAAATCCGGGCGGAAACTAAAAATTGGACGGAAGCTTTTAATATTCGATTAATTTCGGCTGTCAATAATGCAACGGGTTGTTTTTAGGGTTGAGTACGTCAACGGTGAAGACGGATCGTTTTAAAAACGTACACGGTAATGGCGGTCTCTATTATTTATTTGGCTATGATCTTACATCAAAATCTAAAACTATTGTGTGATCATCAAATCAAGATCAGTTGGTATTGGATATTAGTATAGATTCGGGTCTAATATCACATTAAGATTCTAAACGTGCAAATTAGTACGAATTTTCTCGTAAAATATTTTCGGTTCAGCTAAAAAAAATAATAAAAAACATATTTTTGACAAGGTTCGTTTTGTCGAGGCGAAATCTATGTGAACTACGTATAGTTTTGTGCAAAATTTAAAGCAATTTAACTACTCCGCATTAAAAAAACTATGACAGGCTTCTACTAAATATATGTATGTAGAACTACATATATTTATGTTGAACCACATATACCTATGTATGTAGTTCATCCGGTAAAATGCTTCGTCTTCCCTGATTGGATTGCAGCATCAGAATCTGTGTGCACGGCGGCTTCTTTACATCGGAACTACTGAACTGATTTCAACGAGATTTCCCGAAGGGATCCTTATGGCTGTTGGCAACAAAAATGCGACAGGCGACCTATGAGGTTCCGAAGTCAGATAGTTACTTTGTTTGATTTGATGTACGTTGTTCTAGTTCCCTGTTGTTAGATTTAAGACTTATCGTGATGAGATATTGTATATTTTAAACATGGCGGACTTCGGACTTGGCGATATGAGTATTCACGTATATTAAACGATTTCTATTAAATTGAAGCCGGACAATTTTATTTGTTGTTTTGTTACTTTTTACAGCTTTTATCGCATGAATATACATTTCGACAATTATAAAGAAAAGACTGATGTCCTAAATACCATTACGGATATTCATAACTAGCATGTTCAAGGAAGTTACACAACATCTGACAATTTAAAAGTTACCAGAGATTTATTGAGTTAATTTTAGAATTCAAATCACGAGCGATGTTCCACGTGAGGTACATATGCACTCATCGCCCATGTATATTTTTATTAAAGACACAAAATCGAAATCACCTATTTTTTTTTTACCTGCCAGACATCCGTGCGAGCTCGTTACCTATTCGCCGGGCGTTGCGGAAAGCGGTTATAGGCAATAACAATGCGACAAATAACATAATCTAGAACGTGGCTAGTTAACCTCGACATCCTCGCAATCGATACGGGTGACGCAACGGTCTCCGGTTGCTGGCATCGATGTCTCCTGCGTGAAACGGAACACTAAACGGAAGGACTGCGGCCGCGCGCTTATGCAAGTCTTGGAGACCTTGCGATAGAAGCCTAACGGCCACTTTAAGGGGCAAAAGTTTGTTGGATAGTTTTTGGCGCTTTAAAACTTTTTTTTTTATAATAGGCTAACAAGATGAATTATGCATGTGTACGATCGTTCTACGCTTTATCGGTGAAGGAAAACATCGTGAGGAAACCTGCACACCTACGAAGAAATTGTAAGGTTGTGTAGTCGACCAACCCGCACCTGGCCAGCGTGGTTGACTAAGGCTTGATCGCCCTTGTTTAGAGTAGGCCCGTGCGCCAGCAGTGGGGACGTATATGGGCTGATGATGATGAGGCTAACAAGATGAGCATATTCCACCTAATGGTAAGCGGTAGTGAGTTCCACATATGAGGTCGACTGGCACATTGAGTCTGTCGCACTCACCCTGGAAGGCCTGCTTAAATGCCGTTTCACGCCCCGCCTGAAGAACCCGGGATCATAAACTGCTGAAACCGTTAGGTTTGGAGCCTGATGAATCATCGATCTTGTCGGATTGCAATCTCAGAACCAAGAGGGTGAAGGAACAGAGAGTGCACCATTTATCAAGATTAACGTTAATTATTAATGACTTATAGACTTTAAGTGACAAAGGAGCTTAAAAACAAAATTTTAACGAAAAATGCCTATTAAATTGGCTTGCAAAAGGTAGCTTTAAAGGTGAATTTAAACGAAGCTATTGTACAAAGATATTTTTTGTTAAAGCTTTTATGTTTACAATTTGTATTTTACACATTTGTTTGCTGTTCTTGTTCTATTCATGCACTAGGCACGGATGTAACATCTAGTTCAGCTGGAAGTCTAGCTAGTACCAAGTAGTATGAAGGAAGATGTACGAATGAAGGGGTGAGAGCCATCCGCTCGCCCGCCAGTCCGATGATGATGACAATCTACTCCAAGCCATCATCGTAAGTCAGAAAAAAAAGCATTCTGAGACAACCACTGACAGTGCAACTAATTGGGCCGATCCGACCCCAACTCGCACGTTAATTTATTTTCCAATTTCCCACCGAAGCAGCTCAATCCATATTCTGATATTGAAATTCGATTGAAGCACCCATTGCTGATTGTAAAGGAATAAATTACGTCGCGACACGGACATAACTCGATTTTTGTTTACTTGTTCGAACCGTTTAACGCGACCAGAGGTCTCCCACCGGTAATAAGTTTCCTGGTAGGGTTAACATTATTTTCAATCGAATTATGAAGGGTTAACAACCCGGGGTCCTTTATTTGGGACATTTTGTGTCATTTAATAACTTTAAATCATTCGTATGATAAAATATGTACATATAGATAGATCTTTCAAGAGTGTTTCTGCTTGACGCATTCAAGCAGAATCACTCTTGATACATCTAGATAATGTGTTTTATGTTCGATGTCGAAGTTACCAATTAAGTAAGATGTTGAACAAACCTTGTATAGTATTATCGAAGTATGTAATGACACCATGCCTATTTTTGGCCTGACTATGCTTTTCGCCGGTTAATGACTTTTACAACTTCACCGGACATCATTTTAATTGTAGCCTATGCTTATGTAGTTATATGCTGGTTACTGTCTTTATCCCGTGAAAACCCATATTGAGTATTAGTTAATCGTATATCATATGTCGCTTACGCTGTAAAAGCGGACTATACAGCTATAACGTATGATAGCACACGCACAAGTTGTGTCTCTCCACGTGTTTATTTTAAGGCAACTTCCCGTAGAGCGCGTACGTTCATTCAATAACGTAGTCTTCAAGTGACCTTCGGACTAATTGGGCAGACGAAAGACAAACATCCTGCCGAGACATATAGAGAGGTGTTACGTCACGGAAAATCAGTAATAATAGTATCTCATTGTCAGTAGCTTTGCATATCGATTAGAATCGAATGTTAATTCGATTAATTCGAACGAATGTACGACAAAGGTTCAATAAAGGAACTTGATCGGAATACCTTCCTCCTTTGTTCGGTTAACTCAAACAAGCGGACCCTCGTTGGTACAAAGGAAATCTACGTGCAATGCTCTTTATGGGACACGCCATTAGGATTAGACACCCTAGGTCTCCGAATAGCATATTTGTTAAATCGTGTCTTGAAAAAAGCGTATTACAAAGTAGAAGACTAGTTAAATGATAAAAAACCATGGACGTGATGAGCTGCTTGCTCACTTGTAAATATTTTATTTTATTTGTGATTATTTCACAGAACTCTTTCCCATACCTATACAGGATACGTTTACTTAGGTATTATGATCCGTGTAATTGAATATGGAAAAAAAAGTAGGTTAACCCAATCGTAAGTATTCAGAAATCAAATTCCGGTCGACTTGAGAACCTCCTCCTATTTTTGAAGACGGTTAACAAGCAAAGACATCACACTATGCATGTATCGCGATTGAAAGCCACAGGTAGTCATAGAAACGTGTCAGAAGTAATTAACCTTTTTCGAATTCCTCCTGCCTGGTAAAGGTATAGCGCCCACGATCATCGTGGTTCCTTCATCCATTATTGCGTTTCCTAAATACCCGTTATCCCTGAGGGCAATATAATTCGAATTCGCCCATTGCGTGCCGAACATCGTTTTTAATTTAAGTAATTGTTTTGTCAATCAGTAAGATTTATACCGTTCTTTGTTCATAACGTTTGTTGTTAACACGCGAAATGCAAAATTGCAAGCATCGAATTAATGCCCTAATATAATAACGGGCGGGTGTAATTTTGTAGCAAATTGCCGGTGGAATTATTTATTTTGACAGTTAAATCGGTGTTATGACGCTTTTGATCGGAGAATTTTTGGAATTAAAAGGTTGCAGTTTTAGATTTTTAATGTATTGAATGCAAATTAGATGGTATCCATTTCTAGCGGTGTAGTTTCGTGTCGCAGCCATGGTAATTGACTATGAATAAATGTTTTCATATCGTGATAATCCTAATCATGAATTTGTACCTTAAAATATGGTGATAGAGATGGTAATTTGTGCATATAACGGATTCACATCCGTTCACCTACGAAATAACAAAACCTAAAGTATTAGGTTGAATGATATTCAACGACAATCCTACTACACCATACATTTTGTTTTTTTTTTGGGGTCCTTTTATGAATTGTTTACTGTAAAACATACAACTACAACTGTAAAACAGTTGTACTGTGCATTAAAGTAAATAAGTAGTTTTTGTCGTTCTGTCGATTTTGCCGCAATAAAATACACATTGAACATATGGCTGTATTCCCATGATGATATCGGCTACCATATTCACTTCCTCAGTAGACCACCTCTCGTATTATATTTCAAGAAGCCATTAACCGCAATCTCACCAGATGTGTAGGTAAGATGGAGCAATATGGTGTATGGTGAAATACACAAAAAGCAGGAATATTAAGACTAGTTTTTGTATTAAAATATTTTCTTTATATTTTATGTCATTTGTAGTTTATTTATTTATTTATTATAGTTATGTAGTTCGACGCAACGCTTCATTATTGTTTACGTTAGCTAATAATACAAGTACATTTCCTCATATGGCTGTATCTTACCAATTTAGAAATCAATTAAATTATAATAAGCAAGTTCTTTTAAATAATTAAAGATAAATAGAAACATTTAAAAATTATATTCATGTACGTTTCATTAAATCCCGGTTAACACTAACCATAATTAGTGAAAATTGTTTCAATAAGATTGTAAACTTTCGCGTCCCATTACATTCAAAAGTATTTGCTTTTCCAAATATCGCGTGTGGACTCATAACAACCACTTTATTAAAATTTTTATCATGAAGATTCTTTTTTTTATTTGTTTTCAATAGAAAATTGATTTTTTATTTTTTTTCTCCCAACTGACTACGATGATGACTTGTAGTAGCACCATCATCACCGGGCTCGAGTAGTAGCGGAATGCTCCCTAACTAGACGATTGATCAATCAAACCGGCGTTACCCAATGGGTGCATCGTCTGCACCTTAACGTAAACATCGGGGGATCGATACGGCGCGGTAAACACGGCGGTTGGCATGGCGACGGGCGGGAGATTTCCCGACTTCCGCCCCCGCCGCCGCGGTGTCGCCACACGCTTCCGCCCAGGTGGGACATGAATGGAATTTGAATGTGTTTTTATTTATAATGGAGTTAGAAATAGTTAAGTGGCGAATTTATAGATTCAAAATAATGTTTAAATTCGCCACCAAACTATTTTCACTGAAAAAGAGGAGCAGAAAAGTTAAACTTATGATTTTTATAAAGAATTATGTGACCACATAATACCAAATCGAAAAAGAAACCAAGTATTTTATAGGACCAAAAATTGTGCATCGGATGCATAACAATATTATGTACCTACATATCTCTTTATCTCATATCTCTTCGACTTATTAAATAAGGAGGTCAAATTAGAAGAATGTACCGGATTTGTTAACTAGAGCGATAGCTCGAATTAATGTTTTTTTTAATAAGTACTCTTATAATACCACCAATGAAATTTTTTCATAAAGATCAGCAATAGGCGTGACGACTGGGTCAAAATCTTATTATTCTATTTAGTCCGTAAGTTAGTTTATACAAAAATATGGGACACGTATTTTTTTGTTTTTCAATTGATTGAAAAATGACAAAATTATAGCTTATCAAACTTCTGGAGTGGGGGCTTGTGACGTCACAGTTACGCAAAAATTGTACCTAAACGTGACGTCATACGAAACTTCTAAGCACTATATCTTCATAATTTCTTGTTTGTGAAACAAAATAAAAAATACGAGTACAATATTTTTAAATAATCTAAATAACGGACTAATTATATTTTTTTAGTCGTCTCGCCTATCGTATAGTAAGTGTAAAGCTTTAAACTACATACAAAGTATTAAATTATGTACATATAAAAATAAATTTTTAACATTAAATAAATAAAATGGAATAGTCCCAATACAAAAGCTAAGTGGGGCCACCCTATCCGGCAGGGGGCGCTGTCCGTCGCGACGTAGGCGCCATTATGCCTCGTCCGTTGTTCCCTAGTAAAACTTTTTCCCATACACGTTACATTTAATTAGTTATTTATAACAAAGCCGCATTATTTATAAGAGATTTCCATAGAAACAATGAAAATTAAATTATTATATTATATCATGGGTGTGGTAAAGAAAGAAGAAGCAGAATTGCAGGTAACATTTTCAGCTGACCGTTAGGTGATTACATTTTTACAGATTTTTATAAATAAATGATTTCTAACATGTTCTTATTGTCATAACTTTACTAGGCACTAAAAACTATTAATCTATAGTAAACTATAGAGACTGCCACAAAAATATAACATACTCTGCTGGTAGCAGCAGAGTATGTTATATTTTTTTTTTTACGCTAACTTCACATTTATTTATTATTACTTATCAAGGAATAATTTCAAATTTAACCGCTCCTTAAGTATGACAGTTAAATATCTGTAGCAAAGTAGAATTTTAGAATAAACTGTTTAGCTGCGGATAAATTATTTCACATTTATCAAAGACTAACGATAGAATAACAAAGATATCATTGTTGATCAGGTAAAAGTGTACACTTCACTCGAATTTCTAGAAATCCTTACAATATAGAAAATTTTTTCAATGCCTCAGCGCTAGTAGAAGAAGAAATAGGTATTTTATACACGCGATAAAGTTATCAAACGAAAATCGAAAGAGAAAAATACTAGAACAATATACTAATTACGTAGTTGTTAATAATTTCCTTTTCACAAATTGTTATCGTAAAAATCGAAATTGAGCTTTGGCATTAACTTATGTGAGTAGATTTTACTTGATAACTTTTTTGTGAAATTAAGAAGGAAATGACAAGGATAAAATGTAAGTGTTTCAGAATAAACTGACTGAAATTTTAGGGCTATATCTATTTAACTCAGCGAGTACACTGAGTATATACTATATTAAATTACTTATTCGTTGGTTTAAATTACTAATGTTTTAGAAGTATTACTTTGTTCGCAGTATATACAGTATGCCAGCGAGTTATCTTATCAAAAGTTGATATGAGCTTTATACTCGTACCAGCCACTGAAATATGTCCTTAACCTAATATTATTATGAATCCCATTATTGATAACCAGTAACACGAGTCAGATTCAAATTGCACATTTCATTTATGGTATAGCTCTGGCATTGAGACTATGCACAAAAAGGATAATAATATAGGTGAGCTACTAAGAAACGCTACCCATTTAAGACCTAGGTTTTGCACAACACCTGGCGTGACTAAGGTCAATAGGTAAACTCTATTATTATAAGTATACTTAAAAAAGGATATTAGTTTGCTAACTTATAAAATCTATACCAATGTTCACAAAAAAAGATATACGAGGTCACCCCAAGTTCATATATCTACTGTGTTAATAAATGAATAGCGTCAGACATTTTTTCACGAAATAGGAATATGGAATACACATTTATCTACTTCGTTAGTCGTGTGCTCGTTCAAAAATAAAGTATGTAAGGGATTCATTAATATTAAGATTAACAAACGCAATAACGAACACAACATGTAACGCATTTAACTTCATAGGGTGCAATTAACACTCTGTATACCAAGTATAAAAGTCAGCCCTTTCAAAATGGACGGCGGACAACCTTTAATCGTTAGGGCGGAAAGGGCCCCATAAAAATTAAACAACATGTACTCACAACTCGGAACCAAATGCAGGTACTTACCTGGAATGAAAAAAGCCCAAATTAATATCAAATCCATTGTGTTTAATGGGAGATTGAAACAAAAACGATCTTTAACTGGTACAAACGTTAATTTTCGGCTTTGTCCGCCTCACAATGGCGTCCGTCGGATGGAGAGAGAACAGAGATTATCAGAGGATAACGTCGGTTTCATTAAAACGATTTATTTTACACAATGTCGGAGGAGTTTAATGGTTTAGTATTCGGTGACAATGGAGCGTTTTGATATCCAGTGTCGACAGGTACTGGGATATGGCCGATATCTTTTGACTGGTCGTGTGGACTCCATTCTTTAACAGAGTATGGCCCTCTGTACAAAGTGCGTAGTATTGAATAGTTATTTGATGAGAGCAAAACCAGCACATATATCGTCTTTATTCATATTTTAAAGAGACTCCCAATAAGGAGGTTCTCAGTTTGACCTGTCTGTATGTGTGTGCCCAATTTTCTTGCTTTGATTGATTTACTGGCTGGAACAGTTTGGACGCGGTTTGCAGAAGAATAATTATTTTTTGCTTTATTGATTACGGAAACAGGAAGACCCACCCATTTATTTATGTATAATTTTAACCCATATAGCCAAAATGGTTGGTAAAGAGCGAGAGTCCGACGCGCACTAAGCCCCTTTTTAAAATAGACGTATGAGGTTGACAGGCACAATAGAGTCTATTTAGCCTGTCGCCCTCACCTTGAAGGCCTGCTTAAATGCCGTTGCTTAGATTTCGTTTGCTTTTTTTATAATATGTCAAAGAAAATCACACACGAGTTAACAATTCCTAACCTTAAACTTCTAAAAGCTCCTTCACATGGCGCGAGCTAATTTCCACGTCCTTCCTCCATACAAATTTACTTTGCACCCTTAACTAACCCACAACATTTATACTTTCATGACAATTCATAACTCGCGAATGCAAATTAGTAGCGAACTCCTACTGCAAATATACGTTGATTAATATCCATATAATTAAGTGGGGGGGGGGGGGATGGGATTTGCATGAGAAGCGGACTGAAGTTCGAAGTTGAAGGGTTTCGCGAAAGAGTAGTGACGTCACTACGTCTACGTCACTACGATGAGTCAACGTAGTTGTTATGATGATACAGTCAGGTGGGCAAGGGTAAAAAGCGTCGATGGCCGAGTGGTTAAGGTAGCTGCTTGCCATGCGAGAGGTCGCCAGTTCAAACCCCGCCAGGCACCAATGTGTTTTTCAAATTTGAAATTCATATGACTCTTTAATCATTCGACTCTTTAACGGTGAAGAAAAACATCGTGAGGAAACCAGCACACCTGAGAGATTTTTCAACGGTGTGTAAAGCCATGTCAGAGGCCTACGGGCGGTTTAAAAACTCTGACACCAGGATGTTCATCAACCATACGATAAGAAGAAGAAGAAGTCAGATGGGAAGTCTTCGTCAGCGCCCCAAAACTTACCACTAAAGGTAAGCTTTCTTTGTAGTTAGTATGTGTGTGTAAGTATGTTTAATGCTACTTTTATTTATGTACGTATGACTGGCACGGTGGAACAGTGGTTAGTGACCCAGGTTCCAAGAGTCCCGGGACAAATATTTGTGACGAACATCGGAGTTAGTTCAGTGTCTGGGTGTGTTATTTAATATATAAGCTTATCACGGATTTAGATCAGTGTATGTGATGTTGTGTAATATTTATTATTTAGCTTTTCGTCGTCTACTCTATCTTTGTGTAGACGCTTATTCTATAAAGTCTGTCTAAGCCTAAACATTTTCGAATACTTTAAAATTTATTTGTCTATCAAATTTAAAATAAATCAATTCAGCCAGTAAGACTCTTAGTATCGGACTTGACTTAATTGTAAAAAAAAATTAAGCAGTCTCACATGACTAAACCTTAACAAATGTAAACATATAATAATGATCAAAATCGCAAATGAATGTTGAATGTAGACGCACCGCAAACCTTTTAACACGATTAACCTACACAACTATTCGTGTTAAACCTTCAGTAATATATAGAATCCAAACTCCAGCACTTCCCTAAGGGCGACCCAGTAATTGGCCCTAATTGTTGATTCCTCTGAAATTTCCGACTCCAAATCTTGTAGAAGCATGTTACGTTGTGAATTTCTTAGTAGCACCGTAGTTATGGGATATTGAGTGGAGTTAGCAAACCGGAAGTGGGTGTGGCTTGGAAATGTTTTCAGTAGGGGTACCATGAGCTTGGCTATCGAAAACTTACGTACGTTAAAAACCTATCGCGTTGTTTTTTTCATACGACCGATTTTAGTTCTAAGCGTGACCACCAGGGGCGCTGTACAAGTTTTTTTACAGACATATTTACGTAGGCGATATCGAGTCCGTAACTTTTAAACTCATGGTAGCGCTACAGTGCTTCGTGTCGTGCGTGATTCACGTGTAAGACATGAGGTTAATGTTGGTTTATGTAATTTGTTATTCTTGATGAGTACTATGAGGATTAGAATATGATTAAGTTATTAGAGGATATGAAGACGGAGCAGTAACATTCCTTTATAGAGGTGTAGATGTTTAAATGATGTTTGATATGTTTTTGTAGAGTATAAAATCATAAATAATCAAATAATAGTTTCAATCGAACTCTTATGTAGACTTCATTATGTGGACTACACGGCCGCTCCTCATCAGGTGGCTTGCCAAACGGCTTGGATATTAAAAAAAAAAACTAAAAAGTTCAATGAACGTCATGTTGTTAAATATTTTTTTATTTACTTGTCCAAAAATGCATCTAATTTTAGTTAAGATTGCCCTAAATAGACCCGATCCAAATCTTGACCAAGAAATACCTACACACATACATCTATCCGAATCAACTGACTCTCCATATTATACTACTACATCTCGTGACGTAACAGAAAGATTAAGCATACCATCCATCAGATTGATGACGTCACATCTACACATATTTTGCCACATTAGCCGCTAAGCCGCGGTGACGGCTCAAAAACAGATTCCATCCAATTACAGAGCCGTACGGGATGACAAACCGACGGATTATCTTAAGGCTTTTTGTCGACGTAAATCATGTTGCGTTGGCACAAATTAAGAGCTACTGGGATTATGGGACTGCAGTTTCGGTTTCGGTTATTTTAAGGAGACATCGGCGAACCGGAGTCTCGACTGTGGATAGGTCTTACGTTAGACGCTTAACTTCGATAGAAAAAAAATTATACCTAGATTTGTAATGATTATTGGGCAGTTTACAGTTTTGAATGTTAGCGATGCTTAAATTTGTATGGGAGATTTATTTGAAACACAGTTATTGGCAAATAAGCGCTCAAATATCTATTTATCGTTTCAGTATTTAGCTGAAATATATCAAATGTACTATTAACTGCTTATTACGACGATCCTCATATAACACGCGTTGCTAAGATAATTTCTAAACAAGCTAATTCTCCGAAATTCAGCAGTTCAACAATTAGCTATTCTATACGACATGAAAGAAGACGTCAAATCTATTCAGCACCGTATACGTCTCTCACACTATCGGCATTTCTCATAAACAGCTCCATTCAAACATAACCACTTCAAACGTTCTGTAGCCCAGAAACAAACACTTGAGCAGAGGGCAAACGCTCCAAGAATTTCACAATACGACTCGCTCGAGGAAAGAGCTACTCGAAATAGAAAAACAAGACACACCAATAATACAATTTACAAATCTCCTCCTTATGTTCGCGTCCAATTTGTAAAAAAGTTTGACGGCACAGGCGAACGCTCAAAAGGCGCTTTGTCAACAAAAAAAGCTCATGAATGAGATTCTTTGGAGAAAATATCAACTTACGTCGAACGAACATCATCTGGATTCTGGCGTGCTTAGCTTTCAAGTGGGTCACTTGAGAAGCTACTGTTCTATGACTTATCTGTACCTTATGTCGTAGACGACGAACAACAAACTCATAAAAAAGTACGTATAGGAACATTGGTTATATAGTTCCCGAAGGAGGAATGGTTCTATTCGCCCATGCCTATTCATGTTAGGTTTTCTATAAAGTACCTCAATCATTTAAGTATGTTTCCGTTTACCTACTCCGCGATTGTAACCAGCATCATTTGATTGGTTAGACAAATTATGTTAATTGAATCTGAGTGAGCAGCACTAAGTATCATGTAACTGATATGATGAAAACGTATTTGATTTTTTTGGTTTGCTTAAAGTACATCGTCATCAACAGAAAATACTTGTACGTTTAGAAAAGGCGTCTGAATAGAAATACCGCCTCAATTCAACATATCACATTTGTGTGTATAAATTCGTGTAACTGAATTACTTTTTCTTTCTTTCTACATCATAAGTAGAAAACAAACCTCAGTAGCTTTTAAACCCCTGTTAACAAAAATGAATCTTCCGGGCGATCTCAAGCACTGACCAGCTGACCAAACCAAAACTATTGCTGCCGAGAACGAATCCCGTTTCGGAAATGCGTTCAATTCTAACACACGTCACCAACAGTTGTGTGGTCGGTGCGACCGCAGCTCTACAGAATTAACGTACAAATTAAACGGTGGCCTGTTTAAAATCGCAATATTCCTGTGGCCGGCAGTCACGCGCCCGCGCCTTCACCTTTTTGTTTGCAGAGATCGCGGTTATCGGAAAACGTCAGATAAATTCAGTTATTACGGAATAATATCACGTACGGTGGTCCCATTAAAACGTAGGGTTTGCGGGAATGTGGCGATGTTCACGCGTTTTTGTAACGTTACGCTGAGTAGGTGAAGGTGTATTGTTATTGTTGTTTCATTATCTACTCATATATGAGGGGCAGGAGCCTACAATATCATGCCTTTGCAATCACGCTGGCCAGTGCGGGTCGGTCAACTTCGCACACTTCGCCGGAAGAGCGTCAAAAAATAGTTGTGACTTTAAATTTGAAAATTATTAAGCATCCATCAAACACAAACAATATTACCTACCTAAATTGTTATTATTTTTAAACCATATAATATCTACTGCAAAACCTAAACTGAACTGTTACTATGGTTATTTGTGTATACTTAATTATTTGCCCCCCTGGGGAAAAGTGATTTCATGTATGTATGAATGTTTGTATGTTGTATGTAATAATTAATTGCCTTAACGCCAGTCACAACACTGGTTATATAAACTACTTTTCAACAAGATCCAAAAACAATTACGATATATTTATAAAATCAAAGCTAATATTTGAGACTAATTTTAATAATGATAAATATCAAAGAAAGCTCGTGGAAGAAGCTTTATTAAATAGTTAAAAGCTTCTGATAGGATCGATGACAGCATAGCAAATAAAGCTATACATAGCTATTAAAAACAGGAAGCTCGTATGCGATTGTTGCATCATCTGCTAAGGATGGCTGTCACGTTCTCAGGAATGGAGAGGTATTCCGAATGTCTCATATGCAACCTGATTTTAATATCTATTTATAGGTTGGCAGTAAATATATGAATCTTACTTGAGAATCGATATGATCAATGTGACGACTAGTTGTGAATTTATTACAACTAGTAGCTGCGTGCTCTTTTTTTTTATAATAAGCTAACAAGATGACCTCACTCCACCTGATGGTAAGCGGTAATGTGATCCAAAAATGAGGTCAACAGGCCTCAACGGCAGACCTCAACGGCAGTGCCTTCATAAGACCTAGTGGTGTCTGTGAAGCATCCTTTTTTTCAAAATCCTTCAACTGCATCCAAAAACACGTCATCCACATAACCTAAACGGGATTCTTCACATTTTTTGCTCGTTTTATTTATTTCCATCAGTCTCCACCGGCCAATAAGGACCAGCACTCGAGTTTCACATAGACAAGGATCCTCCTATAGCACGTTCCATTTTAAGTGCTCCTAAAACGGCAGCCGGCACACATCGAACCAACTCCTGTAATGGCATTTTAAATAAATGTTTGCGCGCCACCTCGGCAGTACTTCGGAGTGAATTCGAGATCGGGGAAAATGCTTTTACCCTTGACGCCGGTCTTAGAACAATCGATTGGGAACTTACGCCGTGAGATATGTGGGTATTTACAATTGGGGTGTTTGGTTCAGGTGACGGGATTTGGTGTTTCTGGGTAATGTTTTAGAGAAAATAGCTTTTAAATTGAATATTTGGGGTATAATACTTATTTACACATGCAACTTTTATAGCGTGTAAGACATAACCTCTTTTAAAGGGAAGTCGGTTGAAAAAGTAGCGAATTTAATTTCTGTGTCTCTATGTTATGTATCAAAAATTTAAATCGCTCTAGTACTTCTGGCCTGAAGCCACGTCCGATAGACGGCCACTTTTGCGTTTATAATATAAGCAAGGAAAAAGGGCAACAAAACATAACAAAAAGGTTTTAGGGAAGACAAACAAGACCCTTAAGACATTTGTCACGTAACAATATAGTATAATGTTTTTTACTCCACTCCTTTTTATTTTTATCACATTTAAGTAACACGTGTAAGATCTGGCAACCACCAAACTTTCGGCAAACATTCGCTCGCCCCGCAATCGCGACGCGCTCGCATTGAAATCCGAATCATAAATCAAGTTCTCGCTTCGCGTTGCCGAAGTTAATTTCGGATTAATCACGGCTCTGTTTACGCAGCCAGTCCTGTCCCTGCTTTCTGATAAACGGCTAATTAATATTTTAATTTCGTTGACAACTGGAGATAAGCTAGTTTCAGGAGAGAGGATTGTAAAACGTGCGGTGGTAAATAATGACGGTGCTCGCTGATGAGTCCTTGGCTTTAATTGAATTTTGGCACTAAAGAGCTTTCGGTTTATTGGAATACACATTACTTGTTGTTATTACATGGTAATACTCTTATATTACATGGCTATATACGTAGAGTACTTACTGAGGCATTATTTTTTATTAAAAGCCTTTCAAAATGACCTCTCCATCTGATGGTAAGCGGCTGTGAGAACCACATATTAGGTCAACAATATACCCTAAGCTTATCGCACTCACTCTGAAGGCCTGCTTACTCGTAGATGTCGTTTCACGCCCCGCCTAAAGATCCCGGGATTACTGCTTATCTATACTAATATTATAAAGCTGAAGAGTTTGTTTGTTTGTTTGTTTGTTTGAACGCGCTAATCTAAGGAAATACTGGTTCGAATTGAAAAAATCTTTTTGTGTTATATAGACCATTTATCGAGGAAGGCTTTAGGCTATATAACATCACGCTGCGACCAATAGGAGCAAAGATACAATGGAAAATGTGTAAAAAACGGGGAAAACGCGAACGAAGTCGCTGGCACAGCTAGTTATTTGATAAAACAGTTGTTCAGCTCAATGTCGACAGGTTGACATAATTTAGTACTTATCTCCGCGAACTTTATTGAAATTTATTTTCATTGGTATTGCATAATTATCATACACAAATTTTCCTTTGTAAACACATTTTCGTCAGTCTACTTAACAGTGAACTTTTAATGATCATTAATAATGATGAGTTCGGAGGAGAGCTCGATAAAAGCATTATCGTTTGTTTTGTGGATCATTATAGGGAATGCTTAAAAGCCAAGATGGCGGCGTAAAATATTTTCGCCTTCGTAACTCGATTGCATTTCGAACATCGTCAAGGGAGGCTTTCCTCTTATCATAAGTACATCCGGGAGTACTTAGCGTCCTGAGAAGCCTTAAGTCGGTAATCCGTCGTAGAAGTTACCCACTAACCTCCACGAGTTACTAAGTCAACCTCTAAATCATATTTCTAATGAGCGCCGACAAGAGCAGTTATTAAAAATTAATCCCAAGAGTTGTAAACTATAACGCATTTAACTTGCAAACGGGTGAAGTTTAGCCAAGATTTATAATAAATTCAGTTCGCGAGAGATGAATATTTGAATTACAAGTCTTCGTGGAGCTTCCTATGTCGAACTGATAGCAGGGGTGCCAACATAAAGTTAGGAACTGGATACGTCAAATATTTGGTTTAGGAACAATGCCAATGTGATGGGTGCCAACTAATAACAATAGGCTATAGGTGACAGACAACTAAAATAAAAGTAGAGCCAACAGAACACTCTTTATGTACTGAAAACCGTCAACTTACTGTAAGCTTATTGAAATAATATCTTAGTAAGTATATTTACAATTGAACTGATTTTTTTATTTCATAAGCTTTATCATGCCTTATCAATAGAAATGCTATTACAAATACAATTAAACTCATTTCAAATAAACAATTGAGTTCAAATTACTTTTCTGATAAGTTATGATATGCTCATGCGCATCCTTGGAGCATAACGTTTACAAATAACATTTTACTATGGAGCTGAACTGTACTGTCCTAGCATATAAAACATATTACATACATGTTACCATATCAGTACCATATCAATATAGCAGCAACATCCCTAGCACTTGGTAAAATGTTCCGCGAACGTCTTCGCGTTACTATGAATTATGAATAAGGCGGTTTCGTGTTTTTTGCAAGCAACAAGGGAATGTTATACCCTGTCACACTCTATGGTACGCAAACTGTTTTCAATTGCGTGCGTCTTGGGTGTGTAGCTGTCAAAATGATGGTTAATGTAGGGAGCGACAGATTTTAGACGTGGCATGGCCTGAACGGGTGTCAAGTGAATCACCCATTAGTGGGGAGCCTGTAGGGCCTGTTTTGGGAAACCGCCGGTGGCGTCGTGGCAGTAGAAGACTAGGTCCCATGATGCCGCCATACGGCGATGAGGTACGCCGCGGTGTTTTAGTCGGTAAACCCCCCTGGCATTGCACACCGCCCAGGAAACGCGGCTGGCATTTACCATCTTTTTGCCAGCCGCTAGGGAGTCCGACACACCACTGGTAAAGGACCCCCCCTACCAGTGACAGTGCGAAAAGCATTTCACCGCGATAAAAATTGATGTCAAGTGAACCAAATGTTGACCTTGATGTTTTAAAACTATGATATCCAAGGTACTTTGATTGGTACATAAATGTACACGCAATATGTATATTATACACGTGGATAGACAAAAGTAGCGAGCATTTCAGGAGGCTTATGTCCAGGAGCGGACTGATGATGATGATGATGTAAATACAATGACATGCGTAGGGGCACCCCCAGGTGAGAGTCAACCGGTTCCCCACAAGTCCGGCGATGATGTCAAGGCTAGTTTAAGCTATCATCGTAATCATTTAGGGAAAAAACACAGCTTCTCATGCAGAGTGGACACCGTCAATGAAACTGAATTGTACTAGTACATTCCGAATACAAATCCATTTCAGATCCGTTTTGAATCAAAGAGGCAGAACATTTTATAGAATTCATTGTCACTTTTGCTTATCGAGCAAAATTTCCAATAGATTTTATGAAGTTTAAATTTACGGTAATCATCGTTAATTTTCGACGTAACATGACAATGCCAATTAAAAAACAACAAAAGACAATCAATTACGAACTTAATCATGTTCGAAATGCGTCGCACATATCAAGTTACTTACTTAACTAGACTTCCAAGAGGGCTTAAGTTCCAAAACAGACCTTGCCAAATCGAGTTAAAGTCCAAACTCGTCTGGTGGCAACTTCCTGTATTAATTATGCAATCAAAGCCTAAACAAACAGCAAAGCCCGAAATTTTGTTTGAATAATTATTATTACTGTTGAATTTTCTAAACAATGTGGGTTACAAATGGAAAATTCTTGTACGGAACATGAAATCTAATTAGGCCAGTAGTTCGACCGTGTTCCAAGTTGTATGATGCGATATTTCACCTTGTCAACATACACATATGGTATATAATAGCGTATGTAATTTATTTAACAAAGAGCGAACATCTGATTTCCTTATTTTCATTGAAATAAAAAACTTGTAGAATATTAATTCAATATCGTGATGAAAGCAGATGTTGACACTTCTACAATGAAGTAAAATTACACATTTTTATTTGCCTGTAATATATCAAAGACAAGAATGATTTAAGAATATATTTTTATATTTCTTATGCTATCATTTACTGTTTTTTTACTCAATCATTTTGTACATTTTTCAAAGTATTTTTTTTTTATTTAATCAAGTATAAATATTTGTTTTACCTTCGAAATAGAAGAAAATTTAACCGTGGTTCAACTTTCAGATTAACTATTATAATTTAACCAGGAGACTGTTTCTCGTTACTTCTTCACAAACAAAGGATACAAATGTCCTGAGTTGAATATTAAGTAACCTAAATCAAATTCTATTGAAAACGCTAACAAGCTATAAGGAAGGAAAACCATTTGAATTATTGTGAAATAAACTATTGCTGGTGTGCGCTGTCAATCATTTAATTATTTTCACGTATTTAAATAACAATATGTCTGTATGTTCTTGGACCAAAATAATGATTCGACTTATTTCGTGAATAGTTTCATTACCCCTTCGCTTTCATTACAAGTCGTGTTGTGTGTGTACTTGCCCTTACTAATATCACAAATGCGAAAGTGTTTTAGAAAGAAACAAAGAAGACATTTATTGATCACATACACAATAATACTAACTCACACACATACAATTAGAATGATCAATAGGTTCTGTCTCAGCATGCGCTGTAACGGCCGCTTAGTCAAAGTCAAAGTCAAAATTTCTTTATTTATATGGGCATTTACACGCACTTATAAATCGTCATTATATTAAATAAATAAGTAAAAGATAAGTGATTCTACCACCGGTGCGGAAAGCTGATTCTACCGAGAAGACACCGGCAAGAAACTCTATAGTTACTTAGGTCGCGACAGCGCTAATATTCTATTATTATTGGTATGTGTTAAAAGTTAAAAATCTTCACGCTTTATTCACTCATCTTTGCAGAATTGCACTTAACAGAAGCAACATGCAGAAGTCCAGAATAATATTACGAGAATTATGAAAGCTCCTAATTTTGGTCAGATCTTCACGCGAATTTTGCCAAAAATTAACAGTCGAGTAGATACTTATATGATACATACTACGGGTATAATAATAATAATTGTAAATATTACTTACGTTTCGATATCGTTTGAGCGATATCTAATGCATGTTTGGCGGCCAGCACGACTCGTCTCTCAGCCAGATCTCACGCCTGAAACAAAATAAAAAAAATTTAATAAATAAATAACATTTAAAATAAGATATGCTAGGCGACTACAAACACCAAATCGAAGTAATTAACCTTATAATATATAAGGTGTAAGTATGACGTTCGTCTAATATCAAAGATTTACGTAGTCGTGTTCGAATTCGCTAATAATATTCGAATTTCATAACCAATTCAATAGGTATCCATTCCTATAAAATAAGTATTTGTTATCTCATTTAAGTATTTTGTTATCTCATTATTTTTAGCTTTAACGTTTTATGCTCCTTAATTTTTCAAGACGCAATTACTCTTCACCTGTCACAAATCATTCAAAACATACTCGGATCACTAACATTAACATCGGAATCAGTTACATAACGGCGAATAATAAATAACTTTTCCATTCAATAAAGGAAAGTGGTATAAAGTACTCCAGTTCGTTTTATTGGAAAAAATATCGTTAATTTACATAAGATCAGTATTCATGCCACGAACAGGCGACGTTGGATAGAATAAGTCTAAATAAGACGTACAATAGGCAGCTAATAATGATTGTGTATTTGGGAGAAAGTACTTTTTCTTTTTGGGCCTTTCATCTGTTTAATTTGGCCTTATTTCTTTTTCTTAACGACGTACGATGGCTTGGTGTAGCCTTGTCATCATCACCGGACTTGCGGGGAGGTTAATCTAATATTCAATTAAGCTACGTATGCCTGAGGGCGAACTCTAACGGGGTTACGACCTTACCTCAGGGCTGTAAGAAAAAGGTGCCCTACAGGCATTTTGGAAGGGAATCGGCATTACATGTGTCAGTGTCGAGAATATCATAGATTATGGTCATAGTGTGTTCGAACTTTGAATGTGGATTGTATATAAGCTCATCTTTCCACCATAATTATAAATACAAATAGGTCAAAAGCTTGATGATACATTTTGTGACGAACTTTTTATCACTTTATTAGACACTGATGGAGAGTATGGACGCAATTTCTTTAGTGTTAAAAAAACGTCTTAAGTGCATCATACAATCACATCAAGATCTTAAAATATTGACAGTTTTGAACGGAATATTCAAAGAACGGAATATTAAGTGTCACGGTCTGAATTCAATTGTATCTGTTTGACTTTCGATGAGATTGCACCGACTTAATCTTACGCCTGCAACCTTATCGCTCCATCCAACTTAAATCATCGTTACGTTCGGTTACGAAATAGCGATCTCGGTCATTCCAAATCGCTGTTCGCTAACAACCGTCACGTTTGGTCCGTTTGGCGTAACCGCCGCGGCCTTGGCTGGAGAAAAGAAAAAAAAAACACAGCAGGTAGCGACGTACGTGTTGTCAAGAATGTACCAACGAATAGGAGACGAGGTTTTTTCTGATGGCCATTTTTTGTGGTGGAAGCACGTGGTGTCGGAGTTTGTTGGGTAACTTTAACGTATATTTACGCACGTTATTATAGATGGTATACTATCACGCCTTATTCCATATAAGGTAACAAAGATACAAGGAGTAAGTACAGATAGATACAAGAAGTTGAAAGTTTTGACACTATAAGATTTAGGATAAAAACTATATATTATGGGTCTACACGGCATGAAATGTTGACTGGATTGCACCAATCATCATCGCGAGTGAACTGATAAGTTTTTCGAATTGAAATTTTAATTGATGAAGATTGTGTATCATGCCTTGTACTAATCAAACTAATCAAGTAAGTTGTTTATATTATGCGAATAATAACCCTACCTGTACCTCGTATTTTCAATTATTCGTTGAAGTAATTGAGAGAACATTGGTATTTCGCTATTAGGTACAACAACAGTCTAAATTCATTAGACAGTTTTAAATTAGGTTACAAAAATATTATTTTCGTTTCGAATAACGTACATAAAGTGAAACAATTGTTTCAAATAACTCTTCCCTATTCCACTTTGCTGCAATATTAGCGCTTATAACAATTGCATAAAGTATATAGTTGCTTACGAGGCATGGTGGGTGTGACAAGGGTCGTTTACACCGGGTGGAAGTCCCATTTCATTAAGGAACCCTTATTCCTAATTAAGAGTACAGCTGGTAAGTGGACACCGATATATTGTTTTTGACAGAGTGTTAGGGTTTAATATGATTATTTTGAGTCGAATTCGACGTATATTTTGCCATTCGAGGACATAGAAGGGCAATTAGTGTCGAGCCTACCCTTTGAAATGACGTCAAATTATATGATATAGTAATGTAATTCTATGTAACGTTGTATTTCAGTGAACTTAGCATACATCACATTCAGAGTAAAGCAGCTCACAAATCTCGTGATTACTTAATATCGTGTGAGATTATAATATTGTACAAAATGTTATAAAAGAACAAAACGTAAGTAACAATTACATAAGTTTGAAATATTCTTAGCCTAAACGGCTGAACCAAATAAATTTAATGGCTGGGTGTGGTCTGTCGTATCGTATAACGATATAAATATAGTTTAAGTCAAGACAACCCACTTAGGCAACATATTATCCGATTGAGTCCTAAAAAGACCTTTTACGAGAATATGATTTCACGCAAAGTTGCGGGTCGATAGAGTAATAAAGAAATTTATTGGCTAACATAAGGCTTCGATTAGCTGAAGATGAATCAAGCAAAACAGATCCTTATAGCCTTTTACTGGTCCTCGCTGGCACTGGCCGTCCTATTAAGGGAGCATCCGTTACATAGACACTAATTAATATCTTGTCACAAATGCGTTATGAATGAAAGAATACACGAAATTGCTTTTCTTCCCTCACCCATGTCTTCCTGGTAGCCCGCGTGGAATTCGCTTCGTATCCCCAGAATTCCAGAAAGGAAAACTAATGATTAATTAAATTAGGGAACTCGTTAATTCCTCAGGAATTTCGATGAAAACGTCCCTGTAATGAACTTGAATTCGAATACGATTAAGTCTTTTTGTCGGTCCGTGGGGATCGGCATTATTTTTGCATGTTAATGGTCGAAGCTTTTTGGCAGGGTCACTTATCCAATAGAGCTTGAATTACACCTGATTATTACAGGTATCACAACAAATCTTATTAGACTCCTAATCTCAATAAAAGTTCATTTAGCTTTTCTGATGGCATAAAGAAATCACATAGATTTCTCTGATCTAATTTCCGTTTCATTTTGTACGTACAAGTTGATTTTACCTCTAACTTACCAACCAGTAAGCTCATTGTGTCACATGTTGGCTGTGATAGAAATTGTAACTATCTGTCGAATAGTGACATTAAATAGTTAACCAAAGAAATAAACCTTAATTAGTAAATCTTAGAGCCTTAATAAAAGGCTTTCACAAAATTTTGCATAAAAATAGTTCAATTCAAAGAAATGAAAAACAACCTTCTTATAAAAGTGCATTCGCCCATTTCATTTCATGTCACGTAAATCGAAAATGCCTTTTAATACCATTGACAGGAGAAAAACCTCTTTAGTATTCGTCTCAGTAACGACTTGCATTTTTCAGTATTTTCACATTTCGCTAATTGGCAAACTGACCTATATTGACGGTGCTAGGTATTGAAAAAAGTAAAGAGTTTTGTGCCGGAACACGGAACAACTAATTAGTAGTAATAACACAAATTAGCATTTACTTTTTTTTTATAAATGCAGTCAAGTACATAGTTGACAACAAATCGATATTTAGACAGTCGATACTAACGGTTTTATTCTAGACATCGTGACCTATTAAAAGATAGGGTAGCTCTATCTAATGACTAACTTTGCAAGCACATTAAAAGCAATAAATTAAAAATAACATTTCTTAACTCATACAAAAACATTACATTATTTCTCTGTGTGTATCGAGGTCAGACTAAATTACGTACGATTTTACAGAAACCTAATTAATATGAAAACTGCTGCCACATGAATGTTCAGAATTAAGCCTCAATTATTACTCTGAAAGCCCTTTTAGGAAACCTGAAAGATGCGAGCTTTGGCCTACCTGGTAAGGGTCAGAACTTAATTTTGAGATATTAATTAAATTGATGTTAATGGGCTTCTAAAGTTCCCTGCAGAGCTTTCCCGGATTCAAATTAAAACAGGTACGAGTGAGAAATTAATATGAATTAATATTAAGTTTCTACTTACGATTTTTAAACTTCCAAATCTTAATATGATCCTTTTTTTATAATAGGCTAACATGATGATCTCACTCCACCTAATGGTAAGCGGTAGTGAGACTATAACTACTGATCGTCTTTCTGACGGTCTATAAAGACCTTTTTCTAGAAATCGCACAGTAAGAGGTATTGGGATAGTAAATGTTGATTTTCCTTTGAATCTGAATACCATTATGTATGAACATTTAAAGATATCCGCTTCAAAATGGAGCGCAACCCGAAACCAATATATAGGCATCATTTATTTTTCTTTTGTCACACCGCACTAAAAATCTTTCATTCTTTCACCAAAATATTCCCGGATCTACAACCAAATACATCAGCATTCAAGACAAACCCGCCCCCAATTACTTGAACAATCTTAAGTACATAAGTAAACCAAAGGCCTTATCACCCTGATCAGATGAAGCCATGTAATCGAATTATAAAAGTCAAATTGAGGATGAACGCGGGAAGTTGTGACGACAGTTAAAGAACTTCGAGGGAGAAATCAAAAAGGGAATTTGGGTTTGTAATCCATTATGGATAGTTGAAGGGTTAACCCTTCTACATGACGACTAAGGCTATATATTTTTATAAACTAATTGATGAAATTTTCTGTCTGACGGAGACTTTTCTGAGTACCGTATGATCTTTTGTTGAAATATACAAATAGGAAGGAATATTTAGATAATCAAATTTCCTGTCGGGACTCGATCATAAACCAATTAGTAACAGATTTATATGCTAAAAATAGCGGAAGTAAACGAAGTCATACATATTTATTTTATTCATAAACAAACATACAGCCTTCTCGAAAACAGTTCAACAACCAAAATGGCCGCCCAAAGCGGCGTCTGGGAGAAAGTCAAAAATTTTGTGTATCTCCCTCAGAGGCCTGCACCCTCGTAATTACGCGGAGATCAAAGCAAAACTTTCCCTTTAAACTAACAAGACCGCCATCGCAGTTACGGCCAATTATATTCATAGATGGATGATCACGAACTTCTCACGAGACATTTAAACTCTTCCAAGTTTTGATAATGACGGGTCCTTTATGGCCTTCGTTGACGAGCCTAATTTGGGACCTTACGGGTGAAATTATGGAAATCTACTTGAATATGTGACTAGTTTATTGTTTTGTACAGTTTATCCTTAAAGGGAATCTAAAGCAGATTGTGTGAAAATGAAATCTGGGATATAGATAAAATAGCTGTAAGCTCTAAAAATACATCATATTTCAATGATTATTTTGCCAGGACCGCAGCACATGGCAGGAAGTGATCTCTACCTACCCCTCTGGGAAGAAGGTCTGATTTAATGTAAGTATGTATGTATGTATGTATGTATTTTGTATAATTCTACGACAAACGCAAATAACAAACCTTATTATTATCTTTATTGCCCCAAAACAAAAGTAACAAGGCAAATAAACAGCTAACCGACTCGTAATGTGAATACTACATACAAAACACATTATCCAGGAAATATTACATACAACCACAACAAGCGAAACGTCTGACCTTGACATCGAATCCGGGACCTCGGAAAATATTCTTGTAAACACTTACGCTCTCAACCCGCAGTGGGGGTCATAATTTATTGGACTATTACGTTACATGCCATGTAAATGCAACCCTGTATTGTTAAAGCTATTGATGTATGGAGCATTTACGTTAACATCATTAGGTTTATTCCCAGTAGTAGTAAAGGTCAATATTTTGTAATAAATTATATGTGGCACCTGTGTTTTCCCTTGTATCTAATGGTGCTTCTACAGTATAATTTAGTTTGAAAAGTCATTTTGTGTTTAAACGTCATGGAAAAACTTAAAAAAATACATGGTCAATAGACCATAATCCTAGTAGGTAAAGCTGTTACTAAATAGTATGGGTCGTGATTAACTGATGTAGAATTTCTAAGAGTAAGTCCATGAAGCAAGCATATTGCTGTATGAGATGTAGGATTACATACTTTTGTTGGTAATAGAGTGAAGTTATCTAAGAGCGCCATCTATCGGTTGTTGTTTGAACTTGCTAGTCGGACGTCGCTACAGACTTGCTATTAATAAAAGGGAAATCCTTTAAATCTAATTTGACACTTGTACGTCAAGACAAAGAAAAAGAAAGACGTCTCCGTACGTTCGACAGTTTCTATCAGACAGCTTGGAAAATACTAAACTAGATAAGTTAAGAATAAAAGTCATTATTACTTTGTATTGTTAATTTCAAATCTTACAAATATAAACGCTTCATTCAAAGCAGCAAATCTAAACGTAATTTCCATATTTATTAAGCTCTATGTATATATAAATACATGTTTTTAAAAAAAATTTAACACTTTAGACTTATGTGAAGTAGGTATTTCAGTAATGCTGTAATTTTTTTTTTTTGCATAATAAAATAATACCTACTATATTTTCAAAGGCAGTCATTTCATAGAACCCATTGTATGGAAGTTTGTTCTTTGATGTTTGACATATTGTAAATACATTACGCATTTTTCATAAATAGTCCAGTCATTTAAGCTTAAATTAGGTAAGAATCTCGGAATTCGAGATACCCAGCTGTAAGTCTGTAAATATTTAGATATTGACACCCTAAAAGTGGTCTCAAAACCTACATATGGTAGGGTGTACGCAACTATTAAATTTTCAATGTCAAATGTCACAAATATCAGTTTTATGAACTTTTGAGCGAAACGGCAAGTTTTATCATCAAAATGTGTAGGAAAAAATTGCTTATCATCTAATTATCTATAAAAATTGTCTCTACGTTTTATTCCTAAGATTCACCATTTCAGAGATACAGCGATGCAAATAGTTGAAAAAGTTGTATTTTCAAAAGCTTCCATACCCCCGTGCGATTGTGCTAGACAGTTAAAATTTTCACAACTGATGTATTTCAGTAGCCTCTATAAAATCTAATACTAGAAAAAGCTCAAAACCAATGTTTAAGTGGGTTCTCATACAAAAACTATGGTTTTTTTTTCTCACCCTTGGCCGGTTTTTAACGTGGTTACCCCAGTAAACCTATTCCAGACGACACCTTTTATACGTGAAGAACACGTTGTTTATATGGAAGCCTAGTTATATAATTGTTTTATGTTTGTTTATTCAGGTGGGAGACATTTTGTCGACCGGTTGCTGTTACCACCATACAGTTGTGTAAAACCCGCCAAGTGACTCTGACCTCTCTTGGTCAGGTCGCGTTCCGGGATCAGCACTGTACGAACCGGAGCCAGGGGGGACCATTGTTGCGGCAAGCGCCGGACCAGTGAAGTCTTAGCGGCGGTATTGTGCGGGTGGAGCGGGTCAGCCCGGCGGCCAGGGAGACCCGTAAAAACGGGGGCCCTTCCGTCCGGCGGACTGGCCAACTCCGACCCGCACAGCTCAATACCAATGCGAGACTCCACGCCTTGTCTCGTTGTTGCCGCAGCAGTGGTCTCCTTTTTCACGGCTTTCAGGGTGGGTGCGACAGGCTCAATATGGTCTATTGTGCCTGTCGACCTCATATTTGGATCTCACTACCGCTTACCATCAGGTGGAGTGAGGTCATCTTGTTAGCCTCTTTATAAAAAAAAAAAAAAAAAAACTTCCCGTTTCGCTCAAAAGTTCATAAAACTGATATTTGTGACATTTGACCTTGAAAATTTAATAGTTGCGTACACCCTACAATATGTAGGTTTTGAGAACACTTTTAGGGTGTCAATATCTAAGTATTTACAGACTTACAGCTGGGTATCTCGAATTCCGAGATTTTTTCCTAATTTGACTGGACTAAAAGAGCTTTCATAAAAATAACCAATGCCATTTTTTTCCAAATTAAAATGTAACGCATTTAGTAAATTTGTGAAAAATTTAATAATGAAATAACTGGTAGGATTTTTTATTTCAAATCATTTTAACAACTTAGAGTGTAGGAATGTGTTATTATGTAAAAAAAAGTGCGATCTTTTTTAATCTACAAAAAAATCACTACACATTTGGAAACACCCAGGAATGCAATCAAACAGCCCATTTGAACGGTTACATTCGGAATTCGATTTTCAGTTTGAAATTCGCGTTCTCGATTCCGTCAATGGTGTCGCGCGTGATAGACGTCTATTGGCGTCGCGGTGGATTTTTGTTTGTTTATTTTTTTGTTTGCGGCGGCGCCAACCAATCGGCTTTCGTGCCGTGTGTCCGTTTGACGGGACTCCTTCGTATAACGGTTTTAATTTCGAATCGCGAAGACTTTTTGACGTGATATACGTCTATGATATACATCAATGGTTAAAGGATGCGTGTACCGTGTAAAGCACACATATCTACTCGTAAACGTATCAACTCTCGCTTTCAGTATTCTTTGTATGAAACTTCCTACTGTACCGCACACTCATCGAAATCGTAACCTTGATTGGTGAACTACGACCAGCATTCGCGATATGTTTACCCCTTATGTCGAGTCTCGAAGTGTATTGTTTTGCTATTCGGGAATATATCGCCATTCTTAACGCCAAATCTTCATGAAAATCGCGATGTATCGTTTTAAGCAGCAGCCTTGTAAGCGGTAGCGAAATTGAAAAACGTAAATGGGTCGTAAGACATGTTTGGAAGAGCGTCGTTTTAACCTGCGGGAAGAAAATTATGTAAAAATTTGAGGAAACATTTTCGCATGTCTCTTTTAAATTGTAAGCGGGAGTTTTTCAATTATAGATGGATTTACCAGCGACTCGCCCTAGCTTCACTCCTAGTATATTATGCTTATTATACATTATTATACATTATTATAAACGTTTCTGAATCATCCTACATTAATAAAAAAAGTATAAATATCCGTTACGTAGTTTTTAAAGATCGAAGCTTACATATGGACGGCGGGGTCGACTTAATGTTATACTATGTATTTATACAAATCGAGTGTCTGACGACATAATACCACAGATAACCACGCTTGTCTCCGTAATGTAATGTGTTATGTCATTAATGGGATATTAATGTACTGAATTTATCTTCAGCCAAAACATAATATGAAAGAAAGAAACAAATTTGTATAACGCTATGTTGTTTTCTTTATCATTTTCGCGAGCACTAATTGAAATAACTGCAACAAACACTGCACTAACTGTAACAACTATGTAATAACGTGTGACACGCAGTAAATATTTTGAATTTTGAATTTGAATTTGAATCTGAAATAAGATTACTTTCACTTATGAAACGCGCTACTATTTAGAATTTGTCTTAACTTTCATAGCCTCAGTAATATAATAAGTATCAATGATAAGTATCAATGCGGGATTGAAGGTTATTATAAAAATAAAGAAATGTAATCTTACTTTTTTAATTGTTAAAGTACAAATGAAAGAAAAATGTTTTTTTAGACTAATAAGAACCCTATCAAACAACAAAAAATATTAATCAACAACATACATAATGTTGCAAATTATATATGACAAGTTACATAGTACAATCAGCTACAAAATACTATACAAATTATACGGACTGTAATTACTCGTGATAGTCATAAAGTTATTTAATTACTGGCACCAGAAATGTTGTTTGTCGGATGCACTTTGATACACCACTAGGTAAGTACTAATTTTAACTCGGAACCAAAGAGAATACAGAAACCAATAGAAACTTTGCTTGTGCACGTATATTTTATTGCAGGGTAGGGTAACCAAAATAATTGGAATTCTAAAAATAACCTCTAAAAAAATATTTGCAATATCTCTCTCTCTCTTCTCATCTGACCCGTTATTCCGAGAATCATTTCATAAAATCGCATAAATATATATTTTTTTCAAGTCATAATGTCATGAACCCGACGTCGACCTTTCGTTTATGTCTAGACACTAGTCTATAATCGTCAGCTCATTTCTGTCCACTGCTGGGCATAGGCCTCCCCAAATGCACGCCACTTCTGTCTGACGAAATAATCTTAACGGCATCTAGCAGGCCTTGAGGGGCAACATGCTCAATAGGATCTAATGTGCCTGTCGACCTCACATGTGGGCCCTGGTGGAGTAAGGTCGTGCTGTACGTCAGTTATATAAAAATATAGACGCAGAAATTCTCGTCCAGGACAAGTCCTATAGAATCCTCACTCATGGTAACCCTACTAAAGCCCATTTATCGTTCCAGAGAGTTATCCCGTGGCTTGTTAGCACCGACGATATCTTTTTTTTTTGCGCTCCACAACTGAATTGGCTTAACACATTTCAGTGGCAATACTACTTTATATTGTGAAGTGGTGGACTTTTTCTATTCGAGTGATAACCGATATTTCAACTGTGTGCTGTAGCGTAAGATTCGAGTATGTCGTTCTTATCAATTATTTATTTAAAACGTACATACAGAATTCATATAGACTATACCTAATACGACGACGACGTGGCCCACAACCCGTCACGTCACGTTTCCCACAGAGGTGAAAAGTGGATCGCTGGAAGTGATCTCTGCCTACCCCTCTGGGAAAAAGGCGTGATTTTATGTATGCATGTGTATGTATACCTGATACAATTATGTAGTTTGTGATGCTATATCAATAGCCAATCTTACGAACTCACTTGGCCACTCGCAAAATAAATCTAATTTCTCCGCAATGGAGCAGTCGAATTATATCTCAACCAGTAAGTTTTGTGTGTTCCAAGACATCTGCTTCTAGTAGATATCCGAAGAGATAGATCGATACTCAATTCTTCTACATACCTACTATATGTTATTCACCTATTATATTTGACACAAATATTATATGTTGCGACATTGGCTAATAAGTAGTTAATACCCACGAAACGTGTCTCAGTCTTTCAATACACTTAAAGTACATACGCGCATTTGCGCAAGATGGCGCCACTGTGATAAGGGTCCACACATACGGGCAACGGATATATGACAGCCGTTAAGATCCGACACATTTGTTATCCACAACTGTTTGTACTGGCCAGTGAGTATCGAAACACGTTGAAGCCGTTTACTAGTTACGAGAAGTTTAAAAATAAACTTTCCAAATGAATAAGAATACTAATAACGGCCGAATTCGAATTCTGAAACGATAATTTGACATTTGAGCGCTGATTTGAAGATTAAGAGTTCTAAATTCAAAACTCGCTGTCTGTCAAAAGGTAAATATGTGCCCGTAATTATGCCATTGTTATTAAAATTATGTTCTACTTTATCTTTCTTTGAAGCGGAGAAAATAAAAATAATCTAAAGTAGGTATAACAATAAATATTTCTAATTAATTTCGCGCTTGAAAGGCAATTGCTTGAATTCCTACTTTGACCAATTCATTTTGTTATTATGTCCTAAGACGAAGGATTTATTTAGCCCTAATGGAAGAGCAACAAATTTAGTGAAAAAGGTAAAATTCAACTGGTCATAAATTGTTTAATGTAATTGTACGCTTATTACAAACTTACGTAGGAAAATAATTTTATAATGTAGTATTTTGCTGTTATATGTTTATAAAAGACTAATATAGGAGGAAATGTTATTATGATTAAACCAAAAGTCCAATCAGAATTTTAAATACAACTCTCACTTCAAGTTTTGCCAACAAGAAAAAAAATAGTTTTTCTATACATTCAAATTACATACTATAACACTAAGTAGCGACCTCACCAACACCATGCATGACGGGCCGGCCAAGCCACAGCCAGATTAAAAGGTAAACATGCAAGGCTGCGATTTAAAACGCCTTTTAAAACTAAAAACAACTCAAGCACTGGCGGGATAGCATTAATTAAAAAACATAAATTCGAAATTTGAATAAAGAATGCGTCGCGTGAGGTCAGCATCATTTCGGTGGCGGTTTTTAAACGTCGTCCAAATGAAGTGGACCTTCGGGAATTCATTACTCCAACCCCTTTTCTACCGGTTTTTGCTAGGTGAAAGAAAGGTGAGAGGTCAACTTAAATTGGTTGTGTTAGTCTGAATGTCCGGCGTAGCTGGGAAATACTAGAAATATTTTAGTGCATTGCTTACGTTCCATTTACAAGTTAGTCCAGTCAAATTAGGAAAAAATCTCGGAATTCGAGATACCCAGCTGTAAGTCTGTAAATACTTAGATATTGACACCCTAAAAGTGGTCTCAAAACCTACATATCGTAGGGTGTACGCAACTATTAAATTTTCAAGGTCAAATGTCACAAATATCAGTTTTATGAACTTTTAAGCGAAACGGGAAGTTTTATCATAAAAGTGTGAAGGAGAAAATTGCTTATCATCTAATTATCTAGAAAAATTGTCTCTACGTTTTATTTCTAAGATTCACCATTTCAGAGATACAGCGATGCAAATAGTTGAAAAAGTTGTATTTTCAAAAGCTTCCAGACCCCCGTGCGATTGTGCTAGACAGTTAAAATTTTCACCACTGATGTATTTCAGTAGCCTCTATAACATCTAATACTAGAAAAAGCTTAAAACCAATGTTTAAGTGGGTTCTAATACAAAAACTATGGTTTTTTTTTCTCACACTTGGCCGGTTTTTAACGTGGTTACCCCAGTAAACCTATTCCAGGCGACACCTTTTATAAGTGAAGAACACGTTGTTTATATGAAAGCCTAGTTAAATAATTGTTTTGTGTTGTTTTCAGTATTCAGAAGATTTAAGAATTCTGCGTTTCATTAAATTAAATTTGGTTAATGGATAATAATGAATGGATCTTCACGTTTATAATAGAGTTAGATGGACAGTTAACATTTTTAAAATGTTTTTTTGCAGTTATACTTCAAACAGAAATTCTAATAATTGTTATTTCGTACTTTTTGACCCATAATAAGCAGTTTGAATGTACTGAAAAACAACATAAAACAATTATTTAACTAGGCTTTCATATAAATAACGTGTTCTTCACTTATAAAAGGTGTCGCCTGGAATAGTTTTACTGGGGTAACCATGTTAAAAACCGGCCAAGTGTGAGAAAAAAAAAACATAGTTTTTGTATGAGAGCCCACTTAAACATTGGTTTTAAGGTTTTTCTAGTATGAGATGTTATAGAGGCTACTAAAATACATCATTCGTGAAAATTTTAACTGTCCAGCACAATCGCACGTGGGCCTGGAAGATTTTGAAAATACAACTTTTTCAACTATTTGCATCGCTGTATTTCTGAAATGGTGAATCTTAGGAATAAAACGTACAGACATTTTTTATAGATAATTAGATGATAAGTAATTTTCTCCTACACACTTTTATGATAAAACTTCCCGTTTCGCTCAAAAGTTCATAAAACTGATATTTTTGACATTTGACCGTGAAAATTTTATAGTTGCGTACACCCTACCATATGTAGGTTTTGAGACCACTTTTAGGGTGTCAATATCCAAGTATTTACAAAGTTACAGCTGGGTATCTCGAATTCCGAGATTCTTACCTAATTTAAGCTTAAATGACTGGACTAAGTACAATATTAGCAGCATGAAAAGTGTTACTGTTATAGTGCGTTCCTTTTCACGTAACCGGCAGACGGTTTTTTTTCTTTATTCAAATATTTGATTTGTTTCATATTGAAATAGTGAGGGTAATTCAATTTATATGCAATAGTTTTGGACTGTTGTGATAAAAGGCCCGCTCTGAAACCCGTTTACATTGTTTCGGTAAAATTAATCAGGCAATGTAAATTCATGAGGTTTAAGCCCGTCATAGTAGACCTGAAGCAATAAGGGTTTTATCATACAGACTCAGCAATGAGAAACATTACTTTTTTAATGGAAATCAAAATATGTAGATAGTTTTCGACCAGCACGATCGAAATTTCCGTTTCATTGTATTTTGATGTAGTAATACATTATGTTGTTATTGATATTCCCTTGATAATTGAAATTCATATGTACTATCATTCGACGCTTTAACGGTGTGGGAAAACATCGTGAGGATCCTGCACACCTGCAAAGAAATTCTAAGGTTGTGTAGTATACCAACCCGCACTTGACCTGCGTGGTCGTCTAAGGCCTTATGGCCTTAGGGCTATAAGGCCATAGTATAATTAGGGCCATAATATACTACCTACAATACTATAACGAAAAAGGGCTCTGATTTGATTCCTAGTATTGACTAGGAATCAAATCAGAGCCCTTTTTAGGGTTCCGTAGCCAAAATGGCAAAAACGGAACCCTTATAGTTTCGTCATGTCCGTCTGTCCGTCTGTCCGTCTGTCCGTCTGTCCGTCTGTCACAGCCGATTTACTCGGAAACTATAAGTACTACAGTGATGAAATTTGATGGGAATATGTGTTGTATAAACCGCTACAAAAATATGACACTAAATAGTAAAAAAAAGAATTGGGGGTGGGGCCCCCCATACATGTAACTGAGGGATGAAATTTTTTTTTTCGATGTACATACCCGTGTGGGGTATCAATGGAAAGGTCTTTTAAAATGATATAAAGTTTTCTAAAAAACATTTTTCTTAAAGTGAACGGTTTTTGAGATATCAGCTCTCAAAGTCGTAAAAAGTATGTCCCCCCCCCTCTATTTTTATAACTACGGGGTATAAAATTCTAAAAAAAATAGAGGTGATGCATGCTAATTTACTCTTTCAACGATTTTTGATTTGATCAAAGTATCTCTTATAGTTTTTGAGATAGGTTGATTTAACTGTAATGTTTATTATATTTGCTGCTACGGAACCCTTTGTGCGCGAGCCCGACTCGCACTTGGCCGGTTTTTCGTTTTAAAATAACTTGAGATGATTGGGTGTATTATTTAAACAAGCTAGCTCGTCCAGTGTGTGTAATATATGTATTACAAATTGGGTAACGTTTAATCACGCAACATTAACTTAAGTTTGACTGGCTGGATGGCGCACTGGATAGTGTCCCTGTCTCGAGTGTAGTGTCAAGTCGAGAGTTCGATTCCCTCTCAGGGTAAATATTTATGTAAAGAACATCGATGATTGTTCCGTCTGTTTGTCGTCATATATTTAAGTATGTTTGTTGATACCACTGTTGTTTATGACATCCGTAACACTAGTACTTAACAAACTGACTTCAGAATCGGAACGATGTTCAACTATTGTATCAACACTTCGTCTTTTTAGGGGTGAGAGCCGTCCGCTCCCCCGCAAGTCCGGTGATGATGACGAGGCTACTCCAAGCCATCATCTTATGTCAGTAAGGAAAAAGCACGTCGTCTTTATTCCTCTTACATACAATCGGAAGCGGCGTTAGCAGTCTCGTTGGTCTATTGGTAGCAAGCGCTGCGTTAGGACCGAGAGGTCCCCAGTTCGTGTCCGGGGTCAGGCAAAATTAGTGTGAGTTTTTCTGTTAAGAAATTACTCAGCCCGGAGTTAGGAAGTTGGCGGTTGCACACCTGTGCATCGGAAAGCACGTTAAGCCGGTGATCTTGCGCCCGATCCCACATCGGTCATGGCAGAATGCCGTCTAACCGAACTATGACAGTAAGGGTACAGAGAGTGTGTTTGCGCGTACACTTAAGCACTATAATATGTCCTGCGCACTTGGTTGATCTCAATTGAGATTGGCCGCCACGGCCGGAATCGGTCAGACGCCTTGTTTTTATATTTACATAATATAAGTAATCTACTAATCCTACTCGCATATTGCTACCCCGGAAGTCCCAAGGAGTTGTCAGAAACGTCAATTAGTACAACGTACGTCCCAATTATAAGTTTACTAAACTATATTTACATAATCCATTGAACTCGTGCTAACTAGCATTCGTAAGCGAAGTAGGTCACTATTACAAAGGGATAAGGTTCTGAATTGCGCCTAAGACTAGTTTTCAAACGCAACAGAACTGTTTAGGGTCACCGAGTTAAGATATTTCGTATGTTTGTATTTCATATTTAGTATATACGAGTATCTATTTTGACTGGCTCGGTGGAACAGTGGTTAGTGGCCCAGGCTCACTATCTACGGTTTCAATACTCGTGGGTTAGATTCCCGTTCGGGATAAATAGTTGTGTGATGAACATCAGTGTATGTTCTGTGTTATTACATACATTTAGGCATATTTGTGTATCTACTGTTGATCCGTAACACAAGTGCTTAAGCTACTTACCACGGTATCAGAACAATGTATGTATGTGATGTTGGTCTATTAGTGACAAGCACCCCGCTAAGACCCGTAGTCAATGGTTCCAATCCCGACTCTAGCCAAAATTGTGTAAGTTTTTTGTAAAGTAATAAATGCTTAGCAATAGTTGCGAAGTCTAGAATTAGTTGCGAATTGATTGTGGTGGTACCCGTATATATAAAAACACGTTAATCCGGAGGCCCTGCGCCTTATCTCTTATTGGGTTGTATTAGAATATTACTAAACTATGAGACTTCCGCAGACTTTTAACATAAATATATCAATCAATCCGTAAACAGAATAGAGTACATATAAAACCAATATGTTTAAAAAAATATCTCGACCGCTAATGAAAGCTTTTAAAAGCAACAACAAAAGCTCGATGAAAACCCGATCCGTCACTCAACACCTGACAGCCCTAGTACATGCGGGTACAAAAGTGCTTATGAACCTCTAACGAATAGTGCACATGTGTGGCGATACGGGCACCCCTACAGACAATACCTTCATTATACATGCGATTACACCGCCAAAACGAGCCTTATCGACCCAACAATAAGTCTCAAAATCGCACAACCCCACCCCAACAAAGGGTGAAGTTTAACAAAGAAAATCAACAGATGGCACTGATAAAGATGGGGACATCTCGAATGAAGGGTATTCATTATGAAAATAAAGGGTCAACTTGAGTATGGCGACGTGATAATTTCGTCGGGACGTGGGGACAGATTAGCGATTTCGGAGAATAATTCGGAAAGACGATTTTCATTAGGAGATAAGCCGTGTTTGAGGGTGTAGGGGGGTTCATGATTTATTTTATTCGTGACGTCATCACTTTCAGATAAGTATTGTGACTTTATTGTAAATAACGACGACGAATGACCGTTGAATATAAAAATGTGTCCATTTAATAATTCGCGGTAGTATATTGGTCGATGTCAGCTTTATCCGGTCATATTAGATAGATTTTAGTGTTACTTGGAGTTAGTACATTTTTAAGTAAAAAATTCAATCAATATTGAGAGGTTGACTGGCTCGGTGGAACAGTGGTTAGTGACTCAGGTTAATAACTTACGGTTCCAAGAAGTTCCCGAACCCGTCGTGGGTTCGATTCCCACTGAGGACAAATATTTGTGTGACGAACATCGGTGCTTGTTCCGTGTCTGGGTGTATTATTAAATATATTTAAGTTTATTTGTGTATCCACATCCTGATTTCCGTAACACAAGTGCTTAAGCAACTTACCACGGGATCAGATCAATGTATGTGATGTTGTGTAATATTTATTTATTTTATTTATACAGTACCAAAAAAAGGGACATTAATGGCTAATTAAAAAAAGCTTTACAAAGTGGTCGAAAAAGGGTAATGAAAATCGACACACATTCAGCACAGGACAGCGCTATTTTCATTAATGGATTGGCATAAGTAATAGTATTATAGACGTATTGTATTCCAATTGACGTTCACGTAATTACGATAAATTGATAAAACGATCGGCGAAATGCAAATCTTTTATATTCTTCGCAAAGACTGACTCGACTAAAATTTCGCTGCATATTTTATTACTTAGTTCCAACATATTAATGAAATTATGAAGTTATTAATTGAAAAGTTTAACTTTCCATTTCTGAACCGATTAAGATGTTATAATTCGAAATTTTAAGTTGATCTAATTGCAACGAATCAGATAGACGCATTCAAATTAATTGGGCCTTTTCTAAGATTAGCGTACACAAAGAGGGACCAGTTTCAGATTTATTGTATGTACGAAGACTAGATAACTTCATCATCATAATCAGATAACTCAGATGATTTGGTTGAATACACAACCTAACAATAAGGAATATGCATAAACCGGCAATCTTGATTTTTTCAACAACTTATGCAAATAGACTTCAAAATATAATAAAATGTGAATTTGAAGTGGAAATCGGTTCAAAAACGAAGGCTTTATAATGAATTAAAGTTAATTTTCCATCTCTTTCTTACAAAACAGAGTTTTGTATGGATTGCGTATGGCCGTAGTGTAATTTGACGTCACCTGACATATCGGATCTCTCTGTCTACTCAGGAACTTTAAACAGGTATATTCTAAACTAAACTCTGCTGTCGTTAAAGTAAATTGAAAAATAAAATTATATTCATATTTCTTCAATATTAAAGATTTATTTAGGATAATAAAAAAAATGTGTGCATATTTCCCATTTCTTAGTAGGTGTGACAACTTACAGTAAAATATTACAGTATCTGCAACTTAGTTTCGAGTATGAGAAAGTAATAAATAAAGTGTAACAATCAGTCAAAACAAAAGAAACTTATCGCTGACAAATCACCGGAAATCAGAAGTGATTGATCCCATGTCACAATATTTCTTACGTAAAGAATATTACTCGTGAATACAGGTAAGAAATACAATTTCCAATATGAGCATGGGGGACAAAATTTTCAATAGTAATATTCCGATATTCCAAAGTGTAAATTTCTAAAAAAAATACTTGATTTTATACTAAAGCATAAGATATTGGTACAATAAACTTTGCTAATCATCAGTATAATTTTAATACAAAACGTTTTAGTCTTCGGCTCATAAAATAGTAGGCACCACAATGCTTAAATTTTATTCACAATTTTTTCTTAAATTTCACAGACGTAGTTAGATAATGAAAAGTAAACAAAAAGAAAACTCATTCTGGCCGTTTTTGGAATAACATCAGCATTATTGGCCAAAAGTAAACCTGTAGAATTAGCGAAGAAGGGTCTAAACCTCAATCAGATAGTGATGATTAACCAAAAAAAAGCATTTCATTTTATAGTATAATTATGCATTATGGAAATAACATTTTTAACCGGTGTGATTGTATTTGCTTATTGAAAAAAGAAAGCCGTGAAGTGTTAAAAAAGCGTCAATGGCCGAGTGGTTAAGGTCGTTGCTTGCCATGCCAGAGGTCGCCAGTTCAAACCCCGCCAGGTACCAATGTGTTTTTCAAATTTGAAATTCATATGTACCATCATTCGACGCTTTAACGGTGAAGGAAAAAATCGTGAGGAAACCAGCACACCTAAGAAATTTTTCAACGGTGTGTGAAACTATGTCAGAGGCCTACGGGCGGTTTAAAAACTCTGACATCAGGTTGTTCATCAACCATACGATAAGAAGAAGAAGAAGTGTTGAACTTCGAGAATAAACGATTTTAAAGTCGAAGCATAAGTAAGTACAGTCTGAATGTGTTAATTTTTCTTTTCCGCTTACTTCGACAATAAACCATTCCTCCATGAATTTTGATGAACTTGCACCCTCATTTCACCCCCGTTAGTAGGCCAATTTTCAGCTAAAAGCCAGTGTTTTTGCTTTTTATTATCCATGGAATTATAATTAAAAAGTTCAGCAGTTTTAAAATGCTTTACTCCGCATCAATAACTACGTCTTTTTTGACAATACACGTAACATTTTATGTAACCGTCAATTTTTTAAAATGAAACCGCACAGAGTACTTTGGCATAAATACTTCAGTTTTCGAATAAGAAATAATAAATCAATGAATAAAAAAATCATGTTTTTCTTCAGGCGGGTCGAGATACGGCATCTATGCAGGCCTTCAGGGCTCAATAGGATCTACTGTGCCTGTCAACCACATATTTAGACCGCACGGCGGCTTTCCACCAGGTGCAGTGAGATCATCCTGAACACCGTTTATAAAAAAAGGTTTTGAACATTCATCATCAACATTTTATATGACACCTTTTTCCAGTACCGATTGGAAAACTTTTTCAGTTCCGTCCGACTGGTTTAAAAAAAAAAATTTACGCAGCATCTACATTTCGACAGAATCGCGCGTTCTCAACACTCATCGAATCCGCTGAAACGGCGACAATCCCCGACACATCTTTCCACCCTCATTACCCGGGACACAGCAAACAATGGCCCGGAATTTTTTCATCAAAATTTGACTTACAACATCTGTTTCCGGGATAATCTGGCTCAGTGCAAATATTTGACGGCCCGGTGTCTCAAGTTGATTGCCGGTAGGAAATTTGATGAAACAAAATTCTTGTTTAGTTTCAACGGTATTGTCGAGTTCTGCGGCCGAAATTGGTATTTACTGTGAGATTAAGTTTGTCGTATAACTCCGTCACTCTATACTGGAAAATATCGGGAGGCTTAATGGGTTCGAATCATTGTAATAATGATTAATAGCTGGTAAGAAATTACTGTATAGGTTGAGTTTTTAATTAATAATAAACATATAAAACCATTTATTTCAGCGACTTGCATCTATTTTGATTGTTAGTAACAATTTATTTCAGTTAAGACATTCAGACTAAAGCCACTCTGTAAAAATATATTGTGCAGAACCAATATCTTATCGAGTCGTCTAACCTTCTCTACCTATAACCATGTTACTCTATTAATAAACCCTTACTTATTGTACTATAACTATCGCTAAACCACTGTAATGGCCGCAATTAAAAATACATTTGCTCAACTGTACTTCAATTTCTATTTCCAAATTACATTTTCTTTCTCGTTAATAATTCCGTGCGTGAACTTAAATACCGATCAAAATGTTTGCGCTATCGAAATACTGAGTTTCGAACTAAATGTGAGAGTAATTTTCTGTCGGATTTATACTAGAAATTGTATTCTAAAATGCTTTGCTATTTCGGCCTGATTGCTTTATTTTGGTAAGTTTTATTCTGAATAACTACATGTAACACGATAATTTTATAACGAATCACAGATTTTTAAGCGATTAAAGTCTGTTTCACTAATATCAGAACTTCAGAAGTGAACATTGAAAAATGGTATGGTAGTTATAATATATTTTCAGATTGCTGAAACAATTTACTCTTCAGTGAATTACATTTCATACCTAGCTTTAGTTGAAAGACGCGGGTCATATTCATTCTGAAGATGACGAAGTACACTTCACAGAATCATTTACAGTTGATTCATCAAATATTATTTCTCAAACTTCTATTTTAGATCAGGCCAAGTTTATAATGCGCTACATAAATACGTATAGGATACTGTGGTTAAAGTAAACACATTGAAACGTAAACATACCGCCTCTGGTATACAGCTCGGAAGATTTACCTGAAAATGATAATAATTTTGAATTAGGTCGTTGTACGAATACCCATAGAAACAGTTGGGTAAGTTGGAAAACATATTTTATGGTCGTGTTTTTACGAACGGCAGATAAAGGAGAGTAAACTAAGTACTGAAGTTGAAAAGCGGATTTGGAAATAACATGGTTATGTTGGGTTAGTCAACAGTAAGTTATGAGTTGAATAATATAGTATATGATTTAACCTTCGTTCAATAATATTCGTTTCGTGTTATACATATACATAATATGCGTCATGCATACATAAAGTCAGGCCTTTTTTCTCAGACGGGTAGGCAGAGATCACTTCCTTTCGTCTTATGTACATTTATAAAAAGAAATCTAAGTACTATTAATGCGTATTGGTTTTTCCAATATCTGGTACGCAAGAGCATCATCTCGTTATGACATTTTAAAATCTTTGATATTACACAGATTAATCCTCAAGACGCGAAACCAAAAAACATTATACATCTTGTGGGCGGTCGCGTAAAAAGCTTGGGAGAAAGAGCAATAGAAATCCTTATTTATGTTTCGTTCAAATAGAAACCTCAATAAGAATTTCGCTGACCGTAATAAGGCTGGTGCTAAAAAATAGATAAAAAGAGTAGGTATAGCTATATATGTATTCACGTAAAAGCCTACGTAGATCTAAGTGTTATCTTCATCATCAGCCGATATACGTCCCCACTGCTGGAGTACGAACCTACCCTAAACTAGCGCGATCGGTTCTTAGTCAACCACGCTGGCCAAGTGCGGTTTTGTCGACTACACAACCTTAGAATTACAAGCCAAGACAAGTAACGTTTAGGGGTGAGAGCCACCCGCTCCCTCACAAGTCCGGTGATGATGACGAGGCTACTCCAGCCATCTTCGTAAGTCACTTAGGAAACGCAGTAACATCGTGACTAATGGTAAGCAAGAAGACACGTGAAAAAGCACTTCAAGAAACCTTTCAGAGGTTAGGGACCCAATCTAGGGCTGAATTTTCCTTTACACCTCTTGGAAAATAACTTGAGCGGACCAAGTGTGTGGGAAAATTTTCAATTTCTAAAACGACGGTAAGATACGCCACAGAAAATAGCAATACAGATAAGATACCGCGCTTACATAAACCTAAGGCGCCTAGCATACTATATCTCTGCTCTGTAGCATAAAATATAAGCCTGGACGGTGTGAGATATTGCGCTTTCAATTCTTCTGAAGTTACATTTCGAGGTTATGTGGCAACGTGCTGGGAAAACGTGATAATGTATGCTTTTAGGGTGTGCTATAATTTTTATAGACTTAGAAAAGTATAGCTAAAGTTTTTAAAATGAAATGTAAAATATGCGCTTGTTTTAATAGATAATTTTAAACTGTCATGGTTACACCGATATTTCGGCACTGTTGAATCAGTTCACCCGTGATCATGGCGCTTGCAATAGTACCGAAATATCGGGAGGTAATTAAAACAAAACAATATGGTAAATATCCCGGAAATATTCAGTTTGCTAATGCGTTTGTTTTGTTCAAGATTCCTTTACAATCCGCTACGTTAGTTCGTTTCGCTGCAGTTTAAATATCTATGCAACTTTCAAGGCGCTTTTAAAGTTAAAGCGACCATATAATTTAACTAACAGCTAATATTTTAAATAACAATCTATGACGAGTTACACAAACAAATCTTCAGTTATTTTAATTGTATTGGAACACGCGATATTTCTGGTATTGATACAGTTTGTGTTAAGTCGAAGCAATTATTTTGTTTGCAGTTTTTATTCTTTGACTATATAATTAACGGTAATCACGCATTTTATTTGGCCGCAGATCGATAGCTCTGGAATAAAATAGGGGAGGTCTTTGCCCATCAGTGGGACAGCACAAGCTAAATAAAAAAAAAATTATAATGAGGGGATATGTGTACTTCACAGGGAGAGGAAATGGAATTTTTCAGATCTTAATAATTTAGCACATGCAACAATATTACCATAAAACTATAAAGCACCATACTTATCAGACCATGGCATTGCTTACACCAAAATTTAAATAAAAATATTTATGTGCGCGAATCAGAAGTAAGTTCAAACGCGTCTAAACGAAGCAACTTTTGTGTCAAACGTAAAGTTAGTCTCTTAATTCGCACTTTTTTATAAAAAAAAAAATTGTTCGTAGTATAAAACTTGGAAATAAAACATTTCCAACGTTTGTTATTCAAATTCGGAACAGAACATATTTATTTTTGGAAAGTAGGCACGAATTTTTGATGTGCTTTTCTCTTTTCATAGCATAGCTAAATAATTGAACATTAATGAATAATGAGAAGTCAATTTTAGCTGCGACTATTGACAGTTATTTTCTGTTTAGATTTGGCATTGTAGGTACTATTTACCGTTTTTTCTGTATTTCGTACAATATAATAAAAAATATTTGATGTCAGGTCTTTGTCATGATTTCCAAAGATTTTTTTTATTAAGGACGCCAGTCACCAGACGACTAAAACATTTAATTGATTGAAGTATACATTTCCAGAGAAATTCCACCGAAATAATAAGGAGTGACAATTCGAATAAGAAACTGCTAGAGGATAAAAACACTTTTCATATTCAGAAAAATATAATATTACACTTTCATATTATGATGATATATTATTTACATATGATCTAGACTTTATCAAATTAACTATATTTAGCTACATACGTCCTCTGTCTGATACAAAACAACCCACACGCATGGAATAGAATATGATTTATCAGTTTGATTATATTACAAAAAATGGAAAAATATTTTTGTGAATGTTTATCAAATGATATTACGATGTGTATTTATATCTGCTTTGTAATACCGAAAAAAAAATAGAAAAGCCAACGTCACCATTTTGGAATACGACGGAACGGAAAAGGCCGCAAAAACGCGCTCAATTTGGCATTATACTTTTTAAATCTGTTTTGGCGGTTAACAAATGTAGGCCCAACTTTTTTTAATCAAAGAAACAGGCAATGGCGTACACATCCATACAGCCACACGTGTCGGAACACACGGCGAGCGCCAGAAATACTCAACGTAAACACCGCGATATGTTCACAAGTAATGAACCGAACACTTGGCCCGGACTATAAATAGATAAATAAACTATGCCGTGTGTGTGTGCGTGCCTTTAGCGGTGGCCATGACGAATGCATTTTACAGGACTAAACTGGACCATACGAGAAATAAACTTCTTTGCACATGTAGCATTATTAACTAAGGAAAACAACACTTTGCATTGTCACGATATGGCCAATTGGCCACCCATCCAATTTCGCTAACATAAATGACCATTAACTTTATGTGAGAAAACAATACAGTTTACTCAGCCCCGCAAAACATCTTTCAACCAACCTTGAAACTGCACTAGGCGAAAGATCTCATTACTGATTTAATCCTAATTTGGATAAATGCAGCCTTTCTTAGAAAGGAGTATTTACTGAAACAGCACTCGTAATTTATACTGGACAGTAATAGGTTTCGTGCAAATGAACGTCTTTATATATTTTCGGTGTAAGTATTGTTACGAGTATATTGCCTGTTTATTTATTGGTTCACAAATATATTATTGTCGCAACATGATAACAAACAATATAAAATCTTTACAACTCAATCTGAAATTTAATAATTTGTAGGTTCTGAATGTATATAGCTAAAATACAATCAACTATGTTTTCCAGTCAAATAGTTGATATAATAAAAATTATCTGAATATATAATGATAATATTTAATTTAATAAGGCTAAGGAAGAGCAGAGACTCCTAACACATGTGCTTATCTGCATATTGTTTGTAAACCTATGAAATAACAAATGTATTTAATTATATGGTTTTAAAAATACATACTTCTGATCATTGGGAAACTTCCACCTTTTTGAAGTCGGTTGAAATGTGGCCACACTACAACCGCATGTTTTGACTTGCGTTTTTTGTTCTCCATTTTTAGCCAAGGGATGAACTTGAACGTCAGCATACGTTCTGTTTATAAACTACCAACATAAAAGTCGGTGCGTTCCGTTTTATGCCTTTTCGTACGGACGCAAAATAAACGTTCAACCCCCGCCATAAACAAAAGGCCGTCAATATGCCACTGTATATTGCCTTCTTGGAAAGAGCCAATTCGCATACACGGCCTATGTCTAGTTTGATGACAAGCCTAGTTTCGTTTTGGCCTTGATTGGGGCCCGGAGTCCAATCTTCTTTCTTTGTGTCAATAGAAAATCGGTCATAGAGCCAACTTGATGAAGTTGTCAGTATGCACGTAGCGATGTAACATGGTTGCCGAATTTGATAAAAATTAACAACAGTGAACTGTCAATTGACCAATCGACTGCCTTGGTTGGGCAAACGTCCAATGGGTTTTTCAAGTTCAATCACATTGGTTACAAGCGACCAATGAGGAAAACGGTGTTTTACTTTTAAGAAAGGAATGTATAGGTGTTTTGCGTGGACATTGTTATAGCGTATCTCAGCGTATTTTGTGTCATGATCAATACCAGGTTCAAACCTTATCGCCAACTATTCTCATCCAATGGTTCCATTCAAGCTCAAATATCAAATGGATTTATTCAAATTATTCAAACAAATCATTTAATTGCACCCTTTTGCTCGATTTAACAGCCGATAACTGAATCCATAGCGAAGAAATTATCAAAACTGAGCAGTGATTGGTATGCTGGCTGTGCGGTTGAGGAGGAGGAAGAGGAGGTTAGACAACTAAAATACATGTTTAATATGAGAAATTTCAGCAACCGATATTGTATATCACACACGCACAAAAACATTCAATTGGATAGCAGAATTATGAAAAAGCTTTTACAAAATTAATGTATTATAGGTTATCATTTTGCTGCAAACTATGATGAAATATCTATCTAAAATACTGTGTACTACGTACATTATTATCATTTACTATAATGTCGAATAGCTTCAGTGGCTAACCTGAAAACGTAGTGACCATTGAAACAGCGTGTATCGTTTGAACCATTCAACGTATCATCCATTCAAACAGACCACATCCACCTCGCGATCCCGATATATCTGTTAAAATCTGTTTATCAATCTCGATAATAACAATCTCCTTTCGTACGCCCTTTGATAAGTCCTTGGTCTGTTTAGCCCTTATGTAGTTGTATCCACATCCATCAGAGCGGATGATTTGGGTATCACCTGAACGTATTTAGGTTATGACCGCTCTCAATGTCAAAAACACGTTTAATCGATTGAGAAATTACGACTAAATATTAGTCTTTATGGGTCTACACGCGTTATTGGGAGTAGCAAATTACATAGCTACTAAATACTACTACATAAAGACTAATATTTAGTGTAATGGAACGCGAACGTCTAAAATCTTACATGGGAAATTACGAGTTAGTAAACATGAATGTTCTCTTTATATGACTTTGAAGCGATGGTAGGGTGAAAGACGTAAGGTAGAGATGTTGGCTTAAAATGTGCAATAGGCGTGACGACTGGGTCAAAATCTTATTATTCTATTTAGTCCGTAAGTTAGTTTATACAAAGATATGGGACACGTATTTTTTTGTTTTTCAATTGATTGAAAAATGACAAATTTATACCTTATCAAACTTCTGGAGTGGGGGCTTGTGACGTCACAGTAACGCAAAAATTGTACGTAAACGTGACGTCATACGAAACTTCTAAGCACTATATCTTCATAATTTCTTGTTTGTGAAACAAAATAAAAAATACGTGTACAATATTTTTAAATAATCTAAATAACGGACTAATTATATTTTTTTAGTCGTCTCGCCTACTAACTCAGTAAAACAAGCTGGTATTTAATTATGCTATTGAAACAATAAACAACAGATAAATCCTTACATATACACACGAATATTATAAATGCTAAAGTAACTGTCAAACTTCAACTACTGATACTAATTTGTATTAAGTACTACTACTTATATCCTCTCTATTGAAGTTTCAAGTAAGACTGCGATTCCATAATAGGGATGACGACTAGGTCAAAATTTTATCATTCTAATTAGTAGGTATGTTAATTTATACAAAAATATGGTATACGGATCTTTTGGTTTCTCATTTGATTTTAAAATGACAAAATTATAGCTCATAAATGTTTTGGAGTGGGGGTTTGTGACGTAACGCCTAGGCAAATTGTACCATAACGTGACGCCATCCGAAACTTCTAACCACTATATCTTCATATTTTTTTGTTTGTTAAACAAAATCAACAAACACAATATTTTTATCTAAATTACGGACTTGTTTTTTAAGTAAGTTTTCTAACCTTTACTTAAATTTAATTTCCACAATATAATAATCCTTACCTTTTTGGTACTGACGTGATGAACAAAATATTAAAGTACCCCACATTATTCGTAAAACCCAACTCTACTGTAATTTGTACGAAATAGCAAGTAAATTGACAATATTAAAATATCCATTTTCGCAAATAACACAGGAAGCCAAAAACGTCATGAAAGAATTACTTAATTTAACTCGTAATGGTCTCGCAACAGCAGCAAATCAAAAAGGAAAGGTTTTCATACATTTTAATGATAAACAAACAAATAAGGACTTAATGATATAAAATACAAATGACATTGTTCAGTAAAATGAAGTTTTAACATTGAACGGGTAAAATTAACTGAATAAGTGAAACAAAATTTAAACTAAATACGAAATAACTTCACCTGAAAAACAAAGGTATTTACGTATTCTGTATTGAAAAGGCTTAAGTTTGTTTTCAACTCTTGATTTACAAATAATTTGTAATAATAACTTATAATGACGAATAAATGAAATAAAAAATAAATATCGGACCTGATCTGATATCCGTAATATTAAACTACTTATGAAAAGTAGCTTAAATTCTTGTATTACGGATATCAGAACCAAGAGTGGAATACACAAATATACTACGTAGGCAGATAACCCATAAGAAGTAGTAAAAATTACAGCCCAAATAATAAATTATCATTCAACCTTTACATCAAAACCATAAACGATCCTTCAATTTAATCCTTAATGTCGTTACTATTAAATAAATTTCTTCTCTCAAGCACATTAAGGCCCTTTACCGTCGTTTTATTTTATTCCCTACATTTGCTTCAATTAAAAAGAGATTAAGCTTCATATAAGCCAAGACAGAATGTCAATACCGAATAAGATCATCAAACTCGAAACTTGCATTTGACATCAATAAAACTTTGGACATAAAAGCCTTTTAACAAGCTCGAACCAATACCGGGGTAATGAACTCGATAACTAATATAAAAGTGCTATTAATTCATACACTTGACAAGACAAATGAAATTGTACCAAGTCTCCGTGTACCTACTTTGATAAACTTGGCTTTACATATACGATCAATGGCAAAGTAGAAGAAGGCAACTTGGTAAACAATATAATTACGTGGAAACACAACAGAAAGACATTTGAGAAAATGTATGTGTTTTATGTTTAGACACAATTTCGTGTTTCGGGATATGATACAAAACAGGTTTATTATTCACTGAGCAAAGTTAATTGGGGACACCTTTATACTAAACTATACACTAGTATCTATTTGGATGATATTTTTCATTTAACAACTACGATGCGCATGAAAAGTATTACGATCGAAAAAAGAAACATTTTCAAACGCTTTATTAATTTATAATTTGTGTTAAATTAGTGTTTCAAATCACTACATAGTATAAAACAAATTCGCTTCCTTTGTCTGCATGTATGCTTAAAAATCTTTAAAACTATAGAGGGATTCAGGAGGAAGGTTTTTATGTATTTATACCGGATGCGAAGCGATTGCGGGTCACCAGTTGATTATATAATAGTCAGCCTAAAGGCAGCCACTGCGTATTAATTTGGCAAATTAACCCCTTAAGTTTCATAAGTATACAACACACTTATTGAACTAACTCATCTTAATATCCACCTACCAGTACTCCACTGTGCTTCAAACCTCCGACATTATAAAGTCTACAAAGGAACTTAAACTATCCCTTTTTTGTTCGTCTCAAAGGCAATGCTCCGGCAAGGAAAAAAGACTCGCTCGGCCTACGAACGTTGTTGTGATGGTCAGTGCCTCATGCAAAACAAAAATAAAGGAGTCCGAACAGGTCGTGGTCAGACCAGTTGGGCGACTTTAACCACTTTTCCGATCCCTTCCCACGACAAATGTACTTCACAACCCAACCTTACCACCTACAACTCTAATCCTTAACGATAGAGGCTACTTTCGCTTGGTTTTCAGTTTAGGAGTGTCCGGATAAGGTTGTAATAAAGTTGGGCTATGATTTAAAGGCGTTTCGATTTCTTTAGGAATTCGGCTGTCCGGACCACGGCTGTATATGGAGTTATGGGCTCTCTATGATATCTGTGTCAGTAGTTTAAGTTGATGGTGCTCTTGATGATATAATAGACTTTGATCTAATTCCTTATGTTATAATTTAGTTTTTACTGCAAATATTGATGTTTCATGATACTGGTATAGGTGGGAAACAATTTCATACGATGTTAGATGCTTGCAACGTCTTGTGCTTAGTTATTATGTTTATCTTCGTGATATGTGAGTGAGTTCAATCCAACAGAGTCTTACAAGAAGTAAATTTATTCAATAACAACCCAACAATAAAACGAAAGCGACTTAATTTAAATACTTATTTGTTAAAGTTGCATAAGCAAGCCATAATAAATTATCAAGTGAGAATTCATGAGCCTCATAAAGACTCTTATTCTTATTCTAATTAGGAAGCCGCATAAATAAGTAGTATTGTATAACAAATATAAGAAATTAGAGTAAGTACAATACAACGAACATACACATAACGAAGTACGAACATACATATGGCAAATAGCTTTCCGATTTCTTTATCCGATAATACAGGGCGCAAAACCAGCTATAGCTATTATATAAATTTAGTAATGGATATGTGTACTTGTCATAAAGAATTTATGGTCAAAGGTGATAGTCTTGCTTTTGTAATATTAGCTCAATTCTAAGATTTATACATTGAAATTCGAATGTAATCAAAATAGAATGTATGAACTAAATAAATTATATAAACGTCTTATGTTAACTTCTTCACGATTTCTGCATATCAAATACGTGTCGACCGATTCCAAACCTTGATTTAAAAACATACTCATATAATAATATAACATTACAAATAGTTGAATATGTAATGTTCATGGCTGCGTAAAACGTTTAAAACATACGAATCGTTAGTGATTATCGCAATCTCAGCGATTAAAATAATCATGAGTAGCAGAGTAGCTGTTAACCTACATATATATTATAACCTATTTGAGCATGCATCATCGACCGTGAATCATTTTTTAATATAACATCCGATGAGAACTATTTGAGCTATCCGAGCTCAAAAGATACTCATATTATTGATTATTGTATATTTTTTTTTAGTTTTACACTGTAGAGTGTAGATTTTATAGACTGTAGTAAACAAGAAAACTTGACAATAATAATTATTGTAATGTTTGAACTAGAAAGTACAATTTATGAGCATATACATAATGCTAGTAAATAGGTATTTTAGCGTAATTGAACTTGATAATAGTCCTTGACATTTGACCTAGGGTCAAATTAGTCTATTATTATCAAGGATTACGCGTCAATAAATTGCATCAAATATGTGAAGTAAATGAAAAACTTCATAATAAAACCAGACTAGTTTATTTTAGTGATGTACTTAACATAACACAACAAACGTGATGAGTTCCCGACAGAATGCTATTTAAAAAGTATATAAGTAAGTCCAAAGAACACGAAGCCTTCGCGTTCCAAAATAACCCTATTATATGAGACGAGAAAAACGTACACTTATAAATAACAAGACATCAACCGACGGTGCACTAACCAGACATTCTTTCAAGGCCAACAAAAAGACCAGAAAACATATGGATTATAAAGAGACTAAAGTCGACCAGTTTGCCGGGATCCCCTGGCCTGGTCGACTTCCTTTATTTCGCCTTTGAAACACGAGGAACGTGGGCCGTGAGAGGTCAAGCTTAACTGGTGGCTTTTGTTACCAGTGGAGTGAGAGCTCGCAGGTTCGTTTTCCTCGTTCTTTGAGGGTCTCAACTTAGTGTATGCTAAAGGGCAAGGCAGGTCTAGCATGGCTGGTGGTGCAGTCACCCCAGAGGTGCGAGTGCAGTGACCATGGACAAGAATAGCGCATATACCTGCGTCCGCGCAGGCTGTATACCTATGACGTCAGAGTTGTACTCGATTTATGAGTACGAGTTTAAGACACGAATGCCGGGCTAAAAAAACGTAATGACCGAGATGGGAATATTTTCGCAGGACTTTTTTTGGTAGGTGTTTAAGAGTTTTAATCATCATAGTTCATGTTGACTAGTCTATGTGTAATAATATTCATAAATCTCGTCATTGACATTTTGTTAGCATAAGAACGAACATCTTGAACACTTGTACTTTATTTTATTAATTTTAATATAGAAAAGACGCACGATAATCCTTTGACCACCTGAAGCTAAAAAATATAAGAAATGTGGTTAGTGCGGTTTTTAGAATAAACTTCACATAACAGAGTAAGTTAAATCTTTCTTTTACGTGGCATAAAACCTTAATACAGAGCTCCTAAATATTTAAAACACCTTACAAAAATACCTAACCCTTCAAAATCCAGAGTTAAATGAAGCGTGATATTCTCTAAAATTCGGCGCTACTAAAACAGCCGTTATAATAGCAACATAGGAGCAAAAGCACTTAAATGTTAAATACGCACTTACACCCTTTTACGGTGGCGTCCTTTTAAAAAGGTATTTAATGTAGTCGAGACCGCGTCTCAGACGTTATCTGCCACTTGTTACGGAGTGAGTTGTTCGTAAGTAAACTGGGATAAGTACGAAATGTTACACTTTGATATGGCGGCAACTAGGGTTGGCAAGACTGGTGACATTATTTTTTTTTCTATCGTAGGTGTAGTTAACAAAAGAGGGTAGATAAGAATACTTTATTAATTTAAAAGAACTGGCCAGTCTTGGCCTTAGATAGGAGCAGTGAATGATAGAGGAATAAAAAAATTACAAGGTCAAATAAATATAATATCCTCTACCTTTTTGGAAGCGTGACAGCTTGGCAGACGTAATACTTTAGACTTTGAACCGTCCTTATGTCCTTGGCATAAATGTTAATATCGAACTAGCAAGTGTCATTCGTAGACTAAATATTATGACCTTTATTTAATTAAGTAGCAAATCTGTTACACAGTTAGTTGTCCATTATTTTACTACTCAATGGACTAGTGTCCATATACCAATTTATTTAATAGTTCTACTAAAAATCTCGTGAAATTCAAGCTTTTTTTAAATTATACCACATTATTGGTAACCCTATCCACCTGACGTCACATAATTTATCGCCCTACGAAATTAACCTTAGGGCGTCGCAGAGATTTATATGAAGGAAACGAGGTAAGTATTTTTTATGTCCAATTTGATTCAGACAGCTAAATCCGAAGAAATCTTGAGAATCAGATCAATGAAAGTCTTAATGATGTCTTCCGGCACGTTGAAAGGATTTTTTGGATGGGGCCTGTCATTATACATACAATGTTCAGTCTAAAGCATGTTAGAAATAAGGGTGGGGTCCTATTAGACGAACAGTGAGCGTCTTTTTGGCCACCGAATCGTTCTGTAGCGCTACCATGAGTTTAAAAGTGACAGACTCGATATCGCCTATGTAAAAAATGTCTATGAAAGAATGTACAGCGCCCCTAGCGGTAACGCTAAGAACTAAAATCGGTAGTATAAAAAAAATTCGAAAGGTTTTTGACGTACGTAAGTTTTCGATAGCTAACTCATGGTACCGCTACAGGTTAAGGATTATAACGTGACAGAAACCGTGACAAAATAACTTCAAACTAACTACTGGTGTTATTTATATTGTGTTTCAAAGAAACAGCGGAATCGCGAGCTTTTCTAAAAGGGTACCTACATTCTTAATATACAATCATTAAACAATATATTACAACGCTAACTTTTCTACCATGTAAGGGTAAACTAGGCACTTCTAAAAATAAATCTAAGATATTACATAATCCAACCGTGCGTCTCAAAAACACAGCCCTTCCTCGAATTCTGAGAAAAAGCTATTAAAACTCGATCTAGACCTATACTTTCTTATTCCAATTTAACTTTAAAGAACCGACCTAAAGTCTTATAAGAAAAATCTTATTTGCAAACGGGAAGCAGTTACTAACCCATGAAAGTTCACTCATTATGGATGAAAAATATTTCCAACTAACCGTTGAGGTGTACCGAATTATTTCGAGCTTTTCATTTTCGGTAGAGTGAAACGTGGTTTTGTTTGTTTTTCACTTCTTTGTCTGCTAGGTAAGCAAGCCTAATTATACGACTCTATAAAAGCGGATTCTCTTTAATATTTTAATAACGAGCTCAGGATCCGTTTAAGATTTATAGCTGAGAAGCTTTCCATCCGCTACTACATACGCGTCATCTTTTGCTCAACACATTACTCTAGCGATGTTGGCTAAAAAGTAGCCATGTCATTCATTTATATCGATCTATACTATGTAATTTAATGTAAATCAGTTAGTAAATTTTGGCGAGCAAGCGCGGCAGTCAAGGCAAACAGGTCATTTTCTTTCGAACATATTCATCATCATCTCCGCGTTTTCCCGGTTGCATCCTTGCGGAGCCCGGGGTCCGCTTTCCTACTCCTATCTCTCCACTTCGCACGGTCTTCGGCATCCTTCACGGAGAGTTTGTTTGTTTTTTTACTTTCGAACATATTATTAAACAGTAATAAACTACATTAACATCACAACAAAGAAGTAAACACTTATATTTCTTGCCGTTTGCGCATTTATTTGGCTCCAGGAAGGCTCTTTGATATAGACTTATATGAAAGATAAAAAGAACAACATATATGTATACACTTAGAGGACAATTTTAAATGACAATCAAGTATTCCTATCTCAGAAGCGAACATGGAGAATGGACGAATTTGAATTACAAAAAGTCAAAGTTAACCTAAGCTTTTGAATTTTAAGTTGATTTACATATACAAATGAGTCATCTGTCGGTTCGTTACGGTCTATAAGCAAGATATGCAGGGTTGTCGTGTTAAGTTAGTATGTGGTAGGTGGTTTTCTCAGAATGTCTTGAGTTTCTAAGTAAAAGGGCCAAGTAGCACCATTGTGGATATTAAATTAAAAATTTGTCAGAACTTATAGACCTTCCACCAGAGGATAGATGCGTAAGTAGATTAACTAAGTATGTTTTTGAAGAAAATTTAAAGTTACACTTAGAATTCTTAAAAACGCTAATTGTTATTATTATTTTTAAGAACACGATACTTCGAGACAATTTAGATATTTTGTTCGACTTGACGGCGGCACTATCGTGCGTCTACCTAGATCACAATAACTACGGTAAAAAGTAATTTTATTTAAAAATTTAAGAAAATGCTTTATTAATATCGTTCATTGTTACGCGTAACTTTTCCGACGACACCGGCAACCCTACGAAACCACATTTATTAACGAACACGGCTTCCTAACTAAAATACCTATTGATGTCGCATCCATCGCTGCTTTATCTCCACACCGATCCGATAAACACAATAGTAAACGTGTAATGTAAATCAAACCTCACGTCCGAACATCAGGACCCATCATTATGCTAGTCAAGTGAGATCGAACGAAATAAAATATAAAATAAAACCGTCAAATTCGGGTATTAGCATTATTTAGCATACGGATGAATGACCGGAAACAGTTTGTTAGTACAATAGATTTCTGGAAACGCAATCGGAAACAGGGCTGGTCCATTTCCTAAAATAATGATGATTGATGCGGCGGCCATTTTGTATAAGATTCGTTTCGATTTAGCCCGGAAATCTACACTTTGTAAGCGTTCTGCTGTTAGAGGTAAGATTGAAGCGATATGGAAATTGAAGGAACTCAACATTTGTAGTAAAAAGGCAATATGCTAAATCGTTAATTGTAATTCCTAAACCAAAAAGAACATCGATACTAATATCTTATCTGAGAAGTTTGTTAGTTGAACGCACTTATCTCAGGAACTACTTGTTCAAATTGAAAAATTATTTTTGTGTTGGATTAGACCATTTATCAAGGCTTCACAAATCAAATCACAATGTGACCAATTGAAGCAAAGAAACAATGAAAATGTTAAAAACGGGGGAAAACGCGGACAAAGTCGCTCGCACAGCTAGTCTGTAATAATGACATTTATTTGCGCCGCTCCCATGTCAACAATACCAAATAAACTCCTCAGAAATTTCGTTAATTTTATGTAAAACCTTTACGAAAAAAGGGCAGAATTAAAAAGATAAAGATCCGGAGCAATTAAAATTCAAATATTTTGTAAACACAATCTCCCATTCCAGACCTATCTCTAATCCTCAAGGACGCGCAGTCTTGAATAATTAACCACTTGTTTAAAATCATTTTGTGAATTCCAGAGTCTTGCCATTGAAACTCGCGAATCTTAAAACCCGTTTCATAATGAATTGATTAATGTTTCAATTTGGTACTGAGAACTCGGCGTTAGTGGTATTTCGATTCGATTTCAATTGCGAAGAAATTGCATACAAGTTGAAACGAAAATTAGAATAAAAATACAAAATATTTTATACCAAAATAGTTGTTTATTCATGTGATACGATTATTCGAGGAAACCTGCACACATCTATACTAATATTATAAAGCTGAAGAGTTTGTTTGTTTGTTTGATTGTTTGTTTGTTTGTTTGTTTGTTTGAACGCGCTAATCTCAGGAACTACTGGTTCGATTTGAAAAAATCTTTTTGCGTTGTATAGACCATTTATCGAGGAAGGCTTTAGGCTATATAACATCACGCTGCGACCAATAGGAGCAAAGATACAATGGAAAATGTGTAAAAAACGGGGAAAACGCGAACGAAGTCGCTGGCACAGCTAGTAGGAAATAAATTCCAAGGATGTGTATTCGACCAACCAGCACTTGGCCAGCTGATGATGATGATAATACTTCTTTAGAGATAAATAGAATAAAAGTAACCCAGTCGAAACTTCGTTCTTAAATGGCAAAATTTTTCCTACTTTTAAACTAGTTTTAACACCTATAAAATTACTTATACATTTTATGCAATACAAAATCATTTCCATACTTTTGACTCTAAAAATATACCTTATCAAGTGTCTTTAAAACGTCACTGTTTTGATATGAGCATGGATATCGATTTGCCATTCCAAATCTCGATTTCATTTCCTCAAACCATTAGCCAGAACCATTAACGTCGTCAGACTTCTTATCAGGCGCATCCGATGACTCAATACTAATGTGGTACTACTTATTTATTGTCTTGCGGCGTTAATAGTTCGTATATCATCGGTCACATTTATCATTAGGTTGATTTCACCTGGCACTGTTTAGGTATATACGTAAAATTAGTGCGTACGTGCATCACTTCCGAACTATGTACTAGTTACTACTGCAAGAAATTGGCTGATAATTTCTTTTTAGGGCAAGAAACGACACCCTTAGAGATTATTCATGCCTGTCTGTTTGCCCATCCGTATGTCAAAGCCTCTTTTTTCCGAAACTATAATATGTGTTAGTTATAACATACATTTGTGTAAAATATATTTTTACGAAAAATAAATATGTAGCAGTCAGGTAGTATACTCGTAAATAAAGAAAACATATAAAGGGGATTTGGGAAAAGCAATTTTAGTTAAAATCAATGGGTATTTACGCACCAATGGATTTATAAGTAAATTTAAATACGAGTTCGTTGGTCAGTTTTACTTTTTTATTCATTGTTAGCTTAACTCTGTGTGGTCCGCCGTTTCGTTTAAGACCTTGAAGGGGAACATAACTACCAAGGTGGTCTGACCTATATTTTTTAGGTTTCAAGTGTCTAACACCTAACCTAAAATCTTGTATGAACATACCTCCCAATACATGCGTCCGTTCCGTGTATTCATTACAAACTAAAGAGTATATTTAGCCGTAGAGCTCCATTCACAACTGCGTACCATAGACATAAGTACACACGTACGGACAGATCTATATCTAGATATATGTGCTTACGTGAGGGAACGCACGTTTGTTACTATGGTACTGAAACTCGAGAGTTTGTACGACTTCTTTAATCTTATCCGCCGTGAACTTGAATGTTCGAATTGTCTAAGGAAATTGAAATAATCTTCTTCATCCAATAATAAATCTTCATATTCTAAACAGAAAATGTTGATGACAGAATATAAAGTTTTTATGCTCTGGCTGACTGATGAGATGATGTTTATAAGTAAAATACCTATGATGTAGAATTCCGGTCGTCTTTTGTATTGTAAGGAGAATTACACAATTTAGGTTTGTAATAACGTTTTGGCAACGTGATTGCGTTTAAACTAATAAATAACGAGCATTACAAAGTAAATTTAACATAAAAATTTAATTTTAAACGTTCGTAATTTTTCTTATCCAACCAAAAGGGAACAAAGAACTCGCCTAGTCCAGTACATCAACAAAAAATAACCCACCGTTGATTAATAATCCACAGGGTACGCCAGGATAAAAAAAAATCAAAAAATATGACACGTCACGTCAACTCGGGTCCCGAATCAAGGCTCTATTCAGTGACAATAGCACTTTCAACGGACCGCAACGAAATGATCCGTATCTCGTGAGAAATTGAGTTCACTTTCGTCTTTACACACCCACCTACCCTATAAAGAGTTTGAGGCTTTATTTACTGGTGCTCAAGGTGTATATTTAGTTGCTTTGTGTCGGAAGGAATTCCAAGATGGCGGAGAAAGGATGCGTTGTATAAAAAATACGGTTGGCCGCGCGCGGGCGGCATTCAATGGTTCCTGAGACGGTTTGTCAAAATTTAGCCTCATGATCTGTTGTAGCGGAAAATAACGGGCGGTCGCACGGAAATTCAGTGGTCAGCTTTGCAGAAGTATGAAGTCACCCCAAACGTATACCTACTGGTACAATTCGGAACAGTTGATTCAATTTGAAACGTAAAGCTTTCAACTGAAGTGCTATTTCGTTACGACAATATTGTAGTCGATTACGTATTTATTTCTCTATCATTGCACTTGACATATACACCGCAAAGATGAGCAATATACCTATGGCCTTTAGTTTACCTATAAATGCTAATTTCTAACGTACCTACAAATGTTTCTTTGAAGGTTTTTTTTAATTCATCCTATCAGGGAAAGGCAAAGATATCTAGAACGTACAGCCATGTCTTTGGTGTTTCTTTGAACGTAATTTGCGTGTGAAGACATTTTAGGCATTAGGCACTAGTTACGCAACGTTTTTTTTCTATATCCAAGTGCGCTAAATGAATTATAATGGATAATTTTATGATTAAAAAGTTTATACATCGCTAGAAACGTGAGATCAGCTGTGTCTTTGTTTACCCGTTTTACGTAATGTTGAATTGTAATTAGTTCCTAGTTACTTTTATGCATGCAGGTAAATGTTTCTTAGCCTCTATATCATGTTAATTGCGTTTGATTTATTCCTTTAAAGTAGTGATCGAAGTATTCTTGTTGCACGGCTCCAGTAATTTTCCAAATAGGCCACTGTTACAGATTCCATAAGAATTATACAACTATATTGCATAATTTTCACATAACACATAAATAATATAATAAGTAAATTTTTCATACTCACTCAATATTACAAGTTCGAAATATTATAAATTCAAAAGTCTGTATGTCGCGCTCTTAAGCCTAAACTACTGAATCGATTTGAATTTAATTTTGTACACAAATATCTTCAGGCAAGATAAAGGATACGATGAAATTGAAATTAGAAATTGCAAAGGTAATAAAAGGTACATACCTTTTATTACCTTTGCAACAAGGATTCAATGTCCAACGCGAAAGATACTTAGCCGGTAAATACATAGATTTTGACAATCTAAATGAAAGTCAAAGTCCGTACCATAGGTGGCCTAGGTCATAAAAGTGGCACGTTTGCGCAACACGTATTATATATGATGACATAGTATAAAACGTCTGTTGTTGGGTCAACTGAGAAATTAGAACGGCTATTGACGTAATTCTAATGTTATTAAACATGGCCAGCACTGTACGTGAGCACTGAATTCTGTAATGTAAGGTAAGGTAATGTGCATTCTCGACGTTTTAAACCCATTATCTATAGGTCTGAAGCTATACGATACTTTAAATTTGAGTATATCATTTGCATCTACTTTAAAAATGTGATTTTTTTAGTAAGTATTTAAGAGTGTGCGACATTACGATTATAGTTTATGATATTCATTTTAAGGGATAATTGACCCGCCCTGGCTTCGCTCAGTTGAAATTCTGATACTACTAAGTTTGGGCACTATATTGTACAAGTACATACAAATCATCCTCTTGAATCACTCTACCTACAATTTAAAACTTTAAAAGAAACCGCATTAAAATTCCTCGAGTTATAAAGATTAAGCATACACCCTATGCATGCTTAGATCTTATGGACATACAGCGGAAAGCGACTTTTAAAACGATGTAGTGGTAAGTTACATTATTATTTATAGCACAGCTAAGTATTTCCTCAATAGACAGTCGCCCTAACGTGCACGTGTTAATATAATAATAAGGTCGTCTGCCAGTAATAATTGCGCAAGTGAAAATAGCCTTTATTAAAAGGTGATATTGAAACTAATTGCTTAAGCCTCAGTAATAAGCTGGCTTTGTTATTGAAATCTGAACCGTCCCAGTGACACATATACATATATAGATTATGTGAGACGAAACATAATATGGGTATCTGTTTTACATAGCTAGGTATTTAAGCCACCTTTTTACTAACTAATTTGAATTTTAGGAAATCACAGGTGTATAGAGTAATGTGTTGAAATGAATTGAAAAGAGATATTATTTTTTTAACAAAAATAAGTACCAACTTATTTATCACAGCCATATTTCGACCAATAAATCAAAAAGTGATTGAATAAAACTTGACCAAGAAATGAATACAAGTAAAAGTACTTATTGTTTTCTAAACTTAATCAAACGTAATATCTACAGAAAAAAAGGGACATTCATTCGGTCAAAACGTCGAAAAACTTAATAAATGTCTACGAGCCTAATTGAAATGATAAGCTGATAATAATATTCGCTATATTAAGTGGGTCCCAAATTTAAATGATTCCAAAAATGTTTTAAAATTAAAGCGACGCTGTCAAATACAATAATTTAGGCAATAATCGTCCTTTCTCACACTAAAGTGTAAACAGTATTCTAAATAGTGGGAATGCCAATTGATTTACCGTATACCTAATACATTAAGTTATAATCTAACTCTCATAGTCAATATAAATGATAATTTCCTATAACTTCACGTCAACAGAACCGGTAGTTTACTATCGCTTGCCAATACGGAACGACCATATATTGAAGGTATACCTTATTCTAGACTGAGACGGAAGTCAATACCTTGACCAAGCTAAAACGGTTATCTGACTAAGGACTAATGATAAGCGTTTATAGGATAAATAGTATAAAGGATAGGTATACATACAACTAATCCTTTGATAACCGCATTGATTTGCAAGATCAGGGGGCCTATAACGACCTCTTCAGCATCGACTTACTGCGTGTTTCTGTAGCGCTACCATGAGTTTAAAAGTTACGGACTCGATATCGCCTACGTAAATATGTCTATGAAAAACTTGTACAGCGCCTCTGGTGGTTACACTAAGAACTAAAATCGGTCGTATGAAAAAAACAACTCGATAGGTTTTAACTCATGATACCGCTACTGGTACACTTAGTGGTGCGCTATGGTTGTGGAATCATACAGACTGATATAACCTCCATCATCTATGTGAATTTTATTAATTTTAAAGAGGAAGTGTAGTAATAACAGCTCTTTATCAAATAGCTACCGATGCCCATTTTAAAAATGATTGCAGTTAAGAGGTCGTAATACGCCCCCAGATGCCAATCGCTTTAGTGTTACAGATGATTCTTGCTGTTGTGAAAAAGTGCTCATTTTCTGCATAAAGTTATTTAATTTTTTTTACTGAAGAAATATGGCGGTATAAAGTTCTTCGGATCAGCTGGTTTTAGATGACACTTTGCATTTCCTTACAGATCTTTCAATACAAAAATCTCAATGACAAGTGAAATTTACATTGCAACTATGTTTGCGAGTTCGGAAACCTTATTTTTCATGTGTCTCTTTCTCGCAAGCGGAGCCGCGGGCGGAGTGAAAGGGACACAGCATTGTTATCAATGCGTTATATCGTTTATCAGCGACTTTGTTGCGAAATGCATTGTCCGCGTGGGTATTGTGTGGATGCGAACGAGCCGACTGAATATAATATTATGCAACGTCATTTTCTCGAGAGATTTTTATATATTTAACTAGTGACCCGTCCTAGTGAAAAAGGTGAAATTAACATAAAAACCCCATCTTTAACGATCTATTGAAAAAAAACGCATCAAAATCCGTTGCGTAGTTTTTAAGATTTAAGCATATACTCGTACTTGTTTTATACTATTTAGTGACTAGAGTTTGTATAAGATATCTGGACGTCGGTAGTAAGCTTGACTATGAGTTCTTCTGAGTTTTCTTTTCCTAACTTACTCACTCTCTATTCATCTTTCGAGTCTATAGTTAAAATATATACCATTATTCTGACACCATGTTTGAAGAAGGAAAATAATGCATCTATGTACACTAGAGCACTTTACCTAACAAGTCCTGCGCATTAAATGTTTTGGTGGTGCTGCGACCACTTTTGGGTTCCGTAGTTATACCAACTTTTCGCCAGGCGCCGGTGAGCCTGACTTCCTTCGAATAAGGGTAGTACGGCTTTAGCGTTGAAATAAAGGGTAGCGGTACCCTAGTTGCTGTGTCGGACTCCTAGACGACTTGACTTCCCTAATTAGGTACGCGTTACCTCTTAACCAACTTAATATACGTATATATTGTATTTAATTACATACCATCGTCACACCATTCGATACACACAATCTGCAGTCGCTCTCACGTGCCCTGCATTGTGCGGGTTGCATAATACTGTTATACCTAGGTGACTAACTCGGTGCAAATGCTAACTGTGATGGCGTTCAATAACATTGACATTAACGGGAATGTCTATAGGATCCTGTGGTTATCTAATTGTTGTGATGATTAATGGATTCACTGCGATTGTGAAGGGTTGAAGTAATATTGATAGATAGGGACTAAACCTACTGCAGAAGTTTGGGTCGTGAATAATTATGTACGTTTCTTAGATATACCCATACATTTAAATGAACAACACTCACATATAAGCAGTTGAACTTTCAAGTAGTTTCCAGGATAATTCTGCTTACCTGTAAAGAAATAAATACTATTAAAGCACTCGGTACTAAATAATGAATGTATTGTACAATCGTTCGCAAAGGGATAAGCTAATAAAAAAATATATAGTTTCAAGAGTTTTAAATCCTAACTATGTAAGGGACCTTAAAACAATTAACCCAGTCAAGCAGTGAATGGCGGAAACAACAAAATGATGGCCGGAAATGGCTGAAATCAATAACATACCCAACTGAATTTATTTATGTGTACCCAGCGTAGTAAAAGTTAATCCTGGCCGCAATGCAACACGAATCCTTTTCCAAATTAAAAGAAAACAAACATGTGTCAACGCGAACCTTCTTTAAAAGAGATGGGTTTTCCACCAACTTTTCAATTTCCCATGTGGTATCCCGACCCGAGGTTCTTAATCCGTGTAAAGGCCGTAGCACACATATCAACTTAGATCTATACACGGAATGTAAACGTATCAACTGTGGCTTTCATTGTTCTTTGTATGAAACTCCTTACTGCAGCGCTAACTAATCGGAATCGTAGCGTAATCGCCTCGCTTCCAGATGCTACGATACGAAGACGATCCTTTTCCGAGTTTCTTTTTCTAACTGACTTACGATGATGGCTTGGAGTAGCCTTGTCATCATCACCGGGCTTGCGGGGGAGCGGATGGCTCTCACCCCTAGACCCTTTCCGAGTTGATATGTGTGCTACTACCTTACTGCACTATGTGGGCCCGAAGGATATTCACTGGAACCACCCATTCGCAGGCTTAAGGCTTAGATAGAACAGGCTCGGATTTAGTAGGATTAGCGGCAAAAATGTCGCACTTTGTTTACGATGAGTAATTTGCTTTTGTTAACGTTGTGGCGACGAGTGTACGTACAGTCGAAACCACTGAATTCTGACCTCTTTTGGGGATACATAATCGGTTTTAAACAACAAAGATACTTAATTTGTGTGTCGATTTGTTAAAATCTTTATGTATGCTCTACTTAAAACGTTTTAACTCGACTCGACTATTAGTAGTTAGAGTCAATGAACCAAAAATTAACGAAATCGGAGCTGTTTCTCAGGACTCCCGCTTTATGGACTATGATATTATTATAATAGACTATAACGACTGTCGAGTCATCAAGTGCCTAATAAAATTATAACAAGCTCGCTACTCATGAAATGTGTCATCAAGCATAGATGTATTTAGATGGTTTGGTAAAATTAGCCTATCAAACGTCAGGAAGGAAGGATTGAGTTTATTCGGTTGTACAAGCCGTGCTCTTAAATCGGATTCAAATTCGGATATGTTGCTCCGTAACAGAGACCGTTTCTGCTCCGTAACCAAGACCGTTTCTGACGATTGCGAATACGAGGAGGTCAGTTTTTTGCATTACCATGTGTGTTACAGATGTTTCCAGTAAAAAGTTTTATGAGTTTAACATATTATATGCATCGAACACATAAAATTTAGAACACAAACATAAAGTCTTCCCGATGGACACTTTTTTCAAGGGAAGAGCATTCATGCTATAGTTTTGAAAGACGATGATATTTTTTTTGTGTACAGATCTAAACCACGTAGACGCAGGTTTTCTTTTCTTATTTATAAAAATCGATCGGGGTTTATTGGTGCGACCATAAATTTATTGGTCGGTGGTATATTTTTTTGTACATACTGTTAGAAGTTTTTTTTTCTTAAATGATATAGGATGATGGCCTGGAATACTTTTAAAAGTTTGTAACTAATTATTCTATTTTATTACCACAGTAATTTCCCGGAAAACAATAATGCAATTAGCAACACCCTAGCGCCGCTAAACAGCTGTTCACAACGCACAAACATACACGTTAATTATGTACAAACATCATAAAGGTATTGATTTCAACGGCTTCCGCAATAAAATAGCGGTTTGTTATTAATTTAATGGCTGGTATTAGTAAAGAACGCGTGGTGCAACCGATAAGGATTATTATGTTGTGTTCTCACGTGTTGGTTTTCGAAACGACCTATGTTTAAAAATGAAATTACGTACATTAAGTTATTTATCGAGTTTTGGGTAGAACACATTATGTTTTTTATAATAAAAAAAACAGGACTATGTGCTATAGGCGTTTTAGAGCGAGAGCTAACCGCTACCCCGCAAGTCCGGTGATGATGACAAGGCTAAGTAGTATTTTCTGCTCCTAATATTGCGTGTAAACCCATAAAGACTAATATATAAGGCTACTCCAAGCCATCGTCGTAGTGAAAATCGATTGTCAAATGTTTCGATCACTAGTTTTAGTCAGTTACGATGTTATCTACGGTATCTTTGTTTGCGCTTAACATTAATAAAGCTACAAAGAAGCTGAATACTACGAACACATGAAACAGAAGTGATAACAAGAAACTTAACACAACAGAGGATAATCCGGAGAGCATAGAATACTCTTCAAAGCAATTGCGCGTCTGAAACTAGCCAGAATATTCTTTAATCTGCCAGAAATGCCAGATTCGTTCTGGCAGCGGCATGTTACTAAGCCTCCCGTGCATAATAACTATACTATGTTGATAAGAAGACTTAAGCCATAGTAGAAGTAAACAAGTACGCTGACTCGATCCCTGAGCGATAGTAGCCGAAATATAATAGGGATGTTACTCTACTATTACATAGCTATCAAACCCGACTTTGCTTGGTAGGAATGATAAAACAAATTTTGCACTTATACATTTTCGTTTTTAATCCCTCTATATGTAAGTATATAAAAAAAACCTCATTAAATTACGTACTAGTATAAAATCCTCCTACATCCTTCTAACTAAAAAAACCGCTCAATATCCGCTGGGCAGTTTTAAAGATTTAACATACATGGACAGATAGAGAGAACACTTTTATGTCAAGCTAATTTCTTCGTTGGTCTATTGGTGGCAAAGGTTATCAGGACTAGGAGTCTAGGGTCTAGGGAAAGACTTAGGCTCCTTTACCTACTTTACTGTAAGGCAGTTGTTATTTTACGCGATGAACAACTCGGTGCAGACTGACGTACGGTCGTAAGCCAGTTCTCCATAGTATAATTCTGTCTGTGTCACGACCCGTACATACAGATAGTTTCAAAGACAACATACTGCTTCACGTATACTATGCTTAACTTTGACGTGCTTCCAAAGTAACGTGTATTTAAGTCGGGGTATTAATTATTAGTAAAGTGATTAATTACTGGAGAGATCCCCTTTTAGAATTAGCGCTTTGAAGTAGGTGAGATAGCTCGCTATAAATATAGTTCGGTGAGGGAATTCGGGAAGTGTTTGTTGTTCAGGATTTGGGGAATAAATTACATGTAATATGTGTTAATACGCTTCAATATTAGTTTATACTGAGATCGACTTAATATGATCATGGTTTCGAGCAATCCTTCAAGTCTAGAGATTTGCTGTTTCAAAAGATATCCGTCAATTTTGTAGGCGTCTAAGAAAGTTGAATCAACTAGTACGTAAGATCAGTTACTCTATATAATTCTGTATTACCAAGCTTGTAAGTGTGATACTTAATCAATAGGAGGAAGGCCAGCACCAGAAGATGCAATAAATTTCAGTGCGACATCGATATCAAATATAAATCAAAAATTTAATCCAAACTTCTCAACCGATTTGGATGAAATACAACAGGTCAAATCTTGAAGGTCAAATTAAAATAAGTTTTATTTCAAACTAGCATATAACGTGACTTTCCTATAGAGAATCGGTCAAAATAAAATATAGCCTATGCCCTTTCTAAGGCTCTAGACTGTATCTGTACCAAATTTCATATAAATCGGTTCAGTAATTTAGGTGTGATTTCGTAACACACGGACAGGCACACATTTACATTCGTTATTAATTAAATTAGTAAGGAAATAAGGATTAACAGTCCCAGCATACATCGATAACTTAGAACGGGGGCACATCCCTAATTTTAGCATTACAAAGCGAGGGTTGGTCTGTCAACGGGCATTGTTTAACGGAGACGTTATTTAAATATGCCGCCGGCTCTGGCCGCGTTATTTTTTCTCTTTTCACTCGAAACCCGTCCTCTGTCGCGATGCCACATGGTCGTCTACATTCCCAGTAATGTGGTTTTCTTCAGGCAAATTCTTAAGGTGTAAGAATTATTACGACGGTGGCTGGACGGTGATTATAGTTACTGGTTCATGCAATATAAGACTAGATGGTTGTACACGAAGCTTTTAAAAAAAGTTGTCAATTATCCTATTCTTATGTTTTAATTAAAGATCTATTAGACGTACAAATATAATTTGGATATAAAAGTTTGCAGTCATCACGTTTAAAGTGTGTGCAAAAACACATGCACTACAGTTCTCCGATTGCCTAATAATTTATAGATGAAGTAATGATTAATAAGTGCGTGTAAGAGCGTGGAAGTGTTACTGCTTCCAAATCAGGCTGACGTTGCTTGAACATAAAGAGGTAAACAATTTGCTAGCTGATCGAACTGTAAGGAGGTAGTTGGAGGCGTAAGTAGTAAGCACATCGCTTATCTGAGCAACATAACTTTGTTGGCAAGACTTTTCCAAGTCAAAATAGTCAGTAAAACGTCTCCAAACTCCCGACAAGAAAGGGAAATCAGTCTCAGACAGAACAAAGTGCTATCTAAATCGTCAACCCCATCCTTTGTTTCGTAACGAAATGACGCTAAATTTGTGGATTCAGCTCTTAGTCTATGTCACATGTAACTTTTGTTTCAGGAGCGATTTTCAACTTTAGCTTCAGTTCCAGTTAATTTTAGCTCAACCCTTTAGATACGGGCGCTATGTGTCATGTGAAGTCTTGCATGTGAAACGTATTCCACATATAATATGTAACTATAGACAAAACATATGTAGTCTAAAGACTGCTGATCACTAGACAGTACAAATTTGCAATCAGGTAAGTACTATTACATTACGGCGATCTGAAGCCTTTTCTAAAAAAGAATAACCAGTCGTAAATTAAATAAAAACGTCACAATCCAAGAAAAATCGGTACTACAATCAGGTGCAAATTACATATGTTCTAGTAATCGAAATAGCCAGAACAAACTAGTAAGAAAGTAAAACGAATTGAAGTTACAATTCGCACGAAATATAAAAGTTAAGGTTCTATCAAACAAAACTAACCCTGCAATGCATGCAATCCACAATCTAAGTGACCGTTCTCTCACTCTTTACAGTCTTAAGACTCAATTACAAAGCAACATGGTTAGACTCAAGTAGAGTCATAAATTTTAAGTAAACCACCGGGCATCCTCAAAGTGAACTAGCTTTTAAGACCCGTGTGCGATGTTTTTTCAGCAAGATTGCAGCTTGCTTCAGCCACTCTCAGGTAACTTGCTTTTGCAAGATAAGCGAATCAAGTTTAAGTACGCCATTTTTTTGAATAGGTCACCATCATGCTTTATGTCTGCACAAACAATGGATATTTTAGACACTCTCACGTACGTTTATCTGATACCTGTATCTTAAGTACTTGTGTTACAGTAGCTAAAGTACACAAGATACTTTGTTGTGTATAACCGATGTTAATGATTACCTGATGGTAAGCGTCGATGAGGTTAAACATACAGGCATAATAGAATTAATCCTGCCGCTTGAATAGATGCCGTTTCACGTTCCGGTATTATTCAAAAACCTTGCAGTGATGTACCTACGTAAACGAACAGTCCTGTGTCTCATGTGAATGGCAATCAATCAACTTTCTGTGATATTCGTCTAAAATTCATTTCCAGATTTTAACATCGACATCGTCACAGCGCATCACTAATTACCAAAAACCAGTCCCGTGTCTGGGGATCCCGTCTGCCTTATCTGCTAAGCCATAACCGACCCAATTCCCACGACATACGGTCCATTATAGAGATAAGCGTTGTCCCGCCCATTGTTCAAAGATACAGTTTATTTTGACAAAGCGGATGACACGCGCGTGCAGGCCTTATAACATATTATGCATAACTGTTACGTAATTATAATTTCATTACAAGGTTTTATAATGAGTGACACTGTCTGTTTTAAACTGCATGATGTAAGGTGTGATGACAACGTTAAGTTAGTCTTAAAAAATAATTATTGTGGGTCAATACGCAATGAAAGGAGTAGCAAATTCTGCCACTGACGATTTTAATGTAATAGAACTTACGCGTTTTAGAAATACTTTTAGTTTTATTTGTCTTTATGGGTCTACACGCGTTATTAGGAGTAGCAAATTACATAGCTACTTAGTGCTGGTTCGGGGGTGGATCAAGATATTCACAACCGCAATGGCAGACGAAGACGGGAGGCGCCAGTTCGCTCGCGACCACGATTGGTGTAACCCAGTCGAAACGTCGGGCAGTAAGTAGCTATGTAATTTGCTACTCCTAATAACGCGTGTAGACCCATAAAGACAAATATTTAGTGTAATGGAACGCGAAAGTCTAAAATCTTACTTTTAGTTTTATTAGTCTGTTGACTACCAACAACATTAGTTGTTGTTATGAGATTATATGATTGATGAATACATAATTTTTTGCTACTAATTTTACAGATCAATAAAACCATATTTCCTTATTTTTTCAGAACAGATAATGTAAACGAAATCCAATGACAAAATAAAAAAAAATGTCTGTAAGAATTATTTCCAAACAAAACAGACAACCCATTCCAACATGTCTTGCCAACGTTAAAACCACTTAATTTTCTGTTCATAAAATAATGAAGAAAATTTCTAACCCTTACGAGGGTTGGTCCTTTAGACCCGTCATGGACACCGTCTCGTCCCATGTCACACTCGACATATTGTGATTTAAATTCTGCAGTCCTTGCTCTTTGAATTTAGAGTGTTTTAGGGTTAGAAGGTAAGCGGACGGAATTATGCATTAATGTTGACTTGGCGACGGGAATTTTTAGACGCATTAAGTAAACACGTTAAGGGTTAGGGGTACGGGCAGGGCCGTATCTAGGGTAGGTTTAATTAAATTATATTATTTTTAAACTCATAGAAACTAAGCTAAGTCAAGAATAATTCAGGAATGTTATAAAGACCATTTTGAATTCTTCAAGTGTATGTGCTTCTTTCATTATAAATACGAGTATTCATCGAGTTTATAACTGTTTTTATACCTGATTTTAATTTTTTTTTAAATCACGCTTCATTTGAAGTTAAACAGACATAAGTTATTTTAGATAAATTTCGCTGTCAAAAATGTTACGTGACATCTCAACTGTCAGCGGGCATAGCGTTACTTCAAGACACTAAAACTCAGAGACAGGGCCGCAACGTAACCATAGAGTAATATTAAAATTTAATGACAATTCCGTCTTCTACCACGTCTATTTTTAATACCTACCAACCGTTGTAACATTTATATCACGGAAGCCAATTTGCAAGCAATTAAAATTTCACACAGACCTAATACCTACCAAGTATAATACAAACAGCAGTGCCCTATAATTACTCGTCAAATTACGTTCAAAAAGCCCCTGCATTTTCAGTATAACACGTCCCGTCTAAACGAATTTCAGGGGCCTTCATCACCCAGGACCATGGGAACCAGCTATTCCCCGTTTAATTATGACACAAACCTAATTTAGTAGCATAATGCGATATCGGAAGGTCGAAAATAATAGTCCGCTTTAGATGTTTTGATACTTATAAATTGCTGGGACGGAACCTTTCGAAAGCTCATATTTCTTAACTTACATGCTATCTGTCTTGTACTCTCAAGGGTCCATAGAAGTTTTCTTGGCCTAAAATAAAGTAGTTTAGATGGGAAATCTTAATAGGTACGTTCCCGTATGACGCCTACACAGTCGCAATGACATCGATTACTAATACATAAACATAGGTACAATCAACAGCATGTTAGGTGTAACACTGACAGTTCCATATTAACCCTCATTCCCATGATATAAGGACGGTACAAAACTCAAAGTATTAAGCTTTTGGGAGCTGTTGATAAAAAAAAATGCACAAATGTCTTAAACTTAAAAGCATTAGCCGCCATAATTTTAACCTTAAATTGACTTAATTTAAACATATTTCGACTTACATATTTTGAATAGATTTCATTGTTAAAATATTTACATGAAGGATTTTTGATCCCTTGGAAACACACCGGAAGACTTGATGAGTTCAACAGCTATTGCAACCAAAAAAAAACATTACACGTTTTCAAATTGCGACATGCATTTTATTTGTAATAGAATAAAAGAAAGAACGAATTTAATTCTGAGCATTAAGGTAAAAACAGTATAGAAATGATACATAGAAATATACATTCTAGTTTCAGGTGGGAGACGTTTTGTCGACCGGTTGTTGTTACCACCATACAGTTGCGTAAAACCCGCCAAGTGACTCTGGCCTCTCTCGGTCAGGTCGCGTTCCGGGATCAGCACTGTACGAACCGGAGCCAGGGGGGACCATTTTTGCGGCAAGCGCCGGACCAGTGGAGTCTTAGTGGCGGCATTGTGCGGGTCAGCCCGCCGGCCTGGGAGACCCGTAGAAACGGGGGCCCTTCCGTCCAGCGGACTGGCCAACTCGGACCCGCACAGCTTAATATCAATGCGAGACTCCACGCCTTGTCTCGTTGTTGCCGCAGCAGTGGTCTCCTCTTTAAGCGGGCTTTCAGGGTGAGTGCGACAGGCTCAATATGGTCTATTGTGCCTGTCGACCTCATTTTTGGATCTCACTACCGCTTTCTATCAGGTGGAGTAAGGTCATCTTGTTAGCTTATTATAAAAAAAAAAGGCTTATCATTGCAAAGGCTTTAAGACAGCGGTCAAGCCACGGACTATGCAGTCAAGCAATACACAAATGAGTGTTTCGTAACCTTTTTGTACACAATAACAGATAATATCGAAAGGCACACACGTGATTTGATACGAATACGAAGGGAGAAGCTCATTTTGAACGCGCTTAGTATCTCGGGTATGAGAATTAATTTCCCCGAGTTTCCATTCAATACACGGTAATGTTGAAGTAATCATTTTTCTATTGACCGTGCGCGGTACAGAATTGGTCGTTAATAGAGATTCTGTTTCTAAGGATGTATATGTTTTGTATATAATCATTTTTGGAATAAGAAGGATTCGGATAGGGATCTAGTTGTTAAGGTGAGAGAACACCAATTCAAACCTTGCCATGTACTAATGTGTTTTCAAATATAGATTTTAGGTGTGCGTTCATATATACGTAGCATCTGAGCCGTCAAATGTTCAAATGTATTCGCGGGGCAAACTAGTACTTTGCGGTATTGAAACTGACCTACAGTATCTACATAAAATGATGGCTTGGAGTAGCCTCGTCATCATCACCGGACTTGCGGGGGAGCGGATGGCTCTCAAATGGTACCTAGATTAAAGTGTGTATGAAGATATAAAATGTATGCATCTACATAGATATAAATGTACCAGCATAATAGGTAAGCGTAAACTATTAAATTGAAAGCCCGCATTTAGGTTTAATTAACTTATAGTTGAGCTTCGTCCGACCAATCAAGGCTTTGACAACGTCACCATGACAGTGACGTAATTATTGTGTGCGACGTGATCATTAACTACTCTATCAACGTTCAATTTGGCTATTTTCCTTTGAATTGTTTTTTTTACAAACGTCTAATAAGATGACCTCACTCCACCTGATGGTAAGCGGTAGTGAGATCCACATATGAGGTAGACAGGCACAATAGACCATATTGAGCCAGTCGCACTGACCTTGAAGGCCTACTTAAATGCCGTTGCCGTCGTATTTATCATAGAGTGAAAGAAGATGCATCTTTTGCTTTATTCCCAATCACATTAATACCACTAATCACATTAATCACATTAAAAAGCGTCGATGGCCGAGTGGTTAAGGTCGTTGCTTGCCATGCGAGAGGTCGCCGGTTCAAACCCCGCCAGGTACCAATGTGTTTTTCAGATTTGAAATTCATATGTACCATCATTCGACGCTTTAACGGTGAAGGAAAACATCGTGAGGAAACCTGCACTCCTAAGAAGAAATTCTTAGGTTGTGTAGTCGACCAACCCGCACTTGGCCAGCGTGGTCGACTAAGGCCTTATCACCCTAGTTTAGGGTAGGCTCGTGCCCCAGCAGTGGGGACGTATATGGGCTGATGATGATGATGATGACATTAATACCTATAAAACAACTTTCGTTGTGAGAATACAAACATACAATAGATAAATGACAAAAACACATAATTAAGTACTTACTGAAATTATAAATGCGAAAGTAATCAGTTTGTCTGTCTTAACTTTCACGCCACGTATACTGAATAATATTTGGTAAACAGGGGTATTCTAAAGACTAAGAAAGGATAAACGTATAGACTAGACATATCGAACTTCGCCATAAGAGTTAACGTGATAAGCGAGTTCAAGAGGACAGAATCGCAGGACAAAAGCTAGCAAAGAATAAACTAAATCCGTATAGAAGACAGATCGCTCGGGTTCCGACCAACTCTTCCTTTACTCAGATTTGGAATTCACCAAAACAACGTCAGAGTTAGGAAATTGCCCACATCCATTTTGAACAGAAACGTTCACCGGGGCAAGTCACTTCGCCGAGATAAGGCGAGTCGAAAAAAAAAAGTGGAATCGCCCAATTTCCTCGCTACGAAGCCCGAAAATTGACGACTCAAAATCGAAGGTATAGGAGGAAGTTTGAGCAGAGCGCGATAGGGTTGGCACGTGGTATGAAACTAGAAAACTTTTGTTCAGGATACTTAGCTTTTTTTTGCTTTTACTGACGTACATTTTTTATTCCGTTCATTATTTTAATTAAATTATGTATTTTTATAAGATATAAAATGAATGTGATTGTTTACATTTAAAACTTAAAATTCGTTTGATGTACAGAAAAAGTTAGGAGTAACTCTCTTCAAACAGAATAGAAGGTAAGTACGAAAAAAAAGCTAAACGTAACTCAGTCTATAACCGGTCCCGGGGCACCAGCCTCATTTAAAAAACCAAAAAGATGAATCACTCCAAAAGAATTTCACTTTTAATACACTTGACCCAACCCTACCATTCTAGGGGTTTATTTTTAGTTCGACGAATTAAGCTGCGTTTTTGCCCCAGCTGCAGGCAGGTAACCGAAGCCCGCATTAAGCCGCTAATGCATTTCCAAGATCGATGTGCCGGGTCGCACCTTAATTTAGGGCATTAATCATAATAGACTTCGTAGGAAGTGTTTTGAATATCATTTTAGATTTTTATTTACGATACGTAGGTGCCTGTTGGAAAGTTGGTTGGGTGCTGGGAGAGAAATGTGAGTGATGGTTGGATATGAGTCCTCATTTGTACAAGGGAACAATGTAAATTAGAAATTGTAAAAAAAGCAAGGATGTCCGACCGATTCCCGATTGGGCGGATTTTTGCACATATTATAGTGACTTGCACAAGTATGTGCGCAAACACAAGCGCAAAAGTGCACAAGTTAACAACAAGTCTCTGTTTTCTCAATCTCATACATAGTTCGGTCAAAATAATTGTTGGGCTGCTATACCAACACAGGGTTCCTTATATTATATAGAATTGTAATAGGTTTAAAGTAAACTTATTACCAACTCTCATTGTGTCAAATGGTGCAATATTTTCGAATAATGTAACTAATTTAACTCCTCCATAGGAGCTCTTTTAGAAATCAAAAACTACTGCAGCAACTAACTACACCCATCCCATCATCTATAATATCAATTGTACAGACCATAGAAGCTTCTAGTACATTCTAGAAGGCAGCCGCACGATTCCCAACGAGCCGAAAGGGCCGACAAATAAGTAATAAACAAGTTAACTAATAATAAACAAGCGTTGCCCTTAACCCTGCAGGAAACGGCAGTCTATTTCAGTAGCGACAAATTGAGCGCCCGCATACAGCCGCCCTTCCGATGGCAACAGTAACTTGGAGGGAATCGGTGTGTATTTATTTACTAGTCCAGTTTTAAACGTTAGGTTTGGTTAGGACTAGCTTTGCCCGCGAATTTGCTGTTTTAAACTACAGCAACAGTTTCTTTTCTCGTGCGATTTGAAATACACTCAGCCTTGAGTGGCTTGCGAATTTTGCGCCTTCTTTTCGCATTAATTTCTTCACACCGAAAAAAAAAATTCGGTGTGTACGGTATCTATGTATAGGTTGTGGTCAAAAAATATGTCTTACTTCTTTCTCTCTTTACCTTATGTCTTTCGCTATACTCTGCATATAACAGAAATATTAAGAAGATTTATTGAGTAGTGAAGAGGTAACAGCATTTATAACATTAGTAAGGATTGGTAAAGAAAACTAAACGGGGACATGAACCCACTATCTCTGAGCTATCTCGGTCACAGCGTTCTAAACAAATCGAGCACAATTTGGTCAGCAATCGGCAAAACCACAGTAAACAATAATTTCAATTATAACTAAAACCAAGTTTAACCTTTTCCTAACAATATCAGGGATGTTATGATCAATTGCCGAACTTTCGTAGCTTTTTTGCCGATTATGTTCCAAGGTTGTACCCATTCACCTGTAACCAGATTCCCAGAGAACACCGAAAAGTATCTCTATAAATCGGAGCACATCGGAACCAACCGCTATAAATCTCAATAAAGATGATATAGGGAAGAATACCCTCACTGAGCGAGTAAACGCTTGGAATACATTATACACATTATTCTATATCATATAAAAGACATAGTAAACTTTTAATAGGTGACTTTGAAAATTAAAAGTATTCCGATGACAATATATATCTCAAAATAGCCTTGAAAAGACGAAAAAAAATAATTTGTATTCTCTGTCTTGTATTTTATCAGTCGCAATGCAAACAAAATAGTTTGACGATTGTTTTCGACATAAGTAGTTTAATTGATATCATTTCCAATAGTAGACAGGTGTTTAGCATTTCTTCGTAAGAGTGTAGCCTAAATACTCTTTCGTGTATCAAAAAGAGGTTGACGAACGAAGAGGACACTAATCGTGTGTTGATCCAAATTGGCGTCCCTCAGGACTTAAACGCGTTCTTTTGTTTCAATAAAAGCCTGGATCACGAAAGGTGGATCAACAATGCCTCATTCTGGCAAATGCGTCAATTTTCCTGGTCAGCGACCCTAACAGGCTATGTTTGAGGTTTTTTTTTCATCCCACAGATGCTTGGTATATCGATACGGTGTAATTTATCGCCCTCAGAGGTCAAGACACCCGTGGTACGAGACGAAGGGCGGTGAGGAATCGTCAATGTTAGTTAGATCCGCGTGCGATTTTAGACTTGAGCGCTTTTCGATTAATGATGGGACGATCTACTGCAATGTATAAGTACCAACCACTTAAAACCTACTTGTACCTACCCGGTACAATAAATCTACAGCAAATTTTTTTTACAAAGATTCTAAATTTTTTTTTACAAAGCCATGGAGCAGAATATATACGTATTTTTTTATCACTTTTCTAGCAACTTAGAATAAATAAACTTTCAAATCTAATAAAACCTTGAATTTACTGAATAAACTATTTATATAAGTTCAGTCATCCAGCCAAGTCATTCCAATTTTATTCTCAACCTATAAAAGCAAAGACCAACTAAAATAAAAGAACTTTCTGTGTGTGTCTGTTAGGGACCACCCAGGATGAGTGAGATGAATGAATGCATTATTAACTCTTAAGTAAATTACTATGGTGTTCTAACTTCATGGTGGGAGCTATTTTAAGTGCAACATGTTATGGAGGCTATAACTGTTACGTAAACAAAAGGCTTCAAAAACAAACATTTTTCGTCATCCCTCTGCTGGGCAAATGTCTTCTACAAACTTATTTAGGAAGGCACAAGAAATTATGATGTGATCTCAATTCTCAGGTCTCTATATTAAAAAACTGGCAAGTCATAGCATTAATTTTCTTTTTAAAAATTTTAATCTGTAATTTATCTTTTTCTGGTTCAACTAAGTAGGCGTATATGTATTTGCAATTCTAAGTATCATGTACAGTAGAGTAACATGTACAATAATGTCCACTATATTATTGCCAGCATGTTCAAAGCTTCTACAGCCGTACGGTTGTTTACCGCACTATGTCGATGCATCATTACCTTAATAATGTTGCAAGGTAAAATTACCAAAAAGATGCAGTGTTATTATGAAGACAATGCAAATGAGTCGAATTGAATTTTTATTCAAATACAGTTTCGTCGTCCGCCATAATGTACGAGTTGTATGCATGTTGCTGTCTCTTGGAAATAAGTCATGCAGATTATTGTAATGACACAACATTGGGGCATTGACCTTACTTATGCGTCACGCAGATTTTCTCAGATATGATCCATGATTTTTTTTTTGCGTATAGTAAGTTACAATGGTAAATGTTTACTTAAATTTAAGTTCAATTCCATAGAATTATCACTTTAAATCATCCCTATAATAGGGATGATTTAATGTAATATTACAACATATGAATAATTGGGTAAAATGAAAAATATTTTTTTGCTTAACCTTTGCGTTACCCTGACACAGTGAAAGGTGAATTCAGATATTTTAACTGAAGAATGAATAAGCAAACATACTTACCTGATGACGATACTTATAGGAAGGTCGTAACTGAGTCCAAGATAACATACCTGTAAAGATAGAAAAACATAATAAGTAAAAATTAAAACATTGCTTTTTTTCTTAACTGACATACGATGATGGCTTGGAGTAGCCTCGTAATCATCACCGGACTTGCGGGGAGCGGATGGCTCTCACCCCTAAAACATTAGCTACGTTAACTAAGTACAATCACAGTACGTTAGGTGTAACACTGACAGTCGATATTAACGCTTATGCCCATGACATAAGGACTAGTTAATGTCCAGAGTGTTAAGTCTGATGAGCTGCTGACTATCTACGATATATGTATTAGTTATGATTTAGGCTTTTATAGCCTTAATCTAGTCAATTGAAAGAAATATATTATTAATATTTACGAACGTAATCACTAAGCAGATCAAGTTTAAAAGGACCGTAGTAATAATATGAACAAGATTATAAATAACAACAAAACAAAGACAATGGTAATCCTCCACAAACGATGTAATACTAAACAACTATTATATAATGATATCCGATTCGCAATAAGCGGTAAGAAAATTCCCAGAGAGCTATAAATAAAAAAAAATAATAACAAAATAAATAAAAAAGAAAAGTGCCTTATTACAAACGCTTAAGGTTCAACGCATTGTTTCTTTATCTGTCAGAAACACATGCCTTTCGGCCAAGTCAATACGGGAAACAATGTTCAGGAAAATATATGGAAAAACGACAAAGCATTTATAGGGCAAAAGGATTACATAAGCGGCAAAAGCGTTCTCGTCTATACAACTAAATAAAATTGAAGTGTCTGTTTGTAATATTAAAATAACAACATTTTACTAAATGGGGATGAATTTATATCGGGCACCAATAACAAAAATACAAATATTTTTATTTTAGGTCTGTCTGTTTTCGCTAATCTCCGAAATAGCCAATTTCAATAAGACTTTCACTAATAAATAGCTAATTTTACGAGGTATATCATAAGCTATTTTAATAAATAATTGCTGCCAAATGTTACTATTCCGTGGACGAAGTCGCGGGCGGTCGCTAGTTATAAAAAAGGTTTGATTATGTATCTAAATGGTACGAGGTAATAACGGGATTCCGATGAATTCTTTCTTATGCTAACAAAGGAGTTTCAATTACTGCAAAAGTTCGAAATAATTAATTAGGGTAAAGGCCCAATATTTGCGTTTCTCATATATTTAAGTGGCTTTCCGCCCGTGACTATGAATCCCATACAGCGCTTAAAAGTTTCCCATGTCCTAATTCATTTTCTACTTGACTATATGTGAACATATTCATTAAAATCGGTTCAGTAGTTTTGGAATAATATAATAAACGATAAGCCATTTAAGCAGATACTAATTTCCGGACTTTAATCTGCTATTTATCTATGTATAAATCTGCGACAATCTATTAATTATTTATACCCAGCTAAAAATACAATGTAAATGTAATTATTGCCGGCTTAGAGTTGACTTTAACCCTGAAAAGCGACCTGTTGCTAAAAGGTCGCGGGGACCGTGACTCAGGTTAGTGAAGGGTAACGCTCGCAGGTTCAATTCCAAATTGGGTCTTTTGTACCCCCATAGAAATAATATAAGGTTGTTGTGTGGAGTGGTGAAGGAGTTCGATCAAAAGTATGATTAACTATCAGAAGTAAAGGTAGAAACCGAATATCGATTTATTATTATTTTATTTATGTAACTCTGCATTGCTTGAACTTAAGCTAAACAATTATACCTTAAAAATTTGACGTTTGAACTTTGAATATATTTTCGTAAAATTTCTGAAGATGAAACATTCTTGAGGATTGAATGTAACACACTAACAATTTTTCAAGAAGCTTTTTAAAGTTTTAATCAACGAGTAATTTTACTTTCGCTTTTTACTTTCACTGAAATAAATGTATTTACTATTTTTGAGTATCACTAACTATTATACTACTAAATGATAGTAGTTTAAGGCTTGAAAAAGCCAAAAGCTTCCAGTAGCTTCGAAGTGAAGTATTTGGCTGACAAAGGCACACGAGTTTGCCGCGTCACCGAATACCTAACTTTACTACCTGTATCGACCAGGGCAAGTTCAGCAGAGGCCACCATGACTCATGGGATTACACAGGACTGTGCAGGTAACCAGAATGCCACAAAATGCAGGTAGAGTGCAAGCGAGACCGCACCAACCATCCTTTTCTACACGTATAAATCAGTCCCTTCTATGGCGAGCACACGTTTATTTACCCTAAGACTACGGCTACATTAGCTGGCTAAGGCGAATATTCGTGCAACTATCCCGCTCTACAAGACCGAATCTAACAGAGACACAAATAATAAGTTCCAACTAATGTAACCCCGGCTTTATAGGTTAAACATAAGGTTCGAATTGCCGCAGCGAATTTTTACGATTTTATTTGTAACGCCGACTTTTATTATGTTTTCTATGGGGTGATTTTGTTGGGCTGTTGAGCCTCCTGCATCGAGATGTCGAGTAAATGGAATTTTTGATAGAAAAAAAGAAAACATTTCCCTCGGGTATCGTTTCTAGAACATTCTTACGAGATTGATAAGTATCTGAGAAAGATCTGTAGAAGGGTTAGATTAATAATGTGAGAATTTGATGTTTACTACATTCAATCAGGTGGGGTTGTATGTATGTATGTATGTATGTATGACAAGTTGTTACCTTTTGGCTAAAAGTGATTTATGGACCTTAATATTTCATAACTCTTAATAACTCTGTTTATGAGAGTTATTAAGAGGGTCCTTTTACATACCAAAACAATCAGTAGAGTGTTTTAAAAAATGCATTACTTAAACAGTACCTGTCATACTTGGTTAAAAAAACTTAAAAAATCAATTCGTTTGGAAATGAAGTACCATATTAACATAACTCATATATGCTTTGCGTGTCAATAATTACTGTTCACCAAACCTAGAAAGAAACGGATGTTCCATGACCAAATTGAGAGACCTTAGGCGTTAGGTCAAGAATGCCCTGACCTAAAGGTATGTAAGTACATATGTATGTACGCGCGTTTGATACTATTACGCGGTTTTGTACCCGAGTGCACTAGATAAATGGATATGTTTTTAGATAGGTTATTTTAGAAATATGGTACTGACTCCCTTTAACCCTAGTCGCTGACTAAATAAGATGTAGTTTAACAAAGATATGACCCAAGATATTTCTCAGCCTCGTGGACAGTATTTAATCAAAGGAAAATTAAAAAAACACGTTTAACGAAATTTGGCTAATAATAAATACAAAAGCTATTGACATGAGTTTTGGAGCTCCGACAAAACAATTGCGAGCTCTCAAAATAATTTTACGATTTAATATTGTCTATTACTTACTTGTGCGAACACTACACACTTGAAAGATCTAATTTTACGGATTAAAATCGTGTGTATTATTATTTTAAACATATTATTCAGAGATCAGAGGTTTTGAGCTCTTTACAGCGCTCTAGGCCACTGGCAAGACGGGATTTTTCGATTTTTTTCACAAATTTTGTACCTGAACTCCATATATTTGGAAACGCGTAAATATGTGTATTACCATAAACACTTACAATATTTCCGCGTATCAGTCACGGGTCATTGACCTTTACCTGCTCCACCCAGCGTGCCTCAGTGCCGTGACGTAATTAGGGCTGCCATTGGTCAACTTATTGAAATATGATATTTAAAAAAAAATAAAGATACGTGGCAGGGAAATTTTAGAACTTTCTTGGGTTAAAGAATGTTGTTAATGATGAAAAATAAATTAATATAAATATTTATTTATTTATTATTAGGAGAACCAACAAGAAAAACACAGGTACAGATTAATAAAAAGGAATCAAAACAACATAATAGGCAATAGATTTAGTACATGATATTAAGTGATAATCATAATACTTAAGTGAATAAATTTATGTGATTGTTACATTTACGTAATTCTGGTGTTTTTGTCGTATTATGATTGTGGAAACCCTAAAATATTGTACTGGCCATGTGTTTCCTAATGAATGGTGTTTCTGCCTTTTTATACGGTGACTTTTTTGCTAAAAATATGCCTACTTTATATTTCGACGATGGAACGAAATCAATATTTATAAGTATGGCAACATGTTGTTGTCATACTACTTTTCTCGTGTTGGTAACTTATTTCACTCGTGTTTGTTAAAATAGCATCAATTATAAATAACTTTATTCTAATTGTGAATTGTTTAGGAAAATATGGATTCAAGGTATTGTAGCAACATAGTTTTTCTCTATTTTGTTAAAAAAATTACACTGATATCCAGAATAAAATAGACATAAAAGTTTTTTAAAACATTATATGTATATTTTTACCCACTTCAAATGTTCTAAGAGATATAAAAAACCGAGGTTTGTACGTCGATTACTTACATCGAGAATCTGCCACTAAAGAAAGTATCAACCCTAGCTGAAACTGATCACATATTTGCAAAGTTACAGAAATAAGCGGGCATGCCTAATTTGTAACGTTTGTAATGTAACCAGTCATTATCAGCCCATCAGACCATCTGCCGATAACTGTAGCCATTGTTGTGAATGTCCTACTTTTGCACAAAGCATGTATTTTTCAAGCCACATTCGATGGTGAGCGAACATGTATTGGACAGAACCTTATTATGTCACGATGGAGTACCGATGTAACGATAGTTCGGATAGGGACACAGTTCGATTCCCACCCGAGACAAATATGGGTAGAAGATAATGTTGATTGATAGTGGAATATTGACGACTTATACATCTGGTGGATTTGGCAAATGCCTTGACACGGTTATCTTAAATAACTTTAAGCCTATAACAAAGATGTAATAATATAGTGTTTTCTGTTTTAGAGACGTATATTTTGTATATGATTAAACCATTATTACATTAATGAAACCATCACCCTTATATATGAGCGTGCGAGCGAGCGAGAGTACTTATGAGCAACTGTGGTCCGTGTTAAAAACTGAGAGTAAAGTACTGGACTCTCAGTTTTTAACACGGACCACAGTTGACACACTCTTATTTCGAACGAAGCCACGTGAAATACCAGTACATACAGCCAGCTGGTTACATAACTTCTAGGACTCTCATATACTTTCAATCATAACCTGGTGACTCTAAAGTCTTTAACTAGACATAAAATCAAGTTGCAGACAAATTTTTGTGCCACCGGAAGTGCCGATAAGATAACTCTGTGGTTTCGACGTGTTACAAATATCAAACAAAACATGATTTCACTTTGGTATCATTGGAAAATACACCTAATAGGGTAACAAACATGATCCATATCATGGTGGCCGTTGTGTACAAATTCACTCATTGTTCGTTAAAAAAGCAACACTATTTTAAATTTTTTAAGTGTTTATACTTGTACGATGACACGTATGGCTGTACACTGAAAAGATTAACAACAATTATTTTCAGCTACTGAAAGACTTTGCAGAGTCTAAGGTTAAAAATTAGCGTAATACTTAAATTTTAAGTTTCATTTAAAATGTCAACATGTATTTGAACATTCACACAAAGTTGATAAATCTGTCCAAAAAGGCCGGCATTCGATCACTTTTGAGTATTACATTTTCGAAAACATTTTACGAAATCGACTGGCGTTTTCGTATATTGAAAACGTTCGTGCATGGTGGTCCTTAAACGATTTACCATTGAAATTTTTATCGAAAATGTGAATAAAAGAGTTGGCGGCTTGATTTTCCAATCCGACCTGTCATAGGCAGTGTCATTTCATTCGCAAACTGAAACATGTTTGAATTTTTAAAGTCCATTCAATATAGTTATGAAAGTAAGATATTCCGTTTGATATAAAAGCTTTTCGAACTAAGCTTACGATACATTTTACAACAGTGTACTTTTGTGAAATGTTTTACATTAGCCGTCTAGTACAGTCGCATCAAAAAATGTTAGAATAATATTGATAATGTTAAAAAATATATAATTTTAAGTACCTTTATTTATTTGTACTTGTGTTTGAAGGGCCTTAGTATTAAAATTATGACGCAGAAAGCTATCTATAGCTTTTAACAGATAGTTAGTAAATTTACGAAATGTTAGACTATGATCAAATACACATTCGCCATACGCCGAAAACCGGAAAACAAAGATAGAGGAATGATGGCATTGGATGAATCAAATTGAACATATATTATGACATAAACAGTATAGAATGTCTGGCGTATAAATTCGCTCGCAAATAAACAAACAAAAGCACATACATATTATTGAGCAGAATGCTGTTAAATAGTACTCAATATATTATTTCCTTAATGGTTACTCATCAAACAACCGACTATAAATACACTGAAAACGCCAATGTCATTGAAGGATATTGGGGAATAAATATTCGTTTCTGAATTATATAATCTAAGTACAAGCGTTTTCGTCTTTTCTTTAATCATCATCATCATCAGCCCATATACGTCCCCACTGCTGGGGCACGGGCCTACCTAAACTAGGGCGATAAGGCTTTAGTCCTTAATACTTAATGTCTTTCGTATATTTCTATTCAACTTTAATGTAATACACTCATTCATTTACCCAATGGTTAAAATTTCTAACACATTTTTACAAATTAAATTTTATTCTACGTAGCATTAGAACACAATAAAAGTAGTTCTTCAATAAGTACCTATTTCCATGATATTTATACAGAGATGACACAGCCAAACGTTACGACGAAGCACCTTATTCGGTTACTGACTTAAATCAAAGGTAGGATGGACAAGAAAATTGTTATTAAAAGTAAGTTACAATAAAAATGTACCTATGACAGGGACACCCATTGGTAGATTTACCTTAACTTCGCGTCTTAGTACGTAAAGAAGGCAGGTATTTACGAAACCCCTTAACCAGGCACAACATGGTGCAGCAAATTCTCCATTTGTTTTGGACGTTAAGTGAGGTGACTAAGGTCCAAAATGATGTGGTCTCTCACGCACCAAAAGAGTTAAAGTACGCATTGTGGCATAATTCTGCAATATCATAAACCTACACCCGTTCCCGCATCGGCATTCGGCCTCGTAAACAAATATAATAACCGCGGTACCGGAGCTGTCAAAATCGTATCGGTATAGTGATGACGCCTTTATCGATAGATAGGTATATTGCTAAGGTAGTGTCACCTACCAATATACTACAAAGTAGTTAGCTACCAGATACCAAAATGCTTAGGAGTACCATACGATTACCTAAAACATACTTAAATGTATACACATGATACTCGCTAAGTATTTCTGTTACTGTAATTGATATATGTTTTTCTCGTTATGTGTTACAAATTGGTTATGTATTTACTTATTCATACTTTCTTGCTTGATAACAATCTATTTTTTAGCGTATTAGGATATCTTAATAATATATCTTAATTTTATCATTAACACAGTGAAAAAACAGACAGCATACATACATACATACATACAATCACGCCTTTTTCCCAGAGGGGTAGGCAGAGATCACTTCCAGCGATCCACTTTTCACCTCTGTGGGAAACGTGACGTGACGGGTTGTGGACCACGTCGCCGCCATTCTGCCTTGTGCATTGTTTCAAACAGACAGACTTTTTTGTTATTCTAAACAAAAATTCTACCAGACTAAGAAATGAACTATCGATTAAATTTTTTTTTCCGATCTTCGGTTTTATTAATTATTTTTCAATCGATTCTTGCGTCTTACCGATAAACTATCGATATCGATATAATCGTCAATATAACGTCCCAATTTTCTAATAATAAAACAGCTCAATTTGAGAAGCCGCGTTTTATAGCTACGTAAAGATTCTTACAGTGATGGATGAAGCGGGCGAGATGGTATTAAACGTTTTTATGTTTTGTTCGTGTGTTATTGTTAAGATGGGGTTGTTGATTAGCCTTGGATCTTATAATCTGGGCGTTGGAGGTGGCAATAAAAAGAAGTTTGAACGTCTCCAAAATTTTAATGTGCCAGGACAAAGGAATGCTGTTGATATCATTTTGAATTTTATGTTCTATTCCAGCATGGCTGGTAGATATAGAATATGGTAGAACATGGTAGAAGCTCTTTGTATAGGATGGTCTGTCTTCTTCAGAGTTTCTTAGTTCAACTCAGACCAACGTTTCTTTGAATCAATGTTGAATACCTAAAAACACCCCTTACACCTAAAATAGGTAACAAGCATACTATCGATAGGTCTGATTTGGAAGGGTTTAACAGGGATAAGCCCTCTAGTCTAGAAAAAATCCACATAATATGTGGTTTCGATACCATTTCGACCAGGTAAGGCCAGCCATTCTATTCACGGCTTTCCGAAATTCGAATTCGGAAAGACTAAACAAGAATTGTTCATATTAAGACAGAGACGAAACATAGTTTCCGAATCCGAATCCTTTTCCGACGTAGTGAAATGGGGAGGATTCCGAAACAAAGGACCACGGTCTCTATTCTTTGCTGTTCTATAACGTTAACAAGTAAAAAAAATGGCTGCCACGGATTTGAATAGGTACAACACATACATTAGAAGGCTTACCTTACTGATTTATGGGCGTAGAGCACGCTACAAACCAGAGATACTAAACATTTTCGTAATTACACAAGAACAAAGGCGTAGTTCGGTTGGTGTTGAAACGGTTAAGGGGAGATAAGAAAAATTACATGTGGGACCAATAAGTTGTGTAATGCGTGTTGGGCGTTTTACGTTATCTTCAAGTTGTAAATGAGTTTAACTTTGACTTTTTTATATGAGTAACTTGTGTTTTTTTTTACCAAAAGATGGAAATACACAAGAGCATAGTATAATGTATTTATTAAAAACTAGCATTCCTCCTGTCTCCTTTTACGCTAAGTCGTTTATTGAGTAACTCTCGTCATCGTCTATTGACTCTCTTAGCGAAGTAACCTAAGTTCATTCTCAGTCTCTAGACAATCTGTGTACCAAATTTCGTTTAAATCGGTTAAGTAGTTTTGGATTTTGTGACAGAAAGATATACAATTATTATGATACGTATCTATTAGAAGTAAGGATTTACTTACATAAAAAATATTTTCGAAACATGTTCGTCATTAGACAAATGATCATGTTTTAATACTCTTCACAGGCATCATTATATTTTTTCCTCGTTAAGCGGAAAAATATTTATAAATGTAATAATAAAAAAGCCATCATAACCAAAGTCATCGTATCCATTTAAATGAATATAATGTGTGTTAAAACGTGTCTTTAGTTGTATGTGTAAAAAAATCTAGTTACTAAGAAAGGAAAACGAAAGGGGAAAAGAATACGGTCAGAACTCAGAATTGTAGACGTAGGATATTTTCAAATTTTTTTCAAAAGGAAATTAATCAAGCTATTAAGTCACAAGGGTAGAGATTTACAGGCTGTCACATAAGGTTAAGAACTTAAATACTACTTCAATTTCTGAATGGTAACATTCATCTTCATTGTACTAGCAAATTACCAAAACACAATAAATAAGCTTACCAATCATATATTATTCTTGAACAGATAATCAAGCAGATCTCTTTCACTCCCATAAATAACCTGATGGGAAAAAATCCACCTTAAGGAATATATGTTGAATCTAAAAAAGCTTTAATGTGTCACCTTTGTTCAAGGAGGTTTACTTGGGGTTAACCAATGACAGGGAAGTGATAGAAAAATGTAGCGCACCTTAGGGGGTATAATAAAACAGGGCTTTAAGAGATACCATTATAAGCAGTGAGGCTTCGGTTCCGTATCTACGCGTCTATACTCCGAAAGAACCCCATTTACGAAGTAACATATTACTTCTTCTTCTTTTAAAATTTACATTTAAGCTCGGTGGGTAGGTAGAGCAGAAATTTTACTTCTTTTTGTTACCATAAACGTTGTATTTATGCAAATCTAATCAAAGTGAGAAAAAAATACCACTGGAAAAAGGTACCAATTTTTTTTGATTTTTTTGTACACCACATAAAATAAAAGTGATGAAACATATGTTATATTTTTTATTTCTTATGTTAGTTCATTCGGAATAACATTCCGTTAGTGTTTTGTATATGTTACCGGAAATGTATGTAATCCGCCATTGTATACAATTCCTAGGAAATGTATGTAATTCCTAAAATCGCACGGAAATGTGTGAAATAAATTACACATTACACATTTCCTAGAAAATTTATACATTTCCTAAATAGCAATCGGAAATGTAAAAAAATTAAGATATTAGTGAGTACGCGACAGCGAGATGGAAGGGACTGCTTCGCCTGATCGGGGGATCGCGATGTGCCTTGTAAATTGCCTCTTGTTGGTGTAGTTTGGACTGAAACCGATGATGAACTCTTTAGGATTGCTACCAAGAATCCGGCCAGGGATTTAAGAAGTGCCTTTGCAATACAAGCTGTGCTACAGCATGATATCTATGTTTAAAAAAAAGACACTTAACCACGCTTCTATTGGTGCACGTAAAAGTCAAAAATAAACAAAGGGTCATTCAAGTTGTCTCTATTTCTGAGCTGAGGTGTAAACTATGTGCTTTTAGTTATTATATTTGATTGTAAAAGCGCGGGGCGCTGGAACAGGTATGATTTTTAGTATACCTTGCTAACAAATCAAGTTAAGCGATGTTTCAGGAAGCAGGTTACAGAGATCGGTGTTTTAACTAGAGTTGCAGCACGACTAGTAGGAGGCTCTACATTAAACAATCTGTTCAAAATACCAGTCAACAGTGGCAAAATGTAGAGTTCTTATTCGTGTAATTGTTAAGAACGTCTTTCCTGCAATTACAATCAAAAATTATAATTAAAAGCACATAGTTTACACCCCAGCCCAGAATAGAGACAACTTGAACGACTCGTAATTTATTTTTGACTTTTACGTGCACCAATATGATGTTTAATACTGTTTTTTTAAACTTAATTTATTTTACACTTTATAGTATTTGCTTACAGTATTAAAATACCTTTCCAACCAGTCAAATAAGGTTCCAGTTCATATCTATCGGCTCCATTATCAGATCAGCTCGACAGTACCATATATTGTATTGTCCTCAAAATCACATACGATTGTTTTTCATAACCCTCCGATCATAAGAAGATGTTTAAATTTATTTTCTTACATACACACATGCAGGTCAACCTAATTAAAGTGGGATTTTTTTAAAATTTATAACGTGTTTTACTATAGAAAGCATTTACTTTACACATTTTCTTATACGATTTAGGAGTTTTATACAATTCCGAGGAAATGTACACATTTCCTAGGATATTTATGCATTGAATAGTTTTTCAAACAATATTTTATACATTTCCTAAATAGCTTAGGAATTGTACACAATTCCTAGGAATTGTATACAATTCCTTAATTTCATACATTTCCGGTAACATATACATTAAATTAATTGTTATTACATATTACTTTGATTTGATTTCCTTAAATAGCTAAATTTTCCTTTACATCACCCATCAACAGTCGAAAAGGCGTTACGTTCTTGCGTCATGATAACAATGACAAAAAATGACACGGATATTACACACCATGGAATAGAGGCATAGTATTTTAATGTTTAATTTCGAGAGTTGCGTGAGGCTTATGTCCAACGCCCACTCGTCTCGCTACAAAAGTTTTAAGTAGATATCTCTGGAAATGTTAGTCATATCTCAAGTTTATACGATTGCGTATAGTTTATTTGACAGATGGTTAAAGCTTGAACTTTTCATAAGTTGACAGTTTTCACCGTAAAATATAATTGGATAATATAATGATATATCAACAAGCGGCGAAGCGATGGCTTGGATATTGAAGACTGAAATCATCACTTGTTTGTACATTCATTTCCTGCTTCCCAATTAGAGGTGAGACTCATCCGCTCCCTGGAAAGTCTGGTCTTGACAGTGCTAAATTATGACCCCAACCAGCCAGAAGAAAAAAAATCCGAATTTGTCAACTCTTCCGTTCTAAAATATCGTCCAAATGAGTCAACATCACTACAGTCACACACTTCTGAAAAACATCAACAAATCACCCAGGTAAAAGGAATGCAAAAAATCGTAGGAGCCATGACAACAGGACTATGTGCGCGGGCGCAACTCTTCCGCTTTCCGCGTTGAATATAAGCCAATGTCATTGCCGCTCTCCTACCAAGGTTGCCGTCGCCGGCATGTTGCAAATACGGCGTTATACTTAATGGCCGGGTGGGTGGTTTTGTTACTATTAAAAGTACATGGATCAAGTTATTCAATCCACTTTCAATATGATTTTTTGATAAAGTTTTTTATTTGAATGGGTTTTATTAATAAATCAATATGTAAATTAATATTAATACGATTTTTTTCTTTTATTATCATATCTAAGATATAAACACAAATAAAAAAGCCCTTTTAGGCAAACTGAATGTACTTTATTATCAAATCGAATAGATATACCTACGTAAATTAAATAATCAAGAAACACGATTTTAAAGATACTTTGAATATATTGGTTTCACATAGGATTTTTAGAACGAACATTTAAAGGTGTTCCTTAAGCTATTGTAAAACGAAAACCGGCAAATACACGATGAGTTTTTTTATAATCAAGGACAAAATACGAACAGTGAAACTGTTTCTCAATCCCACGCAAAATGATCGCGTGGAATTTTAATCAGTTTTCGATATCAGTATCATATTCAATACGGCATTAATTAAATTATACCGGAATGTGCATAGAAAATCAAAGTTATCCAATATTTATGGACTAATCGTTACCATTAGTTAAGTAATAAATGCAATAAAAACTAAGATCGATAGTTATTACTAGACGCCAGTGCCGCTCTAATATAAATTGTTTTTAATACTTGAATAACTCATCAAATAGGAATGGTGAAATATTACGCATTAAAACATAATTCTTGATTTTTTTACCAGGAAATTTTGTTTATTAATAATATTCATAACTGAGCTGACGAAACAAAAAATGTTTTCGGTAACGTTATAGATGAGTCTATTTTACGTATTATATAATGTGCTTGACCAAAAAAATATTTTTCTTTGTATCGATCCACGTAGAAAAAGAAATTAATCTTATTCTATCTTTAATTCATTCCATGTTACAGGTAAGAAAAAAAGAAAGAAAAATATGTTTCATACACGTGGTGGGTATTGCTCAACATTATAACAAGTCATGACCTCCCAAGGGACTACGCTAATCGAGCGACCATCAGTCACCGATTCGTCCATTCCGTGTTTCTGAGTCACGTTTTTTTCGTCTGTGACGTTTTCCTGTCGCCCGCGCGGCCCTGACATTTGTCGTATGACCGATTGGGCGGCCTTCACGCGCGGTCAACCACTCTGCGCGGGCGCCGGTCCGTGCTATACCTTACTCTGTTTTCACTAGCAGATAGCCCCGTCTCCCTCGCACGTACCACGCCAGAGCGAGACGACAGACAACTTTTATTGTTGCACGAACGAATAAATAACGCTCCAACTTTATTTTCATTTGTTATTTTTCTGTTTCAATACCTCCCACTGTTGTTACTAGATGATAATTTCAAGAAAACGTATTAAATTTTAGATATAGTCTATGTGGCTGATGTTCGTTATTAACCGTGTGTTTGCGGATAGTAAATGAACGAGATAGCAATTTGTCTTCGAAAAATAGACGACGCAGAATCGAAAAACAGGTTTACACGCTGCAGAATAAAATTTTATAATGAATTTTAATAGCATCACCATTAACAGTATGTAGTTCTTTGAAGCAATTACTGGGTACTGACGGTATCATTCTGGCATTCGAGGCACAGGAAGTATATCTATTGTAGAGATCGACGATAAACTCGAAACGAAACAATTTGTAGCTCGTAAAACAATGGACGCTCGCTTTTTTGGTGAAGTAACAAAAAATTGCGCGTTGTTTCAATTTAAATTAATGTGATATCACAAAGCCTTTTATCAATTTGGTTGTGTAGTGCGATGCGAGTACCATTTTCCCGGTAGTGTACATTATTGTTATCTCCACGTGTCCAGAAAGTAGTTGCAATGAATGTGTTTGAAATAATATTACCACATACGAATATATTGCTATATGTTATTACACTGTACAATAATGTCAAATAGATAACTAATTCATACCATTTATGATCATTGCTTTCCGTACACTAGTAGACAGGTTTTGGGTAACTTTTGGAAGTGAAAATTGAAGTCACCGTTTCGTACCTCTTCGACCTTAGCATACAGGTAATTGCGAAAGTCGAGCATCTGAACGACTTTATTTTTGGAGTAAACTGAACCAGTTTTGAAACTGTCCTGGCCTCTGATTACAAAACTTGAACGCAAAATTGTTACGTAAATTCCGACTCAACAGTGGCAATGGAAGCCCCAAATACAGGAAACATAAGACATATCTGAACACAGCGTTTAATTAAGAAATATGTTTCAATATACTCCGTTGATTTAGCAGGCGGCGGTCTTAGTAAAATCCAGTATTTATATCTCCGTCAGTACCATCTAAGCGGGTTATTCACTCACATCCGATGAACTGTTAGATTCCTGGTGTTCAATTTAGCAATCTATATTTAAAATAGGAATCCATATTTTCCCATAAGTTATGAACACTGTTGACGATGGTCTTCACTTGGACCACACACGGTACACATTAGCCAGCAACGTGGTACCATTTGCTACACATTTGAACGTTGAATGCACTATTTAGCGTGTAAATACTGAGAAAAGCAGTAAACTCACGGAAGTGTTGTCACGGAAACATGGCATAGTTCAGCGAAGGCAAGGTTGCGCGACTAGTGAAGGTGAATCGCTTAAGAAATCACATTCATTGCTGAGCCCTGTTCAGACGATTGCTAAATGCACTGTGACTGCGCACGTTTCTTTATACTTGGCTGTACGCTAGGTGTGAAATAAGTGGTTGAGCGTTAGACGTTTTGTTAAACTAAATTGCAAGGGTAGGCAGGCAAGCAATTTCATTTATTGTGAAAATGTCAAGCCGTCCAATTTTACGCACTGCAATCGCGCGAGAATCGCAGAAATTGTATTTTAAAAATGTCTTCCACGTCGTGTTTTACGTTACAATTTTTAAAATAAACGGGACAGTTTCCTTAATGCGTTTCTTATCTCTCATCACCCTTTAGTGCCGACAATAACGATTATGGTCAAGTGTTACCAATGAATAAGAACCAGCGTCATTGTTTTTCATCAATGCACACTAGCCTTCCACGATCATGGTTCGTCGACCTGACTTCCTTCATTTTCAAGTCATCAACGAAAATAAATAACCCCTTCTAAAAAGGCCTATGTCTCTAATGGTTATCACTAAAAATGGTAATTATTATGACCATTACGAGATTCGTCGCGGTAGGTCCAAAACAATGAAATCGTGAGCCAGCAACGCCCGACAGAAGAATAATAGTTTTAGATGATTTAACTGACAACGCCTGACAAAACGCATAGTGAGAGGACGAGTTGAATTTTAATTTAAAAGCCCATATGAAAGGGGCTTAAGCAAATTGAATTTGCTCCATACGTCATGTTTACATTAAAATCTCGCCAAGGAAAAAAGCGAAATGTTGGCAGCGCTCCCTAGAATAAAACGCATTGGAGGAAATGCTTTTGTTGTAATGAAACTTTTATAAAGAGCGTTTTGAAATTTGACTTCCCAAATTGCGGCGGTAAATATGTGAAGAGGATAAAATAAGACGCGATGTTTTCCAGTAGAGCTGGGGTTTGGTGTGTTCTCTGTGTCATTACACTCAAGAGGCACCAGCGACCGTCCAACAAAGAGCCGATGACTAATTTTACTCGCAAGTTATGAGTCAACGCGCTAGTACTAAATCGGTACGAACGAGGCATAAGCATGAGAACCAAGTTGCGTGGCGTTACGGTTCTTGAACAAAGAAAAAAGGGGATGTAGCGATACGGCCAATGACTGTACTAGTCTCTGAGAATTTGTCAGTCTACTATAATTTGAGTTAGCCCCTTCCTTGGATGAACGAGTGCGAGAGGTGGGAGAGGAAAAGTGAAGTAGGGTTACCATTCTTCCTGCATTATTTTAAGGGAAAGTTGTGGAGTTTTGACAATATAATAAATGTTAAATACCTAATTTCAAACTTATATTGCACATAATTAATAAAATCCAAAGAATTATTTGCCGGGATCATAGTTTAGAATATTAAAATCGTTGTTTGTATACTGTTTAATGTTTAGAATCGATAGAAGATAATAAACGATTCCAAAAAGTTACAGGAAAATTTAATCATACGTGTAACATCATCTCAGTCTTGCCTTCGCTTATTGGTAATCTGAAATAGGAACAGAAATCACCAAGTGAACTGACAAAATAATAATACGAAGATGCTTTTTTGTAATTTTGAAGGCAACAAGATTTTATTTCACAGAAAAAATACGCAGAATCCAGCATTTTCCATGCTTTATTGCGCCATGGTAGCCCTACACAGGTCTGGCTCCATTGGGCACAAGGTTACGCAACGAATCAAAAGAGGGAAGGTGAATTAGAAAAAGCGCCTCCGGTGACTGATGACTAAGATTCCCATGTCTTTAGACGATTAGTTCACAATTAGTCGGCTGTAATAAAGAGATCGCTTTTTACTGAAGCATTCCCTGTTTACTACATTAAGGTTTAAGCGAAAGGAATTGGAAATGGAACGCAGGAGGATAATTTGCGATTTATGAACGGCTTTACGTATTTATGATTTAAGACATTCGCGTTATATTACATTTAATAATATTTAATATGGATCCTCATAGAACCGTCTGCTAACGACCATGATTGGTGTAACGCAGTCGAAACGTCGTGCAATATTACCTACGAATTTCTTACCTTCTATATCGAGTGAAGACCCGTACCAAATATTATTAAGTCTTTACTTATCGGTGTTACGATGGAGATTTCCAGCTGACCCCAGTTATTAAAAGGGGGACGGACTCTTCATGTGTGCACGTTTAAATGCACATTTTGGTTTTGAAAAAAAGGTAACGCGTAAGATATCATACGGCCGCCACACTAGCATTGGCGAGACAAGCCAATGCTAAGTGTGGCGGCCGTATGATCTTTGTGTACTAGTTTTAAGGTTTTTTTAATTAAACATTATTATTATTCCGCCAAGAAGTTTTGTTAATGTTGACGTCCCTAGAGGCCAGATGTATTTATATGTGTGTCTGGAGTGAATACTACATGTGAATCAGCAATTGTACGTCTTGGAACAGTAATGGACAAGTGCCAAATATTCTTTTTGTGAATGAAACTGAACAGTCACGCCGTAGTAGATAGTTTTTTATTTTATTTTTGATAAAATTTGTTTCTTCAATTCTTGTTATTTGAACTTTGAAGTACTAAAGGATGATGTTATTTTTTGGTTGCCTAGCCAAAACTGTCTCGACAATTTATCTAAGCACGCCCGTAGAGTTAAAACACCATTAAATTTTACAATAAGGCATTACTCGGCTATAATTGTTTCATAAAGAAACTACATTGGGGCGTTTACATTACTAAATATACATTTGATGTAGTAGATACGATCGTAAAACCGAGCGGAGCTGTTATGACATCAGACAATTAAAAGAAATACCAACCACTTTTATGTATGCCTACAACATGACCAATTTAAATAGAGCCTTTATTGCATGTAATCAAATGGTTGCAAAGTGTCTTATTATTGTGGACGATATTACCATACGTGTGATATTTCGTGCATCATGAGTTCATGACGTTTACTATTAAGAAATGTGTGAACTTGACATTTTTACGAAAATAAACGCTATTTATAACACAATAAGAACGTCATTGGTGCATTTTGTAAGAATTGATGACATAGTTATACAATTTACCCTACTTATCATTAATAGCACATTTAACGTTTTGTTTTATGTAACAATGAATACAAATAAGGTTTTATAAATACTATAACTAATTTACCGCGAAGTAGTGTTTAAATAATTAATGGTTTATTTCATTTATCGCGATAACGCTTTTTTTGTTACTCAATAACATCAAATAATTTTCATAGAACCTTGTAAGAACAGGAAGACTTAGAATCGCGAATTCTTCTAAAACTCCTCCAACGCAAATCTTTTCCTTGAATCAATTAATTTGAATTCTTAAATAACACTTGAAACCAAGCAGATCAACTTTTTCATATAATTCGCCGTATCAAATTCTGAAAAATACGGTATGTTCTGAAAAAATAAAAATCTTAATGGAACAATTTTTGAAATTTGCTATATTGCATAACTTTTTTTCTTCTCACAATTTTCTTCTGCGTTTATGTGAGTACACTAAACAAAATATACTCGAGAGTACCGACATTACTAACTCCTCGTAATAACTTACCGCTAATGTAATTTAATGTATTAGCGAGGAATATATCAGTCGCCATGGCAACGATGTTAACGCACTAACCCCTGGGCTAATTGAATGATTGCCTCTAATTGCACTCCCGGCGCTTTTGATAAAGGGCGGAAGGTATGCTTTAACTGCTACATGAGGATTCAAAGATGGCGCCAGGCGCCAATAAATAAAATTAGTATTATTAGCTAAGTATTTTTTTTAATATATTGAAGAGCCTTAATGCTAATGAAATGATTGATGACCATCCTCATTAATTATTATAACTTTTTAACCAAGTATCATACGAGACGAGAGATACATAAGTAAATATTCTAACTTTAGATTTAAGTTTAAAAGAGACCCGGCTATTTCAAAAGCCTTGAATGGAACGTTGCCATAATTGCACGGCGGCGTTTCATAGAAAGGACGACTTTGCGGTTTAACCGTCACATCGGCTGAGGGGAACGGACTTGTGTCGTTGTGTTATTATTATTTCATTACTGGCTTATTGTGGAAGATAATTGACGGACTATGTTTGCGAGAACGTTGGATATTATTTTAAATGATAGCAATAGTATTGCTATGTAAAAAGGAATATCTATGTTGAGTATCTATGATTCCGAGTAAAGGTAATCGGAATCGGATCATTGTCATTGTCAAAAGCCTGTTAAAGATCTAATACATAATGGTATATTTTAAATACAGAGTATACTACAGAGTATCAATATTAAGTATATTAAGTTCTTACATGTGTTTGATTTCGACATACGAGAGTAGTAGGTAGGTAGCAGTCAGTACGTATTTAATTTCATTAGGATTTTTTTCCCCATTCCCCATTGCAAAAGTTGCATTGAAGGTTAAGCGAGTTTAATATGGAAATAACAGATCCAATCAAAAACATAAATGTGAAATGAGAGCCACGTTCAATATTATGATAATTGCCTTGGTTGTTGACTTCAACGACAAAAGAAGTGAGATCTAAATGGGTGCCAAGTTCAATGGTCAACCCTGAAATTTATTTGTAAGTAACACTATAACATACCTATCATATCTTCTTATAACATTTAAGATAATGTATGGTGGTAGCCTATGAAGGTCTGTCTTGGCTAGTTTCTATAAACCTACCAACGTATTATTATGTTCGCTCGCTACTTCTACCAACAATCCAAATTTTCGGAATTATAAAATAAATACCGACAAATACCAAACTAACCAAGACAACTAACTAGACTACTAACTAACTAACTAAAGAAAACTAGCCAAGACAGACCTTCATAGGCTACCACCATACATTATCTTAAATGTTATAAGAAGATATGATAGGTATGTTATAGTGTTACTTACAAATAAATTTCAGGGTTGACCATTGAACTTGGCACCCATTTAGATCTCACTTCTTTTGTCGTTGAAGTCAACAACCAAGGCAATTATCATAATATTGAACGTGGCTCTCATTTCACATTTATGTTTTTGATTGGATATCATTACTTTTTGTAGAAAAGTATATATCATCGTAACGCCGTAGGTCCTTTGAAAAGGACAAATTCAAAACTACAACTAGACTTTATAAATATAAAACAATTGAATCAGTTACTGTATTTTCCTACGTTTACGGGGTATAACCCTAAGTAATAAATATGAAAACCGACTATAAGTACCTACTCTTAATTGTAAATAAGTAAGTATGTATACCTAAATATATACTTAGTGCTCTGCCTTCTCCGGTATATAGGCGTGATTAGGCACTAATTAGGTATTTATGTTAAGCGTTCATAATAGAACCTAACCGCAGCAGTGGTCTCCTTTTTCACGGCTTTCAGGGTGAGTGCGACAGGCTCAACATGGTCTATTGTGCCTGTCGACCTCATATGTGGATCTCACTACCGCTTACCATCAGGTGGAATGAGGTCGTCTTGTTAGCCTCTTATAAAAAAAAAAAAAACCTAATTATTAAAAAATTGCCAGTTTTTTATTTTTTCCTTTGTATTCATGTAATTACCTATCTGCATACCAAATTTTAACTCTCTAGGTCATTTGGAACTGGGTTAGAATTTTGATCTGTCAGTCAGTCAATGATAAAAATGAGGATTTTTGGACATTAATATCTAAATAACTGTTTGAGATAAGCTTATGAAATTTAGAACACATGTTTATCTTGCAAGTCACAATATATGAGCCAAATTTGATACGTTTATGTGAAATAGTTTTTGATTTATGAGGGGTTCAAAAGTGGTTCCAAATGGTTCGTGTAATATTACACACGGTGCGGCTCGCCAGTTCTGTTTCTTGAACTTGGCTTGACACGCTACCGCGTGTCTAGATCATTTTTAGTATATGAATTACAGATAATTTAAAGTTTTAAAAACTTTTTAATTCCTAATCCGTTATACATCCAAAGATCGCAAGATTTGAATTTAGAACCTTCTTTATCCTGTAGGCTGTATGTCCATACTTGAAAACATTCTTTTATAAATTACATTTTATTCGATATTCAGCAGTAAGTAGTATCAAGCATATCATGATCACTTTTCCCGGTAACTGTCCGTCATACGGATGTGTCAGGTTTTTACCTAGTCACAGTATTTAGTAGTGCAACGAACTTTTGGTTCAAAGACCAAACGAAGGTCATGCGGGCTTTTTGATGACAAAAGATAAATTAACGCAAAAAGGTATGTATGGACATTGTCTGACAATAGTTGTAATCAAGCTCAAAAGTTGACAGACTAAATTGTAAATACGTAATAATTACTTTCTCGTTAATCAAATTGTAGTACAATAACTAATTTTTTATAGTAACAGTTTGTTACTTTTTGGTTATATTAAACATCTACAATTTTATTAAGTTTTCACATTTTAAATTTAGAGTTACAAATTGTAGACTTTGTTGGTAATGTTCCTTACCGGAAAATCATAAAAAAATTTCATGAAAAAATGATAGCTATGTTAGTTCCGTATGTCCTCTTATAGTGAACTAAGAAGGAGTCTTAGGTACTTTAAGTAAAGTTCAGTTGTTTTAACTTGAAACCGACATACCTACATACATGTACAGTTTATTTCGCCTTCATAACATTGTTGTAAGTATGTCTTATTATAACTATTTCAACCCATTTACTCAGTACATTTAATTACGGTTATGTACAGCTAAAACTAGGTTTGGCCAACGTCAGATTCTGCTCGCGTCGTCATCAATATAACCAAGTTTAAACTCAAATGGTCCCAGTTAGTTAAGAAGTTGTTGTCAGCTAATGAAATGCAAATCACTTGTCACGGGACATGATTGATTAGCCAAGTTCCGGTTTGAGTTAGTTAAAAATGTTATTATTATTAAATAATTTAGCTCCCCGACTTCGTTCGCGTGAAATCCTTCATCGTTTAAAACGTTGAGCGAATTTTGTACTATGCCCATTCTAAGGCTCTAGAATATAGGTGTACCAAATTTAATTTAAATCGGTTCAGTAATTTTGATGCAACAGACAGATACTCACGCATTTGTACATTAAGTAAGGATAAACCAATTGAGACCTACGATGTTTATTTATTTGTATTTTTTGTTAATAAACAATTTTATTATTACGTATAATATTACTGTAAATAATTATTTTCTTATTAATAATGTTTCTTAGCTCCATTTAGACAATGATTGCTATTAAATACGTTGTAGGTATGTTGAGGTCACCTAGAGTCATACTCCTGTCAATGGATATTAAACTCTATGCCTCACACAATAAAGGTCATATCTCAAAATAGGAATATGCGCTTTTGTAAATCGATAGCAACTTTGTAAATACGTAAATGAAATATTAGGTAAGTAAATACTATTATTTAGATAGTAATATTTCACACGATCCATTAATAATCGGCGTGTTCTGTGTTTGTTTGTGTTTGATAAACGGTTTCGGATAAGAAGTCAACCTTATAATTAATTGTTGGATAGGATTCCAAGCTTACTGATTACAGTAAAATATGGTAGTCACTTTGTTTCTATTCCAATGCCTGGGTTTCATAGGTAAAAAAAGCTTGCTGATTGACGATGGTATTATGAAAAGAAATACTAAAATTATCTAATAGCATACAGTAATAGTTACGAATAAGGTCCTTCGAGAAATAAATAGCTGTGCCCTTTTTTGCTCGACTTGACGTGAGCACTTCCGTGCCCCCATATTGGTATATTTGGCCAATTACATAGGACTCCCTTTTAACCAATTGTGTAGATCTATATTCATGCATTATTAGCTGATACTAAGAACGATTAACCTTAGGAAATAAAACTAATTTTACGGATTTAACCACGAGCGCTGTGAAGAGCTCGAAACGTCGGGTTTCAAAATAATGCGTTCAGTGAGTTTGCGATCGAAAACTTGCGTACGTTTAAAACCTGTCGAGTTGTTTTTTTCATACGAGCGATTTTAGTTCTTAGCGTAACCACCAGAGGCGCTGTACAAGTTTTGCATAGACATATTTACGTAGGCGATAGCTATACGTCCGTAACTTTTAAACTCATGGTAGCGCTACAGAATAACAATAGCCGCGAGTTTAATCCGTAAAATTAGTTTTATTTTAAATGTGTGTGTAGTGTTCGCGCAAATAATAGACAATACTAGGAAATACCTATTTATTTACCTATCTATATGTCATACCTACTTAACTGCCTAGGTCAAAAGATGAGGATATTATTATTTATTAGCAACATCGTAGGTATACCCAGGTAAAAATAGATTGTTTAACATCAGACAAACCAAAAACAATGTTAGAGAAGGTAAGAACATTGTAATTTGGTGCCTAAGTATTTTTGTAGAAACTACCTACCTAACTGTTATAGTAATACTTCTACTTACCTAGGAGGAAGGTCTTACTAGCTACTTAACTAGGGTACCTAGTACATCGACCCGAACGAGTCTAGGTCTCCGACAATAAAGGTAGGTTAGGTTAGGTCTTACTGAAAATCTATTAATTAAGTTCCAAAACTATTACAAACAAGGCTTTGGGAGTACCTCCGTCTTCTACACAGGTTCTTTGACATTAACTAGGTATACCTACCATGGTTATACCTACCTGGTACCTACCTATTTAGTCGGTTATAATTAACGTCTCCTAAAACTATCACTCTCGTTTACTTCGATTGTTATATCTATTTAGCAGAGTAGTAGGAAGAAGCGTAATGTATACCTAATTTAAAATTCGTTAACAAAAAGTTTTTTTTGTTAGTGATAAGCCGAATTCAATGTCATTTTAAGAGATTAACCTTGACAAAGACAGGTGGAGGGACAAGGCCCGTCTAAATTGTGAGCTAATAAGTAAATAGGATAATAACAGTGCAAATATTGTAATTTCTTTCGAAAGAAGGCGGGTAGAAACTGCTCTAAGAATATTTAAATTATCTCTACATAGGTAGGTATGTATTACACTAACTACCTGCTAAATTATTAGTTGCACTCCGAAACCACAGATCTATATCGCAAATTATGAACGAAACCAGTTGGCCAAGACATTCAAAAGGCCGGGAGCAACAAGTAACCAATTTCAGTGGACCATTAACATCTAATGTCAAAGAAAAGGTTACACATTATGTAAGCTTAGACGGTACACACAGTTCACAGGCGGCGACTATACAATGGTATAATTACACACGAGAACATTGTTATGCAACTATTAGAGCGAGTGTTGCACAAAAAATTAGCAACCTTACCTACTGACGGTCGCTATCCAGGTCATTGACCCAAATACGGATATCTACGCGTACTGCCTACTCGAAATCGCAACTATGCATGCCGCGCTCCGATATCAACGATTCACAAATCCATTCCGAATAAAACAAAAACGAATCGACATTTCAAATCGAAAAGAACCCGTTTGAATTTTAAAAAGTGTACACACCACGCGCAAGTTCAAATATTGTTACATACCTGTAGATACAAGTTGAATGAAACACGACCGTTCACCTTAGACAATGTAAACCTTTGTTTCCACACAAGTCAACGTCTCCCAATCAATCCCAACAGTTAATCTGGAAATAGAAACGGCTTATTAAATGTGGGTGCCGGCAAAATGATTCATCATACACAACTACCCGTATTTAAACCCCTCCGGGGGAAAAAAAACGAACACATGTCTGATTATAACTGCGGATTGATGTAAACAAATCGTTTTCTGTTTGAGATACGCACCGTTCACGTTAGAAAAGGGGGTAAGGTTCACAGTTTTTGTCCACTAAATAGAGCACTGGTTGTTCGCTTGGTGCGGAACAAAACTATTTTTCCGATCGGGTCGCAGCGGGCGCGAGCGTCGTGCGACGGCGGCGGTCGGCGCGAGACTGGCGGAGCGGTGCCCTCCTCCCCGCGCGTCCGGCGCGTCGTGAGCGCGCGCCCCTCGTTCCTTTATTTATTTTCGAATATGGGGTGTATAATTTTTACGGTGCATTCGTCAGTCGCCATGACACGTAGGATGTTCTTGTGAGAGGTGGTATGTGCGCATATAGGCGGTTTAAACAGCGTACGGCCATGAACCGCGCATCGGCCGCGGTCATTGCCACGAACGTCGATATAAAAATATTCACGTCACAATGTACCTACCTACCTACATCTGTTACGTTCTGACTTTACGTTTTTAATTACGTTTCGTGGATATTGTTGACGTCTTTGTTCACGTATGTGTTTTGTCGATAATCAAGCAATCGGTTTCGGTGAAGTTGGCACGTGAAAACGGTTCGGTTCACTTTTTTTTTCATTCGCAGCTCTCTTGTACCGCCAACAAAATAAGAAGTAAAAAAATATTGTTAATAATGTTAAATAATCTTAACATTATTTTTTTAATAGTTTAATATTACTTATTAAACCTATTTTACGTAAAATTTACTATCACGCTATATTTATGTACTTAAACCAACGTAGGTATCTAATAAGCGGCGTATTGTGATAGGTTCGGTCCTGTTTGCATAACGATTTTAATTAAATTCTGAATTGATAAACCTTTAAACATTTGTAACTTTTAACATTGTTCTAAATATGTATATCGTTTTATTTAAAAATAAGATTAAAACGTTTGTTTTAATCTTATTTTAAATAATTTATTTCTGTAAGAATATACCCGATTCACGTGGTTGGCAATTTTGTTATTGTAGCAGAGATAATGTTGGGAGAGTTCATTGACTATTCACAAGTGTATATACCTACTTAACTTACGTAGCCGTTGCTAATTGATTTGGTAAATTCCTTGTTGCTTGTTTGAAAACTGACAGAAAGACGACGAATCTTAATGGACGAAAAAAAAATTGATATGCTTACCTACTTCACTAAATAATACAAAACAAAGTCACTTTTTCTGTACTTTTGTCCCAATGTATGCTTAGATCTCAAACACTACGCAACCTATATGATGGCAATGATGCCTATACTCCATACAAATTCTTCCACTAATATAACAAAGAAAGTTAGTCTCATACAAAAACTGGTGCAAGGGATGCACCGACCTTGTATGACAGAAATAATCATGGCCCGTCCCATTTATTTTTGGTCCTGTTACGCTTGACATCGTCCTTCACTGCTCACTCGAAATTCAACCTTATTACCTCCCACACAAGCTCAAATTAAAACAGACAAATCTGAAGGAGCGACCAAGATTGGAAGACACATGTTTCCATGGCAAATGTTAAGTGTAGACAGGTCTTTTGAATTTGGACGAATGAGACAGTAATTTGATTAGTCATTTTGAACTTTTTTTTATGTGTGTCAGTGTCAAGGAAGTGTCCTCTTTTGTTTTTTTTTAATTCTAACGAATTGGGATGATAGGTATAAAAAAATTATAATATAAAGCTTTTCGCTCTCGACTTCGCGTGAAATTGTTTGTCGTCTACAACATTACTCTCTTTAGCACAGTCTGGTAAGAAGAAACACCGTTTTATGTTTATCACACAAATATTTGTCCCAGGTGGGAATCGAACCCATAACTCTTGGCTTGGCTTAGTAAATTATTATTTATCCCACATAATTTCTATTCCGAAAATTCTATTGGCACATTTATCTAAATTTCATCTGGCAAATGGTTGTAAATTTTTGTGAGCATATTACGTGAATTGGATGAGACTAACATAATAAGTTACTAACCAAGTTTCTGACATACCCGTCTAAATATCCCTATTCGCCCAGTTTCAAGGCTAAAGAACTCGTATACTTAGTGGCTGAACTCATAAAGAGAAGCATATACGTGCCTAAAATAAACTACTTACAATAACTAACTAACTAACTCTTCCTTTTGCCGCAATCGGGTAAGGCGGTCGGACCGCACACATTGTGTTTATTTATCCTCTTGTTAAGTCGACCCTCAGTCACCCTCTGTTGAAGCACGGTTATACTATCTAACAGCGTCAGGCCGAGTGGTTAAAGTCGTTGCTTGCCATGCGAGAGGACGCCAGTTCAAATCCCGCCAGGTACCACTGTGTTTTTCAAATTTGCAATTCATATGTACGAAAATTCGTCGCTTTAACGGTGAAGGAAAACATCGTGAGGAAACCTGCACACCTACGAAGATATTCTAAGGTTGTGTAGTCGACTAACCCGCACTTGGCCAGCGCCACAAAGGCCATACCGCCCTAGTTTAGCCCAGCAGTGGGGATGTATATGGTTGTAGTTTTAAAAGGGGTATAATATATGTCATTCACAAATATAAAGTATTTTTATATTAAAAAAGCACACTTCCATTATAAATCTTATGACCTCACAATAGTACTATAAGGAACGAAGCGCATAGACCCTTAAATAAGTACCAAGAGTGACGTCACGCCAGTCCACTCCGCAGTAAAATGGAATGGACTCGGAAACTACGCTCATGTATAACGAATCCCGTAAAAATGATGACGTCACACTTTACGCGTTTCCTAAAAACAAAAGGTTGCGTAAAGTCTCTCGCAATTAAACGGAAATCCTTAAAAACGGCTCGGTTGTGTATTATTGTGATCCTTCTTACGTAAATTAGGGCTGGAAATAGGTTACTAAGTCTTAACAATTATACTTACCTCTTTTTGGAAGCTTGATAAAGTTAATTGTAAGCACAAAGTGAGCGGTGAATATGGTAAACAAATCTTAGGTGAGAGCCATCCGCTCCCCCGCAAGTCCGGTGATGATGACGAGGCTACTCCAAGCCATCATCGTATGTCAGTTAGGAAAAAAATAAAGAGGCAAACAAATCGATTCAGCTCATTAGTACATAACGTATCTAGCCAGCCATTAAAGTTTTACAATCGAAATGTTAATTTCATAAAATGAAGTTCAAATTAGTTTTTTTAAAAGTAAAGAGTCTTAAAAACTGTAATTTAATGGAACATTTAATACCTCATCGTTAAAAAAAAAACGAAAATTGCCAAGTGAAGTAATCAGATATCAAAAGTACTGAAACAACGGTGTAAAAGTACGAATTTATGACAGTTGTGATTTAGTGGGGAATAACGACTTTATTACCCCGGCGGTTTCTGTCGAAAAGCACTTTAAAATTTCAACGCGTAAAAGCTGTTTTCGCGTGAACTTACTGAAAGCTTCGATCTGCAGTTTACTTGCGTTTTTATGTGAATTTTCACACAATTAGAGATCGGTGCGCCCCCTTTAATACATACGATCGTAAACAAAGGATTGGTATCCGTAGCAGCTGAGATGGGGGGGGGGGGGGGGAATAAACGAGGTAGGTACTCCCTTCTTATTTGTCGTTCGCCTGAAATAGGCCTTTGTCTTACAATTTTGTATGAATGTACTTCTGTGAAATGTATATCTTTAATAGCTACATTCGGTTCTAATTACGACAGGTTCTCGACACCTGCTTTATTTATTATTTTTGGTTTATATAAATAAAAATAAAAGCCAAAAATCATCAAATCAATCAATCACTTTTTTTTCCTGACTGGCATACGATGATGGCTTGGAGTAGCCTCGTCATCATCACCGGACTCGTGGTCCGCCACGAGTCCGGCGGATGGCTCTCACCCCTAAAATTTGCCTAACGGCTGATAAAGACGATAATATATTTCACATTCAACACGGTTAATGATCTTTCTTAGGCTCTAGCTATATTATTTGTTTACAACTTACAACAATTTAATTTAAATCATAGTCGTTGAAGTTATTTTCTTACTAGCTTTCCGCCCGCGTAGAGACATTTAACGGGTAAAACATTACTTCCTTAAAGCACAGTCGGTTAAAAGTAGCCTAAAACCATCCCTAGGCTCTGGAATATATCTGTACCAAATTTCATTTAAATCGGTCCAGTACTCGATGCGTGAAGTCGTAACAGACAGACAGACTCTCTGTCTGTCGAAAGAGTTACTTTCGGATTTATAATAATATGTAGTAACGATAAATAATAGAAACGACTTACTTTGCGAAAGCCAGATAGAGAATTTGAGACCCCGTAACTGAGTGTACACACGTATCTTTATAAATTCACATTACAGCTTGATGTAGCGACAAATAAAATATATTTTACGATATTATAAAGACACAGTTGAGTATGTCTATATCCTGTCGTCACGGTCAGTGGTGACGTCAAGGAAGGGAAGTCGAATGACGAATGAATAGTCCCTACTCCCTTGGACTGGGAACGAACCCACTATACGTGCGTCGTAATTACGTTCATACTCGATGCGTATCTGACGAGTACATGTGGTGACGGAAGTGCAAAAGAATTAATTTATAATTGCATGCGTAAGAACATAAGCGCATGCCAGGTGGGAGACATTTTGTCGACCGGTTGCTGTTACCACCATACAGTTGCGTAAAACCCGCCAGGTGACTCTGACCTCTCTCGGTCAGGTCGCGTTCCGGGATCAGCACTGTACGGACCAGAGCCAGGGGGGAACATTGTTGCGGCAAGCGCTGGACCAGTGGAGTCTTAGCGGCGGTATTGTGCGGGCGAAGCGGGTCAGCCCGCCGGCCAGGGAGACCCGTAGAAACGGTGGTGCGGGGGCCCTTCCGTCCGGCGGACTGGCCAACTCCGACCCGCACAGCTCAATACCAATGCGAAACTCCACGCCTTGTCTCGTTGTTGCCGCAGCAGTGGTCTCCTCTCTCACGGCTGTAAGGTTAGGTGCGACAGGCTCAATATGGTCTATTGTGCATGTCGACCTCATATTTGGATCTCACTACCGCTTACCATCAGGTGGAGTGAGGTCATCTTGTTAGATCATTATAAAAAAAAATACTCGTTATATTAGTGTTATATTTGGCAAAATACTATTTAAGGTGCAAAAACTCGAATAGATCCTTTAATTAGTGGAGGTTTAAGGATACTATTATTAAAGAAATGTCAAGACGACCCAAATATCCATACTTCGCATTCTGAACCTCAAAATCAACAAACAAAATCTGATGAAATAAATTATGAGCGAAAATTGTTCAACAAAAATTAAGAACACTTATTATTTAAGTACCCATATTTATTTTGTTCCAACAGCTGTGTTCTATGTCAGCTATGCAGGGTTACCCACATGACATTGACTTCACAGTGATTCATCTGAATAAGTATTTCTTTGCAATTGGATTATAGAAAAATGTAAATAATTTACTACAATGTTCCCCATATAAATCAATGAAAACAATAACAATATACCAAGTTCATGTTTTGTACTAACGAAGATGTTTGTCTAACTTTTCATTTTAAACCTACGCAATGATATCAAAGCCTTTACATATACGTATTATACAGTTCAATAGCTTAGACGTATTGATCGTCCTTGTATAAAAACAGTGTTAACACCGCTCAGCTGAACTAATAAATAAATGAACGTAACTAACATTGTAAATACTGAAAAGTAGATTGGATTAAACTGACTGTTTAATCATTAATCTAATTAGACAAACAAACATTGAACTATGTTGCACAATGTTGAATTTGTATTGAACTTACAAAAAATAAATAAATATACGTAATTACTACACAATATCACATTTAATCAACCACGCTGGCCAAGTGCGGGTTGGTTGACTACACAACCTAAGAATTTCTTCGTAGGTGTGCAGGTTTCCTCACGATGTTTATGACTTCAACGGTTTACATTTTACAAAATAATAATACGTAACCAGCATACTTCAATATCCCCGGGATAGTAGAACTGCAATCTCCCACGTAAATATTGGCAAAATAATGTTTGTACGGCAAACGTAATAATCTGTTGTTGACTGTACCTCCTTGATGGATCCAGCCTACCTCAATATTATGCAGGCCACATTTACATACTATCTATTTCTTTAGATTGTATCCCGTCGCTATGCTTGTTACATTTTTTTTTCCAATCTGATCCGATATTGATGAATGAGGAAATCATTCTTTGCTTATTTCCGTTTATGTATACGACTGATATTATGATTATTATTTTTTATGCCAAACAATATCAATAGTCGCTATTTACTAGTTAATTTAGCCACATTATGTTTTATATGAGTTGTTGAAAAAGAACAACAAAGATTGTTCACAAATATCGTAATTTAATACCGCTTAAGTAAACCAAATACGAAATCGAGTAAATTCATACATTCGCAACGAAACAAAACATAATTTCAACTTCAAAAAGTCCAATAAACCAAATCAATTATTTACCCCAAAGACGGGGGGTAATTTTGCCGCGGAACTTTTCATTGGGTATATTATTTACCAGAACTTTTGCGTAGTAAAGGCGGTTGCCTGTTTACCTCAGCCTGGCTCGTTAGTTTGATGGTCACAAGCGCTGCGGAAGTTCGAGAGATCTTAAAAAAAAACATATTTTTTAAAAGATAGCGAGTTTTTTTTTTACATACATACATACATACAATCACGCCTTTTTCCCAGAGGGGTAGGCAGAGATCACTTCCTGCCATGTGCTACGGTCCCGGCACACCACCTTCGCTTCATCCACACTCATCAACCTCTTCATGCACGCTCGTCGATTACGGGTACTTTTGATTTGACCTTTCTTTAAGATTTGACCTATTTGGTCATGAAAGTTTGAATTTGGAATTTGTTTTTTTTTTAAGAATATTAATTTTAGTTGAAGTGGCAGTGGGCTGGCCACATCAGCCGTAGAACCGACAACCGCTGGGGTAGACGAGTTTTGGAGTGGAGACCGCGTCTCGGCAAACGTAGTCCAGGTGGTGTGACGATCTGCGCAGGACGGCTGGTAGGAGCTGGATGCGAGTGGCCGAGGGTAGAGAGAAGTGGCGTGCATTTGGGGAGGCCCATGTCCAGCAGTGGACAGAAATGGGCTAATGATGATGATGATGATGCTTTATTACCAAGGTGAGGCATCTAAGCACCCCCATAACTCAATCCTGTAAGCCACCCCGTAACTCGCAATCCAGTATACTGTGCTGATATGCTGTTATTGGCTCGGTGGTATTTTCGCGTCGGGCCAAAGTGTGAGTCTACTTAGTCCGTCAGTTAATAAGTTGTCGTCAGAAAGCACGATAAGCCGGTGGTCCTGCGCCTGATCTTTTACATGATTACTACGAGTTCTAATTATGGTTGCAACCTTTTGGAATCGGCATGCATTTTAGGGTTATGTTGAGCTACTTCTGCGGTAGAATTTGTAAAGTAAATTTACAGGGAAGGCATTTAAGATTTCTTACTTAACCTTACTAAAGGTGCATTTCTTCGCCTGAGACGAGACGTGGTGTAAAGTTACTTTGTATCCGCGGTAATGGGAGAGTGACTTTACACCGATTTGCGAGGTCGGAAGTTCTTCGCTGGTTTACAACCCTCGCAAAATGAAGAACTCTTTACTGGCATAAGGTCCTAAACGAGGTCTGATTTTATTGATATTTTCACCGTAAATTCGGAAGCTTTCTTATTCTTTCCTTGATGGTACCATATCATCCTAACATTGTAACCTAAGGTAAGAGTAGTAATATGACCATTTTTTTTTTACTGAATTTACGATTTTTGAGTTTTTTTTCATCAATGTAATTGATCCTTAGTTTATTGACATTTAATTTATACTATGGCATTTAGCTTATTTTAATCGCCTCTATTCGAATAAACTTAACTTTTTGTCCGGTATAGATCAAAACAACACACAACAAAAGATCTATGTTCTAATATTTTATTGTGTATTTCGAAAAAAAGTTAGTGACTTCGAAAAATTCCTCTTATGTACCTACATATAAAAAAGCCTAGTGCCAAAGAACATGATTTCTGTTTGTGAAAATTTTACCCTCTTATAAAATATGTACAACATTTGTGAAAATTTAATTTCACTAGCTATCGCGGTTTTGAGATACAGTGACGCATAGCGACCTCTTAGTAATAGAGTCTCGATCTACCCTTCGAGTACGGACCCTAAAAAGAGCATCATGTTCCCACACAGGTAGAACAAAGTTCGGGTGCATTCGCCATCCGCTCCAGAGCCAGTAAGGGTGGGTACTAAATCCCTCTCCCGTCACGGGCCGGGCTGCGGAGCGTAACGCCTGATCTATGCACGACTGCATTGTGCAGACTTTACATACATCTACTTGTGTATATACGCTGTCAACGTCTTAACCAAGTGACACATAAGGTTGGAAGTACATAAGGTGTTTGAGGGATTCGCACAATGAGATAATAAAGCCAATCAGTATGTAAATAATTTCTTCTACAATAATTAGGTAAGAGATAAGTAACTATTTAAGCAAATTCTCCAGATTTCAATATCCGCTACAAAAACCTTTATCCTGTTTTCCATTTATTTATCCTTAGCTTTTTGGCCGCGACTCCGCCTTTTAGAGTCGTTCATAACTTTAAACCTTACTTAAAGCGAAGTCGATTTAAAAAGTAATACAAATAAAAAAACGTTTATTGCTTTATGAATTTTACACAATGTCTTAAAATACTAAAAATAATCTGGCTTGCGAGAAACAGACAGACAAAGTGACTTCAATATGTATAAAATTAGTAAGGATATTTAATAGTTAACAACTAACACTGATTTAACATCGACTAAATAGGTTGCGAACATGATTTACAATGCAGTCATGAGTGCACCAGACAGACGCTTTATACCCCTCAATTTTAACACAAACCTAACTATAAACACTGGGGGAACCCCCTCATCACTCGATACTCTACACTCGATATACATAAGTTATAATCGCTACATGATTCATATCGATCATGTCGACACTGACCCCTTATATACAGGTTGATTTTAATTTTCTATTAATAATTTAATGTACAATAATACGATTAGTGTATAAAATTATACGATTGGCAATGAAAATCTAAGAGCAAGCTGGAAACTAAATTTAATTTTAACTTTTTGACAACATCTTTGATGCATGGGAAAACATCGTAAAAGGTACCTTTATTTTTCTACATAATCCAAATAGCATTTCAAATGGGGAAAAAGCACATTTGTGATATAGGTAACAGTGGCTGTTAAAGGCAGCATCATCGTCATCACCAGCCATCTATTATGTCTTCATGCAGACAAAGAAGGTGGACATGAAAAGAGCTTGCCAAAAATATACATTGTTATTGGTCGTTGGTGCCCGTCCGATACATTTCTGCCCGTTCCTCTTTTGCATAATAATTAAAAAATCAACCTGTATAACCATATACCTGTGGTCGTCTGACGCATAGCAACCGGACCCTTCCTGGTCTAGCTCAATGCATACCTATTGTACAGGACCTACGTTAGGGCTGGCTCAGATCAATCAGCTCTTTGATGTCGCAGGCAAATTGTAAAAACGGGTTTTTTTCATTGCTGTAAAATTATTCAATACCAATAAATCACTGGTCTAGCAATCAGGATGTGTTACTTTTTGATATAGTCTTAATCACATGATGTGCTACCAGATACAGGGAGGTTTTATTTATTCAACAGCTTAACATTTGAAACACTATTTATTTAGATTATTAGATTTAGATTTGGTTCAGTTTGCGTTTGGCCTATTATACGTTTATTGATAATTTAACTTGTTATTACGATATTTATCTATCAAAAAAGGTATGAAATTATACACATTAGGACACAGTTTAAAATAATTTGACATTTTACAAAGTAAAAAAAAAATCAGTATTTAAAATTTAACGGTAACATTTTAAACCCTTCCTCTGATCAGATGTCATTTGAAGGACGTAGGGTGAAGTCACCCTCCATGTACCATATTATGAAAATAATTTGGTTACTAATTGGAAGTCTTTTAGTGTGCCTACACTCGTATTTGTATAGGAAACTTTAAGGGGTTCGATATTCGTTACAAAATAATGTTGGAACTAAAACGTACAGTTTTATTTTCTAATTGACTTGCGATGATGGCTTGGAGTAGCCTCGTCATAATCGGACTTGCGGAGGAGCGGATTACAGAAGAAAGAAAGTTAAAGTAATTGTGGGATATGTAGTGCTTAGATGAGTGCGCAAAAAAATACGCTATGAGAGTGTATTTCTCTTCTATCTTCCACACAAGAGAGCATTTCATCATAGTTGGTGATGTAAACACCCCTCTATACCTCTATCGTCAGGGTGAAGTCGCTTAGCGTGCAAAACATTACTTTCTAAAAGTAGCCCATGTCCATTATTGGGCGCTAGTCCATATCAGCACCAAATTTCATTCAAATCGGTTCAGTAGTATAGTTGTTATTGAATATCACTAAGATGGCACAAAAAGTACATCAAACACAAATATTAAAACAATTGACTTCATGAACTCTGTAAGAGAGTAACGAGTAGGTAACTTATGTATATTTGATTGCACCATAGATCAACTTTTCTCGAGAAAAGTCGCGACCTTAACTAAGTAGAACCTGACGAAGTCGTATATTGAACCCTTATACCTGCACCATATGCTGTCTGAACTCTCGAACGTATCCATTCTTGTCTGGCAGCCCTACCCGGCCAGACGGCTAGACGCCGAGACAGGGGGATGCAGGGGGGACTCTGGTCTGCTAAATGAAATCACTGCCACTCGATTTCAGTGTTGGGAGTTGGATTTTGGCGCCCATCTGCCCTTTTAACGCTTCTGCACCTTATTATTTTTGGTTGGGTAAACATACGATGGCATAGCACGGAGGCAGTCCCCTTAGGTTACCATAAGTACCTACGTGCGTGTGGTAGTAACAAAAAAAAATATGGTAATAGTCACAATATTAATAAATGATATACCTGCAAGGTAGCACGAGTCTTGGAAATGGTAGAAAAGAGTTTAAGTATTTTTATTTTACATACTTACTCTTTTTCAGTACATAGGGACACGGAATCACGTTTTTGGTGGGCCACTAACAAGTGTGCTACGAAGCCAGCTAGTATCAAAGAAATTATTGACACAATATGATTATTTAGTCCCAAGTAAAATAATTGGAATAGAGATACTTATAAGTTAGTTTGAAATATATTAAATTATCAATTGTGATAAATTTTGTCCATTTAAAAAAGAAAAAACGTTTATATTGTAAAGTTTTCATTGGCGTCTGAATGCATCAAACTTCACCTCTCCCCCTTTTTGAAAACCGATAAACAAAAAGAAAAAACAACACCCTGGCGACAGTCACACTTGTATATTTTTAAAATTTCCACACGGTCTCTTATTACCTACGCTATGAAAAAGTTTTTCCGCTTGTTAACTTTGCAAATAACAGACCGGGAACACGGGGGAACTGTAATAATAGGAAATCGTTGTTAGGCAAAAGGACTATAGCAAACATTGATAAATACAGAGAAAAATACAGACTGGGTCGCAAAAATCCGGGTTTAATTAAAGTTGCCGACTAGTTCTCAATAAAATCGTGTGGGCTGAGTTGCAAGGTATGTTTGATAAACAGTTACGTAAAGATAAAAAAAAAGCTTTATTTAATAAGTTAGCTTTTCACTGACGACTCCGTCCACATGTATTCGTTTATGGCACAATATATACAGTGAAGTATGGTATGTTGAAAAGTAGACTATGTACATACATACATACATAAAATCACGCCTTTATCCCAGAGGGGTAGGCAGAGATCACTTCCTGGCATGTGCTACGGTCCTGGCACACCACTTTCGCTTCATCCACATTCACCTACCTCTTCATGCACGCTCGTCGATTACGGGTACTTTTGATTTGACCTTTCTTTAAGATTTGACCTGTTTGTCCAGATCAAAATCGGTCCAATAGTTTTAACATGATAGTGAGACAGACAGGAAGCGTCGATGGCTGAGTGGTAAAGATTGTTGCTTGCCATGCGAGAGGTCAGCAGTGCAAACTCCGCCACGTACCACTGTGTTTCCAAAGGAGAACCACCATTTTGGGCCCAACGTTACAGAATTAAATTATATATCAAAAAATCGGTCTATTTTTGTAAGTTAACTTATAGAAATCTTAGCCAAAACAGCAATGGCCAACAGGGAAAAAAGCAGATTTTTATTATTTTCCTTATGTTACAGGTTTTGTAAACGTTCATTTATATTATTTATTAATAACGTAGCTATCTTCGCAAACGTGATACAGAAATCTATCCATAGAGTATAGTAAACAGAATCTACTTATGACATTGATGGATTTGATTGATGTCGATTAATATTTAAAATGTTTTATTATTTATCATATTTATTTAGATCGTATCCCAAATACTATCATTCGGAGACGTACGGGAGTCACGGACATTCAATCGATTGTGACGAAGTTGAAGTGGAGATGGGCCGGACATAATATGTGCAGAAGAGAGGATGGCAGATGGGCACGCAGAATTGCCGAATGGAGACCTAGACTCGGACTGAGAAACGTGCGGCAACCACCTATGCGCTGGGCCGCCGATATCACAAAAATATTGGGCAAGACCTGGATGCGATCAGCAAAAGACCGGGTCAAATGGAAAGCACATGAAGAGGCCTATACCCAACAATGGGTGATACAGGGCTGAAGAAGAAGAAGAAGCACAGTTTTTAGATGCTATATTATTTTAGATGTATTATGATGATAAGGATGAATAAAATAATTTATTATTATTTTATACTGACCTGCTTTTGTAATATTTTTTTTTTATACTGAACTGCTCTGTCCAGCCATAAGCAAATATGCATTTAGAGTTACCTAGTACATTATTCACTTTAATGAAAAATCTAATAAATTGGTTTTATAGTTGACTGGCTCGATGGAGCAGTTGCTAGTGAATTCTGGCTTCTAAACCAGGGGTCATGGGTTCGAATCCCACCCAGGATAAATGAGGAGGAGACTGACACCCAGGAGAATGTCTAAGATATAGGACTTTGACTTCATAAGTCGAATGATTGCAATATCCATAGATTTATTCTCATTGCCTACTATGTAGCGCAGGGTTGACCGGGCTTTGAGCGCCGTCAACGACGCTTGGGAATATATGTTGTTAATATTCAGAATTTCCCAACAACCCAAAAAATCACAAAATCATATTTCACGGACACATGCAAGGTTCCCTAACCAATATAGATGACATATAGCCTATGTCTTGATACCATTTTACCACTTTATCTGTACTGTTGGATAGCTTGTATACAATCTGTAATGCAAAACTTAAAAAAGAAACACCCTACAAGCTTTCTTTCATAATAGAAAAACAGATAACCTCAAAAATATTCACTGTATTTTTAGTGATTTGGCCATTGCGGATCAACATGAAAATTCGTCTCATGGAAACTTTTTATATGCTTTGCCTGATGGCCAACTTTCAGCATTGTAACGTTGGGCCCAAGTTTGTATAGAATCGGGTGTTCTCCTTTGGAATTCATATGTACGATTATTCGACGCTTTAACGGTGGAACCTTAACAGCTACGAAGAGATTGTAAGCTTGTGCAGGTGACCAACTTGCACTTGGTCAGCGCGGTTGACTAAGGCCTGATCGACCTAGCCCGTGCCTCAGGAGCTTATTCCCATTTGTCCCCTTAGAGGTGACTGAGAGTTTTTCTTAAAAATGTCACTTTGAACCTCAAGTAGAGGAGTAATCTCAAGTAAAGGAATGTGAGACAATCAAATATTAACACAAATATTGGGCAGATTGACTACTTTTAGACAGAGTCGTAGTGGACCCCAGAGGGAACAAAGTTTAGAGGGGACAAATGGGAATAAGCCTGCCCCAGCAGTGGGGACGTATTATGATGGTGATAAGTGAGACAGACAGACGGAGTTACTTTCGCATTTATCACAAAAACTACATCACTCGCCTTGTATTGTTTCCAAAACCATTAAAGCCAGTCGCTGAATAGAAATCATTAGAAGTTTTAGTTTTTACAAATCTTGTACAAGTATAAAGAGGTTTCTTGTGAGAGAAAATAGGGGTAAAATGAGGGCAAGTGCCTTGCGAAGATCAAAGGTCACCCTTTGAGATTAGATTTGAAGGACAAAGCAATATACGTTGTAATAATTTAGACAAGTTATAAGCCAATACGAAATGTGTTTAGGAGAACTGATATAGAAGGATTTATGAACAATATTATTTAAAGGTTTTATTTTAGTATGGGTTCTACAAAATAATGTACACCTTGAGGTATTAGGGTATGTTTTTAGTCATAGCGTATATTATAGTTTCATGGATTTTTGCCTAAAATGATATTATGCGTAAAACATGTTGTGTACATTTTGATTTTTATAATGTGCAGTCGGTAAATGGCCATGTTACAGCTACCGTAACATTTAACAGAGTGATATAACTCAACATACTTGTTTATTCATAATTTTACTGGCTGGGTTAGGTAGGGACTCAGGCTCACTACCTACAGTTCCAAGGGACTTGGGTTAGTTTCCCACCCGGAACAAATACATACGACGAACATCGGTGTTTTTTCCGTGTCTGGGTGTGTTATTAAATGTATTTAAGTATACTTGTTGATTCTGATATCTGTAACTCATGTGCTTAAGCAGTAGCTTAAGTGGTAAGTATACCACGGGATTATGTCAATGTATGTGATGTAGTGTAATATTTATAGTAACAATCTTGATCATAATTGTTTTCAAATAGGAGACGATAATGTCGTATATATAATCCTTTATCTAAAAACATAGATTAAACCTATCCCCGTGTACATTTCCACGCAATTTGCTGCAGCATATAACGTAAACGCTTTTATATCTTCATTGTAAAATCCTAATAAAAACAGCAATCCCATTATAATAATGCTTACCGATTTAGCTGTGAAAACGAGGGCTCCTCCCCGGAGTAAACAGGCAATGGGGTCGTTATACTTGTAAATATAAATTAGAAATATCTTTGCTTAAGGGGCTGCAAACGTAGACAGTTTGGCTGATTTTGAAGTCGCGCTGGCCGCCCACTGATCCTCAGCGCCAGTAGGCATTTTTTTTTGTAAACAAGATGACCTCACTCCACCTGATGGTAAGCGGTAGTGAGATCCAAATATGAGGTCGACAGGCACAATAGATCGTATTGAGCCTGTCGCACTCACCCTGAAGGCCTGCGTAAATGCCGTTTCACGCCCCGCCTGAAGAGCCCGGGAGCATAGGAGGGAGGGAAAACATGAGCTGGTGGGGCATTCCATGCCTTAATGGCACGGGGCATAAATGAGAAGCTTAACATCTTTGGAGGCATAAAGATATAGGGACCGTTTTTAAGTAACGATGACCGGTCGGCGCCGACGACCGTTACAAAAATCTATCAGCGCCGAAGATCAGCTAACCGTCATTCAGCGCGACTCTACAATTTTTTTTAGACTTTGATGTCATATATTTTTTTTATGTATGACAGCAAAAACATCTCACACACTCTCTCCTGATTCCGATAAGTTTTGTGACGGACACAAGAAACTACAGCAGAATAAACAAATGCAGTGTAGGTATTTATACATTTAATAAATAAATAAATATTACTCTATATCACATACATTGCTCTACTTCGAAGTAAGTTGTTTTAGCATTTGTGTTACGGATATCTTGCTGGCTGGGTGGAACAGTGGTTAGTTACCCTGGCTGGCGGTTCCAAGGGTCGTGGGTTCGATTCCCACTCGGAAAAAATAATTGTATGATGAACATCGGTGTTTTTTCCACCTCTGGGTGTGTTATTTATATATTTAAGTATATTTGTGTATCCATAGTTGTTACTGATATCCGTAACACAAGTGCTTAAGCTACTCACCACAGGATCAGATCAGATGATGTTGGGAAATATTCATTTATTATAACAGAAACAACAGTGATAAAATATTTAATAACACACCCAAACAAGGAACAAACACGGATGTTCTTCACACAAATTATTTATTATAACAGAAACAACAGTGATAAAATATTTAATAACACACCCAAACAAGGAACAAATATTTGTCCCGGGTGGGAATCGAACCTACGGATCTTGGAACCATCGCCAGGGTCATTAAGCACTGTTCCGCCGGGCTAATCATATGTGAAATGTTTGTATGTATTAAATAACATGTTCCGAGTGAGTGGTTTCAAAGAGATCACTAAATGTTTTCTTTTAAAAAGGTCATAAAACAAAATTTATCTTTTCCCAAATATCCTTTGGCGTAAAATTAGAACGACTATGGTGTAAATCGTTCGACACGTATATCTATGCTTTTAGATGCTTCGTTTAATTTATGGCCGGTAAGGAGGGGGAAAGGACAATTTATATTACGTACATTCAAGGACTGTTCCGTACAGTTGCGTGAAATATATACTTGAGATCCTGAGTCGTTTTTCATAGGGTGGGGAAATCATTGCAATTTGTTTAGCAAGAATTCTGCATGTGTCTACAGAAATATGTCGTCATTGCAAATAATAAAAATTTGCTAAATGAATTCTATGAAAAAGTAAAAAGTCAAAATGCAATAGACTTTTAACTTAAAAAGTTGCCAATATTCCTATCTGAATTATTAGGTCCTTCTTACTATTAAGGCACATAAAACCAAAATGAAACTTTCGCAACTTACTTCGGAATAAGGATATTTTTTTCCTAACTGACTAACGATGATGGCTTGGTAGCCTTGTCTTCATCACTGGGCTTGCGGGGGAGCGGATGGCTTTCACCCCTAATTCGGAATAAGGAATACTGTGTATGTGTTATGAGATGATGCTAGGCTGCTATTTATTCATGTTTAAATTTATTTTGTTGATATGTAGTAAACATTAATAAAAGAGGAATTTTGAACGGATCTCTACAAGCGTTACATCGAATACGTCATACTAATGGACTCGCATTCCGACCACGTATTAACATAATTTAGACGGTCGATTGTATGTTATATTATGTTCTACATCACATACTTACTCACACAGTTGTATATTATACTCTTGTTTAGAAATAGTGTCTAAGCTAATATCTGGTTCAGTTCTATGTTACTTGACTGGTATTTATACTAAACTTATTAGTTATGTATAAATATGAAGGGATGAAGAGGTATGAAGTTCGCCGGGATATTTCCCAGCGAACTTCATGCCTCCAATACTCATTTTTTCCCCATTGCAACTTCAATACGAACACCAAAAAAGGAATTAGCGAAATCGGTTGAGCTGTTCTAGAGATTTGCGCAAACTAAATGATTGTTACAGAGATCTATTCCTGACCAATATCAAAAAATAATCCTAGCCGTTCTACGCCTACGAATAACGACTACAAAATATAATTTGGTATTAGTTTTTGGTATAAGAAAGGCATAGAACGTTACAAATTCAGCGATTCATTTTTACATTAAAAGAGATTGGTGTTGATAAGGTGATGACCTCAAGCCTTCACGGGTTGCATAAACTCAACGCCTTTCACAATAACACCCATAACCAGGCGAGAGCCATCAAAACATTAGTGCATATACATTCATTTCAGACTTCAATTTACCCATTAACAAAATCCTAGCGTAATGTAGAACTAAACACACTCATCGATGGAATTAATTAAAGCCGAAAATGCGAGTTCGAGCGTGGAATCAATTTATCGATAAAATCGGCGGTGCAGGGTTGCCTCGTTTGGAGATATCATTATAATAACAATTTAATTTTTTTTTATATTTGGCTAACACGATGACCTCACTCCACCTGTTGGTAAGCAGTAGTGAGATCCACATATGAGGTCGACCGGCACAATAGACCGTATTGAGCCTGCCATATTGTGTGTATTTTGCAGGACGGCAAGTAGTTTTAAGTCGATAGATATATTAGGCTGTGGTAGTCCAGAAAGTTATTAGCTCCGAAAGCGCATTATCCCCCCACCTTCCTCTCCCTAGTTAAAGAAGTATTAAGCCAACTTATTATTTTTATTAATCGTATTAATTTACATTACAATAGGTATGTGTTGCTAAACACAATATTTCGCGGTCCGAGTTTTTACCCTTCGAGGTCCCTATCCGGTCCGCGATCCGCGAGTCCGTTCTTTTAGAGACCCTATTAGGAGGGCTTCAAACAAAATATTGCGAAATTGCGAGATGCGACTTTTAGAGGGTGTCAAAGCGGGTGTCCCGTGTTAAAATGTACCCACAACTCACATTCATGTTACAACTAGTGTATTACCTGCCTGTTTATTAGTAGTGCTGCGTTAGGACCGAGAGGTCCCCGGTTCGAGTCCAGGGGTCATGTCGGATTTCCGTCTTACTGAACTATGGGAGTAAGGGAACAAAGAGTGCACTCGTGTTTACGCGTACACTTGTGCTATATAATATGTCCTGCGCACTTGGCTCACCGTTGAGATCAACCGCAATGGCCGTAATCGGTCGGACGCCTGATTTTAATACTTTATTACTATCCGCAAAGCCACCATACCATACCATACCAAGTCTAACCCTTTTAATTATAACTTATTTTAATTTCACGTTGTATTTCTTCTTTAAAACACTTTGTGGTATTATATAGTACAATCTGTCAAACTTTACACAAATGTTAGCTGGGAGATGAATAACTTCACAACACAAGAGCTTTTCAAGATAATAACAACATTTTGCCTCAAAGCTCCCAAGAGAAGCGCAGTGCAAACTTACAGTAATGAATTGAAACTCAAGCCTGTTTATAAAAGTGATGAAATTGTCGTTGGTACGGGGTCTCCAACTGAAATATTAGTTGGACCTAGGTTGTTGAATAATTGAGCTAGTCCTACGAATGTAATTTATTTGTCTAAGCAATATCGTGTCTAGTCTCGGCAAATCATGTCAGATTGTGATTGTTTATAGATACCGGGCTAACTTTAAAGATATTTTTCTGTGTAGGATATCGTGTTGTAGAAATAATTAAAATTTTATACTTTAGTATATGATGTTTTTTAACATTATTAAAGAAACTATTCTTTAATAATATTAAAAAACATCATACACTTTTTAATAAAGTACCATTCTGCTTGTAAAACAATGAATAACTAAGTAGGACGAAAAAAAATTTGTTAGGTTAATTAAGGTATTACATTCGATTTACAAACGATGTAATTGAGTTCAATTGAGAGCCACAAAAAGACTAATAAACCATAATATTTAAGCTTTTACATTTGTATATTGTCCCCATATTTCGTGCTTATTAATATTATCTTAATATTATATTCTTCATAAGTTGTAACCCTATTTATTCTGTTAGCTCATAGATTGGTTCGATGCGTAGCTATTAACGGTCACTTATGGGGTAACAGCGACGCCATTATAGGCCCGCATAAAAATATAAGTACTCATCCAGCCATGGGAGGCAGGAAGTGCAAGGGAACAGATGTTGGGGTACTTCCTGCAGTGTAATGAGTGTTGGTGGTCTTTCGCTCCACACAGCCTGGTTAAATAAAATAACATAAATATTTGGGACATCTCCACACGCGGGGTCCTAACCCCAATCTATGAACTTGCTTGTACTTGGGTGTCAGGGACTGATTTACATACATAATATGTTTGTGAATACACGAAAGTGGAGTGGATGGCTCTCGCGATTTCGTTTATGTTGTTAACGAGTAGTAAATTGGTAATTTTTTTTAATCGAAAGTCAAGGCAAGTGTAATTCCAATTTCAATTACTTATTACTACGAAGACTATAAGGCCACACCTACTAATCTTGACGGAATGTCGCCAGGACTTAGAAGTTAAGAATAGAAGTGCACGGTAGTTTAGCTTGTCCCCTCTTTGTACTTGCTCGTCGTCCTTCAATCTTGATGCTAGCGTAGCATTGAACTTGGCCTCGAACTTACGCAGCTAGGCTGTTTGCGACATCTTTGTGTGGACATGTCACTAGCTAGCTATTGGCTGGCTCGATATTGGTTAGCGGCCCTGTCTCTACCGCCAAGAGTTTTAGGTTCAGAAAAATGTGTTCTTCAAGATTTTAAATTTTAAAGCAAGCTCACTCACGAAATATTAGTCTTTATGGGTCTAAAAGCGATATAAGGAGTATTTTTTATTATTTTTTATTAAAAGGCTAACAAGATGAGATCACATGGAACGCGAAAGTCTAAAATCTTACGTAGTTACTTACAAATTCAAGAACATTCATAAAAGTCTAGGTCAAATAAAAAGAGAAAAAATAAATACTTCAGTTATTTAAGTTCAATATTTTTTGTTGAAAAAAATTATTAAAGACAGCATTTAGCCGTCTTTTATTAGCGCTCCGCCTATAAAATGGCAAGAAGTATAGAAAGCTCCCCTCTGCTTTATGGTGCGTGCACTATTTCGAATTAAAAAAGTTAAAGAAAGAAAGAGTATCAACGCTATCGCCAACGTATGTCGTCGATCATTAACAGGGAACTGGCATGTCCGTCCGCACCGGGTCGGAACGAGCTTGAGAAACAATGTTTTTACTGAGCATACTCGCCGATCGGCTTATTACACGCATACGTTATTTGTTATTACACCCATATCATTAGGCGTGGTGGTCCGTTTTTAGACGGCTTTTTAACACTTTACGACTCTCTTGAACTATATTTTTATTTATTATACAAATTTCGCACTTTACGACTCTTTGAAGCATTTTTTTTAAATTTTATGCTAATGAAATGTGTTTATTAACGTTTTTACAGCTAACTAATAGTGCATTTCACCTTTCTTTATGTTCGGGTTATTAATAAAGTTTCCAATGCAACATATCGTGGCAAAGATTAACTCGACCGTAGGGAAAAATCAGTGAAGAAATATAATTATGTCTATTACTAGTTGACCCGGCTTACTTCTTACCATCTTATATGTATGTATTCGTAAAAAATATATTTTACACACACCTTGTACAAAAAAATAACTAACATAAAAAAGTAAAAACCATCCAAATACTGTCTAAAATTCGTGAACACACAGTTATACATTAATTGGACGATATTTTTTTATTATTATAGTTTTTATAGCGTTAACACTACACCAACTATTTAAAAAAAAAGTCAAATCGTCCTTGACCTTTCCCAACTCGGTTAAACGACTCCATCAGATCCCTAGCAGATTGCGTCCATAATCACAGAATGACTGCTGTACCACTTTATTTATAGAGACAGAGGAGATAAAACTGTTTTCATTCGTCCGTGACGACGGAAGGACGATTATCCTCTAGAGATGGGTAGCGCAACGAATTTTGACGCAACTCAATAACTCAAGCGCAATTTATTGCAACTCACTGAGTCAGTTTAAAATTGCACCAGTTTTTTCAGGGTCTTTTGCCTTCTTTGTTCCTAACTACGTTCGGCTATCCAAAATTTGCGCCAATAACTAACAATGAACACTGGTAAATATCAAGTTTTGATATATTTTATTTGTTGGTTCTATTGCTTATTTCAAGTAAATATAAACTACTAGATACGTTACCGTTACGTGGATTCTCACATAAAACAGCACTCCTATATGGCATAATCGGTCAAAAAGTAGCCTATATCCTAGTAGTAGCCTTAGTCTCTTAACTATTTATAAACAAATTCATTTATCGGTTCAGTTCTGGCATCGGGGTCGCGGCAGACAGACAGAGTATTTAACATAGCAGAGTACTTTATCATTATTTATAATTATGAGTTACAAAATTTTAAAAACATAATTTGTCAACTCTAGCTAAGTACAAAATTGGGCCTGATCGCCCCAGTGGGGACGTATATGAGCTGACGAAGGGATAAGTTACAAAGAACATTTTAAAACACCGGTAAAAAAAGATAAATCCATTTACTCTTACAGTGTTCGTCCAGTATATCAGTACATTGTATTGTATTTATTCATAAAAATGTTTGCTTCTACTATTCATATTTAGGGACACCAACTAATTTTGACAATGTTAATCGCTTCACCCGTTACAGCGTTACCCATCCCTATCATGCCCTGTCCCGGCAGACGTTTTACGATGTCCCGGAAGATAATGCAAATGATCCGGAAGTAAAATAAAGGTTTAGTTGTAAAATACCAGTTACACCAACTGGTTAATAATGTTTTTATTCAATCGGAGGCACATCTTGTTTGCTAAAAGCAAATTATAATATAAGCTAATAATAATTGTCAGTATAGTACTAAATTAATGAATAAAAAAGTATAATGTATTACACATCATCACATACATTTATCTCACCCCGTGGTAAGTAGCTCAATAAGCACTTATGTTACGGACATCAAAATACACATATTTACTTAATAACACACCCAGATACATAACAAACACCGATGTTCGTCACACAAATGTTTGTCCGGGGTGGGAAACGAACCCACTTCTCTTGAAATCGTATGTGAGTCAGGGTTACTAACCACTGTTCCACCGAGCCAATCAAAATGACATAAATAAGAACAATATTGGCGTATCGATTTGTACTCTAGCGATCGATCTTAGGGTACATCAGACAACTGCATAAAATATTTATAGTGCACAAGTGTGTGCGCAAACATAGGTGCACTCTTTATTTTTTTGCTCCTGTGTCCTTTAATAGTATGAACGAACACTCATACTATTTCAATACTAAATGTCATCTATGTTTTATAATACAGTCGTTTTTGATTTTCTGAACAAACATACAAATTCAAAGAATCTTCCTCAAGTCGCAGTTGAATTTTTACTTTTCTAGATGCTTTAAATTGTTGGTGCCACCTTTAGCATTTAATATGAAATCAACATCTATATATTTCCTGTTTATAATTTTACTGGGGGCTGAGACAAAGTAACAATATCGAAACGATAACGAAGTTCGAAAAGATCGAAATGTCTGGGATTGACCACGTGATGGATCGCTTCTCATGTCAATCCTATACATTTTATTCTTTTTAAACTTCGTTATCGTTTCGATATTGTTACTTTGTCTACGGGGCCAGATGCTGATTTGACATTATGATGAAGATTACACGCTTATACTAACATAGAATACAGACGATTCCGGACGTTTAACGCGCGTCTAGTCTTTCAGAGTTCCTCAGCTCAGACGTTTTACGTAAGCGGGTTCCATGAAAGCCGGCTAAATTAAAATTACATTTATTTAACTCAACCTTTGAACTGGAAACTTAAGCTCCCCGGAAAGCTCAACGCGAGGAACTCTCTCAAAGTAAATTCACTTGACCATTCATTATTTAACTTTATCATACACGAAATGGTGTCTAGTTACTGAGATAAAGTTCCATCTGTTTCGTGTTGGAATTTCAAAGTAAATTAAGGTAAATATGTAAAGTAAGACTATGTTTGTATGGTGTATAAAAATGTGGATCACGATCATGGTAATGTATGAGAATGGTATTAATTTATATTTACGGAATGGTCTTGTAAATTTGGTTGATGTCACATTTATTCGAAATGTCGGGTGGTACGGACATGGCTGTTCTATTCACTGCTTTAAAAAAGTAATGTCGAAGCTCTATCAAAACTACGCATTTTAATTCAAAAGTGTGAAAATAATCCAAAAATAATCTTTTGCATACCAGACCATGACCAGAAAATAAAGATTAGTGTTTCTTTGACCAGTGCTTTTATTTCTGTATTGTTCACCTGGTCACATACAAATAGTTAACAACCCTATTGATAAACTTTAATTATTTCTAACTAACGGTATAACTAAAATTCACTACGATGTTTCCATACCAGCCGGGGCGGACATGCCTTCGGGAGCGCTCTCAAAGGTCCCACAAAGAGCCTACAGCAGTCTGATGAGATACGCGATGCAAACCAGATAGAATTTATTTTGGCCCAGGAAACTGAGATTGAGTTCTGCTTTGTGCAAACTCGGATTAGTGTGGTCTTGTACTTTCTTGGATTTAATTTAGACCGGATACAGCGAAGTTTCATTTTGTACGTACGAAGCTTTTCTAAGCTCGCCTGTACGTATAGTTATTAGTGCTACTTCTTTGAAGGCTTTGGCGGTGGGGTTATAATTTAACCTGCAGGATTGCACTGGGATTGGGTTAGGTAAGTAATCTGTACGTGAGCTGAAGTGAATTCAGGTAAGACGTTTGTAAGAAGCTCTACCGAGAGGGTTTAAAAGTTTGAAGTCATTATAACACGAAATATATTGAGATAACCAGTAGTGGTATATAATTTAATATTTCAGATATATTCAAGATTATTGTAAGTTTAAAACAAGTTTGATATTTGAAATAAAACTTAGTCTTAACTTTCGTTTAGTCTTAACCGTGACCACGAGCGCTGTAAAGAGCTCGAAACGTCGGATCTCTAAATAATGTTTAGAATACCAATACACGCGAGTTTAATCCGTAAAATTAGTTTTATTTCAAATGTGTAGTGCTCGCGCAAATAAAAATAGACAATACCAAGTTTGATATGTTACTAAGAAGTAGTTAGCTTATCCAATGCGTAAAAAAGTTTTAGTTGTCCATGACTGTTTTTATTACAGTAGTATTTATATATTCGCTTTCTAATCTAAGTCTTATATCGCGTTTGAATTTTTATACGTATGTTTTTCAAATTTTAAATGTACTACGTAAGTAAAAACGATTCACTAAACAAACACAATGCACTCTAACACCATATGCATTTCCTGGCAAGTGCAATCCAGCGAAGTGAGCGAGCCCGTTTGGTCTCGCTTCTGCAACCTAACCCTATAACGACCCTAACCCCGGACTTGCATTAAGAAATGCACTTCTGTTGCATTGCAGATGCGACCGTGTATTTCGAGATTCCTAGATTTTAATGTTTGACTTAAAATGCGGGCGGTACTTCCTAATGTATCTTTTCTGTTTGAAATTATACGAATTTTATGGATTCGACTCGTGTACTATGATTATATCATATAATATGATTTTGAATTTAATTATTTGAAGACCAAATTTTTCGAGCTCTTTGCGAGACTCGTGGTCAGGGAAAGTAATAAGTTGTATTTGCGAAAAATGCAATACTATTTTTCTCCACTTTAAAATAATATTTTTATACAATAATTTGATGACTATTTATTTTTTATGATTACATTTTGATTAGTAGAAATAAGATCAAGAACAATATATCCGTATTCATTGCATACAATAATGGTTGTCTACGCAATTTAAGATGTAGCAACTAATGGAAATCGAATATTACATACCTACTGAGTATTTCAGAGTTAGTATTTGTAATTCAGTGTATTGTTAACGGAATGTGTGATGAAAAAGTAACGTACGTTTCTTGAAGATTTCCTGGAAGGTAGATCTACGTACGTAGTTGTACAATGCGGACGTACCTGAAACAAATGAAATGTTGATTAATAGTGATTTTAATACACAAAACTTTACTTTCCTTTAACGTAAATTGACATAGGAAAGCTTTGTAAAATCATTATCGTGGATTAAAAAATCAATGCATTTTTATAAAATAGGATCTCAATAAACAAAATGTAAAAAATTGCTACATTAAATTTAAATAGAGGGTCCAGTAATAAATAAATTAAAATTATTTACCTAATATTTATTTGAATAAAGTAGCGAGTACAACTGTGTACTAATTAGTTAAGGAGCCAAATATTATAAATTCAATCTATATTATTCAAGTTTCTACAGAAATTTCGTTGGAATGTAGCTAATTGGACTACTTTTGTTGGATGATAAAGTTTCAAAGTTTCTAAGTTAAATGAAATTCGTTATTTTCACTAGTATCAATTGAATGTCCAACGAGAAATCTAAATAGGTTTTACACACTAGCTTTTCGCCTGCGACGTTGTCTGAGTCGCTCATTCTGTAAAACATTACTCTCTTAATATAGTCACTTAATAAGTCTTCTGTCTTTTTTCAGACTAAATGTGTGCCAAAGAGTAATGCCTAAAAATTGCATCTTTTTCGTCGAGTGACCATCAACCGAACATTTTCTGTAGTGCAGAATAGTTAGGTGAAACAAACTTGGTATGGTATGTACAGCTCTAAACTTGGTCGAACTGAGTTACAAGGGAGGCTATAGGTTCTTTACTAGTCCTATAAGTAAAGTAAGTGACAAATTGCAAACTACAATGAAATATTGTCCTCTTTAATATGCAAACAATCAATGCTTCCGTTAAGGCTGTGGTGTGCGCACACTAGCACCGCCAGTGCATGTTTTATAAAGTTCACGGGCTCTTGCACCAAGAGTCGCAAGAGTACACATGAGATTGAGCTTAGTGCCCTATCTCCTAAAAGTATACACAAGCAATTAGCAGAACAGTATAAGTTATATATTTAAGTTAATAGATTTTATGTACTGGATATGTAGTACATAATAGGATAAGTTTCAAATTGCCTTGTTTAGTTTTCACCCTCATATTGCATTACCCGACATGGGTAACTAAGTATTAAAGATCCTGTTTTAACAATAACAATAACAATAACACCTGTGTATATAAAAACTTTGGCTTTGACTTTGACCTTACTGGTATACAATATCAACAAAATCTGAACACATCAATGATTATCTCCATACGTCTCATCATTAATCATGCATTTCCGCTTCTAGTCGCTAGGGGCCACACTGTTCCTGTAATGAGAATACTCAAGCAAGATTGCAGACATATTCAAGTAACGCGCTTACATAGTAATTATACTTAAACTTTGTGCCATGTTTACTCGTTTAAAAGCGTAACATGGATTTCTGAATCACCTTTCTTGTTTGCAGAAACCTATTATATGTTTGTCTGTTTCACTGTGACTCTAATGTTTCTTATATCCCTAAATATCTTCCGTCCTTAAACGTAAGATCCTTTATAAACACTCTTTTACTTTTCTGTGTTGCATATAGTAAAATAGTATAATACACTTTCTTTTAAATCTATAAATCAGAATCTCTTGCGTAGATTTCAAGATGTAATCATATATAAATATGCAGACAGCGGAAAGCGACCTTGTTTTACTATTGTCATGGAAGCTTGATAAGTAGGTAATACCCATATCAACGTATGTGATCAGGTAAATCGTATATATTCGACCCAAACATACGTACACTGGTCAGTTTTAGTACAGATGTAGCGTCCTAATACTCAGCTATCGAGTCTAAGCTTATCTAAAGCGAAAGAGTATCAATTGATGTCTAAATTCAGTTCCAAATTATTATTCGCTACAGTGTCCCGTGTTGGACAAACAAAGCCGGGATGAATGTTGTTCGTTGTTCCACAAACACCAGTTTTGTTTATACAAAAAACAATAATAGCGCCGTGTTTAGCGCCAAAAATACAGCAACGGATAAAGGGGTGCCAAAAGAGATATGATAGATTTGAAATGAACGGGAGAGTAGGTTACGGCAACCATTAGGTCTGTAAGGAACTGTATGTAATTATGTAAAATCGTATTAAAGATAACTTTTGAGTGTTTTGTTTTCAAATGTGTAGTGTTTGCGAAAATTAAGAAAATACTGTATTGAAAAGGGTCTACCTTTTATTATTAGGGTATTTATGCACAGAGGTTTAAAAATGACCACGAATCAACTATACTGAAACTCATATGTAAATGGAAAAACAAACGTACGCTATTTAGATTACAATGAAAACCAAAACGATGAAATCATTGAATTACTTAGTTATATAATGTTTGCTTGATAAAAAATGTACATGTTTAAAACTATTGGGAACCCTATTTGGGCTTGTGTCCGATCGCTGGGAATAACAATTAGGGCTTGTTTTCCTTCTCGACGTCGAATTTAATTCGATTTTTGATGTCAATTGGTTTTTCCACCGTGTTTGCTTTATTTATTAAATTAAATAATTTTATTCATTCGATTCGCAACAATAAACAAAAGGTTGAATGTTTTTTTCGCTCTTCGTCGTTATGTGATATGGCACCTAAAATATTTCATCTCCTGTACTACTCAACCAAATTATATAGAAGCCAAATAAAAGTAATATTTTCGTGATATTGTCTGATAATATGAAAGTTACTAAATGATCTTAGTATCTTGCAATGTACCGACCTCATATCAAGATCCAAAACATTCCCCTAATGTAACGAAACAATTCCCACCCGTCCCCGCCACGTAATAAAGAATTTTTCATTTCCCCATACAAAGTGTTAACCAAGAAAGCCTTATCAAGTCGGTTTTCTTGAAAATTACACTGCCTCGTAACGGCACAGCGGCTTCGTAGCGCGCGGAGCTCGTAGAAATTACGTAGCAGCTACGGATCTACGGCGTAGCTACGCCTTATGGGAGGGTGCTCTTTACTTTGTGAGATGTAACGAAGAGATTTGAATTTTACAATTTTACAGCAACATGTAATAGAGGGTTAATGCTTGGAATACTTTGGGGTTGCCGTGATTTTGACTTTTCTGAAATAAACTTATAATGCATTTGTATGGTGTATTTTACTTTCAAAGCATTACACCCACTACACTGCACTTTTTAGCATTTCGCAAGATGATTTTCACTTATGTGTTTTTAATATGGGCAGAAACTTTCTATACGATTATTCTATCCAAAATCCATCCAATACTTTTTCATTACAAAACATATAAAAATTACTTTTAGAACTGTAAAAGTAATATCTTTTCCTAAGTTTAGCACAGAATATAAACGGCAAATTAACTTATCCCTTTTGACCTTGACCTTAAAGGTGACCTTGATTCAACCTGCCCTTACGCGCTCAATATGTTTTCAGAGATAACACTTTTTCGCAAGTAATTCCGATATCTAAGGATCAAAATGCTTACAGGTAGGGGAGTATAATCTCATTTCGGATTTTGTTTTGTATTAGATGAGAATTGAGACAAGATACTGTAGGTATTGATAAAAACTCATATTAAACACGTAACATTCACTTACACCCACGTTTCATGTTCTTTGAGTAAATTCACAAGACGTCTATGTTCACTATTTTATTTGTTTGTAGTGGTGTGACACACCACATTACACACTACATGTTCATATAGATACAATAATATGTATGGTAGTCGATTAGTTAGGATAGATTAGTAGCACTATTGCATTAGGTTGAGTCACCTGTAATAATAGTTTATTAAATTTAAACAATTAAATAAAAATATATGGTCATATCTATTCATAAGAAATCAAATGATCAAAAATACAGACGCATTGAGAACCTCCCCCTTTTTTTGAAGTCGGTTAAGAAACGCAAACCTTCAACGTAACCGTATAAGAATGTACGTACATCTTTGTCAAAAATACCTGATCAATCGCTCAATCTTTGTCGGTTCCTATTTTTCCCTGGCGTCACATGCATCAAATCCCCACTGCAAACTACATCTATTGTCTCCTTCGCCCTACTCTATCGTTGTCATTTTTAGGGACCCGAACTACAATAAGAAAAACGCAAACTTTTACAATGACTTTGTTTTTCTATTTGTCAGTGAATATGCTTTTTTTGGGAACGCGTGGTGATAATCAAATCAAATTAATAATATCTAACACATAAGTCCGTGATCGGGTACAAATAGGAGTCCTTGAAATTGTACTAAATCGGTTAAAAAAATTGTCAGTATCCGCAGTACGTTAATTTCAATTTCTATTTTCATACATGGCCCTAAGCGATTAAAACCTATGTGGACTAGGGGTTGAGAAGTAGTTTTTGGTCAGGTTCGGATAATGTGAGAAAGTTTGAAGGAGCTTTGTAAGTACTCTCCTCCCCCCTCTAGTAGTAGTAGAAGATCAGTCGTAGACATTTGTTACAATACATTACAATATTTGCTCCGAGATTCTACCTTTCGCGATTCGCTTGTTGTCGTTTGCCGCTATAGACCCCAGAATCATGGAACTCAAGAAAAAATTAAATTTATTTTTGTCTAGAACCTTTGTGCGCAAGTGTGTTTCCATGCTGGCCAGTTTTTCATAGTGAAAACCCATAAAATGTTTTCGAACAAAATCCTCTCTCAATTTTATCGACGAATTCACACGTCGTCAAACACGGGGGCTGCCGAGAAAGATTTATGACACGCGATATTCAACGCATAAACTCTTTGGATGGACAACGTTTTTGTATTTAAGCGACAGGAGCCAAGAAAGGTTATGACTCTGTTAGAGTGGTTATAGATTAGCGTTCTTATCGGTTCTGTTGACAGCTCGTCACTTTTCGTATTTCGTCACTTTAGTTAATACGTCTCATTGATTATGACGTCTCTCGGCTTAACTAGACAACATCTCTTACATGTCTCATGCTGTATTTCGTCACTTTCCCGATTCGTCCGACGAGCATGTATAATCAAGTATAATATTATTAACCATTTTTTTCGTTTATTCGTATTACTTCCATTGATTGGTCGCATGATAGTACTACTGTGATGGTTAACCATTTAACATATTTCGCATGAGGGTAAAAACTTTGAATTATTTAATGAGTATTTTTCAAATACGCACTTGGATTGACTTAGTGTTGTTATTTACTCACTCAACTCACTCGAGGGTTGGCAGGATTAATATAAAGAAACCAGGCCTTTACTATTTTATTTCTATAATTAAAAGAGAAGCTCACTTTGCGCATTTTAAAGTAAAAAAAAGTTGACTTACTATCCTCAGTGAAATCAAACGTGCTGCGTTATTATATACAAGACTAAAGTGCGTAGTAGTGATTTGGCAGAATGCGTAAAAAAAATGTTTTATTTATTATAAAAGGAACCAAAGAAGAGGAAAGCAGTAGACATTTTTGAATAGGCTTCAAAGGTAAAGAAACTCGTTGATCGATGTAACGATTTTATTTTCGTGATTTTAGTAATAAAATATATATTGGATATAGTTTAAAATTAAATATTAATAATCTAGATTTTTTCTTTTAAGCTTGCTTGTACAATGTCGGACGAATCGGGAAAGTGACGAAATACAGCATGAGACATGTAAGAGATGTTGTCTAGTTAAGCCGAGAGACGTCATAATCAATGAGACGTATTAACTAAAGTGACGAATTACGAAAAGTGACGAGCTGTCAACAGAACGTTCTTATCTACGCGTCTATGAGGTTAAAAATCGACTAGTATGTTTAGCCAAAGCTAGCAGACATAGAGCCCTTAAAAAACATGTGGTTTCTTTTTTATTTGTTGTTTTTTAGTTGTAATAAGTGATCTAATGTAAATTGTATGAATATGCATTTATGTTTTTTTAATTACCCTACTATTTTATCACTCGATTAAGAAAAATCTTAGATACACTTAATTGGTCCGATGGCGTATTGGAGAGTGCCCCTGTCTCTGGTCTTTAGAGTCGTGGATTCGATTTATTTATTTTATGTAGTATAATAATACTTACTGAGTGCAGTATGCCAATACACTCAATAAGATAACAAATCCAAAAATGTTCTCATTTAGACCCGCGTGTTTATTGACGAAACCTGTATTTGGTAGGTTCTACCCCAAACAGTCGTAGCACTTACCGTAAATCCTGACAAAAGACCTAGCAACACCCTCTCCCTTAGACCACCTGTGCTGTCATTCCCCACGATTGCCACTCAACTAATGGGAGAATTGATTTAATCTGACACTTTAAACGATCTATAGACGAGATTACAATTTACGCCCAGAGCGTTGATTGTGACTTCACAAATTAAAAGGTAATTTGATTCTTTGAAGGGCGAACTGACGAAATTTCAGAATTAATTTCGCGAGATCTTTGACTTTGCTATCTCTTTCACTCTTGAACGAATGCGGATTGGTTAACGTGATTTCTTTACCTTGTTGGTTCAATTTGGAAATGGAGGTCTTTGTCGATACAGCATCTTCTGTGATTTGGACGCGATTGGACTGTGATTAATATTACTAAGATTTATTAATGACTGAGATATACACCGTGAAATTTTAGTGGTTGTTTTCCCGTGGCAGAACGATTTGCCTTTAGTAATACTATCGAATAATGCAAAAAATTCCTCGAAAAAAAAATTTTTTTTTCAAAATTTTCAAAATCATAATTTTCCAACTCGAAAACGAGGGAAGCTATCGTTCTTTTATAAGATGTGACGTAATCAGGTACTGCTTGCCGCATGAAATTGATGCTTAAAGCTGAAGAAGCTCGACACCCTAAGTCATAAAGCGGTTCGAACGTGCTTTCGAGTTTCGGTTAAACCTTTCGTAAAACCGGCATTTATTGATTTTAACAAAAAAGAACTGCACAAATCTATTGTACTACTAAGATAGAATCATTAGAAAACTGAAACTGTCCGGGATATTTACCATGTTGTTTTGTTTTAATGAGCTCCCGATATTTCGGCACTGTTGCAAGCGCCATGATCACGGATGAACTGTAGGACTGCGAGAATGACGGTAGGTCTAAGGGCAGACATATCGGTCTACCCTCTTTCTCAGTCTTTTATTACGCACGACACCACTACCATCGTTCACATTATTGTCACTCAGAACTCGATCCAGACACACTACACTCACGGTATCACTTCTTTTTTCCTCGAAAACGGACACATTTTTATTTTTATTTTTACATAAACGTATCACTGGATGCCATACTTTCGCTAGTTGAAACCCGTCTTCACGATTGAAGTTTTTGAATTTTTTTAATTTCAATTGCTTCCCTGACCAGTCGTGGTATGTAATGGCGTTCTGTCGAAAGTATTTTTGGGTTATGTAACTCAATCCAGTGGTTCGTTCCCGATTCTAAAAGATGTTGAGCGATTGCCGATTTTTGTGCTTCGTTGTTTTTGACTGCCCTGATATGCTCTTTCACCCGGCACGAAATCGTCCTTTTTGTTTCCCCTATGTACGAGCTTCCGCAGCTACAGTCAATTTTATAAACGCCTGGTTTTTCTAAAGGAAAGCTATCCTTCGGTGAGCGTAGAAATTGCGATACTTTTTTAAGAGGAGTGAAGATAGTTTTTACGGAGATTTTCCTAAGTATGTTTGAGATCTTATCTGTCACTCCTTTTACATACGGCAAATATGCTGGATGGCGGTCTACACTATAAACCAGGCGTTTATTACGTGTCGGTCTTGATATTCGCCCAACTGTATCCATTCCCCCGTAGGACGTCACTTACGTGTTCAAGTTCATCATTTATATGTTCCTCGTCACATAGATTATATGCGCGGTCTGTAAGCGACTTCACTACAGAGTTCAGTTGGCGTGGATGATGATGTGACTCTGCATGTAGGTAGCGATCAGTATGAGTAGGCTTCCTGTATACCGAATGGCTGAAAGAACCGTCCTCACGCACTTTGACCCACACATCTAAAAGGCAATGCTCCTCTTATCTTCCATCTCGTACGTGAAATTCATCTTCCCGTGGATGCTATTTAAGTGAGCCAAGTAGTTTTGCACGGTACTTTCATCACCCTCTACTATACTAAAAATGTCATCAACGTACCTTTTCCAAATCCTAATACTATAGGGGCAGTGGCAATGGCTCTGTTTTCAAAATGTTCCATCCATAAGTTTGCAACTACTGGGGCCACAGGAAACTTATGGATGGAACATTTTGAAAACAGAGCCATTGCCACTGCCCCCTATAGTATTAGGATTTGGAAAAGGTACGTTGATGACATTTTTAGTATAGTAGAGGGTGATGAAAGTACCGTGCAAAACTACTTGGCTCACTTAAATAGCATCCACGGGAAGATGAATTTCACGTACGAGATGGAAGATAAGAGGAGCATTGCCTTTTTAGATGTGTGGGTCAAAGTGCGTGAGGACGGTTCTTTCAGCCATTCGGTATACAGGAAGCCTACTCATACTGATCGCTACCTACATGCAGAGTCACATCATCATCCACGCCAACTGAACTCTGTAGTGAAGTCGCTTACAGACCGCGCATATAATCTATGTGACGAGGAACATATAAATGATGAACTTGAACACGTAAGTGACGTCCTACGGTGGAATGGATACAGTTGGGCGAATATCAAGACCGACACGTAATAAACGCCTGGTTTATAGTGTAGACCGCCATCCAGCATATTTGCCGTATGTAAAAGGAGTGACAGATAAGATCTCAAACATACTTAGGAAAATCTCCGTAAAAACTATCTTCACTCCTCTTAAAAAAGTATCGCAATTTCTACGCTCACCGAAGGATAGCTTTCCTTTAGAAAAACCAGGCGTTTATAAAATTGACTGTAGCTGCGGAAGCTCGTACATAGGGCAAACAAAAAGGAGGATTTCGTGGCCGGTGAAAGAGCATATCAGGGCAGTCAAAAACAACGAAGCACAAAAATCGGCAATCGCTCAACATCTTTTAGAATCGGGAACGAACCACTGGATTGAGTTACATAACCCAAAAATACTTTCGACAGAACGCCATTACATACCACGACTGGTCAGGGAAGCAATTGAAATTAAAAATTCAAAACTTCAATCGTGAAGACGGGTTTCAACTAGCGAAAGTATGGCATCCAGTGATACGTTTATGTAAAAATAAAAATAAAATGTGTCCGTTTTCGAGGAAAAAGAAGTGATACCGTGAGTGTAGTGTGTCTGGATCGAGTTCTGAGTGACAATAATGTGAACTAGGGTAGTGGTGTCGTGCGAAATAAAAGACTGAGAAAGAGGGTAGACCGATATGTCTGCCCTTAGACCTACCGTCATTCTCGCAGTCCTACAGTTCACCCGTGATCATGGCGCTTGCAACAGTGCCGAAATATCGGGAGCTCATTAAAACAAAACAACATGGTAAATATCCCGGACAGTTTCAGTTTTCTAATGTGTGTGACCATGACAGTTTAAAATCATAAACTGCACACATCTTTTGTACTACTAAGATAGAATCATTTTACTGCGGGAAAACAACCACTAAAATTTCACGGTGTATATTAATAACATTCCGTTTGTGCGATGTTGTATACCGCGTAAAAGCTTACTTCCTTATAGGAAAGGCGAGTAAAAAGTATTCCATTGCAGCAAGCGCTGCGTAAGGGCCGAGAGGTCCCCGGTTCGAGTCCGGGGTTGGGTAAAATTTGTGTGAGTTTTGGTTAGTAAATTACTCAGCCCGGACGCCCGGCCCGGATGCCTTATATTATATTAGATTTAGACCGCCCGCGACTCCGTCCGCGTAGAGATGTTTAACGGGTAAAACATTACTTCTTTATAGCTCAGACGGTTAATAAGCCTATATCCATTTCTAGGCTCTGGACTATATCTGTACCAAATTTCGTTTAAATCGGTTCAGTGCTCTATGCGTGAAAGCGTAACAGACAGACAGACAGATAGAGTTACTTTCGCATTTTTAATATTAGGAAGGATATAAGTAAGGATTAGTAAGGATATAAATTTCACGTTCCACTACAGTTAAATGGCTATTCGATTATGATGATGTATAGAGATATACTTTTTCTAGTCGCACTTTTGTTTACATTTTCGTGACATAATACATATCCATGACAAATGCATTCGATTGAAAACGTATTTTGATTGATTCCATAGACCATTTACGCTAGTAACTTTAATTTGTGTGATAACCGTTTCCCAATTTGATAACTGACTAATATTCCTACAGCAATTACTTTATTATTCCATTGTTCGAATGTAAATAAACTCAGTTGTAATTAAACTTCGTCCAGTACGCGATTAAATAGAGGCTGTGTTTTGAATAATATCTAATTTTGGAGCGGGTGTACTGAATTGAAAGTTGGCCCTATTGTTATTTGTTACAGCCGATTCAGATTTAACTCAGATCTAATTCCTTTATCCATCTAAAACAACGTTATCTGTATAAAAAGAACTTCGTAATTACATTATTGAATGAATAATGAAGAATTGTATCTTTAAGATACAATTTGTCAGTCTTGACGTAATGGTCCTACGTCCAAAACAGTGGAAGATCCTGTATATTAAAGTATGATTTTTGTTTTACATTTCAAACTAACTATGCTACTTAACAATAAGCTAAATAGAAAATATATTATGTTCAATATAAAGTGCAGTGAAAAGAGTTACGTTTCCAAATAATTAGGTAGTAAATACATTTAAATTGATATATTGATAGATAGACTGAACCATTATCACAATTAAAAGCATAAAACTCGATACTTTGTATGACTTACTTACGCGGTATTTTATCTGTACACAAACTCATAGGTTTAGTTTAGGTTATGGTACATATTATAGTAGTGCATGTTGAACATAATATTACCAGCATTAAATCACACTATCTCGTTAAACATATAACTCACCAGCTTGCTAAGTGTAAAATCTAGTTATTTCATTAAGTTTCCTCCCAAATTAAGATCTCAAGTCGAGGTCCGCTCAAAATCTTTAGGACGCCGTTATTTTTCTCGTAAATCGCGTTAACCGAATACACAAACATAAATTACTGCCATCTATCTCGCTGTAAGTTCATTATCACTGAACCAAAACAGAAATTGCGCCTTAAAAATTCCGCAAATAGTGATGTGTTTAGGTAAATGTGGTTTAACCGAAACCGAAACTCGATGCTACTAAATTATGAATGAGAAAGTTTGTGAGTGTGGACAGATGTTTATATGTTTGTTACTCTTTCAGGTAAAAAATAGTAACGGTAGCTATTATTTCTCAGCCTGACACCAGTTTTGTAGAAAAATACTAATTTTATATCGATTGTACATATAAAGTTATAGCATATTGTTATCTTATTTATGTTTCAATTTCTTTAGACAGTCCAGCAAAACTTAATGAAGGTTTACACAAATTACAACGGACACTCTCCTTTAGACGATTTTAAAAACTAAAAGATAATATATAATAGAATGCCACTGCATTTAAAGTTAAACAAGAGAATAACCGAAATTTCTAAGACACAATGAAAAATAAGGGTTAGCCCTTACTTGTAGTTGCGCCGTAATAACCGAAACAAAAACCGATCCTTCGGGTAGACACTAACAAAGTGTTCTAAAGATAATTTCAGGTACACAAGGCAGCTTCGTGTTTTATAGCATTCTGTGCAGTGCCTTTGGGAAGGCTGTGGTGGCGTTGAAATTCTCAACGAGTCGCTGCAATTTATTTTAAGTTGGCACAGGACTTGACCCTGGACGGTTAAGGCCTACGAATGCACTTGGGCCGGTATCTTTTAATTCTCGTATCTGAGTAATGATAGTTATTGTATCTTATTAGTACAGGACACATGGCAGGAAGTGATCTCTGCCTACGCCTCTGGGAAATAGGCGTGATTTTATGTATGTATGTATGTAATGTACATAAAATGTTTTTAATATCTTTACAGACAAGTTAGGTTTTGTAGTTGTTTAGACCGTTCCTGTAAAGTCGTGAATCGTAATTCATAAAACATCACTTGCTTTTATCGAACTTGGTAAAACAGCAGCCTATGTATTTTTAGTACCTAGTCTGTGTACCTAACAATGTTTAAACGGTTTAGTAGGTCGTGAAAGCCAGACAGGCAAACAGATTAAATTACTTTCGAATTTATTATGCTAGTAAATAAGGATTTCTCATTCCCCTGGAACATCAAGTTTATTAATAGCCAAAACATAATTTATTTATTTAAGTTAACTCTTCAAAATATTTATACCTAAGAAGTCGAATATCTTATTTGGATGCTGATTAATATCATAACACTTTTCATCACCATATAAAGGTGCCTAAATTCGGGCATGCGACTCACGTACTATGTTAACAGGGGGGACTTATATTAATATGGCCAACATATTAGTATAGCTAATGCTCGTAATATCACCCCGGTGCCTTTGCGTCGTCTTATTATGAAAGATATAAAGCTCTGGACGAGACTTCCGGTAAAATATTGATGTAAAAATTTTCATGACAAGATTAATTTGCTAATCTTATTAATTTTAATTTGAAATGTGTCCACTGATTATTAATACTCTGATGTTGTGTGGATTTCGTTAAAAGTTAATTTTTTTTGTAAAAACCAAAAGATTTTATGTAGGTATCACTCTACTCTAAAGGAAAACACATTCTTAAAATAACATGTGATTTGAAAAATCAAATTTAAAACTTGTAATTCAACGAAAAACTCATCATATGGCTTCACGGAATCAAAGCAGGAACATCCCAAAAAAAGCTCAGTAATTCGGGCTTTCCATGATCAAAAGTCCCGTTTTAATATTTTTCGATAGTTCAGTAAAGTCACATCTAGCAGATTTAACCCTCTAGCAACCAGCATAATTAGTATGCAGCATCAAATATTACCCCAAGGCTTAAGGGTTAATTGATTCTATGTTAGTCCATAGTTTAGTAAATGGGCGGTCTAGAAATAATGGCACTCTTACAGATTATAAATTTAATTTAGCTTCGTAAATATATTAGCTAGCTTACGCCGTTTAGAGATTGTTATATGTGAACTAAACCCGTTTATAAAGAGGGATGGTAGTTCGCAAAACTAATTAACGTAGGCTTTTCATACAGAATTTTAGATCACAAATTAAAACAATAAAGCTAGCTTTGATTCCGTCCGCGTGAATTCGCCATCTATCGCGTAAAACATTACTCAGTCTTTAGACAATATGTTACTAAATTTCATTTAAATCGGTTCAGTCTTTTAATACCAAACCCAATATTGGTGAACTTGCCGAACGGCATGGAAATAAGTGTTATTTACGATTATAATTTTAATAAGTCCTACTTCTAGACTTTTTTTTCCAAACTGACTTACGATGATGGCTTGGAGTAGCCTTTCATCATCGCCGGACTTGCGGGGGAGCGGATGGCTCTCGCTCCTACTATTACTAGACGTTAAGTCACATGCAAAGTCGAACACTTTATTTTCCCTATTATGTCCTTACACGAATGTAAGTAAGAAAAGTATACAAACAAGAATCTACCTCTCAAGGCAGCCATACAGTGGAGCCAACATTCTAAAAGAGCAACAAACAATTTCGGAATAGTTCCGCGGACCACAATTGCGGCGGACTCGAAATTTTTGTACAGAACAAAAGAATTAACTCTGTGTCCTTTTTGTTAGGAGTTGTTAAGTCTCCGAACGATCCGAGCAACTTTCTCTTGGCCAAAAAGGTAGGAAAACTCATTTGAACTATATAAATGTTGGCTGCCACGGGACTCGGTAGAGTTTTATTTGCCAAATTAGTTTTTATTAAATTTACATCTATTCTTAGTTTTTACCCTATGTTCCACACGACTTATAGAGACAGTCAGTATACACCGTGAAAGTTTAGTGGTTGTTTTCCCACAGTAAAATGATTCTATCTTAGTAGCACAATGGTTTGTGGAATCACAAAAGCGGGTTGCAAGGATCCCTAAATAGTTGTCAAGAATATCTATAGTCCGTCCAGACCTTTCCATACTGTCCCCAAGTTTCATAGTCACGTCTCTATTCCGTATTAAATTTGCAAAAACTTTTCCGCCACCGGGAAGGAAAATAATATTTGTAACAGGAAATATCTCTTTGCATATCAAAAATTTGTTCTGGAGTTTCCGATGCAGACTGCGTTTTTGATATTTACGATACAATATTTTCGTTATTTATTTCGCGGAGCCACGAATATCGGTCGAAAGAATCCATTATTCTGTCATGGTATTTATTTGAATAAGCATCAAAAATCGCACCGACATCTTTTCGTTTTACGTGAATGTTTTCATTATAATTTTTTGTTGAAATAATTGAACGAGGCTTGAGGTTTTTATCTTTTAAAGATATTTTTGAGCGTCGCAGAGTTTCCAATCGAATTCTTCAATTTCATCCTATCAACTGGACTTTAATTTTATCCTTAATACAATGTAGTATATGTATATGATCTTTGTGCATATACCTATGTTTAAAAGTTTATAAATAGTTTTATAAAGACATGTCTTTCAATAACCTTAAGCTTGTTTTAGGAGGCGGTGGTTAGATTTCAGATTGCAATTAATCTAATTAACTAACAAAACTTTTTCATTGGTATCATTCAACGTAATGATTGAACAAAATGAATAGTAAAAATAAAGAAAAACACTAAAGTTAAGTGGTTCTATGACTAAGGCCTGATCGTCCTAGTTTAGGGTAGTCTGTGCCCGCATAGGACGTATATGCTAAGTATTAGTCTTAATCTATGCGAGATATTAGGAGTAGCAAATACATAGCTACTTACTGCCCAACGTTTCGACTGGGTTACTCAATCATGGTCGCGAGCGATATCGGTTGCAGATCTATAAAGACTAATATTTGGTGCAATGGAACACGAACGTCTAATCTTAGGACAAATTCATATTATGTATACAAAGCGAATGTAAATAAAGAATTTATGAATTTTGAATGTTCCAATTATCTCCACCCAATTATACGAATGACACTGAAAATCCGTACTAACTCAAACAACCACTAGGAATAGAGAAAACAAAGTCGTGTGCAGATTTAAAATAATATGTGGACGTAAAATGAATTCTAGGATTATGAAGAGCTCTATATTAAAAATGCACAAGCATATTTCCCGTGTTTGCGGTCATTCTATTGTGCTACAGGACAAGTTGAGAGAGAGAAAATAGACATTTTTCGTCTAAGGAAAACGTTGGAAGTAACTGAAATTTTTTAGGTGAAGTTTATTTTCAGAACAAAAAATGTGTTGTGTTATATGCTTGAGTAATCTGTCATTTTTATCCTTTTTTGCCTTGGCTATACATACAACCTTTTTACAAAGTTCTTTGCTTCTTTATTCGGACATGGAACATTTCTGTTCTATTATTTTTTAAAACAGTGAAACATCAACTATTCAAAAGCAAAACCGCTGCTGTTCGAAATAAATACTACAAACGTGAAAAAATCATATTATGTGAGCACCGCGTGTCTACAGTTTAAAAATAATTTCAACTCTAAAAGTGAAATAAAACACCCTTCAAAATTCGGCCAGCGATATTCTACGTAAACACCGAATTTAACAAAGGGACAAACCGCTACTGGACACTCCGAATCAGTAATTCTTCACATGGGAGGGTCGCCAGCTCATAATGGTCTCCGAAACGTTGCCTGCAAAACCATTACAGCCTCCGCTTGCAAGATTCAAGAGGTCACAGTAAACTGGACGCAACAATACATTCCGGGCTGTATTTTGACCGATCTCACTAAGGTTTCCAGATGAAACCGGGTCACATTTGTCGTGTAGGCACGCCTGGACAGTCATTAAGTCTCGGCTTTTTGACGTTTTGTTTCAGGTTTTCGGACGGAATCTGTGGAGCGCTTTTTATGAATGAATGTGAATTTTTGCTGACGATCATTTTGTATTGACTGAAAGGCGCATATGATTAAGATGACGTATTAGAATAGTATAGAATAATCCAATAATGTAATATATATATTTGGCACAAATAGCTTTGTAGCGAAGCTAAATATGAGTAAGTAATGATATTTTTGCAGTTCTGGTCTGTGAAGTTCAGGTTAAAGCGAGATTTAAGTTAAAAGTTAACAAGTATCTCTAAGGATTTCTTCAGTAGCAGCAAAATTAAGCTTGTACTTAAAAAAAAGTACTTTTCATCCACGGAAAATCTTAAATCTTACGAGTGTTGTTCGAAACTGCACTCGCGAATGCGTTACAAAACTCACCCATATTTTAACTCGAAAACTTTGGAGCAGTTATTGTTAAAATTGCTCCGAGCTTGCATCGCATTACCAGTGCCGTTCCGAGGGAAATCCCGTACATGCGCCCGCTAATAATCCCGGGTGTTAGACTCCGATCCTGGCGCATCCCGGCTGCATTTATCCCGGGAAATCGCGGGTCGGGGTGCCAATTTAGAAATCTATTCGGGATTTCGTGTTAGATTTTTTCGTACGTCATATATTTTTTTCTTCTGCTTTATTATAACTCATTAGGTAGTGGAATTGGATCCTATCTATCAAAAGCCTAAAATCTGATAATGCGTGTGAAATAGATAATACTATATTTACGTATTAAACTCGCGTGTATTGTTAGATTAACATATTATTTAAATAGCCGAGACGTTTCGAGCTCTTTACATCGCTCATGGTCACGGGAAAGACAAGTATCTTGCCTGTAAAATTAGTTTTATTTCAAATGTACTTCGCATTGTGGTTTCAGTTTCATTTCGCTGAATGCTTTTTTTTATTTAATATTAAGTCAGGAATCATTGGTTCGTGCTGGAAGGAATATTAATACACACTAGCATAAATGTACACTAGGTTACTATGTTAAAAAACATGGTCCCTCTTCAAACGTGCGTTATCATGATGGTTTCAAGTCTATAGTATTTTTATAGTTAAATTATATTTATTTCAACCCATTAAAAAGGCAAAAATAAATGCAACCCCGACAATCTTTTACAAATGGTCCAAGTAAAATTCCGGTTGAAAAACCTCGCAAGTCAAAGGATGGTTTTAGCCGTTACACGTTAATTCAGTGGATTCTTAAGTGCAGCTTAAGCCTCCAAAAATGGCGGCAGCGGAGTGGGATTAAAAGCAAGCACAATTCACGTTAACAGCATGCGGAAATTCGAGCTACCTTTGGTACGGTTAGCAGAACAGTAGAAGAAGAATATAAAAAAATATAAATAAATATTATACAACCTCACATACATTGATCTGATCTCGTGGTAAGTAGCTTTAAGCACTTGTGTTACAGATATCAGAATCAACGGTGGATACACAAACATACTTAATACACACCCAGACACGGAACACACAAATATTTGTCCTGAGTGGGAATCGAACCCAAGAGTCGTCTTGGAACCGTAGGTAATGAACCTGGGTCACTAACTACTGTTCCACCGAGCCAGTTCCATATTTTATTGGTTTTGGGCAGCGGTGCGATGCTAAGAAGATTTTGCAAAGGTATTTTGGAAAATTCAAGTACAGCAGCGGCAGGGGGGTTTAAGTCCACGCCCTTCTGAAAATCTACTGTAGACGTGCACGTCTTCAAACACATTAAGCCAGCAACTCTTTCTGTTTTTTTTTTTTTATTTTTGTATTGACAAAAGCTTGTGCAAACTTTAGCACTTAAAAATAAAAATAATTAACATTTTCAAAGCGTATATTTATTTGAGCGAACACTACACATTTGAAATAAAACTAATTTTACGGATTAAACTCGCGTGTATATTATTATTCGAAACATATTATTTATATTCTAAACATATTATTTAGAGACCCGACGTTTCGAGTTCTTTCAACGCTAAAAAAACTGATTACAGAAATTAGATTATGATTTTAGAAAAATACTTTAAGCGTTTTGATATTGATACTGAGGTGAAATAAATGTTTTCCTTTTAATCCAATTTGTATTTTTTGTCGACCATACTTGCTTGAGTGCTGATAGGGTCAGCAAGAACAATTAAAATATCAAGTAGAATTTTTCTCTTTAATACTTTTTCTGAGACGAGTAAGCCTTAATCTCTAAATCTTTAAATGGATCTCATTATATTCATGAGTTTCTTTTCTTATCTGCTCTATTTTAAAAGCAAAGTTTGAATTTGTGTAAAATCAAAAAAAGCTAAATAAATGTATTAACTTTTACTATAATATTTAATATAATAATGGCAAGGTTAACAACTTAAATAAATATATCACATCGCGAAATCGTAGAAATGAGAAGTGGGCCTACAGTGGTAACCTTATTAGGACCTGAAATAACTATACATATTTATATTTACCAAAATAACTTCGAGACCTCTTCTACTTCTACTAATTACTTAAAAGATAACGTGATTTTTAAACTTGAGCGATGTTCAAAGGAATAAAAATATGCCAAAAGTTATTTAATTAACTCCTTCGATAAGCAATCAAAAAGTATTTACGCAAACATTCAAAAGTTTTCAGATGTCGATAAAAATAAAGTTAGCCAATTCATGAAAACTTTAATGAATGAAAACTTTAATTAATGAGCATATTTGAATAATTCATATCTCAATAAAATACTATTTGAGAAAATCAACTTTTTAAATCAAAGATCGTAATTGTTAAAGTTCTTTTTAATTTTAAATTAAAAATAAAAAAAATCGCTTTCATGACCCCGCCTGAACAGGGACTTGAACCACGAGACCTTCTGATATCGCGTCTTCTTAATTTTAAAATAAGCTTTAGACGTTAGCAATAGCGATGAGGTTTAGGGTTATATTTTTCACTGCAGTAAGCAATAATATGCAATGTATGTACTAGCCCATATACGTCCACACTGCTGGGGCACAGGCCTTCCCGAAACTAGGATGATGAGGTCTTAGTCAACCACGATGGCCAAGTGCAGGTTGGTAGACTACACAACCTTAGAATTTCTTCGTAGGTGTGCAGGTTTCCTCACGATGTTTTTCTTCAACCTTAATGTGTTGAATTAACGTCCATATGAATTTCAAATTTGAAAAACACAGTGCTATATGGCGGGATTTGAATTGGCGACCTATCGCATGGCAATCAAGGACCGAATCACTCAGCCATCGAAATTTTGTTCAGCCATCGACGCTTTTTAAATAGTAGTCTAGGTCATTTCTCAGTCTAAAGACAGTTTGTGTACAGAATTTTATTCAAATCGTTTCAGTTGTTTGGCACGACAGACAAAGACAGACTTACTTTTGCATTTTAATATGTGAAAGGACAAGAAAAAAATGTACTCAAATTTTAGCCAGCGTAGTTAGTTTAGGGGCGTCAAGCCACTCTGTGAGGATCTTCGTACATAGGCTGATGATGATGATGATGACTTTAGCTTGTGGACTAAGAAGTTGTGGTCAAGCAGTTTCCTGCTATCCGTACTTGGCAGGTGGAATAGAGTTGCTAACATGGCCGCTGCAGCCTGGCTCGCGAGCAATGAAGATATACGGCCTTTTAGCTGCCTACAAAAAATAATTTACAATGAAATCTTTTAATAAAGTAGGAGCTTTATGCCTTTACGCTGTGATGTTGTAAAATGAAAATCATATGTTACTACTGCCTCATTTTGTTTCGAAAATAAATCTTAAAAATGTTTTTTTAAGATTAGATTAGATTTTGACTGGATCGGTGGAACAGTGGTTAGTGACCCACTAACCAGTGGCCTACGGTCCCAAGAGTCGTGGGTTCGTTACTATCAGGTGGAGTAAGGTCGTCTTGTTAGCCTATTATAAAAATATTTTGTTAAAAGTAATTGTCTTCATATACTTTACTGATTAAAACATCCAAAAGAGAGAAGAATACAGAGCTGTATTCAGGTCTGTATTACAGACATTGTTCTAACGATCTAAGAAACAGCTCATTTAGGCCGCTATGGAAATATCTGACTAAACCTAGCCCTAACGGATGCATCCTGAACAAAAGCGTCAAAAGCATGATTGATTATGACGGAGAGTCGAGTCCGGCCCTGCTTTTATTTCGCCTTTTTATCAGTTTAGCGCGAGACGAAAATGTGTAATAAATATTCACTAATAGAGTGTCAGTCACTTTGTCTGGAAACAAAGGCTTTATCTTGCCAGCGATTTTGTCGGTGCTTGAAACTGAGATTAACTGTGTTAATTTTATGGTTTTTTGTTCAACATTGTTACATGTATCGTGATTGTTGGTGATGGGTAAGAAAACTATTAATTTTGCGATCTATTTTTTGGTCCTCGAAGGAAAAAATTGTAATTATAGTGCACAGCCTAATGATTACATAAGGTTGTTAGTGTATCTGTTTACGGCACTGTATATCACGGGTTGGACCAATTTGGACGAGATTTGTTTCACACAGACTCGTCACATTATCTTTTAACAAAAGCTGTAGTATTTACTATTGCTAACTTGGGTCTTAGTTACGTTCTGCCTTAAATTGGAATACTCATATTGGAATATGATACAAAATATTATAAATATGTAGAGTTTTGAAAATAATTGTTAATTACTGTTTTTCTGACTGACTACGATGATGGCTTGGCGTAGCCTTCATCACTGACTTCAGGGGGAGCGGCCAGTAGCGGTACCATGAGTTAGCTATCGAAAACTTACGTACGTTAAAAACCTATCGAATTGTTTCATACTACCGATTGGCTCTTAGCGTAACCGCTACGCAGTACAAGTTTTTCATAGACATATGTACACAGGCGATATCGAGTCTGTCATTTTTAAACTCGTGGTAGCGCTACTGCTCTCAACCCTAAGTCGATAATTACAGAGTAAGGTCAAAGAGTTCTTCATTACAACGCGACAAAGTGTAGCATCCATCTTTGTCTGACTCGACGAGAACAAATAGCCAATAGTCCAACAATTTTAAAGTCGTCCCTTAATATTTATGGGAGAGCGTTGGTAGGAAAGGAAATGTATGAGTAGTTGTAGCTATATCAGGGATGTCTACATTTTGACTCGATATACTAATGTTTTATTTGATAAAAGTAGGACTCAAATCTTATACTTTGATTTTTTATAGGTTGTAAATATCGTTTTAGAACTTAATTATTTCTCATCAAGATAGATAACAATTCAATAAGCAATATAAGAAGCGAATCTTAACAAACTCTTGTGGTTAGTGACCCATAATCATTACCTATGGTTCCAAGAGCCGTGGGTTCGATTTCCATCCGGGACAAATATTTTTGTCACGAACATTGGTGTTTGTTCCGTGTCTGGGTGTGTTATTAACTATATTTAAGTTTATTTTGTGTATCCGTTTTTTTGTCTGATTTCCGTAACACAAGTGCTTAAGCTACTTACCACGGGATCTGATCAATAAGTGTGATGTTTTGTAATATTTATTTATTATTATTAACTTACTAGGTAAATAATAAAAAAATATTTAATATAAAATGAAATGTCTGGTTGAAGTTGCAAACCGCTGCGACGATTGCTTGAAAAATATATTTTAAAATAAAAAAAATGTGTTCAATTATGTGATAGCATGCCTCACCGCGGCCCGGGGATTCGAACACCCGTCCTTCCGGGAATCGCGTCCAGACGTGCATTACCATCACACCAGACCAGCAGCGATTAATTGAAGCCGTCGATTTTTTCGCGTAAATTACCTGTTAGCCACAGGTGGCGCCATCTACTATCAGTGATACACACTGACAGCCGTAGACATTTCATAACAGAAATGTAAACTACAGAAAATGATGACACACTGGCAATTAATGTAAATTTAAAATTTTTAAGTGCTAAAGCTTGCACTAGCTGAACTAATATTTAGAAAAACGGAAAAAATTCAACTGCCTCACCGCGGCCCGGGGATTCGAACACCCGTCCTTCCGGGAATCGCGCCCAGACGTGCATTACCATCACACCAGACCAGCAGCTATTAATTGAAGCCGTCGAATTTTTCCCGTATATTACCTGTTAGCCACAGGTGGCGCCATCTACTATCAGTGATACACACTGACAGCCGTAGACATCTCATTGCAGAAATGTAAACTACAGAAAATGATGACACACTGGCAATTAATGTAAATTTAAAATTTTTAAGTGCTAAAGCTTGCACTAGCTGAACTAATATTTAGAAAAACGGAAAAAATTCAACTGCCTCACCGCGGCCCGGGGATTCGAACACCCGTCCTTCCGGGAATCGCGCCCAGACGTGCATTACCATCACACCAGACCAGCAGCTATTAATTGAAGCCGTCGAATTTTTTTTCCCGTATATGACCTGTTAGCCACAGGTGGCGCCATCTACTATCAGTGATACACACTGACAGCCGTAGACATCTCATTGCAGAAATGTAAACTACAGAAAATGATGACACACTGGCAATTAATGTAAATTTAAAATTTTTAAGTGCTAAAGCTTGCACTAGCTGAACTAATATTTAGAAAAACGGAAAAAATTCAACTGCCTCACCGCGGCCCGGGGATTCGAACACCCGTCCTTCCGGCGTCCTTAAAAAATTCGACGGCTTCAATTAATAGCTGCTGGTCTGGTGTGATGGTAATGCACGTCTGGGCGCGATTCCCGGAAGGACGGGTGTTCGAATCCCCGGGCCGCGGTGAGGCAGTTGAATTTTTTCCGTTTTTCTAAATATTAGTTCAGCTAGTGCAAGCTTTAGCACTTAAAAATTTTAAATTTACATGTGATAGCATATAATGAACATAACACATCATTACTATGTTTTTATCATTAAATGATACTTTTGTAAATTTTCAATGTAATTTGACTAATGAAGTGAGACTTTTGATTTAATAAATAAATATAAATGAATGCCACATCCAGTTCTTGTACATCCGTGGTGCTCACATAAAATTCCCTACAATTATAATGGCTAGGTTATTTCGCGTTAATTGCAAATAATCAAGCTTTTATAAACATTCTGAAACTCTGAAACGGAGCTTTATTTTCTTAATGAAACCTTAAATAAGTACATTATTATAATAATGGCTTAACCTATTTCAGGTTTAAGTATCAAGAGTGTTAATCTAGCTTTATAATTTTCGACATGCAGTCTACTATACAAGTTAATAAGTTGTTAAATAAACGTTACTTTATGATACATTTAATATGTTTTAGTATGTTAGGAATGACTTTCTAAAAGCGTAGGTACGTGAGTTTACTCTAAACTAGGGCGATGAGGCCTTTTTTTTTAACGCGGAGAATGCTTGATGCACCTTTACCTTGGGCAGAGGTTTACCCAACGTGGTGTGTGGGACTCCTGGCTGCCGGTGTTTAGATGGAAAGCCGGCAACTGCTCCTGAGCTAAGGTGCAATGCCCAGGGGTGTACCCACTAAACTCCGCGGCGTACCTCATCGCCTTAGCGGCGTCATGGTTCCTAGCATAAGGGCGATGAGGCCTTAGCCAACCACGCTGGCTAAGTGCGGGTTGGTCGACTTCACACAACCTTCAAATTTATTGAGACAGCCCAAAGATCTCAAGGTGTGCAGGTATGAGTGTTTAGTTTTTAATATCCACCAGCTAGTCCACAAACAAAAAAATATATAATACAATGACACACGTTAAAAAAGTGTATGTACGTACAATCGTATTAAAGGCCGACACAAATCACAAGAGCTATCCTAATTTCGCGGTTGCGTAGCAAACTTTCCCTGACAGCAAATGAGGCTGTTAAAGTCAAGTAAATGAAATGAATTCATCGCATTATAAGTACATGAGTGAAGCGAGATCAAACGTCGCTCGGAGTAATTGCGCACATTTATACCCGTATACTTATTGCTCTTTTTCACACCGTTCATTTTGTAGTAAGCTTTATATTACACAACATCACATATATTGATCTGATTCCATGGTATATAGCTTAAGCACTTGTGTTACGGATATCAGAATCAACAGATATACTTTAATATATTTAATGATAATGACACACCCAGTCATGGCACAAATACCGATGTCCGTCACACAAATATTTGTCCTGGGTGAGAATCGGACTCACGACTCTTGGAATCGTAGGTACAGAACCTGGGTCACTAACCATTGTTCCACCCAGCCTATCAAACAATAAATAAACAAATATTTCACAACATCACATACATTGATCTGATTCCATGGTACGTAGCTTAAGCAATTGTGTTACGGATATCAGAATCAACAGTGGGTACACAGATATACTTTAATATATTTACACACCCAGACATGGAACAAATACCGATGTCCGCCACACTTTGTCCCGGGTGAGAATCGAACCCACGATTCTTGGAACCGTAGGTAGTGAACCTGGGTCACTAACCATTAATCCACCCCGCCAATCAAACAAACATACATAGATTCAAGCATTTTTTCGCAGAGGGGCAGGCAGAGATAACTTCCTGCCATGTGTGACGGTCCTGGTACATCACTTTCAGTTCTTTTACATTCGTCAACCTCTTCATGCATGCTCGTCGATTACGGGTACTTTTGATTTGACCTTACTTCAAGATTTTTACTACATATTAGGAGATTTCTATGAAGGATGACCTAACGCTACCTGATAGTAAGAAATTATCAAAATCACAAGCCGATCATCACGTTTTGATAAAGATATGAGTATCTTTAATCGTTAATAAGCATCTACGTGGTTTCGCCATGCAACTTCTAAAGGACTCGTCCAATTTGACTTATCGTAAGCGTATTAATGTTAATTAATACATTTGATCCAATAAATTTATAGGCTAGCGATAGCGAATAGTCATCGTAATTTTGGAGACAATAAATATATTGTTCACAGGCTTCTTAAGTATAAAAAGTCTATTCTAACGCCTCATCATCAGCCCATACACGTCCCCACTGCTGGGGCACGGGTCTACCCTTAACTAGGGCGATAAGGCCATGGTCAACCATGCTGGCCAAGTGCGGGTTGGTCCAATTAGAATTTGCAGTGTGCAGTTTTCCTCTACCGTTAAAGCGTCGAATAAACGTACATATGAATTCCAAAATTGAAAACACAGTGGTACGTGACGGAGTTTCAATTAATCGACGATTGACCGGCTACTATTACGAAACATTGAGTTAATTTGCGTAAATTTGGGGTTAGCTATACTTCATTCGAAATGCACGTGGTATACACACTTATGCATTAGCAAAGATTACGTAGTTCATAAAAGTCAAACTTGATTAATTTCTTCCGTGCGCGAATTGAAATTTTAAAACACAACGTAATAAGGCAACAATGGAAACGTCACGTTACACTTCGGTGTGACAGGCGGCCAAGTGAATAGCAATTCACCCATTTTAATTACAATTACATTCCTTTTATAAGTCACCCATTTGTAATGTCGTGAATTGAGTTCGCTTCCCTAATTGGCCGATTTATTCTCGTGTTGCGTCAAATGTTGTAAAGTTAGATAGGTTACAGTTTTGGTGGGTAGAAATAACGAATTGGTGGGTGCAATAATCTATGTAGTTGTTTCGTTATTAGCCTCACGCGGGGATTTTTATAACTGACCGTGTTATTCGGGAGTGACGGCCGTCTGGTGCAAGTCAGGAAAAAAACAAAACAAAGCATTGTATATCAAATGTATAATTACTTACAATACGATATTAATACGATACGATTAAGTCACTGTTTATAGTTACAGCTACCGCTATTTGTTAATAATCTATCAAATACATATTACTTACCACGTTAAAAATATACTTTCCTTTATATAAATAGCCTAAATCTAAACAAGATCTGTACCAACTTATAGCGGAAATTTAATTACTAATTTGCAAATAATATCATGCCTAGTAAAACAATTAAAATGTATATAAAAATAAAGACGTGTTAGTTAACACCAATAACAGCTTAATCGATTCGGCTTACTATTGGTGAAGAGGCAGCTTAGAACCAGAATACTTTTAATCCCATTGACAGTGATATAAGAAGCGAATGTAAGGTACCTGTATTTATCCTTAACAAATGAAATAAAAGAAACAACCACTTGATTTGTGGTGTCCTAGTATTACATCAAGCTATTCTTAAGACGATTTGCGAGATGACAAACAATGATTCGTTTTAATTTTCTCTCAAACAAGAGTCGACATTCCCAGTGGTCTCTAGACAAATGGCCGCTAATGAAAAGTAATTCGTTTGGCCGGGAACCAGGATGGATATCTGTTTAGCGTGAGCTTGGAAAATAATTCGCAAAATAATTTATTATTCCCTTCTGGGACGTGGTAAGAATGTCAGCTGTTTAGGGCTGAGAGCCATCCGCTCTTCCGCAAGTCCGGTGATGATGACGAGGCTACTCCAAGTCATCATCCTACGTCAGTTAGGAAAACAAAATGTCAGCTGTTTGTAAATAAACAAATGTTTGAAAGTATTTCACTTGTAGGTTAAAATTTGTCAAATTTCCTTTATTAACATAGAAATTTACACGCACTTATAAATCATCGGCACAAAAATATATAAGTAACAAATGTGTGATTCTATCAACGTTTCGGAAAGCTAATTCTACCTAGAAGATACTGGCTAGAAACAGTATAGATTCAGGGTAAATATGTAGGTTAAGGCATGTAGGTTCCACTTAAGAGCTTTTTAATCAGTCATATTATACTAAATATTTAATATATAATATTCTAAAACGTGACTGATTTGAAAAGATTGAGACGTAAATTATTATGATTTCCTTGATAAACAAAATACTCGTCCGTAACCTAAGTACAACCGATGTTCGGCTGATCTTATTTTATTTTTCAACCAAATGAACATAGGTTCATATGAACTCTTCCTGGTAGGTAATATTATACAAACAACAAACGTATCTTCCATCTCCGTGTAAATTTATAATGTCTGCGCAAGATCACTCAATAATATTATTTACTGAATGAATATTCAGACAGCCATAAAGATATTATGTAAATGGTCTGTTTATGCACTCAAGTGCAGATTACAAAAATAGCATATAAGTGACCTTTATTTTGTTCCTGGGCTTATGTCTTTGTTTTATTTCTAAGGGCTATTGTCACTCAGAGACCTAATATTTGTTCAACATTTAATTTAATACGTACATTATACATTCATTATTGATTGATTTTTTTAAATTTAACAATTTTACGTGAAACTCGCGTGTATTTTTATTTCAAACATAATAATATTATTTTGGACCATGAGCGCTGTAGCTCGAAACTTCGAGTCTCTAAATAATATGTTTATCTTAAAATAACAATACACACGAGTTAAATCCGTAAAATTAGGTTTATATCGAATATTTTTAATGTTGTTTTTAGGAACCTTTTAAGAAGATAATGAGTTAGATAATTCAATCTACTATATAGACGTTTTTATTCATTCATTTTATTAACACCTACATAAGTAAGTTGAGTATTGAAGAACCCTATTTTTCATATGTAGCAAACGAGCCTTACTCACATTTTTTTAATTCCCATGATTAAAATCCTTTCATCATTACTTATTTCTTTGTAAGTAGCCAAACTAATTTAAATTAAGTTTTACCTTACGACATCCAAATTTGAATATTAACGTCACTTTAAACAATATTAGCAATCTAAACCATAGTACATAAAATGCACATAATATTCGCAAAACCTATCAACGCGGCATTGGTAATTTATTCGCGTAAAAAGAACTTTAATATTCCATTCGAGTAAGCGGCTCAGTGAGGCAACACTAAACAGGTAAATAGCACAGCTGCCTATAAAAACATTGATTGTTTCCATGTACAGACATAGGAAACCCTTGGTTTATATTTAAATGGCGACATGTGACTGGATCGAAATCGTAATGGCTGTGAAAAATGTTGATTACCTCACTACGCCTACGTAAGTTGTAAAGTACAATGACGAAGTAATTAAATCAACATGTAAGTACCGATATAAAAGTAAGTCGAATGATTCATGAAAGACAGTAATTAATAAATATATTTATTTATTTATTATGGTACACAAACAGTTAGAAAACTGAAACTGTCCGGGATATTTACTATGTTGTTTTGTTTTAATGAGCTCCCGATATTTACAATACAACATGGTAAATATCCCGGACAGTTTCAGTTTTCTAATGTGTGTAACCATGACAGTTTAAAATCACAAACAGTTATACCAGAGCCGCTCTAAGTTGGCCGATTTGGCACATGTCAGACTGACTGCACTAGTGAGGGACAACGGTAAAATTGCCGAAGTATATAAGTAACAGTTATTTCCACTTTATAACCAAGCAAGGTCTAATAGGGTATTTGACTGTGGTTGTTATGCTTGCCATTTTTATGAAAATTTGTAAGATTTATGTAAATCAATATTATTAATTAGAACAAAACTGAAATTTTTAGCGAAATGAGACTACAAAAGACATTTAAACTTGGGTGGGCATTGTGGGCAAGTCCATTTTGCGAAAATCATTTAAAATTTCTTTGTCATCTTATTAATAATGAAAAGCGTCGATGGCCGAGTGGTTAAGGTCGTTGCTTGCCATGCGAGAGGTCGCCAGTTCAAACCCCGCCAGGTACCAATGTGTTTTTCAAATTTGAAATTCATATGTACCATCATTCGATGCTTTAACGGTGAAGGAAAACATCGTGAGGAAACCAGCACACCTGAGAGATTTTTCAACGGTGTGTGAAGCTATGTCAGAGGCCTACGGGCGGCTTAAAACTCTGACACCTGGTTGTTTATCAACCACACGATAAGAAGAAGATTAATAACAGAATTAGTCACATCTTTCATTATGAAAACATATCAATAAACGCAACTTTTGATGAACCTACCGAACAAACTTCTTAGGCGCTGCATACAACAAACTAGCGTGTGACGTCACACGCAAGTGGACGTTTGTATGGAGCGTTTTTGAGCTCGCCCAAATAATGTGCAATTAAAATTGTAATATCTCGTAGAATTATCCAGATATCAAAGTGATACTTTCAACAGTGTCTTTGTGTTCGAGTGGTCCATCCAACTATATCAAAATAAAAAAAATAGTCAAATACCCTATTATAACAATTTATTATTAAAAACATTTATTCACATCCAGAAGATTGAATTGAAGTTTCTTATTTAAAAATATATTTATTTATAAAATTTAATACTTATTAAATCCTTCATCCTATTTAAAAAAAATACCTGGTGAGTATTACCCATTACATCACTATGAAAACGTGTCAAACGGCGTAACCTTGTAAAAGCGTAATATAGAGTGGAAATTTTAATTTTAACTTTTTAAAATTCAATTATTTTAAGTAATAAAAGACAAATAATTTGATAATTAGGTGCATTTGACATTTTGAAATAACGTCTTATTTTTACAAGCTGTTCTTTATGATTCGCTAAATATGTTCCTCTTAACAAGGATAAATGCAAAATATAAAATAAAAAGAGTCAAATCGGTCAACTTAGAGCGGCTCTGGTATACACGTATTGGTTGGTTGTAACAGTTGAGCATAGCCTAGACAGTAAATATTCCTAATTAGTGTACACAACATTACATACATTGATCTGATCCCGTGGTAAGTAGCTTAAGCACTTGTGTTACAGATATCAGAATCAACAGTGGATACACAAATATACGTAAATATATTTAATAACACATACAGTGTTCGTCACACAAATATTGTTTCGGGTGGAAATCGAACCCACGACTCTTAGAACCGTAGATAGTGACCATGGGTCACTAACTACTGTTCCACAGAGCCAGTCAAACATAGTTTAAATATTCAAATTACTGTATTGTTACTATGTGTCATGTTCGAAAATTGTATGGGCTTTCGCTTTCGACTTTTAAACAATGATATTATAAAATATTTAATTGTTATATTCCTCGTAAGTAGTGAACGGAAACTAGTTAAAAATAATGCAATGACAAACGCTTGCATGTAAAAGTAGCATTTATTAAACGTAAAAATGTTTACAATGAGGTCAAGTTCGTTTGTTGAAATGACTTGATTACAATGTCAAGTTCAAAGTAAGTGAAGTTAATATACAGTAATTACCAACCAACGGCAGTTAATTAAGTGATGAATAACTTATTAAAAGTTGCTTTTACAAGTTTTATGATTTTTTTTAAATAGTTTTTTTGTTATAATTTACAGCTTGTTCAATATAGGCTAGACGACAAAAAATATAATCCGTTATTAAGATTTTTATTTATATTGTACATATTATTGTGTATTTTATTTTTTTTAACAAGAAAAGACGAGGTAAAAGTGCTTAGAATTTTCGTAAGTAACGTTACAAGCCCCCAGTGCAGAAGTTTGATGAGCTATAATTTTGTCATATTTCAATTACTTGAAAAACCTATAATTTTATATTAACTAACTTACGGACTAAATAGAATCAGATAATTTAGACCCACTTGTCACGTCTATTGCCTAAACTCAATTGTTATGTAAAATATCTCAATAGAACAATAATTAACAAAACCAAGCATAAGCAAAGTTAACATTCGAAAAACGAATGTTATTAAATTAAAGTATTTAAGTCAGTAGGTCAAGTTTGTAAGGTTACTGCATTCTGACAAGGTTATGGACTAAGAAAGAGAAAGGTGATAACTAGTAATATAGGGGAACCTGTTGTACCTTGGACAGTGTTGTACCTAGGACAATTGTAATTTTTCGTAAACTCCCGCGCTTTACAATAATATTGTATATGGCAGTCAAAGCCTGCTTTGATAAGACTCACGTGAAGTTAGTTGTGATTCGCCGGCGCCGGGTCAATGCAGTTAAAAAAGGTAATTTATTATTTTTTGCCTTAAAAGTTCGTTTTTCGGAATTTACTTATGGCCTCTTAATTTGTCACGATACGTATTTATAAAATATCTTTTACTTCCGATATAATCTCAGTTTATTAAGGTTTTAGATAGTATAGTTGTCAGAACCCAACCTCAATTAAAAGTGTGTTTAAACAAGTTGTAACTAAAAATTGTTATGATGTTGTACCTTGGCCTTCCAACTGAGTATGTACCTTGGACATAGATAATACATAGATAATTTTGATATAGATAATATAACCTTATAAAAACATATTTTTTGATTATATTTTTATTCTATTTATATAAGGCAAAAAATAAATATTTAAATATGTAAACATTTGTTATGTTATTGACATAAAATAAAGAGACAAGAGACTATTAATTAAGGTAACTGTTAATCTGCTATTTACATTAATGTTTTTGTTGATTACAGGTATGAGCATTATTGTTGTACTTACCTATATTAAAAATAAAACTCTGCTGCAATTGCTAGTGTTTATCTTCATTCTACCCTGGAATGTCCAAAGTACAACTGGAACGGTCCAAGGTACATCAGGACTGTTGTACCTTGGACAGTTTTCCCTTTTTTTTTAAAGTTGCTTTTGTTTCCAGCTTTACCGAAAATCCTCATATTTTATTTATTTATTATATAGTTGAGTAACTGGTCTTTTCATTATTCCCTATTTGACGGATCTTATTCTTACCATTTATTTATAAAAAATAAAAATATCAAAAACTGGCCTAGGTACAACAGGTTCCCCTACAGTATATAATGTACTAACAGCGTTATTTTTCTACGGTACCTACTTAAAAACATCAGTCGTAAAACTCAAACTAAACTAGGGCCATCAGGCCTTAGTCAACCACGCTGGCCAACTGCGGGTTGGTGGACTAAACAACCTTAGAATTTCTTTATAGGTCCAGAATAGGGTAGTTTCCTAAGTCTGATTTTACATACAATTTCACAATTAACAGTAACATATAGGTAAATCAATAACATTAGTGAAATCAAAAATAAAATTTCTTATGAAATGAGACAATAATAGGCATTTGAAGTTAGGTGGGAAAGTCCATTTCTAAAGTGCGAAAATTCAATTAAAATACTATGCCATATTATTAATTACAGAAATAGTAGTAACTTTCACTATGAAAATATATTCGTAAACGCAACATTTGATATAGCTGCTGAACAAAGTTCTTACGATATGCGTACAGTATACAGAGCGGTGACGTCATAGCTCTGTGCGACATTTGTATAAAGCGTTTTGAGCTCGCCCAAATGATGTGCTGTTGAAACTGTAATATCTCCGAGAGTTTTCTTAATATCAAACCATTCTTTTAACAGCACCTTTGCAATTGTGTGGTCCATCCATTTATCAAAAAATTAAAAAATAGGAAACTACCCTATTCCTCTCGATGTTTTCACCTTCACCGTTAAAACATCGAATAATTTTACATATAAATTTCAAATTTGAAAAACACATTGGTACGTGGCGGGGTTTTAACTAACGATCTCGTATATATTAGGTGCCTCGAATATTGATCATAAAATCGTATGACTCGGGTCGTATGTGCTAACTATGTGCTTTAAAAGCCTTATGAATACAGTCGCCTATACAAATCTATTAAAATAAAAAGTTTCGAGTGTCCAAATGAAAAGTGCATCCATTTTGACACCTTTGTAAATATTGGAGTACCTACTCAATGTCATGATTTGCGCAACATATTTGAATATTCACTCCAATTTCATGTTATGTTTGCCTGAATGTATATCTATATTTCAAAAAAAAATAGTTAAATGTGTGTGGTGCTACGCGATGCGCTAATTTCGAGAACAGCTGAACCGATTTCGATAAATTGTGTGTATGTTGTGGATTACCCTAATTAATTCACAATCTATCATATTAGTTATATAAATAAATACTAACTAACAGTATTAAACATAACTAATAAACAAATTACAAGCATAAACTTCCGCATTTATCAAACCAGTAGCGTAGAACGTGGTCACCTCTCGGTTTACAATACGATTTTACTTTCACGCGATTATAACGTCTTACGTCTACCAAGGTCACCAAATAGGGTCGCGAAAATGAAAGTACCTCGGAACAAGGCCGAGAAATCGAGAAAGCGACTCTAAGGTTACCGGATCAAGGTCGATTATTCAATAACACAGCAATTTTGGGAGTCTTGTTCAGTGGACTCGTATAGGCCACGATTTGAACGGCTGTTGTCAAGAGACGTCTTCTTGGTAGTTATTAGGCGCTTGTTTGTATGTATTTCAAAGGTAAGGTTAAATTATCATGAAGTTAAATTACCTACGCAGATAATAGAACCTTCGTAGCTAAAGATACATATCTTAGTATATACTCACTCGATATATACGGAAAATAATGAATTGACTTTTTGGCGTTACTACTAAAATAAGTAAAATCTAATCTGAAATTGAATTTAAATAAATACTAGAATTAAACGAACTACTTAAACATATATGACAAACACAGATATCGATCTCTTAAATGTTTGTCACAGGTAAGAATTGAACCCACTACACTACGCTATAGAGACCAAAAACTAAAATTCACTGGACATTAAAAGTCTTCTGATAGCTTTGAGAATTTTATGTCAACTTTACATCATTTTTCTTGGAACGCTAAGACGCCGTCAATTTGGTAATTTAGCTAATTCAGCCCAGACTTTCTGAGAAGTCTGGATCTTTTTCAATCCTAAATTCGTATCATTACTAATTGAATTAGGTTTTGAAAGCTGACGAAAGAATCTTATTTATTTGAAAGTATTTTTTTCATTCGTGTGCTTACAGAATATCTTTTATTTATATACTTTTACAATGCCCAATGTTTATTTAATATTAACCTACTATAATATTATACTTATCTATTGACTATTTTCTGCCCGCGACTGTATCCAGGTAAAGTAATTTGTCGCGTAAAACTCTGTCTTAACCGGATACTCAAAACGTAGTCAGTTAAAAAGTAGGTATATGACCTTCCTGGGACTATCTATCATAAAACTATAGCTTTACTATAACTACTATTATACTATAGCATATCTAAACTGGTTTAACGGTGTAAGTGTGAAAAGGGGACTGGCAGATCGCTATACAAAAGCATTTATAATGTCAGTATACTCGTATATAGATTAAATTATAAAACAATTAACAAAATAAATAAAAATATTTTTTTTCTAACTTACCACGATTGTGGCTTGGTGGCCTTGTCATCATAACCAGAATTTCGGGAGGATGAATGGCTCTCATCTTTAAAAAAACATGAGTTGTTTTACTAAACAGTCTTTAATCACTTAGTTTAGCCATGTTTGTACTACAATTACTGAATCGAGCCTCGATAGGCTTTCACCCCTTAAGAAAGATGTGATCCAATCAATTATAGCCTGACTTCCGTACAAATTACCTGACAGGTAAACATTTAAGTACAAATTACGGCGTCATTCCCTTTTATGTTAACTAATTAGAACAGAACAGTTGTAAATCATTGTTAGCTCAAAGCAATCTAAGTTTAATCGTCTGTGTGCTAAAGTTATCTTTTGAATGTGCAAGTGATTACGACTTAGGCAAGTGAATTTTGGTTTAACGTGCGTGTTAGGCATTTTATACACATGTGCAGTTTCCTCCATACAAAAGATGAAACAATGCATTTCATGGAATAAGTGAAATTGAGACGGATATTTCCCTTAAGTTGCACGATATGGATTTATCTGGAAAAGAAAATCTAATTTGTAGTATTTATTTAAAAAAACTAGAGCCCGGCCTTAGCTTCGCAACGGTTATATTATACATAAACCTTCCTCCTAAATCCCTCTTTCTAAAAAAAAAAACCGCATCCAAATCCGTTGTAGAGTTTTAAAGATCTAATACATACATACATATATCTAATACATACATGCATACATACAGACGCGGGAAGCGTCTTTGCTTTGTACTATATATGGTCCAAGATCCCAGAGCTGCCAGACATCACTTATTTTCTAATGGACAAAATATATACGATTGAGTAGTGTTGGGGTGTACTATCATCATATGACTAGTTGCTACCTTGACCAGACGGCCATTTTTCAGATATCAACCAATCAAGGTACATAGAAACACTGCTCACCTCACTTAAATTCTGATGGCTGATTTTAACATATATTTCACACAATATCATTAAAAATCAGGATTCATTACTCCCAGACACATGCGGTCGGCGGTTTTACCTTACAGACGCTTTAAAGCTATGAAAAAAATTTTACTTTTACTTATTTTCTGATGCTTGATTTTTATATATGTTATTCAAACAACTAAAAAGTGCTCATCTGACCGCAATAATTATAGAATTGTACCTTACAAACTATTTTATTAGAAAAACTTAACTAAATTCAATTTTAAAAAAAAATCTAAAAAGGTCGGGTCTGGTGAATGTTTGGCCCCTTGGATCGGTCTGTCCGTTTGCAAAACGTTTTAAAATAGTTGTTTGAATAACATTTATAAAAATCAAGCATCACAAAATAAGTAAAATTAAGTAAAAGTAAAAATTTTTCATAGCTTTAAAGCGTCTGTAAGGTAAAACCGCCGACCGCATGTGTCTGGGAGTAATAAAACCTGATTTTTAATGATATTGTGTGAAATATATGTTAAAATCAGCCATCAGAATTTAAGTGAGGTGAGCAGTGTTTCTATGTACCTTGATTGGTTGATATCTGAAAAATGGCCGTCTGGTCAAGGTAGCAACTGGTCATATGATGATAGTACACCCCACCACTACTCAATCGTATATATTTTGTCCATTAGAAAATAAGTGATGTCTGGCGGCTCTGGGATCTTCCTCTAATAGTGATAATGATACTTGACACTTTCTTAATATTGTCCATGAAACATATTTGTTTTTGTGCTGGACTCGCGCCCGAAGCGTTACATAACATTATTTAACACTATTCAATATATCATTTTATATTTTATTTCAATATTTCGTTTTTATAGCAGCAACAGAAAGACATCAACGGTCCACCTATTGCGGTTATAGAGCTAGAGCCTTATGTTAAACAGAAAACAAAATAGGTTTATCATTGTCACCTTTCGGGAGTTGAACCCTAAAACGTCCACCTAACGGCCTGCCAACTTAAACCAGCTTAATTTCCCCCATCGAAGTGTAAACACAAGCCATTAAGATGACAGTTCACGTGAACACAACTGATGGCACCGATTAAGCTAATACGATACACTCGAAGTAATTACCGAAGCATTCCGAAGCGCCCGTAAGCATCCCGAAGCAGACTTCATTAAAGGAGTAGGCAGAGACATTAGTTATAACGACTGGCTACAGAGCCGCGTTGTAATTAAACTGGTAACTTTGACAGTAAATAAATATGGCGACGTCTATTTGACACTGGGTTATTGAGATATGTCTTATTTACAACTTAAAACTACACTTGCGACGTTTAATTATTACGACCATTATTTGCGAGAGGTAATGAAACTAATTTGCGGTATTTCTGAGATCAAGTTATAACGTCTTAAGTTAGTACTGTACGGAGTTAAGACATAAGTAAATTGGTTTATTTAGTAATAGCTTACTTCCTGATTATTACTTAAAACATTTATCTCATAAAGCGAAGTAGGTTTTAGGTGCCCTATATCAATATTCAGACTTTCAGTGTGGTGAATATCAATCCGACATGACCGATGAGAGATCAGGCGAAGGACCATCGGCTTAACGTGCTTTCAGAGGCACGGGCGTGCATCATCTCAACAGAAGAACTCATACAAATTTTCCTCTACCGCAGACTCGAACCGGGGAATTCTCGTTACGCAGCTTGTTACCAAAGAGGTTGTTCTAATAGACCAAAGAGGCGATCCCCAATACTAGCCCCACGGAGGCATTCCCAGCCGATAACCAACGCATAGACATTACCGCCGGGTCATAACGTCCCGAGACGTTGCCCCCATTCGCTTTTATGTCCCCGTATTTAGTGAAGGGTTAACCGTCATCTTTACGGTGTCAGCGTCGATGTCGAAATCGCAGTGGTGCCTTTAATGGGTGTATTATAGGTTGTTTTTAGGGTTAAAAGTTGGTTGTGGTACTGTATGTAGGTTTGTGAAAATATACGTCTATAACTCTGTTTTATGAAAGTATACCTATCAGTATAGTCCGGTCAAATTAGACCAAAAAATAAGAGTAAAGTTACATAAATTCCCACCAAGCTGAAAATCGGTAAGATTGCTTAAAATATCATTAAAAACAAAATTTGAAAGTTCCCCATCTTTCCCCTGTAAGGAAAAAATGTTATTCAAGGTCAAAAGTCAAAAAATGAGTTTTTCGCGATTTTCAGCAAAACGGTAAGTTTTATCATAAAAATACTTCAGACAAAAATTGTAGATATTAAAATTATCTACAAAAACTAAATTTATACTTTTTTCTACGAGCCACCGTTTTTGAGATATAACGATTTAAAAAGTTGTAAAAGTTGTAATCGTCATAATAAGCACGAGAACGCCACGTAAATTACACGCAAAAAGTGGCTGAGATACGACAACAGCAAATTACAGGAGGGGAAAAAAAACAGAATTCAAACTATATGAGAAACAAAATTTAATTGAATGATTGTGCTGAAGTTTTTAGAAATAGTAATTCTACTCGACAAGAAATTATTACCAACGGCATTCGCTTTCTTCTTTCTATGTACGGAGCTCTTAAAAAAACTACCTGCTTAGATAAGTTTAGATATGCATGTTTCGTAAGAAACACCAAAAGTAAAAAACAAGTACAATTAGCTTGTCTTCCTCCAACAACAGAAGAGGATCCGTTTGATTCCAACGAGGCAATATGTGATACATCGCTATTGACGCAGTTTACATGCACTCAGGATGAAGATGAAGAAGAACAAGAAGAACAAGAACAAGACGAACAAGAACAAGTAGATCAAGAAGAAGAACAAGAAAAAGAATTTGACAGTTACGACTCGGACGATTAAATTTCACTACATTTTTTTTAACTTAAATTGCCTTTATTTTTTCAATCTCTGCTAATATCCATTATTTTTCAATAGTTTCAAATAAAACAGGATTAAAACTGACCGGTGGAATAGGCCTACTTGGGAAACCACGTAAAAATAAAACGCGCCAAGTACACTACCTCATAGGTGGCGAGGAAACGTGTGCATATTATGACGATTACAACTTCTACAACTTTTTGAATCGTTATATCTCAAAAACGGTGGCTCGTAGAAAAAAAAGTATAAATTTAGTTTTTGTAGATAATTTTAATATCTACAATTTTTCTCATGTCTGAAATACTTTTATGTTAGAACTTACTGTTTTGCTGAAAATCGCGAAAAACTCATTTTTGACTTTTGACCTTGAATAACATTTTTTCCTTACAGGGGAAAGATGGGGAACTTTCAAATTTTGTTTTTAATGATATTTTAAGCAATCTTACCGATTTTCAGCTTGGTGGGAATTAATGTAACTTCGAATGTCTAAATTGACCGGACTATATGATAAGAAATAAAATATTTTGATATATAAATTACAGTACTTATGTTACTTAATATTTACTCTGCGCCACAGTTATACTACGAAAAGTCGGTTATCGAACTTTCTGAGCTTTATAATCATACTTGGATAGTTTAGAGAATTCCTCTTTAATAGCAAACGTTCAAGAATTCGGCGAACTCCGATCAGATAACTCCTCCATTCCTTGAAAGAATACGCTCAACGTTCAAGTATTTCAATGGGTGCATAAGTTCGGCCAATTTACAAGTATAATCCGGGCTTATATTAAATATACGAACTATAATACTATCGTCACCCGAAACTTGGGCCATGAATAGCTGAGAGCTTCGCATCAAACTGTAAGCCCTTGGAAGTCGCGTTAACTTAGCCAAGTTGCGAGTATGTACATCATGATATCAACTTGTTGAGATGACGTTTCTAATCCTGGTATGATTAAGATTTCAATTTACAACGAGCTTTGGAGCTTTGATTAATTTTAATCGATTTTGAACACTGTGTACCGTTTGAACAAGGTGTGTATTTGTATTGTTATCGCTGTTAGAGTAAAAAAAAAAAACAAGACGGTCTTAACGGTTTCTAAACGGTCTCGATCTAATATATGAACTCCTTTTGTGTTAGTTTTTTTCTTGGACTCTTACTTTACTTATCATACAAGATTAATGTAAAGTAAATTAGACTGACTGAGCGGGTGAATTAAATTTCCTATAGCCAAAAATACAAAGATTACGCAAGAATGTTCATTTGTTAGATATCTGTTACCTTTAAGTCATTAAGTCTAAAACCCATACTTATTGTTGAAATGTCAAAGCAGTTGGTATTTGGTCGAATGATGATGATGATTTACCTGAAACAAATAAAATTGGGTAAATAAACGAGTACGCAATAATATGAACTTACTTAACTTATTACAAACGTTAAATACGTTCCACGCTTTCATCATCATAATCATATACGTCCCCACTGCTGGGGCACGGGCCTAACCTAAACCAGGGCGATAAAGCCTTAGTCTACCACGCAGGCCAAGTACGAGTTGGTAGACTACCTTAGAATTTCTTCGTAGGTGTGCAGATTTCCTCACGATGTTTTCCTTCACCGTTAAAGCGTTTTCTATCGTGTGCAGAAATATTCTTTTTTACGATGGGAGGCCATGAAACCAAATAGGCTTTATCTGCATCAAACATAAGCATCCAGTCGACTAAGCAACACAACTAAAGCTCACACTTAGCCGAAGGAAATGCAAGATCCTAACACAAACTGTTGTTTGAGTACAACTCTCGAGAAGATGTTAGCAAACGCATTGCGATTCAACTAGCGTCTTGGAACCACAGACCTCTGAAATGATACCGTCTGCTGCTTAGATGTGACGTGTTTCACTAAACATCATTTCCGGTACTGTCATCGGATTGAACACTCGTCGTAAATAATCATGATGATGACAATTAGTTGTTAAGTCATCTGAACTGATTAGTAATTTGAATTTGAACATGATTATTTCACATGGAAATAGATAAGGATCAATATTTTTTTATCTATTTATGTCGTTCCAAACGTAACTACTTGTGAAAACAAGTGTTTTAACCATTAATATGGAATGTGAATAATATATGAAGTTTTGTGAGAAATTCAATTACTTATTATTTTAAATAATGAAATTCTAAACATAATACATTATTTATGTATCCAGTTAGCAGAAACAATACGTTTTTGCATCATATTCCAATAAATTTAGTCCGACTCTCCTACACCTATCGGATTTGGTAATTGCCAATCAAAACACACCTGCCGAAAATGCTTGAACAAATAATAGAAAATATTACGTTTCTTGTTTCTGTAGTATTGTGGTACAAGTATATATTTGGACATTTTTCCTATCCAAACTACATAAATGATCGGTCAACACTTCACTTAAAGATGTGATTTGCTTTAGAAATGTAACTACTAATTTCTCATTTAAATGTAGCTTACCACAACGCTAAACTACATTAACTATGTAGTTACCCGTAAATACTATACGGCATGCGAGAATGCCGCAATACTTAGGCTATTCGTGAATACCTAGGCACAAACTTCCCATAACACAGGTTAGCATTTTACTCTAGAATTGCATAACGTTATTTCATATTTTATTTTACTGGCAAAAGTTTTAAACGCCATGTGAATAGGTACGACACGAATTCCTATTATTGAAATTAAAGTTTTAACCCAGTTTAGTATCAAATGCGCTGACGGCAACGCGAGTTCCGTGTCAAATGCAGTCGTATTAGGAACAAAGAATAGTTTTGTAAAGTACCTAAGCTTTATAATGGAGCTTAATTTATTGCCATGTTTATTGCAGTACACTGCATCAAGAACTTTGCATATAAATGTTTTTTGAGTTGGTTGACTAATAAAACTGTGTTTAATGGTGAATTACTTTCATGGAAACTAATAAATTATACAGAAAAATTTCAGTCGACGAAAAGCTTTCTGTGATTCGTTATGAAATTTCAGGTCATTTTCGTTGAAACGATTATAAATTTCGTTAGAAAATATTTTTTCCACATTGATTGATTGATTTAATAGTCACAACTAGATAATAGGAGGGAGGGAAAACATGAGCTAGAAGGGCATACCATGCCTTAATGACACGGGGCAGAAAAGAGGAACTCATACTCTTGGTCCGAGCTACCAGCGCCTGCATTGTATGTGGATGGCAGCGTAGTCCAGTACATGTTGTTCGTATTACATACCTACTGATTTTTTACATTTTAGTTATCTTGACGTTTCTCGACTTAGGCGGTATTGTTTTTATATTAATTCGCATTCAAACATTAAGCAAGTGTAAAATATGACTTCCTTTTGTTCAATAAATAATGTCAACCCATCTGTTAAGTATAAAGTTATCAGTATACCCGTGTGCATATTGCATAGTTGCATGTCAACTGTCTTAGTTGTACAGTCTCGTTCACAAGGGACACACATTTTATAACATCCAAGGACTTAGAAACTTGGGTACAGTCGGAATGAAAAGTCGATCGCATTACTCATATGATGTATTCGTAATAAGATCATTGCATGTTTGGTTAACCGATGTTCAACTTTTGCCTAACGGCCCAATATCGACGATGGTTAGATGATTCAGTTGTACCCAGACATTAAAGTGGTGTATTAAAAGTTTAATACGATATTTTTTTATAGTTTAAGTGTCACTTAAGCTGTTGAATTTTTAATTAAAACAGTATTCATTCTTTTAAAGTGTATAAATGCACGAAACATATTTCTGATAGGCAATTTTTTTGATTTATTGGTGTAACTATTGTTATTTATATTAGTTAAAAAATGCTTATGTAAAAAGGTTTTGTTTAAGTTAAAGATAAAATTAACAAATTTTGGCCCAATGTTTATACTTGTATTTTAGTCAGTCAGTTGCTTTAGGTACTGAGAAAGTTGGAGCAACATTTTATGTGGACTGTACAACTGAACTTACCATCAGTTGACACGAGACGACCCCAGGGCCCTGCTTCGGTAACCACACTTCACTCTCAGGAGCGGATACTGTCTAAATACAAGTACTAGTGGTTTAGTTTGCTGGGACGACGTAAGAAATTAAAGTAAATTCCGCAATTAGGGTACGAAATATTTTTTTCAACTGTAGTCAACATTTAAACATAAAGAAAGAAATATCGTCTGCGTTGTGAATTTTTATAATATCAATGGTGTTTCTAACACCTGTAACACAAGTGCCTAATAAAGTCACGAAAACAGATTATAATACATTAATCTGTTGTCTAATGTTTTTAATTACGAGTATTTCGGCTTACAACTTGGAGCAACAATTTCTGTTGACTCTACAACTGAACTTACCATCAGTTGACACGAGCCGACCCCCGGGCCCGCTGCGGTGACCACACTTCGCTCGCCGGAGCGGATACTGTCTAAAGCGCGATACACACTGAGCCCGAGGGCCGCCGACACCGGCACAGAAACTTTTGATTTACTCATAATTCTTTTCATAATACATGCTGAGGCAGAACCTTTTGATCATAAATATATTTGTATGTGTATGTTTTGTATTTTTTTTTTATTTATGATCAATAAATGTTTTCTTTCTTTGGGGGAATGGGGCCCTACCAAGATCTTTGGGCCCAAGCCAACCTCACGTGCAAGTACGTACCCCTGCTGACCAACGAACGAGGCTCTGGCACCAGCTTTCCCTCCGGGGTTGGGTGGTCGGACGGCAGTCGCTCCCGTAAAAGCGAAACTCGCCACTTTAAAAATGGAAGGAACATACAAGAAAAGTGCCAGGAATAGGGCGCCGCCGCAAAACGGCGCGCAGGAGTTTCGCCCGACTCCTGTGGCAAGTGGGCGAGGGCTACCGCGTTGGGGACGGACGCGGCTAAAGACGTTAGCCCCAACCCCACGGAAACTCCGCTTCGCGACGTGGAACGTGGGCACGCTCACCGGTCGCGCGAGAGAGCTGGCCGACGTACTCACCAGGCGGAGGGTGGCAGTGGCGTTCCTGCAGGAGACTCGGTGGAAAGGCAGCAGATCCCGGGCCATTGGGAATGACTACAAGCTGATCTACACAGGAGCACCTAGTGGAGAGAACGGGGTTGCGGTAGTGCTGTCCGGGGAGTTGCAGGACGACGTGTTGGAGGTGAAACGCTACAGCGACCGCTTAATGGACGTAACGGTGCTTATCGAAGGGGTTACGACCCACTTGATAAGCGCATACGCTCCACAGGCTGGTTGCAGCGACACCGAAAAGACTTCATTCTGGAACAGACTTGGAGAGGTGCTGCGGGGAATCCCACCATCTCAGGAAGTCGTTCTGGCGGGCGATCTGAACGGTCATGTGGGTGAGGAGCCTGAGGAGTTCGAGCGTGTACATGCTTGCTATGCTTTCGGCAGACGCAACGCTGAAGGGGAGAACATCCTCCAGTTGTGTTCGGCTGCCGACCTGGCTATTGTGAACACGTTTTTCCAGAAGAGGCCTGAACATTTAATCACCTACAGGAGTGGGCGGCACGCTACCCAGATCGACTTCCTACTCACTAGGAGGCACCACATCGGCAAAGTAGTCAACTGCAAGGTCATACCCGGAGAGAGTCTCACTGCACAACACCGTCTACTTGTCATGGATCTCTGCGTGAAGCCCAAAGCCAAGAGCTTTGAGCGCTGTCGGCGTCAAATAAGGTGGTGGCGGCTTGACGAAGACAAATCCCAGGTGTTCGTCTCAGCTATCGGCGACAAGTGCGCTAAGGCTGAGAGCGAACCAGTTCAGAACCACTGGGACAGGATTCAGGCAGCCATAACCGAAGCGGCGAAGTCAGTGCTTGGCACGTCTAAGGGTGGACGCAAATTTGACAAGGAGACTTGGTGGTGGAACGACGCAGTCCAGAGGGAGACTAGGGTGAAGAAAGCCCTCTTTAAAAAGTGGCAAGCGTCCAACTCTCCTGAAGATCGCGACGCATACAGGTCCGTAAAACGTGCAACAAAGAAAGCTGTTGCCAGAGCCAGGCGAGCCCACCTACAGCCGCTCTACGATAGGCTGGAATCGTCTGAGGGGCAGAAGCTTATCTATAGATTAGCACGTTCTAGGGTCAAAGCGGCACAGGATATCTCCAAGTGCCGCTGTGTTAAAGACCCTCACGGTGACCTACTATGCGAGGACCTCGCGGTGAAGGAGAGATGGCGCTCTTACTTCCACGAGCTGTTAAATAAACAGCATAGAGAAGTGCAGCCACCGGACCTCCCTCCGAATCTTGGACTTGTGCCACCGGTAACGCCTGAAGAAGTAGAGAATGCTCTTCGCCGCATGAAGAATCGGAAAGCTGTCGGAGCCGATGGAGTCCCCATCGAAGCCTGGAAGGCAATGGGTGGTCGTGGTGTGGGCATCCTAACTGACCTTTATAACCGCATACTCAGCACCGGCGGGATTCCTCGCCAATGGAGACTGAGTGTTATCACCCCGGTCTTCAAGGGCAAGGGATCAGTGCAAGAGTGCGGTAGTTATCGCGGTATAAAGGTCATGTCCCACACCATGAAACTATTCGAGCGGATAGTAGACTCTCGAATCCGTCAGGAGTGCACTGTCTCTGGATGTCAATATGGTTTCCGCCCCGGTCATGGGACTATGGACCCCGTTTTTGCCCTAAGAATCATCATGGAGAAATACAGGACGAAGAACACGCCTCTCCACTTCCTATTTCTGGACATGGAGAAGGCCTTCGACTGTGTTCCGCGTGCGATGATTTGGTGGGCCCTGAGGTCCAAGGGAGTGCCAGAAACGTATGTTGATATCATTAGAGACATGTACTGTGATTCCGATTCTGTAGTTAGGACCGCTGTTGGCGACACATTGCCCTTCCGTATTACCGTCGGAGTACACCAAGGCTCCGTCCTGAGTCCGTTCCTCTTCAGCCTGATATTAGACGTATTGTCAGACAGCATCAGAGACCACCATGAGCAGCCACCATGGCTACTTATGTATGCTGATGATATCGCGCTGGTGGACTCGGACAGGGGACGGCTGGTGAGACGTGTTAACACATGGAAGGAATCGCTTGAGAACGGGGTCTGAAACTCAACGTGGCGAAGACAGAGTACTTGGCCTGCAACACTACAGATCCCATGTCCGTCCGCATAGGCGAAGACACGGTCGAGCGCACGGACCGGTTCAAGTATCTGGGATCTGTACTCCACGCGAACGGCGACATCGACTCCGACGTCAAGGCACGCATTGCTGCTGCGTGGGATAAATGGCGGGAGGTGAGCGGCGTCACTTGCGACCCTAAAATGCCGGTTAAGCTGAAGGGACAGGTCTATAAATCCATCATTAGGCCTGTTCTCTTATATGGCAGTGAAGCATGGCCATTACTTGAGCGGCACAAGCAGGAACTGCGGGTCACGGAGATGAAGATGCTGCGCTGGATGTCGGGAGTTACGCGAGCAGATCGCGTAAAGAACTCCCGAATTCGCGGCAGCCTTCATGTCCGAGACATCGCTGATAAACTGCAAGAGTGCCGCCTACGTTGGTACGGTCATGTTTTACGGAAACCGGCAAACTACGTAGGGAACAAGTGTCTAGCCATGTCGCTACCGCCGGGTCCCGGCAGAAGGAAGGCCCAAGAAGGCCTGGCTTGACGTCGTAGTGGATGACATGCGTGCTAACAAACTCTCCTTAAAGGATGCCGAAGACCGTGCGAAGTGGAGAGTTAGGGTAGGAAAGCGGACCCCGGGCTCCGCAAGGATGCAACCGGGAAAACGCAAAGATGATGATGATGATGAAATGTTTTCTTTCTTTCTTTCTTTCTTTGCCGGGTTGTGTCGGCGGGCTGTGTCGGTGGGCCGGCGGGCTCAGTGTGTATTGCGCTTAAGGCTAGGTTGCGACATGTGGTTCAGTTTACTTGTGCACTGGGATAAAGTGGGGAACTGCGGTAAAATTCCATAATAATACAAAAATGAATAATTTTCAACTAATCTGTAAAAGTGTAGAGTAAATATCAAAACATTTATGAATATGGTAAGTACAGTTTTAATTTTAGCTTCTAAATAAAAATTAAAGTGTTTATGATTTGTTTCAATTAATTTGTTTATATTTTTATTTATCGCCCTAGTTTAGGGAAGGCCCGTGACCCAGCATTCATGTATATGGGCAGCAGGATGTATATGGGCTCATGATGATGAGGATGATTTCGCTTATAACGATTTGATTCAATTATTTCGATTTTGTGCAAGTGTGTTTATTTTCAACACTTGTAAATCGATTATAAAACATTTTAACGAAAACACTACGCATTATTAAGGGCACCCAAGAATAATACACCAAATATAGAAAAACCCCCCTCCCCCTGCCGTCTTCAACTAAGTTCCCAGCCTTAAAGTAGAAACTCCAAGGTCAAACCGAACACGAGCCTAGCAGGATATTTACCAGCTCCCTTGCAACCTCGAACTTCATAATTAGGTAGGGCACAGTAACAATAAAAACTAATGAAGCGACCTCTGGCGGCGATAAAAGACATCCGTGGACCGTTTACCAGATTTCGTTATTTTCGCTAAGTTTACGTCCCCCTTGGAACACAGTAGGACAGTTGTCGTTTGATTTTGTGTGACGCAGTCTTTGATTAATAAATATTTTTTGTCAACACCATATCGCTTGGCAAGAAAAGGGTCACATTGAAAAATGACGTGTTTCGTGACAACGATTTTGAATTTTAATGTTTTTTTGTTAATTAAAAGAAAAAACATTTAATTTCAACAATTAAAAAGATTAGTAAAGAATCTGATATAGATTCTTCAAGTATAAATGAACAGAAAACTCATGGCCGGTGCTAGAAGGCTAAATCCTATAGGTTCTTAACAGAAAAAGATTTTACGGAATAAACTCACGTTAAATATTAGTCTTTATGGTCTTTATTACGCGTTATTAGGAGTAGCAAATTACATAGCTACTTACTGCCCAACGTTTCGACTGGGTAACACCAATGAGATGGGAAAGAGTTCGCTCGTGACCACGATTGGTGCAACCCAGTCGAAACGTTGGGAAGTAAGTAGATATGTCATTTGCGACACCTAATATCGCGTGTAGACCCATAAAGACTAATATTTAGTGTAATGGCACGCGAAAATCTAAAATCTTCAACTTGATTCAAAACAAATCATTTAGAGATCCCCTTTCTAGCGCTTGAAAAGTTAGTAGTATTTCAAAGGAGGTCGGGCAAAAATGTATGTAGTACCCACGACCAATAAAAACAAGACGTATATCGTTGGAGAGCTCTTTTCATCAATATCTGTGACAATATTCTAATTCATTTTTTTTTGTTTTAAGTTTCTTCTTTTTCGATTTCCTGACCTCATAACAACCTAACATTATAACGCTGAAAGTATACAAAGTCGTTGAGCGAGAATCCACACAAAGGGAAATAAACAGTTTTTTAAGAATCTAGTAAAAACAATTTGTTTTTAATTTGATTTCATAAGTGTAACTGTAACTTTTTCCCCACAATTATTTGAGACTAGCCCTCATAATAACTAATGGAAGTCATGAAAAGAACTTTCTATCGACATACTCTGGTTGTTTTAGTCGATGGGTACTTTTGCCCGCACCATTGCACACGTAAACGCAAATAACTATATAACTAACCAAACCAACCAGGCCTACCAACCAAAACACGTTCCTAAACCCAATACCGCTTCGTCTTTGTGCACCAATACATCAAACTATGCAGTCATACAACGGGTTACTAGAAATTGTACCTACACTGACAATACAGTTCCACCACAAATTCCCTCTTGGCTAGCTGACAGAGTGGTATAGGCGTCTATTTTCAGGATCAATGCATATGAATGAAGAGGCATGATCGCGTAGTCTCAAAGGTATACTACAGGGTACGGGCCTAGGGAATAAGTGTTTGGTATCAACATTCATAAGTCAGGTCTTGTATTTCTTGATAGCTTTACTTTTGGTGCCGTAGTAATGCTTACGTTGACGAGCGAGGAGCAAATACATTTTGATACAAGTCGAACGTTTCGTTTTAAGTTACTATAATGAAACGATTATACAATCTATTGATTTACTAAACTATATTTTGACTGGCTCTGTGGAACAGTGGTTAGTGACCCTGGCTGGCGGTTCCGAGAGTCGTGGGTTCGATTCCCACTCGGAACAAATATTTGGGTGATGAACATCGGTGTTTGTTCCGTGTCTGGGTGTGATTATGTATTTAAGAATGTATTTATAAATATATATGTATGTATATCAGTCTCTGACGCCCATAGTACAAGCGTTGCTTAGTTTGGGGTCAGATGACCGTGTGTGGAAATATCCCAGATATTTTATTTATATGTAAATGCCACTGGTTGGTCATTATTAAGCAGTTTATTCTTAGTTCAAAATGAGATTAATTTTAGTTAGTATTTATTTGTAATTTGTAGGTAAATATGCGTGTTATCTCTATTTAAGTCAGACATTTACACTTTCACAGTCTTAATTTCGTATAATAGAAAAACCCTTAGCGGAAACAAAACAAATGCACGCAAAATTATCGACCTTCGAAACAATAGTTACTGCAGTCCAAAAACATTCAATTCTCCATCCCAACACTTAACGACTAAAACAAATATTAAATGTTCCAAACGGCGTATCCCAAACGGTCGGGAAACCTGGCTAGAGTCGTTATGCACCTAATAATACTTACAGAGCCTTACGGCTAAGTCGATTACGTATTTTGCGCGTGTATCCACTAGCCTCCCTGACTGTATCAACATGTGCTGGGAACGTGACTGGAGTTTGAGTCCCGGGGCAAGTTCGAATAGGACTTTAGGGAGAGACTTTCGACCGGAAGTCTCTTGATGATAAAGCTAAAAGCCATCATCGTTGTTAGTTAGAAAACTGACTTTGGACTGAGTCATAATCGGTTTTATGAAGGGAATGCGGCTGATGCGTAAACAAAATTTATGGTTAATGGTGGTCCTAGATGGATCTACGTCGAATAATTAAGTTTTTTATAGAAGATTTTCGGGAATGTTGGCAAAACTTAGTGAACTTAGACTATAAATATTTACTTGAATTTTAAGACTTCAACTAGTGACGTTACTAGAAGCTAATGCTTTATTTTTGTATTTAATTACAATAATAATGATTAAATTTTCTATATTATTTCTCAAAAATTTTAAAAAATCTGCCATTATTTTCTCAGGCCTTCCAAACTTTACAGTTGATTTAAGCTTATATAAATAAATATTCATTCCCATTTTCATAAGTTAAAAAAAACACAATTTTTCGTACTAAAACATGGTAAATATCCCGGACACTTTTTGTTTTCTAATGTGTGTAACCATGACAATTTAAAATTATATATAATTTTTCATGTTGCTCAATTACATGTACGAAGAAAATTAGCAAGTTCTACATTAAACATTCTACTTTGCCTGAAAAAATATTAATAAAACACTGCAGTGTACTCGGTGAACTTTTCAGCACAACTCATTAGCATACTGGTATCATTACCTTTGCAACAGCTGGCCTAGACTAGTGAAGTCACCAGGCTAGACTTAATTCCGAATTATACACACGACCTGTTGCTCCACTTATCCCAGGCTAAATATTTAAACTTAGGTCACCTAGGTCACTGACGAAACTTGCCTGATGAAAATTGTTAACAGGAAGGACGGGTTTACATTTGTGATGCTATTTGATTCTACTTTTGGGTATAGTCAAATAAAACATAGGAAAACTCATTTTTAATCCCAGATTATTCTAATAAAAACGAAGTGTAAGTATTAATTGAGAACTGAAAATTTTTTTTGGAAAAAATAACTTGTTGGATGTTAAAAATGTGCTTGCTTCTATTCTAAATGTTGAATTTAACCAGTTCATTCAAAAACAACATAACACATTTTTTTCTGGGTACTTTGTTTGAATTTCTATAACTCGTGTTACATTTTTCTTCAAAATTCTTTTACCAAACTCCTGGATTAAAAGGAGTTTTTTGATTTTTATTTTACTTTACCCATTTAAACGTAAAATCCAGTAGCTTCACAAATCTAAACTTATCCTAACTGTACATTATTACATTTTTGATCGTACTTATTAAATAAATAAAAAAACTTTACCATTTTGTCTAAGATATGTCTCCTATTCAGTCTCAAAATAGGATACTGAACTCTTGCAGTGTCCATTATGCCTAAAGAAATAGTTGAATAACATTGTGCACTCATCCTTACTAGTACTGTATAACAAATAACGTTGCTCACTTAGAATTCTCTTACTTAAGCTGAAGGAATAATGTAGTTTCGTTTGTGTATAATTACTGTTGTAATTTAGTGTACATCCTCTCTGGAAGGAGTAATGGGAGACTAATGCGGAGAACTAGTCTGTTTGTAGGTGGGTTAGTCTAAATGCATTAAGGCTTCGTTACAGATTTAAGTTAGAAACTAATAAAAAAGCTTGTAAGCAATCAACAATCTCGTCATTTTGGTTAATTTTAAGTTAGAATACTTGTTTGACCAAGTAACAGATATTTAGAGCTAGTTTTTCGCCAAGGCCCGTACCCCAGCAAGGGGACGTATAAGGTCTGATGATGAGATGTGTAATCTAACATCTTTACTAGAATAAGTGACCATTACAAATATATATTTTTTCATGTATTTTCGAAATCTATGAAAATAAAAAAGCTAGCAATTTATTTTTTGATTCTGAAGGATCTAGGGCAAAATAAACTAGGATTTAATAGCAACAATTAGATTTATTAGAAAGATATACATAAGACGTTGACAGTAGGATAAGAAGGAAAAACAAAAACCGATTAAGAATAGGTGTCTATGACAATCTATGACATTATAAACTGTTTGGTTTATATTTATTCTAACAGTTCCGAATCCCCATACTACTTCTCTTATCAATCCAAAAGGAACAGTGATTCGACTGATTACGTAGCCGGCCGAAAAATAAAAAAATAAAAAGGGAAAACGGGCGGAACACACATCCGATAAACGGGTGTCGAATTCCCTCCCGGGCGGAGAGCGCGTGACGCGCATACACGCGCCTACACCGGCCATAGTATAATCAAGCTAAAATATGTTGCTATGTTGCTATCTGTTGACCTTCCATGAACAAATAGGTAAAATTTTGAAGAAAAAAACCTTTTGAAAAGGGGAAGTCCAAACCAAAAGTACCCGTAATCGACGAGCTTGCTTGTCCCCGCATGTCTGTGCGGACTTATGATTTTAGATTTTCGAGCTCCATTAGAAGTATGAATATTCACTGGAACTTCACGTGAAAATAAATTCATGGGTACTAGATACTGTTACTTACTTACAAGTTACTTGCCGACATCGTTCTGGCAAGCTATCAATTTGCATTTACAGAGAATATTATTAAATCTAGGGCCTCTTCCTTTCGCGGAACAATCAATTTAAAATATTTACCGTAGCTCACATTTTACGTTTTCACGTAAGTATTTACAGATAATTTGCTAAGAGAATCGAGTCTATCTTACTTTTCAGAACTGTACTATGTTTGGGACTGAAATAGAGTCGCCATTTTGGATCTTTACGCTATAGCGGGTTACCTTCTGGCGTGACATGACTGTCGCTAGGACCTTTGCCGGTGTCTTAGCCACTCCGCCCGCTTTTTGTGTAGTCATATCGTTAACTGCCTCGTTGGTCTATTGGTAGCAAGTGCTGCGTAAGGACCAAAGAGAGAGGTTCTCTTGAAATAGGGCGTTCGAGTTCGGGGTCGGGCTACATGTTTGTTTTTTTTTTTACTCCATCTGGTAAGCGGTTGTGAGATCCTCATATGAGGTCGACTTTGACAGTGTGTGGGGTTGAAGTTGTGTGTCTGTTAAGCATGACCCATACCGGAGTCAGAAAGTTGGTGGATTCACACCCGTGGCTCGAAGAAAATGTCCAGTAACTTCTTGACGGTATTGAAAATGTATGGGTTCGTTTTGAGTTTATCAAATAAGCGTAATTATACAAATTATCAAAACTCCGTGTATGAGCTATCTGTTCTTTGATAATTAATAGCGAACCAAGTCCCCGTTCAGGCGGGGTCATGAATGTGATTTTTTTAAATTTAAAATTCCTAGAGTAGTTTTCAAGATCTTAGCCATATGATACGACAGACAGCAAGAAGAGTTTGTTTTAAACTATATAGAAATTTGATCCATACGGTTGCCTTGGGTGCCAAAAAAAAATTTTATATCGCACTAGCGACCCGCCCTCGCTTCGCTTCGGTATACCTCTATCTCTATATAAAATATTAAAATTTAATATTTATTATCAGGTACTTATTTACCTACGAAACGAATTTAAAGCGAATTCAAAATTCCTTCAAGTTAAAATCAAAGTGGCAACCACGCGACTTTTTTCTAATACTTGCATTTTTAAATTCGTGATATCTTCCGAAAGAAATGTCCGAATTGAATAATTCAAAAAGTTATTTAAAGGTACTGAAGCCGTCTTGAATATAAATAAATTTATTTTGATAAGGATTAATACCAAGGTACAAATAAAGAGCCTTTTCAAGCGGCGACATATAAATTAAATTTTTAGAATAAAAAACCGCTTACTGTGACATAACTATAATATTTAGACATATGCTGTCGCGACACTTTTTGTAGATAATGAAGAGTTCTACAAAGTCGTAGTAAATGATTTTATTCTATCATCAATAGTTTTCGCAGCGCACGCGACGTAAGTAATTTTTCAGGTCATTTTTTTACACCTTGGGTTACATTATTGGAGTTTTAGAAAGGATCCCTAATTTAAAAAAAAATATAATATAGCCTATGTTACTTCTGAATAATGCAGCTTTCTAATGGTGAAAAAAATATTGCAATCGGTCCAGTACTTTTTGAGTTTATTCATTACAAACATACAAAAATACAAAAATATAAAAATACAAAAATACAAATCTTTCCTCTTTATAATATTAGTGTAGATGTAGTTATTGAAAGCGCTCATCTACAGTCTTTAACAACGACATGATTACGAAAATAAAACCGACTAGCTTTCCATTTACACAGAGCCATCCGGTTTCAATAGCCCAAATTATTCACCATTAAATTTTATCCCCAAAATAAAATCAGTTAACACGTGATCTCGAACTTAACGCCTATAGGCGTATAATACGCCCTTTGGCCTAAGGCTTGCTGCACACATGTAATAATATCGTTATATATAAGGCGCGTCCGACCGATTTTGGCCATGGCGGCCGATCTCAATTGAGATCAGCCAAGTGCGCAGGACATATTATAGTGCACAAGTCTACGCGCAAACACAAATGCACTCTCTATTCCCTTACTCTCATAATTCGGTGAGACGGCAATCCGACATGACCGATGAGAGATCGGGCGCAGGACCACCAGCTTAACGTGCTTTCCGAGGCATCAGGGCGTTCAACCGCCAACTTCCTGACTCCGGGCTGAGTAATTTCTTTACAGAAAAACTAGCACAAATTTTGCCCGACCTCGGACTGTGGACTTCTCGGTCCTAAAGCAGCACTTGCTACTAATAGACCAACGAGGCAGTTAATAATATCGTTACTGATATTTTAAATGCGAAAGTGTGAGTTTGCGCTTAATTATCTCTATGCGTTATAACTACTTAATTTTTTTCTGGCTTAGACCAATATGAGCTTTTGTATATTGCATAGCAATTGAATGAAGAAAATTTCCAATTCTAAAATTTACATTACAACTTTAGGTAGCACTAAAACAAAAAATAAAAATATTACGTAGCTTAGTAAGATCATAGAATCCTAAAAAAATCGTTTGGTAAAAAAGGCATCCGACCGTTTTCAGCCATGGCGATCTCAATTGAGATCAGCCAAGTGCGTAAGACATATTATAGCGCACAAGTGTGCGCGCAAACACAAGTTCACTCTCTGTTACCATACTCTCATAGTTTGGTAAGACGACATCGTTTGGCATTGCGTATGCAGATAGCCTTATACTCCGTTCATCGTCACGTCTCCACCAAGCGTTAACGAAACGATAATGGATCGAAAAGCGCTTCTGATAACGACGATTAATATTTACTGAGCGCTTTAGATGGTAATGAAATCGTGATTTTTGGAAGGATATAGGTATTTTTTGGGATACACTTATCTAAAGACGTGATGCAATGGTTCGTGCTAATTTGCTTCTTGTTGTTTTAACAAGGGATAGTTTGAAAAGTTAAGGGTCAAAATATTTTATGAAGACGATACTAAAAGTGAAAATAACGATTGCGACGAATCGATAACCTCCTTTGAGTCGGTTCTTCTACCGCTGTTGTTTCTCATGTGTAACTAAGAGTGTATTACTAAGTATTACGCTTCGCGAGTGGGACCAGTAGCGGTACCATGAGTTAGCTATCGAAAACTTACGTACGTTAAAAACCTATCGAGTTGTTTCTTTTCATACGACCGATTTTAGTTCTTAGCGTAACCACCAAGGGCGCTGTATAAGTTTTTCATAGACATATTTACGTAGGCGATATCGAGTCCGTAACTTTTAAACTCATGGTAGCGCTACTGGAGTCCTGAAATACAGGGTCTCCCTAGTTTAGTCTCCAGTTTCACACGCATTGAGCTAATCTTACAACTTTGTCAAATTAAATAATACTTACCATTTATATTTTTAAGTTACGTGTAAAACTGTAAACTTGCGTGTGGAAAAATAAATGCTTTTTTATTTTATTTTATTTTTTCTCATATTAGTTGCACAAGTACTTAAGCGAATACTTCGGCATCGGAACAATTAATGTTATCTTGTGCGATTATTAATTTATTAAGGACCTGGGCTATAGTTTCTGTATGTTTATCGAATGCATGCATGTATACACGTATATATTAGACGAGTTTCCGCCTACGTCTACGTTGACTGACATCTGGGCGGTTGGTATTTAACATCCGTAACGCTAGTGTAGTGTGTAGTAGGGTACCTAAGCTGTACACTACGAATATCGAAATCAATTCCATGTAATTTTAGCTGACTTAAATGCAGTTATTATTATCACTTAGAATTAGGCCTGTGTTCGTGTGTATCTCTCATGGGTCATTTCGAATTGCCGTCATATCGAACTATAAGAGCAAAAGAACAGAGTAGGAATGAGAACCATCATCTCCCTCGCAAGTCCGGTGATGATGACAAGGCTACTCAAGCTATCGTCGTAGTCAGTTAGAACAGAGGGTGCATCTGTGTTCGCGCTTACACTTGTGTACTATGATATGTCTCTGGTGACATGGGCGCCATAGCTGAAATCGGTTTTATACACCGTGAAATTTTAGTGGTTGTTTTCCCGCAGTAAAATGATTCTATCTTAGTAGCACAATAGCTTTGTGCAGTTCTTCTTTATTAAAATCAATAAATGCCGGTTTTACGAAAGGTATAACCGAAACTTGAAAGCACGTTCGAACCGCTTAATTACTTAGGGCGTAGAGCTTCTTTAGCTTTAAGCATCGATTTCATGCGGCAAACAGTACCTGATTACGTCACATCTTATAAAAGAACGATAGTTTCTTTCGTTTTCGAGTTGAAAAATTATTATTTTGAAAATTTGAATAAGAAAATAAATTTTTCTTGGAATAATGATTGCGATGATTGTGATTTAGAAGATTATCTGTAATTTTTATTTAAGAGCTGTGGATTTTGAATAAACAAATAAATAAAAATAAATAATTTGCATGATTGCCACGGGAAAACAACCACTAAAATTTCACGGTATATATAAGACTATTTGTATTTGTGTATACCACTGTTGATTCTGATATTCGTAATAGTGCTTAAGCAACTTAGATCGGAATCAGAACAATGAGATATTGTGTCATATAGTTGCATGGGATATTTACATACATATATATTAGACGGTAGCAAGAGAGGCTCATGTTCTCACCACATAGGCATACTTATAAATGAGATATCAAGTTAACAGTAAACCTATTGAATTTGAATACAGACATGCCACATTCCATGTTAGGTGTACAGAATATATAGAATGTCTATGTAATGTGAATGCCTAGAATGTTCAGCTATTCAAAGGTGGATTTAGTAAACAATAGGCTTGAAAAGCTACGTAAAGCCGAAAAAGATTTGGTTCTATATTCGCCTATAATAATATCTAAGCAAGTATTTTTATGGTTTAGTAGGCACGTAAAAAACGTACTTTAGGTATATATTTCTTATTTTATACAAATATAGACTTAGGTACCGTCGAACATAGAACCTACACTTTTACGGTTGATTCGTTTAGTTAGTCCACTGAGTTCCCTACATTTGTGAACCATTTCTTTTTTTTGGTTTATATTTTATGCCGTTTATTCTCTTCACTTATAATTTGTGCCTGTCGACCTAATATTATATGGATCTTACTACCGCTTACCATGAGGTGGAGTGAGGTCATCTTGTTAAATTATAAAAAAAAACATAACACAAACTGCCAACCTGCTCTTAAACTACATGTTTTAACCCAAGAAATATTCTCATATATAATTCGAGGCAGTAGTTTATTTTCTTGCGGACCAAGTCGATTTTATATGCAACTGCTGTGCACCGCATCGATCAGGACGCAACGGGAACATTTGTTCCTTCGTAATGTTCCCGTAATGTTCCCGACTACTCTGTAATGTCGCCTACGTGATGCAGATCGGTGTAGCTTGAATGTGGTCCAGTTTGTGAGCCAGCGAAGCTTTTACGGTGAACTTTTAAGCACAAATGAAACTCTACTAAATGAAATCTAACATAATGAATTAGACTGTATCAGATTAGACCACGTAACTTATTAGATTCTACTACACTCTTCAACTTTGTCAGACTGTTTAATTTAGTAGAGATTATAATGGTAGGTACACTGGTATATATGGGTTTCCTTGCAAGAGCATATCAATATTGGAGGATTACGCTGGCGGTAGTACACTTTTCAAAAAGATTTCTTTAAACGCCATTTTACCTTGAACATTATTTTTCGCGCACGTTTGATCTGTGGGGACATTTGACAGATTATTTGTTACAGTGCTCCCAATATTAATGCCATGCGAAAAAATATAACCTTACCCCTATTTTTAATGCTAATTTGACTGGACTATTTATAACTTATTCCTATATTAAAATTTAGAAGAACTTGTGTTCAACTTAGGCTATTAATCTTTGATTACTGCTGATTGGCAGGAGTTCTTTGTTCAGTTAACATGTTGCCGTAGGCTTCTTTTTTATGTTGCGTAAATAAGATAAGGCCTTCTAAAATACATGCATTTGATTCGGTCAATAAAAATAAAATACCTGGCCTTGGTTAGCACGTGACTCACTAACTGACCGTTTACGAATTAGCTATGACAATAAAAATTTAAGGTGTAACAGCAAAACTTACTTCATACTTGCTTCATCCTGCTAGCTGTATTATTTATTATCATCATCAGCCCATATACGTCCCCACTGCTGGGGCACCGGCCTACCCTAAACTTGTGCGATCAGTAGCGCTACCATGAGTTAGCTATCGAAATTTACGTACGTTAAAAACCTATCGATTGTTTTTTTCATACTTCCGATTTTAGTTAGCGTTACCGCTAGGGGCACTGCACATTTTTTCATAGACATCTTTTACATAGGCGATATCGAGTCTGTCACTTTTAAACTCATGATAGCGCTACAGGCCTTAGTCAACCATATTGGCCAAGTGCGGGTTGGTCGACTTCACAAGCACTATTTGAAAACACAATGGTCGTGGCGGAGTTTGAACCACTCGCAATCGCTCTCTTGGTCTTCTTCTTATCAGGTTGATGAACAACCTGGTGTCAGAGTTTAAACCGCCCGTAGGCCTCTGACATGGCTTCACACACCGTTGAAAAATCTCTCAGGTGTGCTGGTTTCCTCACTTTCCTTCAAGGTTAAAGCGTCGAATGATGGTATATATGAATTTCAAATTTGGAAAACACATTGGTCCTGGCGAAGTTTGAACTGGCGACCTCTCTCGGTAAGCAACGACCTTAACCATTGAGCAATAGACACACATCGTTTTATTTATATTTTTAAGTATGATTATAATTAGATTTGAATGTGTATTTCATAGTCTGTTAGGCAAATGTCTGCTGTAGGTATATGTAACACTTTGTGTTTTTTTCGTGTTAAATTTAATTATGTTCTAGACCAGAATTCAGAGCCAATATTGGTAGTAGTACAAATGGATTTACTTAGATAGACAAAAACACATAATACAGATAAGGAACAGAGATCATAAATATTTATCACTTTTGGGAATCGAACCTACGACTTGGGCAAAAGTAGAGACGCTATCAAAGATACCAGCGAACCATTCCGTGGGTTCGATTCCCACTCGGGACAAATATTTGTGTGACGAACATCGGTGTTTGTTCCGTGTCTGGGTGTGTATTAAGTATATTTAAGTATATTTGTGTATCCACTGTTGATTCTGATATCTGTTACACAAGTGCTTAAGCTACTTACCACGGGATCAGATCAATGTATGTGATGTTGTGTATGGAATATTTATTTATATTTTTTTATTTATTCCATAAACGGCCAGCAAATCACTTTACGAGTATATCACTTTGAGAGTATTGAGATCACAATTCAAAATAGTACATAACATAACGTCACACCCATTTTTAACACATAGACGCTAACTTATTTCGCATTTATGTTAACTACGTCATCGTATGAGGCGCTATACTGACCTTGGTCAGGTCAATAACTCGGTATAAATCATGTGATTGCTAATATCTCATGACAATAAATAGTTAATTTTGGTTCTTGGATTAGATATGGCAAAGAAATAATTTTTTTTGTTATAAATATCACATACATTGATCTGATCACGTGGTTTTTAGAAACATTATATCAATAATAATAGTATTGTGTGGTTAATTATATTTTTGCGCAAAAATATAATTAATTACAAAAATAATACACCCAGACTCGGACCTAGCACCGATGCCCATCTACAAAATGTATGTTCCGAGTGGGAAACAAACCCACGTCTCTTAGTGCATGAGTCAGAGGCACTATTTAATGTGCCACCGAGCCGTCAAGTCAGTATTACAAATCTATCTAGTTGTCTAACTCATTCTGTTTTAATAATAAATAAATAAATAATAAATAATAATAAATATCATGCTATTGAAAACGGAGTGATGTCACAATCAAGTGAAAAACGAACGTCATTTTCACTACTTAATTATATCATAACATAGTATAAAACAAAGTCGGGACTGCTGTATGTCCAGACTGTCCATCCTTATGTATGATTAGATCTTTAAAACTATGTTTTTTTGCAGTTATAGGTTATAGGTAGAGGTAGTCAAGAGAAAGGTTTTTATGTGTAATTTACAGGTTACTAGTGTAATATAAATAGGTTTATCCTATAAATAGTGTAATGAAAATATATATGTTTAATTAATTATGGTGAACCAGGTCCGTAGCACATCCTAGGAAGTGATCTCTGCCTACTCCTCTGGGAAAATGGCGTGATTCTATCTATGTTTAATCACTATTCAAAACAGAATCGTTGTGATAGTTACAATCGAATACCAAACACTAGCAACTCCAAGGTAACAAAACGAATGGCAGCCAGTCATGAAACAAACACGTAATATAAAGAATTATAATTGCGCATTACTCATTCCCAAATACCGGCTAATTAGGTAAAAACGTACATCTAACAGCTGTCACATCCGCATTGTAGTGTACATAAAACATTGAATGTAGTGTCATGTAGTGTTAGTCACGTCACAAAAACATAGGACGTTGACCCCATGTGACTAGAACAATATTAATTACCCCATTATTTCAAGCAAAAGTACGTCGAACTTAAGTGCGACGTCAAATTGTGACCTTGGCGGGGTCAAACACTTGTAACATTATGTTGTGATTGGATTGCGAACTTCGGTTTTCCGCAAACTGACTGCCAGGTGAAGTACTACTTGGTTATGTATACGTTAAATGGTTGAAGTCTAAAATTAAAGGTAGATGTAAGGAAAGAGGTACATGCAGAAATCACTCATTTTCTTGGAAATTCATATAATGATTTTAGAAGGAAAAGACAACATCATAGGTACTATCAAAGTACAATTAATTCATAAATAATATCAAAAACAGATATATAATTAATAATTTGTCCTTTGATTTTTTTATAAATGGGTCGTTATAAGTACAAAACGTTGGTAAATAATTGATTTTCATTTATCTTATGAACGAACACTAAAACGATGTAACTCATAAGTTATAGAAAACACAGATTCCATTGATTTACCCGTAACATAAAACTACGCTTGGAAAACGGCAAATCGTCGAATCCATCAAAAATTACCGTGTCATGCTATTTCCTCCGACGATTCGGAGATAAAGACCAATTTTCTCAAAACAGGTATTTCGCGAACGCAAAAAGTAATCTTGTTTACTCTGTAATGGTGGCACAACTCAACAAATGACAGTATGCTATTATGAAACTGATTTGTTTTTAAAACCTTCTAGGGTCAATATGATTTTTTAACGTCGGGAAATTACTACTGTGTTTACAAATTACAATAATATAAAAGGATTTTTTTTATTTCGTAAGAGTGTCGAAGGCAGAGTGTTTAAGGTAGTGGCTCGCCATGCGAAAGGTCGCTATTTAAGTATATTTGTGTATCTCTTGTATAGTGTTGCCCGTGACCACGAGGTCTGTAAATAATATGTTTAGAAAAACAATACACGCGAGTTTAATCCGTAAAATTTGTTTTATCTCACAAGTGCTTTATCTACATGGTAAGTAACCATGGGGCCAATGTATTTGATATTGTGTGTGTAATATTTATTTATAACAATCACGAACAATAGTGTCAATGCTCGTAAATGCTACGAGCTCTTACTTCACTGCATAAATGTTTAACTGTGCTAAAAACTTGTCGCGTAGGTAACTGAATTGCGTAACAAAAAAAAAGCGGTAAAAACTAAGTGTTTTTCTCGTTCTATTTTGGTTAACGTAGCTTGTAGTACTCGGGTAAATAAGAAATGTACCACGCTTCTGCTGTATTAGATAACTTGGTAAAGGGCAAATTGAATCCTTAAGGCGCGGTGAATAGTATTAAATATAATGGAACGCTGAACAAGGCATGAAAAATATCTTGTTTATTTCTGTACTTTACCGTAGACAAGTGACCCGCCCTTGCTTTGCATCGGGTATATAATACGTAAAAACCTTCCTCTTAATCCCTCTATCTATTGCAAAAACCACATCAAAATCCGTTGCGTAGTTTAAAGATTTAAGCATACACAGGGACAGACAGACGCGAGAAGCGACTTTGCTTATGTACTGATTCCTTCTTATGATAACAGAGTTTTTTTATGGAAAGTATATAAGATTTTATATAGCCTAAAGCCTTCCTCGATAATCTATCTCTAGGTCTATTCAAAACACAAAAAATATTTTTTCAATTCGCACCAGTAGTTCTTGAGATTAGCGCGTTCAAACAAAATCTTCAGCTTTACTATAAAGTATAGATGAATTATAAAAAGGAGTGAATAAAAAACAATGCATAGCCCCTATTGTCTGAAAACGTGAGTTCTAAAAACGATACCAAAGCGTTCTACACAACGAATTCGCAGTCACTCCAGTTTGGAACTGCGAACATTTCGCCACAACGCGTCATAATGCAACAACAGAATGTAATCCCAACTTTACAATTCCCTCCCAGCACCTTGCCATCCGTTGTTTTTCCCAAGCTTATAATAGTTTTTCCTCTATTGTTCGACGGACGCTGGCGAAATAAATAACTTTACGCGTCCGCTCCGAGGCATCCATTATCTTGGACGGTGTGACAGATGTAATTATTGGATGGATTCAGTTAGCTGGCGGGAATTAAGCACCTATTCTTGTTAGCGCGGGCTTATAAACAAGTAGAATGTTGCCAATGGAATGGTAGCGCTTGTTTCGTATCCGGAGTCATCGGAGTCCTATAAATATGCCTCCGTTGTTTGTTTGTCTTTCGTATAGCTCTAGATCGGCCACTGCGTTAGGTAGACGGTATTTTTTTTACAGATATTGCATTCGCGGTAATTAAAGGTGGCGTGAAGATGCATCTAACAAACAGATGTTTTTAAAATATAACTAGTGACCCGCCCTCGCTTCGCTTCCGGTATATCATACATAAGAACTTTTCTCTTTATCTATCTATTAAAGCCCATCAAATTCCGTTGCATAGTTCTAAAGATTTGAGCATACATCTGTGTCTATGCTCAAACATTTTCAAACAGAGTACTGTTTTTTTTCTGTCTGTACAGATTTCTGTCTGTACAGATGCGAGAAACGACTGCTTGCTTTTTACCATATAGTGAATAAATAAATAAATAAATAATAAATAAATAAATCTTTTATTCGTTATCTCATAGGTTTACAAACAATAGTAGTGATTGGAATCTCCTTTTAAGCACATAAGCACCTGTGTTAGGAGATTCCGCTCTTCCTTAGCTATACAATTTATACAAAGAGATAATGTTGTACAGATTTACACAATAAAAAATGAGATAAAAAACTACATGCCATTGTAACATAGGGATTATGCTCTTGTGTGTGTGTGTGTGTGTGTGTGTGTGTGTGTGTGTGTGTGTGTGTGTGTGTGTGTTTGTGTGTGTGTGTGTGTCCTTATACTTGTTATTTCTACTTATATGTACATATACTTATAATATATATAATATATTAATATAATAAGCCACATATATGCTCAAAAAATATTAATAATAAATAAATATCAAATACAATAGAGAGTTACATGTGAATGTCGCCATTTAATATTTTATTTGAGCTTCTGTCTCGCCATAGCTCCATGTTTTTAGGAGAGCCGTTAATGATATTTTGCACTCATGTTTGGTCAAGGGATAAATGTTTAATTTTCTGTTCATGGCGTTGTACAAGATAGCTGATTGACTCTGGTATTGCCTCCTTGCAAAAGCAGTTTTCACTCTAGGCACTAAAGCTACAGCATGTGTTCTTCTCCTGCATAATTTTGTGGGGTCGTATTCTAAATTTTTGTGTAGTCTAAGAATGGAATTTAAGATATATAGCTTTCTTACCGATAGCAGATCGCAGATGGTGTACAAATCAGTGGTAGAGAAAGTAAAGGGCTTAAAAGAGATGACTTTGAGTAATGATCTTTGTGCTCTCTCTACATCTATAAACTTTGACTTGGTCGCACCTCCCCAAACTGGGATACAGTAAGTTAGTATAGACTCGGCTAGTGAAATGTATATCTGTCGTAATAGTTTTTTGTCAGCGACATGTCTTAAAGATTTAAAAGCCCATATAAGTTTACGTGTTCTTGTCTCGATTAGTTCTAGGTGATTACACCAAGACAATCGTTGATCTACGACTATTCCTAGGTACTTAGTGTGTTGTACTTTGTTAATGATCTGACAATCACAATTTGACACGTTATCAATGCAGTCATGTATTTTTATTATAAAATTTGTGCTAGGCTGCGTATTTTCATATTTTGTAAATGCTATATAGTTCGTTTTGGTAACGTTCAATGTCAATAGGTTGCTTTTCAACCAGTCAGCTATCCTAGCGAGCCCTATTTCCGCAGACAGTCGCACCGAGTCCCACGTTGGTCCAGTAAAAACAACCGCCGTGTCGTCCGCATACGAATAGATCCTACCGTTGTTTATTTCTATACTGCATAAGTTATTTATGTATGCGAGGAATAATGTCGGTCCCAGTACACTTCCTTGTGGGACACCGTATGAGATTTCAGTTTCTTCACTTATGTATCTACCTATATTAACTGCCTGCTTACGGTGACATAGGTAGTCAGAAAGTAATGCTAAAGGAGCTCCCCTGACACCGAAGTCTTCCAGTCGACGTATCAAAATTGGAATAGAGACCGTATCGAACGCCTTCTTGAGGTCTAAAAACACAGCTATACATTTTTCACCTTTATCTACTTTATTTACAATATGAGAAGTTAACGCAATAACTGCATCTTCAGTTGAAAGACCTTTTCGGAATCCATATTGCGAGTTTGAAATTAAGTTAAATTTGTCCATGTATCTAATTAGTCTATAATTTATAACTTTTTCGACAATCTTAGAGACAGCAGTAAGTACAGAGATTGGCCTATAGTTCGATACGTCCTCTCTATTTCCGCTTTTGTACACTGGAGTTATTCTAGCCTGTTTCAGTGCTGATGGGAAAACGCCCTGTTTGAAACATAAGTTGATAAAGTGTGTGAGGATGGGTACGACAATACTACTGGCAAGTTTCAAAAAATTAGTTGGGATGTTATCACAGCCAGGGGCGCTGTTAGTTTTTAAATTCATTAAAGTTGAATACACCTCCTCTTGATCAGTATCCATAAGTACGAATGATGATGTATGTGTATATGGTACGGTGGTTATATGCTGTGTAGATGCGTTAGTACGAGGGATCTGTTCAGCAAGGGTTCTGCCCACATTTGCAAAATATTTGTTGATATTATTCACACAGTCTTGAGGAGGGCCGTCACTATTTAATAATTCTGTATTCGTCGTTCTGGTTTTACTTCTATTTGCTATGTCATTTATAGTCTTCCACAGGTTTTTGGGTTTCGTTTTGTTAATAGATAGTTGTTCTCGCTCGTATCTCCGTTTTAGTTTTTTCAAAAGATTGTTGCAGAAATTTCGATATCTCATGTACGTTATTTTTAAAATTTCATCGTGAGGCTGTAAGCGAAATTTCTTCTGCATATTGTTCCTGTTACGAATGCACCTTAGGATACCAATTGTAATCCAAGGCTTAATTATGCGTTCTTTGGTCGGAATCGTTTTTGTAAAAGTGTTATCTAATAGACATTGTTTAATTTGTTTTGTAAATTCGTTTATTATTACTGTTGGGTTCTTCTGTACTAATAAATCATTCAAATTGCTATCTTTTAGTTTAAGAAGGGTTGCCTCAAAGTCTGTTACAGTTTTTGTTTTTATTACTTTGTTTTTTATTGTTGCATTAGATATCTTTAGAAATAACATGCGATGGTCAGTAACAGTAGTGTTTAAAACTAAGATAGAAGCCATTTTTTTACTTTTATCTAATTTCAATATAAAGTGATCAAGACAGTTATGATCTCTAGTTGGCAAGTAATGTCCCGGAAGCAAGCCATGCATCGCTAGAGAAGTTAGATAAAATTGCCTGTTACGCCGTTCGTATGATTGGTCTTTGTCTCTATTTATTAAGTATGTAGTGAATCTATTAGAGATCAGGCGATTTACCAAACATGTCATAGTACTAAGTATTATCTATGGCTCAAGGTTGGGCTAACATATTTGCTTAGTTTTACATCAGCCTGACCTGGTTTAAGACAGAGACTTCGAATCGAAAATGATGCCGAAATTTTTAATTGATTAAATAATATGTTCCTACTTTCGATTGACGATCCTTACGCGCTACCATGAGTTTAAAAAACGGATTCGATATCGCCTACGTAAATATGTCTATGAAAAACTTGTACAGCGCCCCTGACGGTTACGCTAAGAACTGAAATCGGCCTTATGAAAAAAACAACTCGATAGGTCTCTAACGTACGTAAGTTTTCGATAGCCAACTCATGGCTACAGGTTAAATATCTTAATACAAGTGAGTTTCATCGCTAAAAGTTTACTTGCAATGTGCAGTACACGTGCTAGCAATAATAGACAATGTATCGGGCTTGTTTCAAAATAATATGCCTCTACCTAACTCCAAACAGCCAACAGCTGTAAAACTTAGACCGGACTCCGGAACAGATGTAGTTAGTGAAATATCACAGAAGTTGCACTCGTGAGTTGCAGTAAATACAGCTGCGTTTAGAGCTAGCGTGAAGGTGAGTTCGAAGTGTTGCCTCTGATCACCTGTTTAACCTGTGCACATGTTCAAAGTTTTGCATCAGTTACTGTTAAAGCTGGTAATAGGTAACGCGGCCCTGGGTCGTAAGGATAACCTCTTTCACTGCGCTGGGTGTTATAACTAAGTAATTCCAAATGGATCAATCAAGACACAATATAGCAACTTGTGTGTTACTAATTTTCATTGTGTTGATTGATCATAGCGACTCCTAACGCAGCGAATATCAATCCAGTTTAAAAATTTGCCTTTCGTTTGACATTTGTTATTCTTACACGTACGTTTCTGCGACGCTCTTACGTTAAGGCAAAACATCGCGAGGAAATTTACACACCTGTGAATAAATTCTAAGGCTGTGTTGCGTCGACCAACCCGCTGTTGGCCAGCTTGGTTGACTAAGGCCTGATTGCCTAGTTTAGGGTAGGGTTTTCCATATAGACGTGGAGCTAAATGAAGTCATTCAATGGTTATTAAGATAATGCCTATTGAAAACCCTATTCCGCTCCGGAATTAATTCCCGGTACGATGTAATCACGTGCGCATTGTGCAGTGACGTAGAATACCTATGTGTGTCAGTGGTTCTCAACTTATTCACAATGCCTGACAAAACTGTAAATAATTTAAATTGTACGGTCAAGTGTAAGCGATTTTTATTTAGCCTTAGGATTCACAGTCTTGGGAAAAAAGATGTTTTATAAAAAAATCACTCAAAATTTAAGAACTTTGTTATTACAAAACTGAAAATATCCGGGATATTTATCATGTAGTTTTGTTTTAATAAGCTTGATTTTCAGTTTTCTAATGATTTTATTTATTTTTCATATAATTTTATTGCTATGATTTTTTTGAAATCAGTGAGTGAACAATCGTCCTCGGTACATTTTTTTTTTAATTTTATGTGGGACCTTCTCCGGTGCGTCTTTTAAAGATTTTCAAAATCGGAATACTTACTACTTATACGTGATCATACAAATAAATTACGGGTAGAATTGACAAACCCCTTACTTCCAATTGACAAACCCCGTCAATTTAATCCTTTCATTTATCACGCAAAGCATAAATTGACAGGATACATATAACTACTTTTGGTTTGCAATGAGTTAGGTTATATTCGCGCTACAGTTTGAGAACCAACACTCCAGCCATATGGTACGTGGGATCGGGTTACGAGTTGGTATCGTGAGAAAACTGGTTCGTTTTACCTGCATCGAGTGCGGTGATGCAAGATGCTAAAAGTTTTATTACACTGCAATTCAACTGCTTTTGATTGCAACGCCATATTTATTTTGTTTATGAAAAGTCAGCCATATTCGCTATGTGCGGAGTGGGTGGTGGGGGACGGCAAATCACGATGTGACAGAAATGTGATATAATTCTGAGCTTTCATGTGTCAAATTGCTTTAATTTCATAAATTCCCTTGTATTTGTAAGTAAAAACGTTACGTACGTAACGTAAACGATGCAAATTCAATACTTATAATAATATTCATATTTTTGTGAAGTATAAAAATCACTTGGTATAATATACACACTCACTTTATACAATTTTTATTTATTTTGTGTTGAAAACTAGTCGAAAATCTTTATCAAAACATCTAGTTGCTATGATATGACATATCAAAACATCTGGTTGCTATGATATGACAGATCTCAAGTCCAGAATAGTTGTCGCCACTAGGGGCGCTATCATCGCGCACATAGCGAATAATCACCTTCTTATACGTACTATTTTTAACTGCCTCGTTGGTCTATTGGTAGCAAGTGCTGCGTTAGGACCGAGAGGTCCCCGGTTCGAGTCCGATTAGTTTTCTGTTCAGAAATTATACAGCCCGCAGTCAGGAAGTTAGCGGTTGCACGTCCGTGCCTCGGTAAGCACGTTAAGCCGGTGGTCCTGCGTCCTGCGTCATGTCGGATTGCCGTCTCTCTGAACTATGAAGGTAAGGGAAGAGAGAGTGCACTTGTGTTTGCGCGCACACTTGTGCACTATAAAATATGTCCTGCGCACTTAGTTGATCTCAATTGAGATCGCCCGCCATGACCGAAATCGATCGGACGCCTTAGACTTTTTAATGTAAATAGCCTTGATAAAATATGATATCATCATCATCATCATCAGCCCATTTCAGTCCACTGCTGGACATAGGCCTTCTAAAATGCACGCCACTTCTCTCTCTCACAATAATATGATATACTTAGATCCAATCCGAATTGTTAGTCCGAGTTACAGAGAACTGCGTTAGTTTTTCAACCAATACTTTTGACTAGAAGAACATTAGAAAAATAAACAAACTAGCATTCCAAATGAAACAAAATTGCTGCATAGAGATAATTCCGTTGCAGAATCGTGACAATACAACATATTTTACCCTTCTCGAACAATGCAGCGAGAATTCGGTGCAAACTTTCTGATTAAACCATAAATTACAAACTCAGGTGTGTGAGAGCCGAGATATAACAGAGTCAATGGTCTGGCCATAGAGTATGAAGTTGACGGCTGAACACAACTAAGTTATGAAATATTACGAATAAAGTTTAAGATGGAATGTTTAAAGTCCCGGTGAGTTAAACTGGATTATAATAGAAGTTATATTTAAGTGCTGTTGTTATGGGTGGGACAAAATCGAAATGGTAATCATTCTTAAACCGTTTTGATACAATCTTAATTTTAAGTGTTATTTTACAACGATTAAAAACTTGATTCAATATTTATTTTTTCTTTTTTTATTTAAAGGTAAAATTTAGAGAAACAGACTAGACTATTACAGATATCTACAAAAAAAAACCTTCAACATAGAGTCCCAGCAAAACCTGCTTACAACCGCGCATTACCTGGAAATAAAAACACAATTGCTGTAGTAATTTTCACAATTGGACGAGTACTCGGATCTACGTTAATTCAACTCCATTCGAAAATGAATTGGTTCTGAAACGAAGAGTAGCTGACAAATTGCAATGAATACAAATTAACGTTAAACGTTTTCCCCATTTCTGGATGTTGAGGGGGAAAGAGGGGTTAACGGTCCATTTGAGATCACTCAAATGTACGTCAACATTTTCAAAATAATTGTGCAAAATATTCGGGTACCTTTCGGCTTTGGGTAGAGTTAATAAATGCAAGCTTTTGTTGAGAGTCTGAAGAGAATAAAGTTTTCTTGTGAATAAATAATCTTCTTTTAGTGATTTTTGCAATCTGCTGCTTTTCTGTTTTATATATCTATATATCTCTATCTCTATGTAATATATTTTAACCCCGTAAGAGAAATCTATTTTTATCTAAAAAAGCCTATGACTCTCAGGGATAGTGTAGCTTTCCACCAGTGAAAGATTTCTTCAAAACGGTGCAGTAGTTTCGGAGCCTATTCGAAACAAACAAACAAACAAAAAATCAAACCTTTCCTCTTTATAATATTAATATTATATATATATATATATATATAAATATATATATATATATATATATATATATTATATTACATATTACATTGACTCCCCGTACCCCAGTGATGCTTACATGGAGCCTACATCGCATGCTGGCTAACTGAGCGCGGTCGTGGCAACCACGCGACTTTTTCTAATACTTGCATTTTTAAACTCGTGATATCTTCCGAATGAAATGTCCGAATTGAATAATTCAAAAAGTCATAAATAGGTATTGAAGCCGTCTTGCATATAAAGTAATTTATTTTGATAAGGATTAATACCAAGGTACAAATAAAGAGCCTTTTCATGTGGCGGCATATAAATTAAAATTTTCGAATAAAAAACCGCTTACTGTGACATAACTATAATATTTAGACATATGCTGTCGCGACACTTTTTATAGATAATGATAAGTTCTACAAAGTCGTAGTAAATTATTTTGTTCTATCATCAATAGTTTTCGCAGCGTACGCGACGTAAGGAATTTTTCAGGTAAATTTTTTACACCTTGGGTTACATTATTGGAGTTTTAGTAAGGATCCCTAATTTTTTTAAAAATATTATATAGCCTTTGTTACTTCTGAATAATGCAGCTTTCTAATGGTGAAAAAATTATTGCAATCGGTCCAGTAGTTTTTGAGTTTATTCATTACAAACATACAAAAATACAAAAAAACAAAAATACAAAAATACAAAAATACAAATCTTTCCTCTTTATAATATTAGTATAGATATAGATATAGATTACATGAGCATTCATTTGGTTATTGAAAAAGGTTCAAAAAATAAAACAAAGACGGGTAGTTGGTAGTTGACGATTGTAATAATATCGTATAAGCGCATTGTAAATAACAATAAAATTATGAAGCTTCTTTTGATGTACACAAAATCGAAAGCCTATTTTACTAGTTTTCTAAATGAACCTATTTCTCAAGTACTATTGATTAAAACGTTTAGCAAAAATTATTTATCCTAATGCTCACATTTCCCCGCTATGTTTTCCGATACCATCTCATGTTTTCCATCAAATATGCACGCACCAAGCAAGACCCATTATAGAAAAGTACTTCCAAATTAAATCGAATGGATTGGATGGTACGAATTCAGGGGTACGTGTACCCGTGAATTTTAAATTGGCAAATGAATAAAATGCGACCCTGTGCAGAGGGAGAGTTAATGAAATGTGCGTGTTTTTTAATTTATTTCTTGTACTCATTAAACTATGTAGATAATGCATTAAAGTTTATTTAAGGAATTACTTAATATTGTATACAAAATTCAGTGTATAAGTAAGAATCGATGGTTCATGGAAAAAACTGGTTGTCAAAGATTTTAATCCATGGTTTGATAACCTAGAAGTTGTTATAAGAAGCTACTCTTTTGTTATATTACTTACTAGCTTTCCGCCCGCGACTTCGTTCGCGTAGAGACGTTTAACGGGTGAAACATAAGGCTGCGATATAAGGAATTACTTCCTTATAGCGCAGTCGGTTAAAAAGTAGCCTATAACCTTTTCTAGGCTCTGAACTATATTTATAAATTTAAATCGGTCCAGTACTCTATGCGTGAAAGCGTAACAGACAGACAGACAGACAGGGTTACTTTCTGATTTATAATATTAGTAAGGATTAGAAGAAGCGACAAGAAATATTAGATGTTCAAATCGATGTTTACCCCACAAACCAGGTTTTCCTAACATCTGGCCAAGCGCGCGAGTAGGACAGTTCGTAGTTCGATAAAATTAAAGATTCAAGATGCGTGTCACGTGAGAGCTTTGTGAATGTGTATGGTGTAAGTAGTGAGATTGGAATACCTATAGCGACTGCGTAGGGATGGGATAACTTTCGGTTTTTATGATATTAAAGGTATTGCCTACAATACTAGCTTTCCGTTCGTCTTCGTCCACGTGAAACATACTTTCTTAGATTTGAGGGGCTATTTTAGGAGTTTTAAGGGCCTATTCGTTTAGATGGAAATTCTCTTTACTATCTGTGTACTGAATTGCGTGCACTCTATAGGCAATGATATAAACTATAATATGTTACTTTCATAGTAATTTGTGTTTGACACTTTACTGACATCATCATCATCTTGGCGTTTTCCCGGTGGCATCCTTGCGGAGCCCGGGGTCCGCTTTCCTACTCCTAACTCTCCACTTCGCACGGTCTGCGGCATCCTTTACGGAGAGTTTGTTGGCACGCATGTCATCCACTACAACGTGCAAGCCAGGCCTTCTTGAAGACACTTTACTGACATATGAAATAAAATGACTGGCTCGGTGAAACAGTGGTTAGTGACCCTGGATGGACGTTCCAAATGTCGTGGGTTCGATTCCCACTAGGGACAAATATGTGTGTGTGAAAATCCATAGCGTCCATCTCGCATTTATGAAAAATACAAAAATGTTGTTACTGGAATAAAAAAAAATTATTAATAATAACAGGATAGGTATTAAAAGAGGGCAGACATTTGTAGTTGAGGTACGTTTAATCTTAAAAAATGTATGAATTTAGGGAGGCTTTGGTAGTTTATGTCAAAGTTTTTATCAGCTTTAAAGTAATAATGTTTTACGCAAGAAACTAACATAGAGTCACGGGTGGAAAGTTGTATGTGTATATGAAATTCCGACGTTTTACATTATTTATTGTAAAGGAAAAAAATATAAGCTTTATATTTTCCTTTATTTACAGAACAAATCTGCTTCAAGCTCTAAGTTTATGACTTGGGTATGCGACCGAGACATTTCAGCGACCGTATTGCCTCTTACGGTTAATATGTTTATTTACCTATGTGGAGTGGAGCTATATGTTATGTTATATATGTTCCGTAAGTTGATTTCGACATCCCCCTATAATGTAAGTTGTTGAATTGACGTGTCGGTGCAGGAGTATAGGAATTACTTTATATTGCCAATACGTTTTCTGCTGGTAAGTATATTTGCTTTAGTTCTATCTTTACTAATATTATGATCGAGAATTTAGGTCCGCACGTCGGAGTTTTGGTAAAAGATGAGCTAGAGAATGAGAAAATTTTTGAGCTTATTTAATATTTTTTAATTGGTTTTAATTATTTTAATTTGACGTTGTGTAAGGTCGTATCGCAAATGTCTCCGGCCTCATATATAGACAAACAATTGTAAGACCGCGTGTCTATCCATCAATAAAGTACAATGGCTGCTAAGTTGGCTTTTATTAGCAAAGCGACCTAGTAGCTCTCCCTCGACGTTTAACACCTTGCTTATAACCGTAGCAGAGTGTGTTTATAGTTAAAATTTCTCAAAATCAAAATCTGTTCGCTTATAAACAGTAACCTATCCTAGGTTACTATTTGAACCAACACTGATGATCATCACACAAATATTTGTCCGAAGTAGGAATCGAACCCACTACTCTTACGAATGAGATAGGGCCCTATCTAAAGCGCCATCGAGCCAGCCAACTATTGAAACTTGTAAGTACTAGAATGAAGTCATCTCGGCTTCGGATCGGGAAGAGAACTTGAAAGTGTTCTCAAGTGTTTAGGGAAACTCAGAGTTCTTAGGCTACTTGCAACTTGCAGCTCTTGCAATTTCGAATGCAACCGTCTGCGAGCGTTTTGGAAGTTGGAGCATTCAAAAATAATTCTTAAACTCAGTGTCTTTAGCGTTAAAATTGTTTGACTTATTATTTCAATTCGCATTTTTATCAATGCGGAAATGTCTTAATGAAACGTTTTTTTAAAATAAACCGAATTAATAGCCTGTTTAGAGATACTGATGTCACCGCTTTACTAGTACAAACATTTATATAATAAGTTTTAAGGTTATAAGGGGGAGAAGAAGTCATAGTATTGTCTATTATTTGCGCAAGCACTACACATTTGAAATAAAACGTATAATTTTACGGATTAAACTCGCGTGTATTGTTAATCTAAACATTATTTACAGATCCGACGTTTCGAGCTCTTTACAGCGCTTGTGGTACCATGACCAGTTTTATTTCAGAAGAAGTCGTATTAGGGGGCATAATCTTCTTGGTTACCCCTGGAGGGTAATTGATAAAAATATGACCATGAAGTGTTATAGAGCTTTGACCATATTATTATGAATGTAAAAACGATAAAAGACGGATATGTAGCATTACCTAATAATTATAAAAAAAGCAAGCTTGAAACCCAGAATAAGACTTAAGAGACCAATAAAGTTAACCCGCGATTAATTCTAATCCAAAATGCTTTAACTGTTCTCACTTAAAGCGCCAGCTTTGACTAAACCAGCTTTGCTTAAAAACCTTGCAGTACCAAACACGTTGTGACGTCAAAATTACAAATCGGATTACGACGTCACCAACTAGAATTGAAAAGCGCACTCCCGCGGTAATCCCCTAATTACAGTGTAATCCCGTAATCCGGAAGTTCCGCCTTAGCCAGGGCACCGGTATTGGTACTAATGGATTTCTCCCTATGTGGCCTGGCAAACCACGGGCGGAGATTAATTTCAAAACATGGCGTGTTTGCATCTCTCCAGACTTGATAGTTTACGGGTAGTTAGAAGCTGATGTGTTGATGAACTTCGAAGTTTTAGTTTAGGATTATTAAGATATATCTATTGGTATTAGTAAAGCGTCGATGGCCGAGTGGTTAAGGTCGTTGCTTGCCATGCGAGATTTCGCCAGTTTAAACCCCGCCAGGTACCAATGTGTTTTTCATATTCTAAATTCATGTGTACCATCATTCGCCTTTTTCTCAGAGGGGTAGGCAGAGATCACGTCCTGCTGCCATGTGCTACGGTCCTGGCACACCATTTTCGCTATATCCACATTCATCAACCTCTTCATGCAGACTCGTAGATTACGGGTACTTTTGATTTGGCCTTTCTTTAAGATTTTGCTTTGACAGGTATTTCTTATTGAAAATATCAATTAGTACAATTGGCAGATCTAATTAAGTCAACGATAGCTGACGATTCTTAAATTAAAAGTTGTAAATAAAAGTATCTGTCTTCCGTTGGTAAATTTACACCAATCCATTTACCAGGGTCACATACATGTATTCTTGGAAGAAACTCTTATTTTTCTTGTAATCGAAACGTCCGTCATATTACACTTTAACGGCCCATAGCGGGGAATCGATCAGCGTTTTATTACCCTGGCCTTTAGTTAGACCATATCCGCAAATGGGAAAGTGTACCTTTTACTATGGACATGGTGTCACTATATCTTCAACTAGCTGTGCCAGCATCTTGGTCCGTTTTTCATCCCTTTTTTACACATTTTCCATTGTTTCTTTGCTCATATTACTCGCGGCGTGATGTTATATAGCCTAAAGCACTGTGATGTTATTTATCGTTGTAAATGGTCTATCCAACACAAAAAATATTTTACAATTCTAACCGTCAAGTAGCTCCTGAGATTAGTGCGTTCAAACAAACTCTTCTGCTTTATAATATTAGTATAGTCGGGAGCTCATTAAAACAGAATAATGTGTTAAATATACTACACCGTTTTTTAATGTGTGTAACCATGAAAGTTTAAAGTAAGATTTTGTGACAAACTTTATAAAAAACTTTTCTTTCCTGACTTCGATAAGTCGAAGAGACGGCTCTCAATCCCAAATGAGAAACTTACTACTCTCTTCCTACTCCTCTTACTACTCCTCTTTGTTAAAAGTCCATGCCCTTAGTCTGACCACGGTGATGTTTTGAACTTACCTCGTCATCATCATCGGACTTGCGGGGGAGCGGATGGCTCTCAAATGACAGAACCACACTACACATTGTCCTAAGCCGTTTCCTCTTTGTTCAAACTCCATGGTCCTGGTTCACACAGCCCTTAAGTTCGCAACTGCCAACTATTGTCGCGTTCAAATCGGGAAGTGCATTAGCGCTTCGGTCGGTGCATAATTGTCGACAACCAGTCTTAGGCAATACCAACTTTCGTTATTAACGCGCTAAGGCAAGTAGTGAGCGTTGCACGGAATTCCGTGCGCCAGAGTAGTAGGTAGTTCGCTGATTTAGACTGTTCACAAACTGTCTGGTGTCGCAGTAATGGTGTAAAGCCATCGTATGAAAAATGAACTGGCTGTGACTTAGTCTGTACATTAGAGAAGCATTTCTTGGGAACTGGGCATTTTACATAAGTTTTCTTAGTTTTTATTGTTCACATAAGATGAAAACTTACTAAGAGTTAGTACTTACAAAAATAATGGTTATGTGTGATATAAACGAATTTAAAACTTACTTAGGTTAAGACTTAAATTATTTTCTAGAATTTAATTAAACTTTCCATCTTAATTAATTTGGTACATTGTATATTTATTTAAAGCCAATTTCAAGATGATATAAATGCAATAACATGCCACTAGGGCCCGTGTAAAAGCTTTTGGTAAATCAACCCAAATTATTTATACTTTTTATGCCTAATAAAGGCATAAAAAATCTTTTGTTTTCTTCCTTACTCCAGCTTGGGCTACGAATTTTACGAGCCTTTGTCTCGTAGTAGATATTTACAACCTTGTAAAAAGTAGACGACCTACTTTTATATTAGCTCTTTTAAAAAAATATTATCATATATTTAAAAAGTACTAAATAAATACATCAGTTATTAAAGTTTTTTTTCAAATTGACTGAAACGGTTCTTGCCTTGATTGCATTGTGAAATTTATTTATTATGGTACACAGACAGATATACAAATTGCACGTTTCATAGCTTCCGTAGTCAATAATATTTTCCTCTGTATTACGTTTACTTTATCTAAAGCAGAAGGTAATTCCATTCGTACATATATTTTTTGCCTTGTTTCATTACTGGCACTAACTTTTAAAGTACTACTAGTCTACTAGACCAGAATTAAATTATACATGCTAAGTCCCTCGTCCCTTCCAGACTACACGAAAACATGACTTCGAAGATAAACAGTAACTTATTTTGCTTCACGGCTTAAACTTCCCCACATACTCAAACTATACCCGGCTTTGTTTACGCTACAGCTCATGCTAGGGACTAAGTGTCAAATCTTCTAAAACTCCCTGTGACATCAACTTAATACGAACTGCTGGAAGAAAAATAAGCACTCTTCCGGTTGCGGTGGAAAATTGAATTTAAAAAGAATTTTCTAACCGCATTTCAGTCTGGGTTATAACATTGATTTTTATTTACTGTGTTTCACGTGTAGGGGTGAAAGCCATCTTCCCCCGGCAAGCCTGGTGATGATAACGAGGCTACTCCAAGCCATCATCGTATGGCAGTTAGGGAAAACAAAAGGATTTCATGTCTTAATGTTAAAGGAGTTATGGTATGTTATAGTGTACTATTTTGTTTGGAAAACCAAAACGATAAAATACTTAAATTTTATTCATTTTGCACTATGGAAGCTCCCCTTAATTGTGTAGCAATGTTCTAGGGGTGAGAGCCATTCACTCTGCAAGTCCGGTGAGGATGACGAGGCTACTCCAAGCCATCATTGTATGTCAGTAAAGTAAGTGTAGCAATGACGTTTCTTGTTTACATCCACTAGGTAGTATCTCGATCGATGATATACAGACGCATAAGTGGACAGGAAAGTCTCTGTAATAGGGTTTAGTTCTAATCCGCTTTTCAATTGACTTCAACGACATTTGTATTAATTTTATGAAGTAATTATTTAAGGATTAACCTCATCATTTTTAGGTAGACACGGTACCATTCCTAAAAAAATTTATGGTCAGATAAGAAAAATATGGCATAAAGATACAAAAAAACTTTTTTTTAATTTGAAGCCCGTTGCTTCATTAATCAAGTCAATTAATTAAACGCACGTTGATGGTGACAAAAAATGAGAGCATCAGAACGTTTTAATTAAATAAGATGATTGGTAACTTTTTTAATTTCGTTAATTGGGAATCGTCAATGAGGTTGCTTTTAATTAAATAACCTTTATGGCCTTTTCATCACATGTTTTAGCATGGAGGCATTTCAATACCGGCCAGCTTTTTGATTAACTAACGGCCACTTCTTTATCTTAAAAATTAAATTACTATCTCTTGTGTCTTCTATTTCGTATATAGTTAGTGAAAAACATGAAACTTTAAGTTGGTACCTAAATACATTATTTTCATATTTCTTTGAAGTTCTAAACAGTGGGATGATCTCCATTGAAATCGGCCGCCACGGCCAAAATCATTCGCACGCCTTATAAGTGCCAGGTTCTTAAAAAATAACCATGTAGGTTTCATACTATGTACCGTCATAATATAATCATTACATAGTACAAAGCGAAGTCACTTCCCGCACTGTGCTTAAATATTTGTATGCTCAAATCTTTAAAATTACACAATGGATTTTGATGCGGTATTTTTTCATAGATAAGAAGGTTTTTATGTAAACGAGTAATATGCCCAAAGTAAAGCAAGGGCGGTTCACTAGTTTAAAGTTTAAGAACTCATTAATACACGATTTAATATGTTCGACTAACTCTTACAGTCATTAGAAAACTGAAAATGTCCGGAATATTTACCATGTTGTTTTGTTATAATAAGCTATTTCTTACAGTCAGTTTGCAAAACGCCCTATTTCCATTACGACCAATGACTGCGACATGCACCCATTTGTTTCGGGCTCACGTGCTAAGGGGACAATATTAAATCCCACGGTGTATATTTGTGTAGTGTTCCACCGTAACTTGCGTCGTTTACACGTGTACCCCAAGGAAAACGGAAATACTGGGGAGATTATATTAAAATATATATAAGAAAGAAAGACGAAAATGTTTTCAATTTACTCGGAATAAGCATTCTTTGATTAACTCCTGATAGCTCTAGTTTAGGGTAGGTCTTTCCTAGCAGTGGGGACGAATATGAGATGATGAGACTTATCATATTTTTGTTATTACTACTAATTTCCAGACGATATTTCATTATTTTATAATAAAACACAAATTTTAATACAAATGGCACGGTAAAAGTTCAAGATAGGTAGTAGTTAAATTAATTTGGGGTTTAATTTATTTCAAAATCAGAACCCTCTTAAAGCGTTTCGCCACCGAAGAACTTACAAATAAACCCAGCAAAGTTGTATGTTTAAATAAACAAATAATGTTTAATAACAAAACCCTTAACTACAACAGTTCATCGAAAGCATCTCGAAGCGAGCATTTCATATTTCGAACAACCTAATATCTTGCAAATTGACACTCCAGCGGTTCATAGCGTGAAAAATTGCAATTGCAGCAAGCAATTTAATATGCATTACGGAAGCCGGACGCTGCAAGCCGGCAAGCCGAAATTGCTGTAGACAACAATATTCGTAATTTAATCAGTTCCGAAGACGTTGAGGCAATAGGCTACCCCACCGATGAGAGCGGTCTTAACTATGGCGAGGCGGGGTCAGCGATCGAGCGTTTTGTCGAAACATTTAATTAACGTTAGTTAATATTAGACAACATCACAAACATTGATCTGATCCCTTGGTAAGCTTAAGCGCTTGTGTTACGGATATCAGAATCAACAGTGGATAAACAAATGTTCTTCAATATATTTAACAACACACCCAGACACAAGTGCACTCTCTGTTCGGTAATCTGATTAAGTGCTTTATATGACACGGACGTGCATCATAGTAATATTATTTGTAAGCAAACTTTAGCCCACAGTAAGTTTAGCATAGGAATATATTTTTTTATATATTTAGTAAAAAAAACAAGAATGATATATGTTCCAGGTTTTAAACTGAACACGTTGGTGCGGCCAATCTTACCACACACGGGGGTAATGAGTGGTATGATTGGATCTTCACTACATAGTATAAAGCAAAGTCGCTAAAGTCACTTCTCGCGTCTATCTGTCCCTATGTATGCTTAAATATTTTAGATTTTTTTTATAGATAGAGGGATAACAGGAAGATTTTTACGTATAATGAAGCGAAGTGAGGGCGGGTCACTAGTTTTTTATAAGTTGTTTAAAACTATACCACGACCAAAATCCGCTCGCAATGTCGCCCCGCAACTGGCGACTTCAATATTTCAACAAGATGCAGGCAGCTGTGAAAGGGGGATGCCTTTATGCGCCCGCGCGCCACGCTAATGTTTCACTAAGGCTATTCGGAAATTATACCTCGCTCAATTACCTACCTCGCTCGGTCTAAACTCAAACTCAAAATATTTATTGCTTTTCCATAATGTACAAAAGGTGTTGCCGGTGTCTCGGTTTGCTAAGGTAATTTCATTTTTTACACCGTCATCATCATCATCAACCCATATTTACACCGTGTCATTTCATATTTAAAAAATCTAATGCAAAAGACAAAAGAGCTGATATATATTTTAAGCTTTAGTAGTTTCCTATTTTTCGGATTAATATCAATAAATCCGCATTTTACAACATGTTTTAGTTATCTTATCTAATGTTATTAAACATCTATCTATCTAATCCTTAGTCAATTTCTTGGTAAAGCTCATTTTCTTTTTAAGATCAATAAGAACTGCAATCACTAATTTAAAAAATTCAATGCTACTTACAAAAGAGCGGAAAACTATGATACTGCCCTCGTAATGAAAAAACTAATGAACTGTTTCAAATTAAATTTGCTACATAAATAGTAGGCCATAGGCTACTTTTAACCGACTTCAACTAATAAAATAGAATCATAGTCTAGTTCTGTTTATCATTAATTTATATACACACTGGATTACGTCATCAGCTACAGTATAGTTCTGGATTACGGAAACTATTGATCAGACTTAATCCGTGATTACAGCGATAAGGCATTAGCAGACAAACATACATTATATCACTACATAGTATAAAGCAAAGTAGCTTCCCGCGTCTGTGAGTCCTTATATGTATATGCTTAAATCTTTAAAAGTACAGAACGGATTTTAATGCAGTTTTTTTAATAGATAGAGGGATTTAAGAGGAAGTATAATATACCCGTTTCAAGCTCTTGTGGTCACGGGCAAGACTTGCTATATAATGTGTTTGGGATAGCAATACACGCGAGTTTTACCCGTAAACTTAGTTTTATTTCAAACTAGTGGTCCCGGCGAATTTCATACCGCCAATACTGATTCTTTTTCTATATTTTCTCATTGAAACCTTACCTGGACGAACATTTTAAAACCAAAATTACCTAAATCGGTACGGGTGTTCTCGAGTTTTAGTCAGACTAACGAACAGCAATTCATTTTTAATCGAAAATATGCCCAGATTTTTCTTTTTACTCTGTTATGGCTGCAGGTACAATGAAGCAAGATTTGTTATTTTAACGAAAAAGTAAAAATACTTTTCGTGGGCTCTCCTGAATTCAGTTTTACAAGTAGGAAAACAAATACGAGATTTTCTTTATTTTATTCTGGATAAATAAATTCTAATGAACCGTTAAAATGGAACAGGTTGGATGATGCGGGTAAAAATAAACACAAGTAGGATTTGAGGGAGGGAAGAAGAAATCAATTCCAATATTGATATAACTTACACATGTTCCTGGATTAAAATCTATACGAAGATGAAAAAATATCTCCCTTCGAATGTAGTTCCTCGTGTGTGTGTCTTACGCACTTAAGGAAAAGTAAAACATTTTGAGAAAATCTTCACACTACACGAATATATTCTAAGGATAAGTCAAGTCAACCTACCCACATATGGCCAGTGAGGTTCATTAGGGCCTAATCGCCATTAGTTGACTTGATACCCTCACTAAGGACGTAATTATATGGGCAAAATACAAAGAAATTAAATTATATACCATGAGTAAAACGATTTAACGGCTGAGACGCGCGTCTAATACTCTAACTACTGATTTAAAATATCAGCCCAAAAAGTTCCAACGAACTCTCAAAAACTTCCGGTGACTGCCAGTAAATGAAGAGCAATCAATTTCAATTTGGGCCAAATTAGGAGTTGCAGACTATCAATTTCCAAGTGGCCCAAACTGGCCTAGAACTAATTAAGTATCCAAGTTGATGCACTAGCCTCATAGGCACAGTTTGCCAAATTGATGTCAAGTTGTGTAGAGACTACGCTAAGTTTAAGACTTGGAGTTGCTTCGCTTTATGTTGCCGAAGTTTTGGGAAGACTTTGAAATGATATAACGCTTCCAAGTGTAGTTACTTACGGGGAATATTTTACAGGAATGAGGATGGTTTACGAGTTTCACTTTATTTTTATTTGCAGTCTTTAAGTTTTGCATAAAACTTGCTTATTACAGAACTTGTGTTCTTCCTGCTTAAGGTTATTTGACCACTCTAAACTATTCTCAAGTAAGTTCTGCTCTAATAAAAGTAAGTAGGTGGTACAACGTGTGCCAAAACATAAATGACATATTTTTTTTTTAATTTGACAGTCCCATGCTACAATCAACTGCCTATTTTGGAATACAGGAGACTCTTAACAGTATTGTAACAATGTGTCTTGTTAATAAAGCACATGTTCATTATATTAGTTCAGTGATGTCATGCAACACAAGTTCAGGCAAATTCATATAGGTGGGCCCTTATTTTGTTGACATTATTAAAAATTGACACGAAATCAAGGGTTTCAATTTTATTTGTGAGATTGTTAAGCAACTTTAAAACTGACTAGCAAACAGAACCTGTATGCTAGCCCTTTCTCAACCAACGAGAGTGCAAAGCAACATAGCCAGTTATACATAACTGATCCAGTTATTTATAAACTAGTTATGTAGAGCCGCTGTTATCCCGTGATAACAGCGGCAACTTTCATTGACACCGGGATAGTTACATAATCACTTTGGACCTTTGCAAGCCAGGCTATCGAATAACTTATGAAGTTGGCAATCTGGTTACGTAGATGTTACATGCGGGGTCTACTCAGGTTTAGACTTCTAGGTTGTGTAACTGAGTCTAGGACATAGATACCTACAGTTATTTAGAAATTTAGAATAGAATAGCATAGAGTGGACTAATTTCTGTAATTTTTTTGGCGACGGATGATTCTTTTAGATGATTAGTTAAACTAATAGTTGCAACTTAGTTACTTTAAAATTTGACCTCATGATTAACATTTCAATAGTAGTGCTTAAGATGTGAAGTAGTGATGATATTTATTTGTGTGTACCACTTTTAATTTTTATATCCGTTACACAAGTGCTTAAGCTACTTACTAGGGAATCAGAACAATGTATTATGTTGATATTACATTGATCTGATCCCATTATATTTATTAGGTCCTAACCCCCTGGTTGAAATTTAATATTAACAATTATATCAATTTTCATTGGACATAATTACGAAGGCATTTGAGATAATAATAATTAATATGTAATGTTAATGATATATATAAAAAAGGGCGAAAAGGTTTTGCTACAAAAGGCATGGGTCGCAGTTATCACGGAGTTGGTAATCTGCGTACACACAGCGTTAGGCAACAGGCTCCCACTGAAGGTTGCGTCACTGGCAATAACTACGACCAACACACAGCCCTTAAGAATGAATAGCGAGAAATAATACCCCTTAGTATATAAACTAGCGTCGATAGCCAAGTGGTTAAGGTCATTCATTGCCATGCAAGAGGTCGCCAGTTCAAACCCCACCACGTACACACTTTTCAAATTTGAAATTCGTATGTACGATTATTCAACGCTTTAACGATGAAGGAAAACATTTTGAGGAAAACCTGCACACCTACGAAGACATTCTAAGGTTGTGTAGTCAACCAACCCGCACTTGGCTAGCGTGGTGGTCACTAACCACTGTCGTGGAACTGTGGTTAGTGACCCAGGTTCACTACCTGCCTACCGAGGCAGTCAATGACTAGAAAAGCTTTTTACTAGTAATTAGGTAAGTTTTTTACAGCTGTGTGTCTCCAGCCTACTCGTAGGTATGCGATAAGCTTTATGTAAGCTCGATCATTCCTCCGTTACACAATAGCCCTCCCTTGTCCGATAACAGGCCAAATTGACCTCTATTCCCACACATTAGGGTTGAGTGATCAAAGATGTCGATAGGGCGAATGATAACATTATTCAAATAGTACTGAACCAACTGTATCTGGTAGAGAAATATGGGAAAGGAAGTAGACAGATGTTATCCTGTTTTGTGATTGGTTCTAGATAAAATGGACTTGATTAGGTAATTGAGATTTATTCGCAAAACAAGGGTGAAATGTAAGATTTTAGACTTTCGCGTTCCTTTACACTAAATATTTGTCTTTATGGGTCTACACCCATAAAGACAAATATTTAGGGTGAAATGATTATTATATATCTATCTATAGTAATTTTTACATCTATAATAATAGATTATTAATGTAGCATCTTGCGGTCTATGTCTCGCGGTCTTCTTACTAAACAGGTATTAATTTAAAACATAATTACCAATAATAAAATATGATTTCAAAATTTTCAAATAAATCATAAGTATTGTTAACAGTCATCTCATTTACCGTGAGTGTTAGACAGTGTTAGTGTCATATCTCTACAGAGGATATTTTAAAAAAGTAAATACACTGTGCTGTGAACAAAATCGCGAAAGTGCCGATAAAAAAAACATCGATATATCACACACATCGAACATTTATCAATGCCACGCGTAATATACATCAAAATCATCTATACCGCAACGCTTGCTGTGTTTATTTAGGATTTTTCCGGCCCCTTCGTGTTGCAACAACTTTTTACAACAGAAACATCTGAAGTAACAAAAGGGTAACGTTTTCGTTATGTTTTGTTTACAACGAATTGTTCATTTGTTTCCCCGAATCGGCGGGTGCGCGTGGACTGTTTTAATCGAATGCTCAATAATGAATGCTCTCGGAAATTATGACCGAAATTATGAGTGAAATACACTCGAACCAAATTGCTTTTTAAGCGGTTTGACGGACTCGGGCTGTTAGCTGGTCGTTGTAGAACGGTAAAATAATGCAATGGTAATAATAAGTAGCCGCATATTAACGCGTGATGAAGCTTTCAGTTTCTTTAAATTAAAGGTTTTATAGAATTTCTCAAAAAGACCATAGAAAAAGAAGAAAGTAAATTATTCTAATTCCAGTAGCAATTTTATCCGATTCTTTACATAAAGAAACCGAACTTAAAATTAATCATAACTACATACTGTCAAAACTACATTTTTTTACATTAATCATCCCATAGACGTCCCTGCTACTGGGGCACGGGCTTACCCTTAACTAGGGCGATTAGGCCTTAGTAAACCACTCTCGCCAAGTGCGGGTTGGTTGACTCCATAACCTTAGAATTTCACCGCAGGTGTGCCTCCTCCAGGTCCCATAAACTATGTGAAAAACCTGTCATAGTCCAGTCCAAGCCAAAAGAAAAATCAACAATATGTACATCGTCATTTGTATTCAAACCAGTTGAGAAATAGTTCTTCTCACAAATATTTTCTAAGAGTTTATCTAGTTACACTTTTTTACTTTGCTCTGTTAAAATCAAGTCTTGGCGACTTTGATGCTAGTCGCTGAATCAAATATTATTGTTATGTTCTCTTTGAGCGGCATACCTTCAGGGCAGACACTTATTCTTAGTTAGACTGACTTGTCAATAGCGAAAAGGTTTTTGTCAGTTACACTTTTATGATGAATAATTCAGCAATAAATTACTACTTTTACAAAAAAGTGGGTATTCATAAAGCTTTTTTATTAAAGCTTTTTTATTGATAGCAATCGAGCGAGTCTTATTGGAGTCAAATTGGAATAATATTATATTAAGAAAATACAATAATATAGCGTGGTCGAGTAAGGCCTTATCGCCCTAGTTTAGGGTTGACTGGAGCCCCAACAGTGGGGACGTATATGGGCCGATGATGATGATGAGAAAATTAACCTAACCTATTCAAATCCAGGTTCAAAAATTCTAAATTTCTATTGTTTCTCTAGAAATTGGCTTATACTATTTCTTACCTAACCTAGTATTGGTATTCCTAGAAGCAGTCTTGGCTGGTTATTTGCCACCGATAACACATCGCGTTGTGGTATACAGTACACACGCGGCCTAGAACAGTTCTCGATACTTAGAAATAGTTATGGCTAAATATCGATACAAATAAAAATAATTTAACCAGTGGCAAGCAGGTAACATACGGTAAAAATTGGACGGCTTCAATAGCTGTTGGTTGGTGTAATGGTTCGCACGTCTGATCGCGATTCCTGGAAGGATGGGTGTTCAAATCCCCGGTCAACAGTGGAGCGATTGATTTTTTACCGTCTTTCAAAATTTTATCGAGATGGTCATCTTATATTTCTTTTATAATAACTTGTAGGTATCTTATCTGGGCTCAGGTTTCCTGCAAGCCTATCTATTTAAGGCCAGGACTTGCCAGTTCTTTGAAAGCTCTTCAAGATCACCTACCCTGCCGCGGTCGCCACCGCCACCGACCGCCACGTGCATCCAATTGGAAGCCTTACCGACAAAGACTTGTGATGTTTATCGAAAAATTATCGATTGGCAACACTACTCGGAAATGGGAAAACATTTTCAGCTCGAACGCCCCCCGGAAATCACTAAACAACGTGTCGACTTCGAATTATTCGTATTGCCTTTGTCTTTGGAGCTTTTAAAACGAAAGTGCACATAAATATTTTGTTATGGGAAACGTGTGACTAGGTTTTGGCCTGTGACTTCTTAAACATAACTGCTTTTATTACTACTGATTACTACTATCATAGAACAATAGAACTATGGAGACTATGATCCATGACTCTCTAGATTATCTAGTCTACGGACTGAGCAAATACATAGGCCTAATAAGGCCTTCTTCTTCCTATCGTATGGTTGATGAACAACCTGGTGTCAGAGTTTTTGAACCGCCCGTAGGCCTCTGACATGGCTTATAAGGCCTGATTGAAATGAAATATGTTACACAGTATTTGGAAATAAAAGCGCACAGACAGATAAAGTCAATATTAAAAAGTGTAATTTAGGAGATAATATTATCCCATGTCTAGACTGGCGCTAAAATTATGTTATGTACTAAAAACTTAAATATTATTAATTATATAATCAGTGTAAAATTTATTTTTAACAAATATTACGAATAGAGTTTACAATTCGCAAATAAAATATCAGCAAATATCAAACGTTAGAATATCAAATATCGCAAATTTGTTAATCAATTTGTAAAAATAAAATGTTCAAAGCGTTAGCTTTTGAGCAATAAATATAGCCAAATAAAAATCTACGTATCATTTTAATGATTTGTTAGATCTATTTATTTTGTACATTAACAAAATATTTCCATTCAATTTTTAAAATATAAAAGTCGGGTTCGGTTTTTACTCCAAATGCGGGTCTCATTCTATTAAAATATTAAGTGGGGTAATTTAGAGTTTACCCAAGGGCAGACGAGTTACGTTGTTAGGTCGTATGAGTCTAGCTAGAATCTAGATATTACGATATGTTACTTACATACGTGTACCAGGGCTTTGATAAAGACGCGTACCTATTGTAAATTGTTATTCTATATTTTAGTTAGATAATTTATTAGATTGTTGATCCTTTGAGCTGGAACAATTTAATTTATGTACATTTTCAACATTACTAATATGGTTGCTTTAACTGTAAAGCAGGTTTGTTCGTGAATTTACTTTAAAAATAAGTATTACAATGTCACGAATATAATGTGATATATATAATTTAAGTAGAGTACCTAGAGTAGAGATAAATTTTATATCTATACTAATATTATAAAGAGGAAAGATTTTTGTATTTTTGTATTTTTGTATGTTTGTAATGAATAAACTCAAAAACTACTGGACCGATTGCAATAATTTTTCACCATTAGAAAGCTGCATTATTCAGAAGTAACATAGGCTATATTATATTTTTAAAAAAATTAGGGATCCTTACTAAAACTCCAATAATGTAACCCAAGGTGTAAAAAAATTACCTGAAAAATTCCTTACGTCGCGTGCGCTGCGAAAACTATTGATGATAGAATAAAATCATTACCTAACTACGACTTAGCAGAACTCTCCATTATTTACAAAAAGTGTCGCGACAGCATATGTCTAAATATTATAGTTATATCACACAAAAAAAAAAAATTTATATGTCGCCGCTTGAAAAAGCTCTTTATTTGTACCTTGGTATTAATCCTTATCAAAATAAATTTCCTTATATTCAAGACGGCTTCAGTAGCTTTAAATAACTTTTTTCATTATTCATTTCGGAAATTTATTTCGGAAGATATCACGAATTTAAAAATGCAAGTATTAGAAAAAAGTCGCGTGGTTGCTACTTTGATTTTAACTTGAAGGAATTTTGAATTCGCTTTAAATTCGTTTCGTAGGTAAATAAATACCTGATAATAAATATTATGTTTTAATGTAATATTTTATATAGAGATAGAGGTATACCGAAGCGAAGCGAGGGCGGGTCGCTAGTTATCAATAAAAAAACTAATGAACGAATACTTTTAAATGTGAAATTTTGTTTAAATATTTTGAAAAATATTAAATAAGCCAGTCTAAACCTTAGCACTTATCCAATACTTTTTTTAAAGTATTTTTCATTATTATTTAATCCAAAAGTAATATTTGCCATGGGTTGGGGACGGGAAGCTGTCAGATATATTCTTTTATACTATTACATATACAAGAATGGAGACTCCATTCTTAAAAATAGAATTTAATGGTTTATGGATTCTTAATTACCTGCCATTGGCATTGTTTCTTAAAAACATAAATAAAACTTAAGGTTGTGGTACCCCACAGTTATAAAATAACTGTAAATATAGCAGAGAAAACCGCAAGACCTATGCAGTATCCACGAGTAAGTTTAAAAATAGCCAAGTGCTAGTAGGTCTCATTCTAAATCACTGACTCAACCGAAATACATCATTTGTGAAAATTTCAACTGCCTTGTGACAGACAACAGATGGACAGCGAAGTCTTATTATCATCATCAGCCCATTTCCGTCCACTGCTGGACATAGGCCTCTCCAAATGCACGCCACTTCCCTCTATACTCGGCCACTCGCATCCAGCTCCTACCAGCCGTCCTGCGCAGATCGTCACACCACCTGGCCTGCGGGCGTCCTACACTACGCTTGCCGAGACGCGGTATCCACACCAGAACTCGTCTACCCCAACAGTTGTCGCAACGTTGATGTGGCCAGCCCACTGCCACTTCAGCTTACTAATGCGATGAGCTATGTCGATGACTTTGGTTTTCTGACGGATCGAAGTCTTATTAATAAGGTTATTATCCTTAAAAAAAAGAATCGCAATCATTTCCCATTGTACTTGCTGTGTTAGCACAGCGGTGGCACAATTCGAAAACCCATCTTCGTTCGCGTGAGATTCACGCAAATCGCCCTTATCTCAGACACCAGACTTCCTTCATTATGCCCGCGGATTCTTTATTATTGTCAAGAAAATGTACGTTATAAACCGACGAGGCATACCCCGTCTCACACTTGGATGGGTCACAAAGACCGACGATCTACCCTTTGTGGGACTTGCGAAATTTTCACTTAGCGATTACATCTTTTTCTTTTGGCGTAACATTTAAAATTGCGCGCCTAATTTAGCGAAATGCCTACTTGCGTTCGGTTTGATAAAAGGACAGATGAGATTAAGGATGAGTAGTATTTAAATTTGAAACATAATTAAAAAACACATTAACATAATACATTACATAAAAATCATGACGTAATGTATTTTGTTAAAAAATATACCTATATATAATTTCTAAAAAAAATATTTTGTTTATTTTGATTTTTTATTACTGGTACTGTACTAAATACAAAGTACCTTCTTCCATCTAGGTTTGATACCTATAATAATACCTCACCGCTTATAGTAGTATAGTATAAAGTCTAAAAGTCATGTTATGCTACTCGAAAGTAATGTAGAGTTTATGTTTTTTTAAGAATGACCTACATAAGCCATAAGTTTACGTAAGGCCTGATCGCTACCGATTCATCCAATGACGTTCATCTCACAAAACTTGTTATGTTATTGATGTTTCGGCGTTTACAGGTTATCAGCGAGCGACATCGACAGGGCACCGCCTCTCCCGTCATCATCATCATCAGCCCATTCCTGTCCATTGCTGGACATAGGCCTCAGCAAAAGCACGCCACTTCTCTCTCTCCTCGGCCACTCGCCTCCCCCGATTACTCCGTAATAGCTACTCAGTTGAACGGCAAACATTATACATTGACTATGTTGCAGCCAGTTTACCGATGATTAATAATAATATAAAAAGCGTCGATGGCCGAGTGGTTAAGGTCGTTGCTTGCCATGCAAGAGGTCGCTAGTTCAAACCCCGAAGGCACCAAGGTGTTTTTCAAATTTAAAATTAATATGCACCATAATTCGAGGCTTTAGTCGACCAACCTGCACTAGGCCAGCGTGGTCGACTAAGGCCTTATCGCCCTAGTTTAGAGGCTAGCAGTGGGGACGTATATGGGCTGATGATGATGATGAATAAATGAGTATAACATACAAAGTTCCGATTTGCAAGTAAGTTGCTTAAGCCAAGAACCTAATATACATGCATATATAAATACACAACCAGACACGAAACAAACAATCATATTCGATTCGTTACGATAAAAAATATAATAGCGAATACTAACTTCCCTACGTTTCTACTGGGTTACAGCAATCATTAAAAACTATAAAGCATTACTATACAATGTAAATATTACCGTAATCAACGACATGCATATGAAGAGATAAAGAGGTTGATGGATGTGGAAGAAGCGAAATTAGTGTGCCAGGAACGTAGCACATGACAGGAAGTGATTTAATGTATGTATGTATGTATGTATATTCAGCCTTTTTCACAAACCGCCAGTTCACTAACTACCTGCAACATAACCACCCAGTGTCTAACACCGAAACCCGTACAATATCAATTTAGGTGGGATTAAGTGTATTTACGTGGGCAATGCAAATACAGAAATGGGATCAACCGAATGACGAACTACTTAATCAGGCTTGATGAATGCGCTGGAACGATGCGGTTTTGAGATAGATAAATTAAAGCTAACCTATTGCTAATTAATACGTAAATTCTAACTAATACAAGAAATATATATAAATATCACACAGCATTAAATACATTGTTTTGATTACGTAGTGAGGTGCACATAAGTCACGGATATCAGAAACAACTGTGGTAAACAAAAGTCGCCAAAAACAACTACTTCAAACTAATAGGAGACTGATAAATGCTACTTTTCAACCGACTTCTCTTTAAAGGTGTAATGTTTTAACTGCCTCGTTGGTCCATTGGTAGCAAGCGCTGCGTTAGGACCGAGAGGTCCCCGGTTCGAATCCGGGGTCGGGCAAAATTTGTGTGAGTTTTTCTGTAATGTAATTACTCAACCCGGAGTTAGGAAGTTGGCGGTTGAACGCCCGTGCCTCGGAAAGCACGTTAAGCCGGTGGTCCTGCGCCCGATCTCTCATCGGTCATGTCGGATTGCCGTCTCACCGAATTTATGAGAGTAAGGGAATAGAGAGTGCACTTGTGTTTGCGCGCACACTTGTGCACTATAATATGTCCTGCGCACTTGGCTGATCTCAATTGAGATCGGCCGCCATGGCTGAAATCGGTCGGACGCCTTATTATAATGTTTTAAGCAATAATTCACTTTAAAAGAAACTCTTAATAGGCATCTCTCATCTCTTAATAGGCTTTATATTTAACAAACAAATGTTTATTACGTGTATGTGTAATTTTTACAAAAAGTAGCAAAATATTTGACTGTCATAGTTCTTATGTATCATCGAAAAAGAACGCCAATAAATTAACAAAATCACATTACAACCTTCCAAAATTCCGTTAAAGCCGGTAACACATTTGCAAATAATTGAAATCGGAATATCGAGTCTCCCGATTATGATATTAACGGGAAATGACTGTTGTATAATGAAATTAATCGAGTCCTAGCTTCCGTCCAAATTGATGGTTTGTTCGGATTTACGTATGGATTTATCGGGAACCGTATCCCAGTGGATATGGAAATAATTAATTGAGCTAATTGTGTTTTTGGTATTAACAGCGCGTAATTATTTTTTGGGTTCCGTAATCAACGAAGGGTGCGAACAGTTTTCCAATGATACGCCTTCGTTATCTGTTTGTCTATCTCAAGGATCTACCTTATTAGCCGCAATAGGTAGTCCGTCGATATTTTTAAAGAAGATGCATTTCAGCTACCGCGAAAAGAAAATAATAATGTCTATTATTAAAGAGTTGCTACCATCAAACGGGTCTCACAAAATACTGGTGCACCGCTTCGCTTCGAGTGAATTTTACATAAAAACCTTTCTTTTGAATCCCTCTAATTATTGAAACCGATGCCTATTTTTCAAGTTTTAAGCATACATAGGGACAGACAGACGCGGGAAGCGACTTTGCTTTATACTATGTAGTGATATGTAGTGATATGAATTGATATGAAGTGATAGTATAGGACTCTTACTGTGGCAGTCCGACACGCACTTGGCCGGTTTTTAAATTACTTTTTTTATTCATCGGAATAATGATTTGACATGATGATGATTCGTATCTAAATAGGATATGACAACCAAGAATCAGAAATTATATTCAGACTTTCAACTCAACTCACAACTCTATGTGCCACAATACAGTTACAATTAACTGTATGAAATTACAAGAATTGTCTATACAAGTCTTTCATATCGTAATTTCATAAAAGCTTCTGCAATTTCATCCTTTTTTAACCGACTTCAAAAAAGGAGGAGGTTCTCAATTCGTCTGTATGTATAATATTTTTTTTATTTTTTTTTATGTATGTTTACCGATATTTTCGTCAATTGTAGACGGATTTCAAAAATTTTTTTTGGTTGGATAGAGTTTACTTCAGAGGTGGTCCCATTTTCACCAGTCCTGGATCTGATGATGGGATCCAGGAGAAATCGAGGGCAACCCTCAAATTTTGTAGGGACATGTACCGCGTTTTGCATATTATCTGAAGTTATATTGGCATTTGCTTCTGGAAATCATAATCTTATGATGCTGAGCTGATGATGGAAGGTCAACTGCTTAATAGTTAGGAGTAAAAGGATAATTCTTTCAATACTGTATACATATTAAGACTACTAGTTATAATATCAGTAGCATTACAGGAGAGCTAAACTAATAGGTTGACCAGTCCTGGATCTGATGATGGGATCCAGGAGAAATCGAGGGCAACCCTCAAATTTTGTAGGGACATGTACCGCGTTTTGCATATTATCTGAAGTTATATTGGCATTTGCTTCTGGAAATCATAGTCTTATGATGCTGAGCTGATGATGGAAAGTCAACTCCTTAATAGTTAGGAGTAAAAGGATAATTCTTTCAATACTGTATACATATTAAGACTACTGGGTATAATATCAGTAGTATTACAGGTGAGCTGAACTAATAGGGTCAAAAAAAAATTTTACACTAAAAAGTATGAAAAAAATTGTAAACAAAAAAAAAACCGCCTTCAAAAACCCGACACACTAAAAATTACAAAATAATATAATACGAACATTAATCTGGGTATGAATTTGATATGTTTTGAAGGCGGTGCCAATTAAAATTTTGAGGAAAACTGCATGAAATATAAACGGCACCGCCTTCAAAACATATCAAATTCATACCCAGATTAATGTTCGTATTATATTATTTTGTAATTTTTAGTGTGTCGGGTTTTTTTTAATGTTTACTACTCATGCAACACATCGCTCTGAACAACTGAACATACTTGTAGCCACGTTGTATCTATAGATATCTATAGATATATTTTCATCAATTTGATTGAGAGTAGTGTCCCGAAGAAACTTTGACATCAATTGTCCCGTTCGATCATTCGATTCTACAACACTGGCAAGATTAGGCTCGTCACAAACTCCAGTCTTTGTTTAATAGTTTTTCGTCCCATTAAAACTTTGTAGACTTATTTTGTTATTCGAGATCGGACTCCTTTGTCCATTTGTCGAGCTGGTAAAAGATTGTTTTCTCTACGTGCCCAAGTTAAATACGAAAGCTTTTTACTAAATTGTTTGTATCAATTATGCCGCTCTTATTAATTCGACTGGATGTGACAGCGATTTCGTCCTCGTCGCATATACTTTAGGCAGCATTTTTGACTATGCCTAGAAACGCCCAGTAAATTCGACGTGATTTTTTAAAGTAACATAACTTATTTATTTGTCAACCGATTTAGATGAAACAAACACAATTTTTTTACTAAAACTTACCACAATATGTGCTTTGAAACCATATCTAGATCGGATACGCAGTTTCTGGGATTAGCGTGCACAAACGTGCATAGAAAAACAAACAAAAAATCCAAAAGTCATTGTTTTGGGTACTGCTATTTATAAAGGTTTCCAAAAATATTTTTACTATACGTATATCTCATCCATGTACAAACAGCGATATGTTACATTTTTATTGTATGTATATGTCTGTAGATATTTTGGCGCGCCATTCGCGATTATATGAATTCATGGAAATGAATTATTGTGGGCTTATGGTGAACTTATGTGTTTTCATAGAATTAATTACATTATGTTATTAAACGAGTACCGAATGGTGGCAAATTAGGCCAACTTTATAATTGAAATTTCAATCGGTAATTATGTATTTGCTTTGTGTTTAGCAGCTAGGTATTTTTTAAAATGTTACTAATGTTTTTAAATTATGATTAATTTATTTCAAAAAGTTAATAATATAAAACATAATTATGTATATCTCTATGTCATATTAATTTTTTGTGCTAAGTAGGAATTTAATCCCACTCTAAGAGCAAGAGTTAGGGGTATTTGATAGTTCAAGTTGGTAGTTCATAGTTTGGTTGTTCAAGATATTCTGACTGCAGTATATCCATATACGCATAATATACCTGGAATTGTGCAACATTCTGATAGGAAGACTATTATTACAGCTAATGGAACTATAAAGCGGAATGCAGGTCAGCTCTCAATGTTTCGAACATAATTTGGCACGACTATAACCGTCAGTGTACTGTCCAATATACGTCTTTCAGGCCCCACTGGAGTTGGTAGTGGACATTGCTACAAATAACATTAGCAAGATCTCGTATGTACCTGAAATTTCAGAAGTGTATCTCATTTTCAAAATTGTCGACTTTGTCTTCCTACGTTAGTGCTTCAAAGCATAGCAATTGAGTAGAGTAGAGTCCAGCAGTGGACGAAGGTGGGCTGATGATGATGATGATGATGAAGTAGAGTAAGATGGTTTGACATAATTATTGTTTACTAAGTAATAAATAAAATAATGCACTCAATGCTAATCCTACGTACCGTTAAGTAACTAAACTTTTAAATTGATGAAGAATTTACCTGAAACAATAAAATTAGTTGATTATTAACATGTTTCTTTGTTACAGCAACTAGAATTTGTCTTCTTTTTACTGATTGACTACGATGATGGCTTGAGTAACCTTGTCATCATCACCGGACTAGCGGGGGAGTGGAAGACTCTTAAATAAATACTTAGCGTCTTTTGCCAGTTAAAAACTAAATTTCTATTAAATAAAAATTACGCCCAATTTTTACTCTACGTAAAATACCAACATTACCAACGAATGGCATCACGATATCTCAAAGAGTAACATTTTGTCGTCACGCCTAATAAATTCGAGGAAAGAGATGTACGAACTGGGAAGTGAACCCGGCCCAATTTGGCCGACAAATGACGACTCGCCGAGATGAATGTAACGGAATAACGATTTGTGCCAATCTGCCGGCGAACAGGGTGTCAATAAATTTTGTTAGCACCGGATAATCCTGTTCGAATGGGAAGTCGAGACGTAGCAAATTGTGCGGTGGAAACAGTGAATTTTATTCTTGAGAGACAATTTTCCGTCTCTGAACTGATTAGAATCCATTTGAAAAGTATATTTGAATACTTGATTGATAACTTATTTGATTGCTTCTAAACTTATATAAGCTTTAGTTGAGTAATTTACTTTTTTAACACTTTTACAGCCTTTTTTATTAAAATTAATCTGTAAAATTTGTTTCATTTCAATTAATTATTTTAGGCAGTTTTATATTAAAAGTGAAGTGTTTATGCAAATGATAACCAATGATAAATATTTTTTTAGTATTTGGCCATTCATCATCAGCTCATATACGTCCCCACTGCTGGGTCACGGGCCTACCCTTAACTAGGGCGATAAGGCCATTAAATAAGGTAATTGAAATGTTTTTGAATCTCTATTGTGTTCAATAGTTTCAACGTTTATTACGGACTAGCTATGCCAGCGACTTCGTCCGCGTTTCCCCTCGTTTTTTTCACACATTTTCCAATGTTTCTTTGCTCCTATTGGTCGCTTATATATCCTAAAGCCTTCCTCGATAAATGATCTATCCAACACAAATTGCAATTTTTCAATTCGAACCAGTTGTTTCTAAGATAAGCGCGTTCAAACAAACAAACCAACTCTCCTTACCTCCAACCTTTATAATATTAGTATAGATAGATATGGAAAAACCTCATCTTTTACTGGCTCGGTGGAACAGTGGTTAGTGACCCAGGTTTACTACCTACGGTTCCAAGAGTCGTGGGTTCGATTCCCGCTCGGGACAAATATTTGTGTGACGAACATCGGTGTTTGTTCCGTGTCTGGGTGTGTTATTAAATATATTTAAGTCTATTTGTGTATCCACTGTCGTTTCTGATTTTCGCAACACAAGTGCTTAAGCTACTTACCATGGGATCAGATCGATGTATGTGATGTTGTGAAATATTTATTGATTATTATCTTTCTTCTTTTGAAATACATTACAATGTGGAGAATAAATCTTTTTGTGTGTTTAATAGTAAGCTTAACTATCACGTTGAATACACAAAATACCTAATACACCTGACCTGTTTCAACCCGTTTATTTATAGGACTTTATTAAATTAGATACGGCGATCCCTTCAAATTGGAATTCAGGATTAATCTGTTTGAAATGGGTCTGTGTTACACATACGGCTTCCATCCTGGGCTGTAAGATTAATAATGCTATGTTCTCATGTGTATACTCACCTTAATTGTATTTCGTGTAAGTGTGAACATGACTGTTGGTACTTCATAATTGGTTTCTGTGGGTGAATATTACAAAATATAGGTATTATTATATAGTTTATTTTTCCTATGATCAAAACCTATGAAGTTAGATAATAATTTGACTACATGTACTAAATTATGATAGTTTTCTGTGTTTAATTGATATGTATATCAAATACTATATATTTACTTTGCTTGATCTATAGTATCATATACACTGATACAGAACCTATGAATATATTAAATAACGTTATTTGACGCCTTAATCAATTTCAATGTAATTCGATACGCACATATTCTATACGCTATACGCAAAAAAAAGTTATATTTTATTTTATTTTGTTATTCTTAAGCTATATACCTTTTATGTACCTTTCTTTTCTTATGTAAGAAGGAGCGGGATCTCTTAACACAGGTGTTTGTACTGAAAAGGAGATCCCAGCCACTAGTTAAATATATGTATTGTAAAGATACTGAATAAGTATTGTTCATTTTCATTTTCATTTTCATATTCTAAAGTCTGAGAAAAGATACAGGATAAGTACTTTATCACATTATTAACATTCCTAAAAGGAGCTTATTATGTTTAAAGTGATCAACGACGTAGCAGCGGGTAGAAAGCTAACTTATATTTGACATTAATAAATACCCAATTAGTACATGATAGACAATTATTGACACCTACATATGGCTTTATGTCAGAACCCATATTGTACTTTGAAGTGACGGATGTCTGTTACAGAAACCCTTTAGGGATGAAGGGTTTAAATTGAGGTCAAAGTTCAAACGGCCTAGTGTCTGCTGATATTGAAGACAACGTAGGGACGAATCATTTAAATTGGAACAATTGTGGTCTCAATATTAATTAATTTTGTAGGGATTTTAGGCGAAATTAGATGTGGGGCATTGAAAACGCTGTAACTGAATTTTAAGACGTAACATTCATTTACGTATTCATTAGGACATTTTTGGTTATATTTGTATAGGTATCGTATTCTATAATTTTACGTATGTTTATTATTACGTTTACATTAAATAATTTAACGACTTTCGACTAAGTCCTTATCACTCTAGTTTAGGGTAGGCCCGTGCCCCAGCAGTGGGGACGTATATGGGCTGATGATGATTGAATAATTGACACATTCATATCACATTGAAAAACTTTGTAACTGTGCTTTAAATCGCACTCTCGGTTTCTTCTTTCTGCCCATCTCAATTTATAGTCCAGTCATTTAAGCTTAAATTAGGTAAGAATCTCGGAATTCGAGATACCCAGCTGTAAGTCTGTAAATACTTAGATATTGACACCCTAAAGGTGGTCTCAAAACCTACATATGGTAGGGTGTACGCAACTATTAAATTTTCAATGTCAAATGTCACAAATAGCAGTTTTAAGCACTTTTGAGCGAAACGGAAAGTTTTATCATAAAAGTGTGTAGGAGGAAATTACTTATCATCTATTTATCTATAAAAATTGTCTGTACGCTTTATTCCTAAGATTCACCATTTCAGAGATAAAGCGATGCAAATAGTTGAAAATGTTGTATTTTCAAAAGCTTCCAGGCCCACGTGCGATTGTGCTAGACAGTTAAAATTTTCACGAATGATGTATTTCAATAGCTTCTATAACATCTAATACTAGAAAAAGCTTAAAACCAATATTTAAGTGGGTGCTCATACAAAAATTATGGTTTTTTTTCTCACACTTGGCCGATTTTTAATGTGGTTACCTCAGTAAAACTATTCCAGTCAACACCATTTCTACATGAAGTACACGTTCTTCTTATGGGAGCACCTTAAATAATCGTTTTATGTTGTTTTTAGTATTATAAGTCTTTCGCGTTTCAGTGCATTAAAACTGCTTATTACGGGTCAAAAAGTACGAAATATCCAATTTTTAGAATTTCTGATTGAAGTATAACTGAAAAAAAGAAACATTTTAAAAATGTTAACTGTCATCTAACTCTATTATGAACGTGAAGTCCATATTAACCAAATTTTAATTTAATGAAACGCAGAAATCTTAAATCTTCTGAATACTGAAAACAACACAAAATAATTATATAACCAGGCTTCCATATAAACAACGTGTTCTTCACGTATAAAAGGTCTGGAATAGGTTTACTGGGGTAACCACGTTAAAAACCGGCCAAGTGTGAGAAAAAAAACATAGTTTTTGTATGAGAACCCACTTGAACATTGGATTTAAGCTTTTTCTAGTATTAGATGTTATAGAGGCTACTGAAATACATCAGTCGTGAAAATTTTAACTGTCTAGCACAATTGCACGTGGACCTGGAAGCTTTTGAAAATACAACTTTTTCAACTATTTGCATCGCTGTATCTCTGAAATGGTGAATCTTAGGAATAAAACTTACAGACAATTTTTATAGATAAATAGAAGATAAGTAATTTTCTCCTACACACTTTTATGATAAAACTTCCCGTTTCGCTCAAAAGTTCATAAAACTGATATTTGTGACATTTGACCTTGAAAATTTAATAGTTGCGTACACCCTACAATATGTAGGTTTTGAGACAACTTTTAGGACGTCAATATACAAGTGTTTACAGACTTACAGCTGGGTATCTCGAATTCCGAGATTTTTTCCTAATTTGACTGGACTATTAAGGCAATGTTATTGAAATATTTTAGTAAAGAAGCGGGATTGTTTTGAGAGAAAATTCGCTGTGAGCGAACGAGCGATATCTAGTGACGTGCCCTATCGCTTTTAATAAACTTGCGCTTTTTCGACGCTGGTCCAAGTTAAATGTTAGGGGCAACATCCCAAACAAATCGCCTTGAAGCGAGATGCATTTGATTGATGGTTTCAGAAACAACAGTGCTTCCTTAGGTATTGGTTTATAGTTCCCAAATACATATAATTTAATATATAAATAACACCCGATGAACAAACATCGATTATAATCATTATCATATTAATATTTACAGAGAACAGAGAAACAGAGCACCAAATGTGCCATAGGGCATATGCGACTGGCTTGGTGGAAAACTGGTTAAGTGACTATGGTTGCAAGAGACGTGGGTTCGATTCCCACCCGGGAAATATTTGTGTGACGTACACCGTTGCTTGTTCCTTGTCTATATGTGTAATGTTATTTAAGTATCCACGGTAGTTTCTGATATCCGTAACACGAGGGCTTAAGCTACTTATCGCGGGATCAGATCAATGTATTTCATGTTGTGTAATATAAGTCATTCCCTCGCTTCGTCCTATAGCTTACTCCCATATTCCCTCCCCAGGGCGGACTACTCAGCACCCTTCCGCTCTCAATACCAATCAATATCAATAATCAGCGGCGAACGCGGCGAATCCACTTTTAACAAAGTTACCAGCTTTCAGGTTCGTTGAAATTTAGATTTTGCGGATTTTTAGTACGGCGCCGGTTGGGTTAAAAGATGAGGTTCAGTTGCTACGGAGAAGGTTTTTGTTTTGAATGGCGTGGTACCTAATTACTTATGTAGTTAAGTCGAATAATGAATAAAGTTTTCTTAAAATATAAAAGTATACAATCTACATAAAGTAAGCTCTTACGCAACAAAGTAATTTTTTTTTATTTTATATATTTTGACATTGGCAAAGGAAATAGGTACATAGATGGACGCTTGATATATTTACAGAATATTATTTATATTTACTTGAATTCATTTGAGAAACACATAAAATGTTTATCAAAAACCAAAAATAGAACTGAACCCCTAATTTCGACTCACACTTGGCCGGCTTCTAATGGCCGGACCAACTCCACACTTTTAATTAGTAGCCATTACATTGCCTAAATTGGAACATCGAAACTTCACCATAATTCCCACTAACTTCTCCTAATAAGCTTAAATAGATTAGGAGCACACAGAAATTCCGGGAACAATAAAAACATTAACGTACAAACTTATTACGTCACAACTCGCGAGTAATCGAATAAAGATGGCGGCGACAAACATGGCGCATTTATTCATTTATAACCGCGCATGTGGATGGGTACAGTCGACATTAATAAACGTAGAGATAGCAAATTCATTGAATATGTTGTAAGAAAAGAAAGAAAAGATATCTTTACACTTATTAACACCTGAACTCATTAATGACTGGGACAACAATATGAAGCATTGCGATTACTGATTAAAGAAAATGAGACTCATAATGTATATTATTATCTGTGGCAAATAAATGAAATAAATTGGGTACAAACTGATTCCAAAAATTAATAAAGATCTGATTTACCTTTTAGCGAGTAATGTTAACATCAAAGTGTGTGGCAATGCATAAATGTATTAATAGTAGAAACTACAGTATTAATAAACTAAGACAAATGAATAAATGCTGAAGCCGAAAAACAACAAAAAAAGCGTGCATTTGGGGAAGCCTATGTCCAGCAGTGGACAAAGATGGGCTGATGATGGTGATGAAATTAATAATTTTTTTTTCAACGTTTTTATACCTGTTGTAAATTTAAAGTAAATGAAATTGTTTGTAAAATTACATTGGGACATATTGAATTTTAAAAGATGATATTTTTATTTGCTGCCAATCTTTAAGTTTATAATAACGAACTCGGACATCAACGATGCGTGATAGGTTAAAAGTAGCTGTGAACAAAAAGACCAAAATTAACAATTCAGACAAAACCGATGCTGACTGTACAAAGTGTAATTCGATTGGTCGCCGTAAATAAATAATAACGTTGGTCTGGTGTCCTGATTTTGGCATTCACCCGATGAATCGGCCAATTTACCCGTGGGGTCTTTTTGACCCCTGATTGTGCGGATTTGATGTCGCTAGTAGGTGGTTTGCTGTTTGTAGAATTAACGTGGGGTATTTTTGTCATGTGTCCGTCTGTTGCGGAAGTTAATGTACCTAACTATAAACATTGAAAATATTATATTGATGATTTAATCTATTCAGCTAATAGTTAAATACTCAGAAATATTCATTTGAAGATAAGAAGAAGAAGAATATTAGTGACAAATTTAATGGAAGTATGCAGTTTTAATCTCAGATAAATGCATCAATATTTTCCTTTGTCAGTTTTGATAAGGCTAAAAAAAGATAAACAATTTCATAGCCATAGACTAGTAGACTCAGTAAACCATAATTCAGGTTGATTGGTCTGCCTCTCGTAAATGAGATTTCTCTATGGGACATAAAACCTCCCTCGCTAATCAGCCCATCAAAACTCAGATTTTTACAGCCAAATCTACAGTCCCCAGCGATAAACTGAAAGAGCTCATTCAATATGTACCGTATTCCTTCATTACGCCATACGTGTACCAAATAAATGGGAATTCTTCGTATGTCGATCACGCATTTGGGCACTTCAGTTAAGTATATTATCTACTTTTATGACTGTCGTAAAGATCCCCCTTCTACCCCCGATTAGACTGCACGAATTGAAGCCTTTAAAGGTACGAATGAATATTTATTTTGGTCTAGAAGAAGGTAAAGCTGAATGTTTATTGGTTAGGTAGATGGAGTACAAAATAGAATATATTAATGGGAGGTTTTGAATGAAAAAGTGCTTGTGAAGAAAATAATGAATGCTGCGTGTAATGTAAAATTTGAATGTAGGGTATCTCTTAAAAATACCAGTTCTTCCCAATTAATTTAAAACAATATGCTCAATATAATGCAGAGTTTTCATTAAAGCAAGTAAACGCATAATTTCTTTAACACGCTGTCTTTGATTAAAATAAAATAGTTTTACACCCATACGTAACTAGTAAAAAAGTTTTTTTTAGAAGAAGATAGAAGAATCACAAATAGAGCACATGTACGCAAATTATCTTTTCAGAGTATTATGTAGCAAACGTCGAGTAAACTATAATGAACTTTGAATAAAGAAAGAAAGAAAAAAATCCATTAAACTATTTTCGAACCATAACTATAGCAGGTATGTATGTTTGTTGTTTATGTTAGTATACCTACAACATAAACGTATATTGAGGTATGCAATAAACTAGCTCGGAGGCTGTAAAGTGTGATGACGTCACGGGCCACTGCACTTGTGTCTGGAACGATCAAGACTGCAATATGCACCAAATGGCTTTCATATTTGCATCAGTAGTAAAAGTACTTGTGTTGGAATTGCGCAAAGTTTCGGGTTTGATTCCAACTCGGAATAGCTAAAGCGGTAAACGTGTTACGCCTGATAGGTTTTTTATCAAATTAAGTACATAATTTAAGAGTTGCGTTTTCCATTACTTTTAATTTAATAATTTTTCCTTATAAATGGTTCGTGAATACACACAAGAAAAGATACTGTTCGTAACCCATTTGAAACGTCATAAGTAGCTATGTATTTCCTACCATGTCATTAATCGCTTGTAGACCCAGTAAATGTTATTTAATCTACATACATAGGTATACTTTTGTGATAATAACTACTATTAGATACATTAATTGCGTTGCATCTTTTGGACTAGAAGTCACATTTACATATAAAAATTGTAAACAAAAAAAATCCGACTTCAAAAACCCGACTCACTAAAAATTACAAAATAATATAATAAGAACATTTATAATCATCTGGGTATGAATTTTATATGTTTTTGAAAGCGGTGGCCGTTTATATTTCAAACAGACAAGCACTGAGTGCTTCTTTTTCCTCAAAACTTTGATTGGCACCGCCTTAAAAAACATATAAAATTCCTACCTAGCTAATTATAAATCTTCTTATTATATTATTTTTTAATTTATAGTGTGTCATCAGGTTTTTGAAGGCGGTTTTCTTGTTTACAATTTTTTTCATACTTTTTAGTGTTAAATTTTTTGTTACCCTATTAGTTCAGCTCACCTGTAATACTACTGATATTATAACTAGTAGTCTTAATAGTGAAGTGATTGAACGAATTATCCTTTTACTCCAAACAATTAAGGAGTTGACCTTCCATCATCAGCTCAGCATCATAAGATTATGATTTCCAGGAGCAAATGCCAATATAACTTCAGATAATATGCAAAACGCGGTACATGTCCCTATAAAATTTGAGGGTTGCCCTCGATTTCTCCTGGATCCCATCATCAGTACCTAGACTGGTCACCCTATTAGTTCAGCTCACCTATAATGCTACTGATATTATAACTAGTAGTCTTAATATGTATACAGTATTGAAAGAATTATCCTTTTACTCCTAAGTATTACCTACGGAGTTGACCTTCCATCATCAGCTCAGCATCATAAGATTATGATTTCCAGAAGCAAATGCCAATATAACTTTAGATAATATGCAAAATGCGGTACATGTCCCTATAAAATTTGAGGGTTGCCCTCGATTTCTCCTGGATCCCATCATCAGATCCGGCACTGGTGAAAATGGGACCACCTCGGAAGTGAACTGTATCCAACCAAAAAAAAATTTTTGAAATCCGTCTATAATTGACGAAAATATCGGTGAACATACATAAAAAAAAAAAAAAAAAAAAATATTATACATACAGACGAATTGAGAACCTCCTCCTTTTTTTGAAGTCGGTTAAAAATAACAATAAACAACAGCAGTCCGCGATTTTTAACCGACTTCAAAAAAGGAGGAGGTTCTTAATTCGTCTGTTTGTATATATATTTTTTTATGTATGTTTACCGATATTTTCGTCAATTGTAGTCGGATTTCAAAATTTTTTTTTGGTTGAACAGTGTTTACTCCTGAGGTGGTCCCATTTTCACCAGTCCCAGATCTAATGATGGGATCGAGGGCAACCCTCAAATTTTATAGGGACATGTACTGCGTTTTGCATATATCTGAAGTTATATTGGCATTGGCTTCTGGCTATCATAATGTTATGATGCTGAGCTGATGATGGAAGGTCAACTCCTTAATAGTTAGGAGTAAAAGGAAAATTCTTTTCAATACTGTATACATATTAAGACTACTAGTTATAATATCAGTAGCATTACTGGTGAGCTGAACTAATAGGGTGACCAGTCTAGGATCTGATGCTGGGATCCTGGAGAAATCGAGGGGAACCCTCAAATTTTATAGGCACATGTACCGCGTTTTACATATTTTCTGAAGTTATTTTGGCATTTGCTTCTGGCAATCATAATGTTATGATTCTGACTTGTCGATGGAAGATCAACTCCTTAATAGTTTGGAGTAGGTAAAAAGATAAATCTTTCAATATTGTATACATATTAGTCAGACTACTAGTTATAATATCAGTAGTATTACAGGTGAGCTGAACTAATAGGGTGAAAAAATATGTAGCACTAAAAGTATGAAAAAAAATTGTAAACAAAAAACCGCCTTCAAAACCAGACTCACTAAAACAACAACATATAAAACAACATATAAAATTCATACCCAGATGATTATAAAATATGTTCGTATTATATTATTTTGTAATTTTTTATGACTCGGGTTTTTGAAGGCGGTTTTTTGATTTCTTACGCCTAGAGTTAGTTTTTTGCAGAATTATCGGCATATTTGGACACTATAGAATATATTTTCATGAATTGTAGCCTAAGTGTAAATTGTATGGTGTTGATGTGCAAAATACTATTATTGTAAATTTTCATTAAAAATCGTTTAGTGGTTTTTGTGTGAAATAGTAACAAACACACATACATCCAAAACGCACATACTAACTGTCGGATTTTTTATATTTAAAATATTAGTATGGGTAAGTATATAGGATACTTAGTGACCCCGCCCTCGCTTCGTTTCAAGTAATCCTTTCTTAGCGGATTCTACGTCACAATATCTACCTGCATGCCAAATTTCAGCCCGATCCGTTCTGTGGTTTGGGCTGTGCGTTGATAGATTACTGTCAGTCAGTCACCTTTGAGTTATATATATTTAGATCGTAGGATGTTTTTAAGTACGTATATTCGTAGATTTACTACCACAAAACCCTCCAAGCTTGTGCGAATCAGGTACCTACCCACAAAGGCGCTAACAACGCCATCTATAACGTATCCTTTACGGCGCCATAAAACCGACTAATATATCAGCGAGCTCCGTACTTAATACCTTTGTTTATCCCACACGTACCCCGGGATATGTTCATAAGTGTTGGCGAGGGGGAAACGAAACGCTCTTTTATTTCTTAACTAGTGACCCGCCCTCGCTTCTGATGCCTACGTCATAACATCTACCGGAATGCCAAATTTCAGCCCGACCGAGTGGTTTGGGTGGTGCGTTGATCGAACACTATGTCAGTCACCATTGAGTTAAATACAATTATATTTGTAAACGAGTAAACGGAATCCTGCACAAACTGCACAGCGGTATGAAAGCTGCACACCCCTTTCACCAACTGAATTTGACTGACAAGATGGCGCGTTCTGTGTTTTGATCTTCACCCGAGACAAATATTTACTGAATATTAGTATGCCCATGCTTTCTTAAGCACTTGTGTAACACACAAATAAATAAACACCGATGTATATCACACAATATGGTTGTGCCGAATGATTCCTCGTGCAAGTGACTACGGCAGTATCCAATGCACCATCCATCGAGAAAGTCATACTATACTTTAATTCCTTCTTTATTCTTCATTGATCTACCGAAATTTCAATTACCACAACCGCCATGTATCCACTTTCGAATATTCATTCCGCGCGTGCAATAAAACTTGCAAATGTATACTAAATAAAATATGTCGTGCGAGTTATCCGCCAAATAAGAACGGGGGTTTATGCCAACGCAAACAGTGGAGCGAATATTTGGAGCAAACACGAAACAACGGGTGTAAGGAAAATAAACAGAGGCTGGCTGAGTTTGTGGATGTGAAGTTGTACCTGGAAACGACCTAGTTTGAAGGCAATCAAACACCCGTGTCAATAATTGAGTGGTAGGTTCGCGGTTACGGCAAAATATTTCGGCCGTTTAAAGACCTTTGATTTATATAAATAACACAACATCACATACGTTGATCTAATCCCGAGGGAAGTAGCTTAAGCACTTGTGTTACGGATATCAGAATCGACAGCGAATATGATACAAATATAACTCGTATGGAATAGATAAATAGAACCGTAGGTAGTAAACCTGGGTACTCGTATGTATGGATATTTACTGTAGCAAATGCATAGCAACTTACTGCAGTACCACTTCTTTCACTGACTACGATGATGGCTTGGAGTAGCCTTCCATCAATCCCGGACTTGCGGGGGAGCGGATGGCTCCCACCTCTAAAGTAGTACCACGTAGGTACATAGCTACTTACTTACTTATTTGTACATAAACATGCTCTCTTTTTTATTAACAGTTTAATGTTACGTATGTTTGTGTATTTACATAACATAACATAACATAAAAAAATCACGCCTTTTTCCCAGAGGGGTATTTACGTATTATGTATTTAATCATATTTTTGTATGCCACTGTTGTTTCTGATATCTGTATCACAAACGATTAAGCATCTTACCACAAGATTAGATCCATGTATGTATATGACATTGAGTAGATAATATTTGTTTATGCTGAACTGCAACTAGCGATGTCCTATCTAGGTTTTGTACCAAACCTACCGTATTGGATTGTAAGGTAGTATGCTGGAAGACTGTTGACTACATTCATCGATGTAAACAAGACTTTGTGGCTTGTCTTCTTGACTTGAATAGTTCTGTTGTACATACTACAAGCTTAATTCAAGTCTTCATACATTGATCTGATCCCGTTGTAAGTAGCTTAAGCACTAGTGTTACGGATACCAGAATGAACAGTGGATACACAAATATACTTAATATATTTTATAACATACCCAGACACGGAACAGACACCAATGTTCGTCAAACAAAAATTTGTCCCGTGTGGAAATCGAACTCACAACTCTTGGAATCGTAGGTAGTGAACCTGGTTCACTAACAACTGTTCCACCGAGCCAGTCTATATTAATAAATACACTTTCAGACACCACTTGCGACGTGATAGAAAAATAAGTATTTGGTATGTGTTTTTCCCTAACCAAAATTGTACATTTTAATGTAATTATTAAAATTACCACGGGTAGAGCAGTTTGGGATGTTTTTGGTGTTAATACGTCAGTCCTTTGTGTGTAACGTTCTGGGTCAGATAACAACCGGATAGCATTTTTCATTGCGTGTTTAAAGCGCTTTTTACACATTTTTTTGATTTATTTTTTACCCTTTATTTGTGATAACTAAAGGGAGTTTTTAGCAGGCAAGCGATGTTTGATTCTTTCATATAATAAAAATGGTATACTCGTATTATTATTTGCAAGTATTAATTATTTCATTTAAAGTGGTGTACCTTAATTTAAAAAAGAAACTAAAGATTTACGAGACGAAAACCTTCGTCTCAGATATTAAAATATATATTTTTTCATTCAATGTTAAGTTGCAGTACGTATCAAGTTTGAATCAAAAAATATCATCCTCATTATATATTGGCCGAACTGTGGTGAAAAAAAAAATGTTCAAATTTTCAAAAGCAGAAATCTCGGAACAGATAGGGTATTAATAAATTTCATAAATTTGACCCGCGATTTCCGCGTATCTTTAAACAGATTTACACTTTAATACCATTTCGCCCAGCTTTCATTAATGGGAAGTCTTTATCACTTTTCCTGAAGTAACTCAAGATTTTCCGCTCATTTAATTTTCCAGGAATAGAAGAAATGTCGGTCTGGGGATTAAGCGAAATATTTTCGGTAAATAGGCAAGTAAAAAGGTCGCATATTAAAAGGTTTGTTCAGATTTTTTATCCTGTGGTAGCTCTTTGCGGCCTTGGACTTCGGTTTAGGAGTATTTTATTCAAAATCAAAATGTCTTATTTGTATAGGCAATTTACATGCACTTATAAATCGTCACATTAGTAATAATAAGATTCTACCACAGGTTCGGAACGCCGATTCTACCGAGAAGACCCCGGCAAGAAACTCGATGGTCGCTCTTTTTAAACGAATCTTAACTTATTAACATCAGATCTCACCTATGGAATGTAAATGTAAGGGGTTTTATTTAAAAAAGACATTTTTTATGTTACCCGTGCTGGTAAATTTCTTTTACATTTTTTCAATCCCCATCATTCCATCGATGGGTACAAGCCTTCTGCATAACTGTCCACTGTGTATTATATTTAACGTATGAATGTTATTGATTAATTATAGTTAATGCCTTTCTAACTAAAAATAGAAAACTGTTAGATTTCTATATAAACTTTAATTCATATGCTTGCATAATTATTAGCTACAATTTGGTTATTAAAACCTAATTCTTTAATACATCAGCGTGTAGAATAACATATAAACAAATAACTTTATTAAATGAATTAACCGACCAAGTTTGTAACTTTCTATTTCTATTACTTAATATTTCACTTAGTAAAATGTATTTTTGCTACGTGTTATCGTAATTAAGCTTCAAATACGCGATTAACTCAATGGTTTGAGGTTAAGTTGCGGAAGTAAACCATATAATTTAACCAAACTCATTGGAAGCCATTTCTTATTAACGTGTACGGTCAAATACTCGTAGTTATTAAGATAAACGGATTGCCATGTTTAGGTAAGGTGGTTTGTCCATAGAATACGGTGTAGAGGCGATATTTAAGATATTTTCACACACACACAAAATAACGCCTTTTTCCCTGAGGGGTAGGCTGAGATCACTTCCAGCGATCCACTTTTCGTCTCTGTGGGAAACGTGACGTGACGGTTTGTGGACCACGTCGCCGCTATTCTGCCTTGTACATTGTTTTAACAAGATCATTGCGTTCCCACTAGTAGCAAGGATATATGACGGGGGAAGGAAAAGGAGAGGAAGGATACTATCGCCTCGGATGATCTGGACTGAGTCGATAGTTGCTCGAGGAGCCGGGGTCGCTTACCCTTATACCGTTCACCAACCACCGGACAGATAGTTGTGACTGGTATTCCCTGACTGAATATTTTTATATTTTAAAAAAAGTGTTTTTTTAAATATTTGAATCTAGTAGGTACATACTCGTATTTTTAGATAAGAGTTACATTTAGACTATATGTTATTGTTAACACTATAATCGCACTATTTCGATCGAGTTGTATAAATTATTACATTATAAGTTACATGAATGAAGCCTTTATTAATTTCATCTATATCTATACTTCTATACTAATATTATAAAGAGGAAAGATTTGTATTTTTGTATGTTTGTAATGAATAAACTCAAAAACTAGCGGACCGATTGCAATATTTTTTTCACCATTAGAAAGCTCCATTATTCAGAAGTAACATAGGCTATATTATATCACGCTAGGTCCTATAGTTGTGGAGCAGTAACCGAAAATGTTTTAAAAACGGGGGAAAAGTATCGTTACTGAGGCCTTCCGTGGCGTGCGCTGAGCATATAGTTAAAGTTATACAAAAATGCTCTATGGATGAATTGTTCATCTTAACATTATCTTTAAAAAAAGTCCGCGAGAGCATATGTCTACCTTTTATAGTTTACCCATAACAATCGTTTAAACGATTAAGTCCCCCCGTGCGAAGCCGGGACGGGCCGCTAGTCGTATAATAATCGTCTTAGTTGATAAAAACTCGTTTTTAACCAAATTCCCTTTTATACATACACACACAAAATAACGCCTTTTTCCCTGAGGGGTAGGCAGAGATCACTTCCAGCGATCCACTTTTCGCCTCTGTGGGAAACGTGACGTGACGGACGGACGGACCATGGCGCCGCTATTCTGCCTTGTGCATTGTTTTAACAAGGTCATTGCGTTCCCACGAGTAGCAAGGATATATGACGGGGGAAGGAAAAGGAGAGGAAGGATACTATCGCCTCGGATGATTTGGACTGAGTCGATAGTTGCCCGAGCAGCCGGGGTCGCTTACCCGCATACCGTTCACCAACCACCGGACAGATTGACTATTTTTATATTTAAAAAAAAGTGTTTTTGTTAATATTTGAATCTAGTACATACTAGTATTTACATTAAGAGTTACATTTAGACTATATGTTATTGTTAACACTATAATCGCACTATTTCGATCGGGTTGTATAAATTATTACATTATAAGTTACATGAACGAAGCCGTTATTAATTTCATCGTATAATAATCGTCTTAGTTGATAAAAACTCGTTCCTAACCAAATTGCCTTTTGTACAAGTAAAATATAATAAGAACTTTATAGTATTTTAAATATACACCTCATCTAAGGTACTTGTTCTACCCAAATGTGTTTGGCTTGCGAACAATTTAAATAGTTGAAAAATGTGTTGTTACCGTGCCAATAGTTGTTAAGTAGACCGCTAACCTAATTCAAAAATAGAGGTATATTTTACCAAGAATTAACAGCAAAAGGGGCAAATATTACGCTACGATATCATTATACGTTTAAACTTAGATATAAATGAAATTACACCATAATCTGAAAGTATATTTTGTCACGCGATTAGGTTTTATATGTATTATTTCATAGTGCCATGACGTAATGGCGGTTTTATTATTATTGACATTTAGCTTACCTGTGGGTAGGGGTGTGTTATCTAATCAATATTCTTCGTTTATATAAGCTTTGTAGTGTGCTTAGTGCATGCACATACCTACTAACTACTAAGTTTATCGATCAATAAAAATATCATAGTATTGTCTATTAGTTTCGCGAACATTATACTGTCATCTTTAGTTTTGCCCGTGACCACGAGGGCATAAAGGGCCGAAACGTGGGGTTTCTAAATAATATGTTTGGAATAGCAATACACGTGAGTTTAATCCGACAACTTAGTTTTGTTTCGTCACCGGACAGCTCTAACCTCTAAGTTTAATTAAGTAAAATTTTTCGTAATAAAGGTAAAAATATAAAATAAAACAAACCTAAAAAAATAAAAACCTACCTATAAATGAAAAAAATAATAATGAAGAAATGCACGAATTCGTTTCAACTTCATTATTAGTAAACTAGTTCATCTGTGAGTGGATCCGAAGGCGTGTTAGTTACTCAGAGCACCGGTAAGGTACGACATTCGATTACAAATCACGTTACACAACTTATCCTGGCATTTGCTTGCGCAACGCCGCTTGCTAGCGAATCGGTTTGCACGTTTACTTCTAGTCACTTACTTACTTAACTTACTTAAGGACATCTAGTAACTGTTTAAGAATACAACTGGGTGTTAACGCGATAACTTAAAAGCGGTAGCAAATACATGGACCTATAGTATTGCGTATTATTTGCGCGAACACTACAGATTTGAAATAAAACTAATTTTTAGGGTTAAAATCGCGTGTACTGTTTGACGGCCAATACTGACCCGTGTCTTGCCCGTGACCACGAAAGCTATAAAGTGATCGAAACGTCGGATCTCTAAATAACATGTTTAGAATAACAATACTTACACACGATTTCATTCCGTAAAATTAGTTTTATTTCAAATATATAGAGCTACTTCCTGGGACGCGTAAATCATAAACTCAATCTAGTACCGAACCTTCCATAAAAAAGATTAATTACACTACTTTAGTTCTTCGTGTAATAATTATGCTATTTGAAACGAAATCTGATTAACGATGGAGGTTTCGAATCAACAGGTTATTTGATAACAGTGTGTTGATAAATAAATATCCGTAATAATGAAGATGAAATGATCTACTGTCTGTCTGCTGCGCCTTTACACCATTTTTTTCCTCACTGTCTACGATGATGCTTGACCTTGTCATCATCACCGAACTTGCAGAAGAGCGGATGACACCAAAACTTTCCGAATCGATTTAAATGAATTTTGGTACACAGTAATTCTAGTCGTAGGCTACTAACAACCGACTGTACTAAAAGCGAGTAATGTTTCACAAAACAAACGACTCTACACGGACGGAGTCGCAGACGATAAGCTAGTTTCCCAATAAACGCCCACAAAACGAATCAAATCGCAGCCAATCCAAAATACACATTATCACACTCCACGTGCACTCTTGTGCAACACAACCGTAACGGTTATGCAACGAAGAAAATAGCTAACTGACATTGGCATTACTTTAGTGAAAGTATAGCCTACATACAACGCCACTCGATAGTAGACTCTCTTCTTTAGCAGTGAGAGTACTTTTTCGCTCGCGTTGTGTGCATCTGATTTTTTCATACACTTTATCGTTTGTATTGATGTCATGTTTGTTATGTCACTCAAGACCGCTTCGTTTTTGCAGTTCTACGTATGGATATTGCGTTGGCCCCGATTGCATTTTGACAAGTATGAAATTTAAAATCGCTACAGTAGTATAAAACAAAGTTGATTTTTGTCTGTCTGTACCTATTTATGCTTATCTTTAAAACTATGCAACGGATTTTGATGCGTTTTTTTAAATAAATAGAGTGATTAAAGAGTAAGGTTCACTTAAATAGTACATGTATAATATACCTACTGGTCATCTAACTTGCACTTGGCCAGCGTGGTTGACTATGGCCTTACCGCCCTAGTTTAGGGTAGTATAAAAGTAAATGAGGACGTAAATGGACTGAAGATGATGATGATACCTACTAGATAAACAATTTTGTGGCTATAGCTTTAAAAAGGCAGCAACGTAAACTTGTGTGTAAACATAAGCCTAGACCAAATCATCATCAATATCTTATTATATGTGGGCCTGGTTGCGTATTTTAGATGCACTTGCTAAACTCATGATTAACGATGTAGCAAATATAGTACTTAACTACCTATTACTAACGATTGCCATATGACCTCTGCAATCATCATGCAAGCGTGTAAGCGATATCGATTTGTTAAAAAAATAATTAACTGTGTAGAAATCTAGGCGACTTTTTACTACCTGGATGTAGACTTGACGAACTGTTAACAGTACTTTTTTGATTCATAATAGTTTTGGTTATTTTTAATTTGTACAGTTTAAGAACTCATCAAAATATGCGTACGTATTTCCAATTTAATGCAGGTACAAAGTACTAAGTACCGAATCATGTAAATAAATAAATATTTCACAACATCACATACATTGATCTGATCTTGTGGTAAGTAGCTTAAGCACTTGTGTTACAGGTATCAGAATCAACAGTGGACACAAATATACTTAAATATATTTAATAATACACCCAGACACGGAACAAACACCGATGTTCGTCACTCAAATATTTGTCCCGAGTGGGAATCGAACCCACGACTCTTTGAACCGTAGGTAGTAAACCTGGGTCACTAACCACTGTTTCACCGAGCCAGTCAAATGTTGCTGTTTCAACCCACTGCTGGGCCACCATCTCCTCCAAACCAGTCCACTGCTATCTGCCCGAGAATTATCTAATTAAAATATTAATCCCAAATTAAATAATAAAGTAATATGCAAGCTGTTTTTAACCTGTTTCATCCCACTGCTGGGCCACCATCTCCTCCAAACCAGTCCACTGCTATCTGCCCGATAATTATCTAATTAAAATATTAATCCCAAATTAAATTATAAAGAAATATGCAAAGATCGAATTCTCATAATTAAACTTACTTAAGCCGGAGATTGCTTCATGGAAATTTACTCTACACGTGCTAAGTTCAAAATACTTTGAAGTTTTTATTCAAATTATAAAGGAGAGACAGGTTATTACACTCGTAATGTTTTCAGCCTCAACTTAGATCTAAATGACGCGATGTTTTGTGTAACTCATTTGTTATTAACATATTCATAAATTTGTTTTGAGTTTTTTTGTTTGGAAGCCGGCAATGATCTGAGTCAGGAAGGAGACGTTTCACCTTTTGGCCTTGTAAAATATTTTAGGGCTTAAAAATTTTCGTTGCTTTTGGACCGTATTTTTAGGGAATAAGGATTTAATTATGGTGGCAACATAGTTGACATTACCAGTTAAAGGGTTACGTTAGTAGATAGATATAAAAGTAGAAACCGACTTACGACTTATACGGACAGTTGAATTATTGCAGGTTGACACCTTTACTGGGATGGGTCCCATATTCATAGGTAATCAACCTTCCTCCCGGAAGTAAATCTTTTAGACGTTACATATTTTTATAAAGAAGTCGTTTACTCTTCCTTTACTCTACATTTTTTTATAATTGACGTTTAGGATGACCTCACTCTACCTTAAACTAAATATTAGTCTTTATGGGTCTACACGCGTTATTAGGAGTAGCAAATTACATAGCTACTTACTGCCCGACGTTTCGACTGGGTTGCACCAATCATGGTCTACATATTATTATGTGGTCGACAGGCACAATATACCCTATTGAGCCTGTAGCCTTACCCTTAAGGGCTGCATGAAGCCGTTACACTCCCCGCATGTAGAGCCCAAAAAAGTTGTAGTAAAGTATGACGTAAATTCTCATTAATGCAATCCTATTATACTCTTAAAATTTTATAAGGAGCACTTTAACCGTGAAAATTTAATAGACTCAATCGCATTAATATAAATATGATTGAGCTTACCAAAATTAGAAGGGGAACTTAACATACTGAATTCCTTATCCGATGGTTATCGTAACTGAATCCGAATTTCAATTACATTAGGAATTCGTATCAAGTTAGACTCACTCAATCGCCAATCAACAGTTCAGCACAATCACTTGGAAACAACCTGCTAGAAGGTATAGGTTATTGTAAAAGCAATAAGCGGATATGTAAGATATTCTATGGACTTGAATGACTCGCTGGAACAGTGGTTAGTGATCCTGGCTACGATTTCAAGGGTTCGATCCCCAGCTGGTGCAAACACTCATGTGATGTATTTATAAATATATGCATATCAGACTCTTACGCACGTAGTGATGGCTGAAATATTTATTTATACTATCTTGATTTTTTCGAAAAAAAAATTTCACGTCATCAGCCCATATACGTTTCCATTGTCTGGGGCACGGGCCTGTCCTAAACTAGGGTGATTAAGCCTAAGTCAACCACGCTGGGGTATAACCAAGTGCGGGTTGGTTGACTACAACCTTAGAGTTTCTTCGTAGGTGTGCAGGTTTCGTCACGATGTTTTCCTTCACCGTTAACGCGTTGAATAGTCGTACATATGAATTTCAAATTTCAAAAACACAGTGGTACGTGACGGGGTTTGAACTAGCGACTCCCGCATGGCAAGCAACGACTTTAACCACTCGGCCTTCGACACTTTTTTTAATCTTAAAAAATCTAAACTGTGTTATAGTTTTGACTGGCTCGGCGGAACAGTGGTTAGTGACCCAGGTTCATTATCTACAGTTCCAAGAGTCGTGGGTTCGATTCCCACTCGGGACAAATATTTGTGTGACGAACATCGGTATTTGTTCCCTGTCTGGGTGTGTATTAAGAATATTTAAGTATATTTGTGTATCCACTGTTGATTCTGATACATGTAATACAAGTGCTAAAGCTTCTGGACACAGAATCAGATCAATGTATGTGATGTTGTATAATATTTATTTTTATTTGTTTATTTATTTGTAACCAGTTTTTTGTTACTAAAATAAACACACAATATGAACTCGCTGTTCCAAATCCACTGTATCCACTATCTAGATTAAAAATTCATATTCCATAATGCTCAAGAACAATGCTAGACGGAACTTAAGAAAAAACAGGTCAAGTGTGATTCCGATACTGGTGCTAGGGTTCCGTGGGGCAATGTTTTCTATCGTTTTTGAAATCCTTGACCACATTTTGCCTAAAGCAAGCAACCATTTTTATTGAGATGGCAGAGAAAGAAACATGTTGTTTTGTTTTAATGAGCCTCCGATATTTCGGCACTGTTGCAAGCGCCATGATCACCGGTGAACTGTAGGACGGAAATATCGGGAACTCATTAAAACAAAACAACATGGTAAATATCCCGGACAATTTCAGTTTTCTAGAGAAAGATACACTCATATAAAACTCATATATAACTGCAATTGGCTTATATGTATTAGGCATGTTAATTTAATATTTCACGAGCTAAAGCTTTCACTTACTGTAATGTTTTGGGCCGTGTTTTAGAGAAACAATTGAATAGGTCAAAATAAAATTAACATTGTATAATCCATGTGCTGGATTATACAAGATTGAAAAATATTTATAAGGTTGTGTTTTTCTATTTACTACTCTACCGATCCCTAAAATCTATATAAAAACAGCTAAATGTTATTGACTCGCCTTTTTTGTCCTCTAATGGAGTTCCATTCGTACATTGTATTGTTTTTATTATTTTTTCACGTCGGAATCACTACGGATAAAAATAAATAGAATAAATTGATTTTGACGGGTGATAATTTGTTTTTTATTTTGATTGACAACCTAATACCGGATCACTTTAATTTCGATATGCATTAATATCGATGGTTTTTTTATATTGTGTATTATTTTTTGTTGATTATAAGTCAATCGTTTATGATAACATAATAATATTATACTATATACAAAGGGGCCTCATAGTATGAGGTCGACAGGAAAAAATACCCTATAGAGCCTGTCGCCGTCACCCGGAAGGCCTGCTTCGATTTCACGCCTCGCCTGAAAAACCCAGGATAATAGAATCTCTCCTGACACGTGAGTGGAAGGTAGTTTCATGACTTAATGGTACGAATTAGGAATTTAGCTTTAAACCTGTATATACATACATACATAATATATAGAATCACGCCTTTTCCCCAGAGTAGGCAGAGATCACAACAAAAGTACCCGAAATCGACGAGCATGCATGAAGAGGTTGATGGATGTGAAAGAAGAGAAAGTGGTACATAGTACCTAATTCCTCATACTTTACATAGTATAAAGCAAAATCGCTTCCCGCGTCGTTGTCCTTATGTATGCTTAAACCTTTAAAACCACACAACAGATTTTGATGCGGTTTTTAAAACAGATTGAGGGATTTAAGAGAAAGGTTTTTATGTACAATATACCCAACGCGAAGCTATTGGGTCACTGGTTATAAATAAAAAGTTCTTTTGAACCACAGTAACTAACCATCAATTTCCACCCCAGTTGTTTCTAAGAACTTTTGCAAATTGCAAAGAACCTTATAAAATATATTTACATCACAGCAAAGGCTTTCAACTTGAACGTTCAAAGGCATGCTGAAAGATTTACAGTTTAGTGTAAAAAGATAAGCCTAACCTAGGCTAAGTTAGCCGGGGTAAGTCGGGCGTGAGTGTAAACTTAAACTTACCAGCGTACAACCTCTTAGAGGCAAGTATCCAACACAGTTCACTAAGTGGAGTTAAGTTTGGTATCTTAGGAACGGTTTTAATCTTAGTTTTTCGTTGGAGCACTTTTACTCATATATTATAAGTGTTTTTTATGTTAGCGAATTCAAGAAAATAAAATTATAATTTTAAACTGTCATGGTTACACACATTAGAAAACTGAAAATGTCCGGGATATTTAGCATGTATCGGGAGCTCATTAAAACAAAACAACATGGTAAATATTCCGGACATTTTCAGTTTTCTGACTGAACTTTTAATTGCTGTAAGAATTTATTATTTATTTTTGAGCAATAAAAACCCTAATACAGGGTGTCCCAAAAAGTAGTGTCAAGCGGAAGTCCTGAGATAGAACACCTCGTGGGGCATCCGAAACACCCCCAAATATGTTCCGCGATTTTTTATAGTTTTCGAGTTATGATTATTTTTCTAAAATTTTGAGAACAACCGACCTAACCGACTAAAAATATTGTAGAGAAAAAAGTATTTGACTTTTTTGAAAAATTCTTTTTGCAAATCAATTTTCATGAGTTTTTCTTTAATGCCTAAAATATTTGTCTCCATAACTTATATGGAAATTATCAAAATTATGGTACAAACTGAAAAGTTACGTTCTGTAAATAATGTCTTACAATTTCAACGTTAAATTTTAAATATTAGGAGGTAGCTGCATGGCTCCTAAGTAACTTTAAAAACTGCGATAGACTCTCAGCTTTCATAATCATTAATAAAAACTGGTACTTAATGGGCTACTTTTGCTGAAATCGGACTTCAGAGACAGAGAGGTGGAAAAATCATAAAATTTTCCATTTGAATACGAAGTATTATTTGGACATTTTATTATTTCTAAAGTTAATAAGATTGTTAACAATCAACATTATACCAGAAACGCTGAGAAATAACCACTTGAAAGTTCAATTTGTGATACTTAAACGATTTATTAAGTTTAAAAATGGGAACTTTATTAAAAAAAAAGTTATCGTTTTTGATTATTTATTGTAAAAAGTTTATAAGTAAAAGTTTATTAAAGTCCGTAAAGAAAGCAAAGTTCGTCAAGTTCGTCGTAACAAAGGTATTGCATGTGAAAACAGTGTTAGCGCAATGAAACTTAAATTAAACAAAAAATAATCATCCAAATGTTCGCATCTGAGTGCTCCTGTATTAAATTTAGGTTTGTTAACAAACTGACTAACTATCGGAATAATAAAATTTCCAAATAATACTTCGTATTCAAATGGCTAATTTTATGATTTTTCCAACTCTCTGTCTTTGTAGTCCGATTTCAGCAAAAGTAGCCCATTGGGTACCAGTTTTTATTAATGATTATGAAAGCTGAGAGTCTAGCGCAGTTTTTAAAGTTATTTAGGAGCCATGCAACTACCTCCTAATATTTTAAATTTAACGTTGAAATTGTAAGACATTATTTACAGAACGTAACTTTTCAGTTTGTACCATAATTTTGATATTTTCCATCTAAGTTATGGAGACAAATATTTTATGCATTAAAGAAAAACTCATGAAAATTGATTTGCAAAAAGAATTACTCAAAAAAGTCATATACTTTTTTCTCTACAATATTTTTAGTCGGTTAGGTCAGTTGTTCTCAAAATTTTAGAAAAATAATCATAACTCGAAAACTATAAAAAATCGCGGAACATACATGGGGGTGTTTCGGATGCCTCACGGAGTGTTCTATCTCAGGACTTCCGCTTGACACTACTTTTTGGGACACCCTATAATCCTTACGTATTTTAGAATTACGGTTACAAACATACTTGTTATTTATTTATATGTATAATATATAACTTGTCTCAAAATCCGTGTAGGTACTATTCACATAATAACATCATAATATATAACATGGTAACTAAACGCTTTGCAACCTTTACAGTAAAAATTAAAGACGATTTATTTAGTTATTTACAGAGAGTTCACAAATCATTAATAAGAAACAATCTAAAAATTGCCCAGTCGTAGTTACATTACGCAAAATGTCATTAGTACAAATTACCATTACAAGTTTATGCCTACACCATCAAATGTAACTTTATTTAGCTTCGGCAGTTACACGTTACCAACAAATATCTAGAGGCAACCAACCCAGTATTTGACCTCCACCACACGTACCAACGGCCGAACGTTGACTTAGCCGAAAATCTTTGATCGTTTGACGGTTCAAGGATCAAGGCAGCTCTCATTTCCTCCACAGACTTATTTTGCATATTCAAAACTAACAGCCAAACCAAAATAACCTCTATACTCCTAAACATAAAACCCAAGGTCAATATATGGACTACGGGCAGGAAGTGCCTCGCAAATTTTCGCGAAGTTCGTTCACCTAGATGGTCGATTTGTGTCTGTTGGTTTTCCGTCGGTATTATTTTTAATCTTTGCCGCGTTCGAGCAATTCCATTTTTAAATGTTTCTTTTTTCTTTGTCAGTTGTTTTGTTTTTTATTGTTCCGGTGCCTAAATTTAGCATACTGTTTCCTTTAAAACCTTTTTTCATGTAAATAAGACCTGTTATTGGGATTTAATAATCTATTTTTTTTATAAAAGAATACTATTAGTACTTGTGGTGTAAGTAAGTACATCTTGTAATAGAATGAAATAAAAAGAAAGAAATGTTTGGAATTAAATTAAACCTAGAATTAACAACTGAGTGAGCTTAAATTAAAACAAAACACTATTTTAAATTATATACCAAAATTATTCATAGAGCGCAATGAAAGAGATTCGAAATATATGGGCGGAAACGTGGCTACTAGTTTTTGAAGCGATTGAATCCTTATTCTTATTATTAAAATGTTTTTTTTCGTTACTAATTTTATAACTTACTGAAGCAATAAATCTATTCTCGACTATTCTCCTTGATCTCGACATAAATGGTAACCCTAAAACGTTTCATATAATATATTTTTGTACAAATAAATTGGACGACTGTATCCGACACCTGATTGGTTGATTGATAGACAGTAATCCATGAATATTTCATTCACGTACGGTACGCGTGTTCTAAAATCAAACTTGTACACAAAAATGATGGCCGCCAAAATGACGTGTCAATACATATGATTGATAGCGAATTTACAAAATTACTTGTCACGTTTTTAAGTGAGTTTACACACTGGTCATTTCTTTTTTAAAATAAAGGAATAATTTAGATAATTATTAACTTTGACATTACATAACGTAATAAATCAATCATGAGTTTTATGTACACTCGTATCTACTTAAGCATTCATTTTTGATGATTTACAAATTAGGTAATTGCTTTTTTGTTTTTTTTATTGTAAAATCCCTTGAAGGTGCATAATATGCAGAAAAATAAATTGACAGTATTTCATTAAATCCTTGTACTTTAATGGACACGATGATTAGCTAGATGCAACCCACTGATTATAGATACGTACGAATGAATCTATATTTCGTCACAGATCTTTGCGATCATTATAACACTGTTACCTCTGATTATGATAAATAATTATGTAACTAAGTTTCCAACTAAGATTAACTTTTGATTTTTTTTTAATTAGTAGTCGTCAGATATGGTATAAAATTTGCGCCATCATCATAATGACACATTTCTATTTGCAGAGAGTAATGTTGGCGAAGTAAAGGGCAGAAGCCTAATCGTGTAAGTCGTTAAAGACTTCCAAGGTCAACCGCCAAGGCCTCAGTTCGTTCATTAAATTAAAACAGTTTTATAACGACACCCTCCAACTACTATTCCCTATTCCCATCAGTGGCTGGGCACTCCTAAAACTGATTAAAATATTAATAAAGCCGGCCGCATGCTCCCCTAAGAGACGGCCTTGACCGCTGTAGGGCTGCGTTTATCGTCGAAAACTAACTAGTGTCAGCTTTTTTTTTTTTTCTAACTGACTAACGATGATGGCTTGGAGGAGCCTTGTCATCATCACCGGGCTTGCGGGGAGGGGATGGCTCTCACCCCTAAATAAATTTAAACGACGTTTGCCTGAGGGTGCCCCTAACGGGGCTCGACCTCGGCTCAGGGCGTCGTTGGGCGGTCCCTAATGCGGACGTAGGTTTGGGGAGAGAAACGACCCGGCACGTGCCGGTATCGAGTAGTAAGAGTCGCGGAAGCTAAGGGGCGGGTTCGCGGCGTTCTAGGACCCCGCCGGCGGGGTCGGAATAATGGACGGTTTGATGTGTTACTCTGTGTCGCGAGTAGTTGGGCGAGCGTGACGGGATCGTCGGGATCCAGAAGCACGTTTCTGGGCCTGCGTTTCGACTGACGAACGACGGAAGGGACATAGTCAGCGGCATGTACCGCGAGAACGTTGGGGTGGTGAGGAGCAGAATCGAAAAACCGTGTGGATTGGATTGCTTAAAGTACTGCGCGATGGTAGGCAGTTTCAAGTCAACGTGAAGCTGTTCGTTGCGTAGGAACCAAGGAGCACCCGTTGCCATCCGCATGAAGCGGTTCTGGATCACCTGTAATCGATAGATATGACTTTTGCTAGCGTGCGCGAAAACCACGCTAGCGTACGACATGATGGGCCTGATACAAGTCGTGTAAATGCGCACCTTGCTAGCAAGGGTTAGTTTACTACGCTTGTTCAGGAGATAATGAAGCCTGCCTAGAGCGAAATAGGCGCGATCGCGCACCATTTTCGTATGTTTGCCGAAGGTCAGTCCGGCGTCTAACTGAACACCTAAGTAACGGACATCGCGCTCCCAAGGGATCGCTTTGCCGTACATTGTAATAGGAGACACCTGATCGAAACGCGAGCGCGCACCGCGACTGAAAAGCAGGGCCGCACTCTTATCCGGGTTTACCTCGATTCGCCACCTGTGGAACCACTCGCCGAGCGAGTCGACGGAGCGCTGGAGGGAGCGCAAGATCGGGCCGATCGTGCGGGACGTGCTATACAGAGCGGTGTCGTCAGCGAACAGTGCGACATGTACTTGAGCCGGCGAAGGTGGAAAAGCCGGCATGTCACTTGTGAAAAGCGTGAACAAGATGGGAGACAGAACGGAGCCTTGAGGCACCCCTGCTCTTATGGCGTGCGGGGCGGAAAGCGCCCCATCGATACGATAGCGGAAAGTACGATTTAACAAAAAGTCCCGTATGATGAGCACGAGACGGTCAGGCACATTGAGTTGATATAGCTTAAAGATTAAGCCCTCGTGCCAGACCTTGTCAAAAGCTTTCGCGACGTCGAGGAAGATCGCGCCGGTCTTGCGGGGCCGGGGGCGATGGAAGGACTCGATGACGTGCTCAACAATGCGATGCACTTGTTGTACGCACGAGTGTCTAGCACGAAAACCAAATTGATAGTCTGGGATAAGCTGATTTGCGTTAGCGAAATTTCTGAGACGCGTATAAATGATGCGTTCGTATATTTTACCTAAAGTGCATAGGAGACTAATAGGACGATAGCTCGAGGGCTCGGTCTTCGGCTTTCCGGGTTTCGGTATACCTATAACTATAGCCTCTTTCCACACCTGAGGGAAGTAATTGTTGTTCAAAGCCGCGTTAAAAATAGCGGTGAGCAACATGATGAGATGAAGGGGAAAGCGCTTAAGCACTTTATTCGTGATCCCGTCGCGGCCGGGGGCTTTGCGCGGGTTAAGACGTTTGACGATGGACTGAACCTCGTCGATCGTGACTGGGTCTAGGGCAGGAGATGCGATCGGAAGGGCGACTCTGCGTACGACTTCCCGCCTCGACATTTGTGAGGTGGTCTGGGTCGACCGGCTGAGTGCTGGGAGTGCATTGCGATTCTAAGCTGTCGGCGAGACATTCCGACTTTTCCTCGTCGTCGAACGCGGGCGGACCGCCGGGACGATTGAGGGGAGGCGTCGAAGCGCAGCGATCGGATTTGAGGCCGCGAACCAGTTTCCAAAACGCAAACTGATCCGGGTGGAGTTCGCCTAGAAACTTATCCCACCGACTCTCCCGAAGTTTCTTTATGCGGTGTTTGACAGCGCGCTGCAAACGCCGCATGCGAACCCGGTTTGCTTCGGTGGGGTAGGCATCGTAGGCCCTAATGGCCGCGTTCTTCTCCGTTAACAAGGCACGCACGTCCCGCGGCAAGTTCCATCGACGATGGAGCGTCGATGGGACCTGTCGCGAGCAGTCTGAGACGACTTGTTGCACGTGACCGGTTAGGGAGTCGATAGCGGTAATGGTGTCGGAAACAGAAACTATGTCGGATGGAATTCGGTCTAGAAGCGGGAGGTGGTAGATTTGAGCTTATCGCTCATTTTTACCCAGTCCATTTTGAGGATGGACGGAGCTGATGGTGGGCTCTCCCCGGGGACCTACTCTGGGGGTCAGTTCGATAATGACTGGTCTATGGTCTGACTCTAGTTCGTGGAGCACTTCTATAGAGTGCAAACGGAGGTTAACATTTTTCATAAGTACTATATCTAATACGTCCGGTCTATGATCCACCAAGTTGGGAAAATGCGTGGGAGACATGGGCGCAACGACGTCGAAATTTAGACGAATAGAGAGATCGAGAAGCTGCTTACCACGAGGGTTAGCTTTGTGACTACACCAGCTGGGATGCTTAGCGTTCAGGTCCCCCGCCACTAGGACGGAGTCGCCTAGGCTAAGTAGAGCCGAGATGTCATGTGCGGTGAGCGACCTCGCTTTAGGGCCGGAACAAACGGGTGAAAGATACGCCGAGACTAGTGTGATAGGCAGGTGGCCGGACATGCCGACCCGACACACTGAAACCTCCATATGATCGAGTTCTGGAGGGTCCATAGGCATACAATACAAAGACGATTTATAATATATAACAGTGCCGCCTTTGGCAGACGAGGTCCTATCGTTCCTAACAAGCTTATAATTAGCGATCCTAGGGTCCCTCATACTGGGCTTAAGAAAGGACTCCTGTACGAGAAGAACGTCTAATTGATGATCTGTAAGAAAAGTGGCTACTTCTTGCCGCTGGGCCTTAAGCGCGTTGGCGTTAAAACAACCTACTTTCAACGACGTCGGTTTGACTCTGCTCCTGTTTGGGTTTAAATCCATTATTTTACGCGGAAGTTTTTAAGGGTGGAGCTAAGCTCCCGATATTGCACGGCAACGCCCATCATAGCGACGGGGTTGCCTTCTGCGGCCCGGATGTCGGCCGCCATACGGCAGACCTCGTCCAGGTCGATCTCTAAAAAGAAGCGCGAGACGAGCGCTACGTCGTCTGAGAGCCCGTTGCTTTGCGCGGCGGTCGGCGGCGCGCGCGGCTTCGCGACCGGCGCAGGCTTGGGGGTCACAGGCGGCGAGGGGCGCGGGGGGTTGGCCACAGGGGCGGGCTTAGCCGCCCACGGGGCCGGTTTCGCCTGCGAAGGGGCCTTCGGAGGTAGGGACGGGAAATCCTGAGACGTCTTGCGGGGGGCGCGAGGGGCATTCGCCGGCGGGGCGCCATTGGCAGCCGCCGCCCGCCTAACCGCAGTCTTTTTGCCCTTGGGGGCCTTGGGGCACCCGCGGTAGTTGGCGGGGTGACCGGACTCTCCGCACAGAACACAGCTCGGCGGCTCTGTGCAGAGCGTCCTGTCCTTGGGACGCGGACAGTCAGAGGTGCCGTGGTCACCCAGGCACTTGACGCAACGGGGGGTTGAAAAGCAGCACAGAGCTGCATGGCCATAAGTTTGGCAGCGATGACACTGCCCGGGGGGGCCTCCTTTACGAGGGGTCTCAACGGTTATGCCCGACAGGGAGCACACCGTCTTTAGGTTATTAAAAATGGCCTTGCCGGCGTCGGTGCGTTCGAGCACGACAAGGACCATGTCGAATGGTTTGGAGCCGCGGCCGCGGTGCATCCTATGCACCTCTTTGGCCGGGAACGACTGGGCCTGGAGGTCGGCCAGGACATCGGAGCACGAAAACTCCTTAGGGACACCGCGCACTACGGCACGGAGGAGGCGCTCCTCTGGGAGAGCGTACGTGAAGAAGGGGATTTGCATCCCCTTAAGTAGAGTGGTTAATTGCCTATGGTCACTCGAGGTAGGCACCTGGACACGGATACCCACCTGAGTAGTCCGAGCGGACGTGTAATTGACGCGCTGAACTGCGCAGCGCTTGGACACGTCGGTCCATTTCCCCTTATCCTGGATGTACAGGGGAGGCGGGGTCGGTCCCTTGGCCGGTTGAGAGGCCGGGGGTGAGGGGGGGTCGTTGGAGACCCGGTGGGCAGGCCTTTTAGGCCTGGGCGAACTCACCTTCTTGACGTCGGCGGCAACGGTGGACGGCGCTGAGACCGTCTTGGTGGCACGGCGCTTCCGCTTCTTACCTACAACCTGAAAACCTTCGTTGGAGTCTGACTCGGACTCGTCGGCTGAGGCCGACGTGGACGACGACGAAGTTGACGACGAAGATCCTGATTCCGCATCGGACGGACAGACGTCCATCGTGTCTTCTTCTTCCTGCGAGGGCTGCGCGGGGGACTCGGGCGAGTCCGCGAGAAACGAAACGACGGGGGCGGGGGGCGGGGCCACGGACGGAGCCGCGGGAGAGAGAGGCGAGATATCGCCATCTCTTTTCGGACGTACTAGTGTCAGATAGTATGCTCCCAACATTAGTACTACACTGAGGCGTCTGAACGGTTTAGCCATGGCGGCCGATCTCAGTTGAGAACTGCCAAGTGCGCAGGACATGTCATAGTGCACAAGTATGCGCGCGAACACAAGTGCACTCTCTGTTCTCTTACTCTCATAGTTTGGTAAGACGGCAATCCCACAACGACCGATGAGAGATAGGGTGCAGGACGACCGGCTTAACGTGCTTTTCGAGGGACGGGCGTGCAACCGTCAAATTCTTAACTACGGGCTGAGTAATTTCTTTACAGAAAAACTTTGCCCGACTCCGGACTCGAATCGGGGAACTCTCCTTACGCAGCGCTGGCTACCAATAGACCAACGAGGCAGTCTATACTTTCACTATTGTGAAGCCCCTCTGATTCCTCCTTATGACTGTGAACAACCACAGTTAGCCTTTAAAAAATTTGCAGGACTTGTTTTATGTGCAGTTTGTTTATTGACACGTTAGTGAAATAAATAGACATGTATCGTTATGTCTGACGATGCTAGCCTTCCGTAAATGCATTTTGGAAAAGAACACAGAGGTATACAACTATCTAAATGAAGTCACACAATAGTTATCAATATTTACTCTCGTTTAATAAGCTTAAGCACTTATTTCATAGATTTCGTTAACTATACACCTTAGTGTGGTTTATATTATGTACTTAAATACAATATAAAGAAATAACCCTGGCAAACGATGATATATATTTTTTTTTCGTAAATACTCCACCCACTCCAGCAAATAAGGTTATAAAAATCACAGCGTTTTCTCACTAATTAACCTTTTATGTCTACTTATGTACACCAACCCAATTTAAAATTTCGCCCAAGCGACTACGTTTACTATGCAAGGGTTGTGCCGTCGTTATTACACGCCGGGGCTACCACCTTGTCACAGTAAGCCATCCCTCAATTAACTAGCGACTCTTGGGAAAGTGACCTTCAGTGGGGGTGGAATTATAACGTGGGAAGAGGTAAAAATGTTTTAATTAAAAGTATTCTCCGTGTGTTAAGTTACGTATCAGTCACAGTCTTTGAGCATTTTACATTTAAAAAAAGCTTTTTTAAATGAGATGTATGCTTTTTTTTGTTTTTTTTTCTAATCGTCACTTCACTTAGATGCTCAAAATAGAAAACCATTGTTATTAAACATATTTTTTTGCGATTAAGCCTTCGCGATTCCAAATACAGCTTTTAATTTTAAATACAAAAATTTGCTTTCCGATGAATGAGATAATCTAAATAATATATGTATTAAATCAGACTTATTTTACTTCTGTACAACAAATTAAGCTAAGCAAAATAATATCATAACTAAAAGCGCCTGAATGATAAAATCCATTTCCTTTGTTACTTGAACCACCTGAAATATCCCAGCCCAGCTTAAATATTGATCAACCTTCAAACAGTATTTTTGACTTCCATAAGTCTTTGAAAGAACCTTAGTCACATTGAGAATATTAGTAGTTACATCTATAGACCAAAGTTATTTTAACATTTACTTTCAGAGGAGATACACACAGCAATTTTTGAACATAACCTGATTATGGTATAACTTTTTTGTCTATCTGGAAGATCATTATTGTCCAAGTTAACTGCCTCGTTGGTCTATTGGTCGCAAGGGCTGCGTAAGGATCGATAGGTCCCGGTTCGATTACGAGGTCGGGCGAAATTGGTGTGAGTTTTTCTGTTAAGAAATTACTCAGCCCTGGAGTCAGGAACTTGTTGGTTGCACGCACGTGCCTCAGAAAGCAAGTTAAGCTAGTCCAGGTCCTGCGCCCGATCTCCCATCGGTCATTTAGGATTGACGCCTCACCAAACTATGAGGGTACGGGAGTAGAGAGTGCACTAGTGTTTGCGCGTACACTTGTTCACTATATTCTGGGTAGTTGGCTGATCTCCATTGAGATCGTCCACCATTTCTGAAATCGGTCGGATGCCTTATTATTGTCCAAGTTTAATAAGTTGTCCAAAGTTATGCCACGATATCTTTAGTTAAATCAAAAGAGGACTTATACTTTGCCTCCCTCATGCAAAATAAACCAACATGGTTGCACTCTCAGCAACTTTAACTACTCTGTACATATTCACTTAGTCCCTACAGGCAGAAATGGGTGTTCTGTAAAGTTGTCCAGAACAGGACATGCGGTCATGAGAGCCGTGGCTTGTGAATACTTAAGGCTTATGTCGTGTGGTATCATAGTAGTGTGTAGCCAAATTAGTCTGGATTCTCTTTTGCGTGTAAAAACTTTTTGGATTTACCATGAGATTTTTTTAAGGGATGACAAATATAGTTACTGATAAAAGCTCGAAACGACGGGTTAGTTTAGAATAGCAATATACGCAAGTTTAATACGTAAGCTGTTAAACTGCGTAACGGATTTTGATGTATTAATACATAGAGGTTCTATCACTCTATGGAGGAAGGTTTTTATGTACAATTCATCTGAAGCGAAGCGATGGCGGGTCCAATAAATAATCTATATTATAAAAAATTAAACCCGTTTTCCGTTGTCACGATATCACGCGTGAACGGGCTGGACCGATTTCACTGATTCTTTTTTTGTTGTCTTTTTTAATGACAGGAGAAGGTTGTTATGAAAGAAAAAAAATCAAAAATGCTCGGAGAGTATAAAAAAATAAAAAATACCAACATATTACTGGCCATATGAAAAGTGCTACAATGCGCTAGAACGCTTTTACACAGTCATTTCAGCCAAGACTTTTTATTTGAATGAAAAAAAGAATATTGTATATCAAAATGCATTCGCATAATGAACACACTTTTTTTTTGAAAAAATTATACAAACTTGAATAAATTGTCGTAACTAAGACAGGACAACGTCTGTCGGGTCAGCTAGTATGTTATATAACATAAAATATTGATAATCGTAAGTCCAAAAATATGTCTCATTATAACCAGGTCAATCATAACTTAATAAACAAACCAATAAACATGTTAACTTAAATTAACATAAACATAATTGATTTAAACCGTACCCAATCCGTCCGGGGCATGTACGAAATCCCAATCGGGAATCCGGGCACATTAACGTACCTGAAACGAAACAAGCGGTTTATATTAATTAAATCGCCAAAAAACGGGGACAGAACGGCAATCCGTTATTGTTAAGGCGAATTAGTGGCGAACAGCGTTGTGTTGGGAATCGTCGGAGTGCACAATTTTCCGTTTTATTTTATTGCCAGTACCTACAGTACTTTTTGGTCCTGTATTGGTGTTTCGAGCGAAATGATGAACTAATATTTTTGTGGGATCAACAGCGATGTAGGAGTGTTATTATATTAATAAATAATTAAATACATACTAACGGTCCCGGCAAACCTAATATTAATGTTTTCTTCTATTTATTACATATCTTTAAACTTCATAATACTCCACTCGAGAGCAATGAATCCGGGTGTTTCCTGTGTTCCTAAAAGTGTTCTCTTTCCACATTTGATTTTTTTTATGATATAACTTTATTAAAAAGTTTTAATACCTTCATTTAAGAAGTATTAAATTGTCTATTAAATACAACTAATTGCATTAACCTAGAATTCTTACTTTGCGAGATTTTTTGGATTCTTTAAGTGACCCGGATTCATTGCTCTTAAGTGTAGTTTTAAACATATCCCCCACCATGGAAATAAAAAAAAAATACAATAATAATGGCTAAATTCATTTGTTCTCGAGGTTTGCGCTTAGCAACTCCTTCAGCGATTCATTTTTATTTAAACACAGAACAGAAACAATTTCAAACGTTCCCATACACTAACTTGTCCTCGGAAGTTAGCAATATTCCTCGTTGAATAACTAACTAGTATTACTTACTAAATAAACTTTAGCAATGGCGACACATTACATTTTCTAGCGAATTGCAAATTCAATTACGTTTAACGCAATCAAATACATGCAAACGACCAGCAAATTACTATATGCAATCAACGCCTTAACAAACGACAATTGATGTTCAGATACTTAGCGTCTTGCATATTAATGTGACGTCATAGTACATTGAACCTGCAACAATCTAGACACGCGGTAGCGTGTCAAGCCAAGTTCAAGAAACAGAACTGGCGAGCCGCACCGTGTGTAATATTACACGAACCATTTGGAACCACTTTTGAACCCCTCATAAATCAAAAACTATTTCACATAAACGTATCAAATTTGGCTCATATATTGTGACTTGCAAGATAAATATGTGTTCTAAATTTCATAAGCTTATCTCAAACAGTTATTTAGATATGAATGTTCAAAAATCCTTATTTTTATCATTGACTGACTGACCTATAGATCAAAACTTTAACCCAGTTCCAGATGACCTAAGAGAGTTCTTTAGTATGTAGATAGGTAATTGATGAATACAAAGGAATAAATAAAAAACTGGCAATTTTTTTTATAATGAGCTAACACGATGACCTCACCCCACCTGATGGTAAGCGGTAGTGAAATCCAATTATGAGGTCGACAGGCACAATATACCATATTGAGCCTGTCGCACTCACCCTGAAAGCCGTTTCACCCCTCCCTCCCGGAACATCGATATGAGAGGGCAATGGGGACGTGAAAGAGGAGACCACTGCTGCGGCAACAACGAGACAAGGCGTGGAGTCTCGCATTGGTATTGAGCTGTGCGGGTCGGAGTTGGCCAATCCGCCGAACGGAAGGCACTACCGTTTCTACGGCTCTCCCTGGCGGGCGGGCTGACCCGCTCCGCCCGCACAATACCGCCGCTAAGACTCCACTGGTCCGGCGCTTGCCGCAGCAATGGTCCTCCCTGGCTCCGGTTCGTACAGTGCTGATCCCGGAACGCGACCTGACCGAGATAGGTCAGAGTCACTTGGCGGGTTTTACGCAACTGTATGGTGGTAACAGCAACCGGTCGACTCCGAACCGGATTTTATTTCATTTCATTCACCTAATTAGTGCCTAATCACGCCTATATACCGGGGAAGGCAGAGCACTAAGTATATATTTAGGTATACTTACTTATTTACAATTAAGAGTAGGTACTTATAGTCGGTTTTCATATTTATTACTTAGGGTTATACCCTGTAAACGTAGGGAAATACAGTAACTGATTTAATTGTTTTATATTTATAAAGTCTAGTTTTAGTCCTTTTCAAAGGACCCACGGCGTTACGATGATAAATACTTTTCTACAAAAAGTAATGATATCCAATCAAAAACATAAATGTGAAATGAGAGCCAAGTTCGATATTATGATAATTGCCTTGGTTGTTGACTTCAACGACAAAAGAAGTGAGATCTAAATGGGTGCCAAGTTCAATGGTCAACCCTAAAATTTATTTGTAAGTAACACTATAACATACCTATCATATCTTCTTATAACATAAGATAATGTACGGTGGTAGCCTATGAAGGTCTGTCTTGGCTAGTTTTCATTTTATAATTCCGAAAATTTGGATTGTTGGTAGAAACTGGCGAGCGAACATAATAATACGTTGGTAGGTTTATAGAAACTAGCCAAGACAGACCTTCATAGGCTACCACCATACATTATCTTATGTTATAAGAAGATATGATAGGTATGTTATAGTGTTACTTACAAATAAATTTTAGGGTTGACCATTGAACTTGGCACCCATTTAGATCTCACTTCTTTTGTCGTTGAAGTCAACAACCAAGGCAATTATCATAATATCGAACTTGGCTCTCATTTCACATTTATGTTTTTGATTGGATATGTTAATACCGTAAAACACATGTAAGAGCCATTTTGCATTTTTGTGCGACATCACACGACCGATTTTGTTATGTAAGATGCGGTAAAGCTGAATACATACGTACTGTTTTTGTTGTAATTTATTTTGTCTATTTTTCTGTGTCCAATCAACAATAACCGTAAGTGAGAATAAGCTTTGCTAAATATATGAAAAGTGTCGATGGCCGAGTGGTTGTTGCTTGCCATGCGAGAGCATGCGACATGAGCGAGCAACAACCATTCGCCATTTAAAAACGGAACACTGTGTTTTTTAAAATTGAAATTCATATGCGCGTTTATTCGACCTGTGAAGAAATTCTAAGATTGCGTCCTCGACCAACCCGCACTTGGCCAGCATGGTAGACTAAAGCCTGATCGCCCAATTTTAGGGCAGGGCCGTGCCCAAGCAGTGGGGAAGTATATGGGCTGATGATCATGATGACGATTATACATAGTGTATATGTTTTGGACCATGTCTTAGCGTGTGCATTATATCCACCCGACTCCATCCACGTGAAGTCATTTATCGCATAAAACAGTACTCCCTTATAACGAAGTCAGTTTAAAAGCATATGGAATTTATCTGGCTTTAGACTATCTGTGTACCAAATTTTATTTAAACCAGTTCAGTAGTTTTGGACTGAAATCAGACCAATTTTATAAAAGTATATTTTTACAGAGTTACATTAATAGACACTTATTATCTGTTCATACTTTATATGAATAAATCCTTATTTATTTTCTTATACTATTGTGTACTCACCGCTTAGCGATCCATCCATCCATCGCAACATCCATCGCAAACGGATTATTCCACTCTGTTCACCTGGGTGAATTCACCTAGGTGAACAGAGTGGAATTTTTAGTGTCCAATGATCACCTAGGAATCTATTCACCTAGGTGAATTCACCCAGGTGAACAGAGTGGAATATATTAGTGCCTTTTGCTCATCTTGGAATATAATCACCCAGGTGAACAAAGTCGACTTTTTCAAATTATTATTGTCGACTTTGTTCACCTGCTTACAAAATAAAAAGTAAAGCTAATTTTTAAATTATAGTAAATTGACATTAAGTTAACGAGTAAAGCTGCTTTCCAAAAGTTACTTTCTTTCTTTTTATGTTTAAAATTATGTATAATTCATTAAGAAATACGGGGCAACTGGTATAATGGCATTACTTAGCATTTTTGTTGTGTTGTGTTGTGTTACTGGTGAAATGTGTATGTTTATTTATTATTTACGCTGTTTCTGGTTTCTGAATTAATAAATTAATTTATTTTACCTACTAAAGGTACTCTAATAAACATAGACACTTGAAAATTATTAAAGTCAAGTAACTGTAAATGAAGCCGTTTCATATAAGGACACATGAAATTTTAATGCACACGTAAATAATTTACGGAAGGAACAAAAAGTCAAATATTTTTAAATATAATATATTTAATTAATCAAAGTATGCACTTTTGCCATCTCATAGGAAGATTATTGATCCCGTTACAAAAAAAAACAGTCGGGCGGGAAACAATAAAATCATTGAAAGCGTTTTGCACTGCCCCATCAGACTTGATATTTGGTATGGTATATCCCTGCAAACCTTAAATGTACCATCCCCGAACATATGCAGTACCGTGCCAACACGCTTCTTCGCCTCCATTGAACAAAATAAAATTATTCTAATTTCATTGTAGGTATAGTCCGCGAGTAAAAAATCAGCATACTGTTTCGGTACCTGCACTTCATTAACATTTTTAGTTTGCACCTTCTGTATTCCTAAAAAATTATTTCGTTGTTTATAAAAGCCAGATTTAACTTGTTTGAAGGTAGGTAATTCACAAGTTAAGTCTACACCAGTGTTGGCTAAATCAGCAAGAGCTTCATTGTAAATATTTGGTATTGTTTCACAGTCTAAATTCTTGACTCTTTCTATGCATTGGCTGATTTTTTCTTTGACTAAGTTTCTTGTAAAATTTGGAGTGCAGTCAGTGACATGAGCAACTTCTTTAGTAATATTGTGATCATCCTAAAAACAATAAAATCCTATGTTATGCATATTGATAATGCAATGATGCATTACATAACTATGATTGTATTGTAACTAAAGTTATGAAAAAGGGAAAAAAATCATACTGTTATTTACTGATTGTCGTTATTTAATATTGTTTCCAAAATCCTTCTAAAACATAGTAGATAGTTATCACGTACCTTGATAGTAATTGACCCCTTGCATTTATTTTTTGTATGGTTGCAGCATCTCCACCATATGGCCCCAGATTTATAATTTTTTTTCTTATGATATTCGTAACCTTTATATAGCATTACTTTGCCACGACCCTTATTAATTATTATAAATTCATCCATTTTCAGTCAGTTCAGAGCAGTCGTAGTGAAACAGGCGAATATATTTTAAAGAACATGACACCGTCAATTTACAAATACTAGCATTTTTACAAAGAAGGTTGCATATTGAGACTTGCCATATCTTTAAAAATTTTCAAGTGTCTATGTTTATTAGAGTACCTTTTAGTAGGTAAAATAAATTAATTTATTAATTCAGAAACCAGAAACAGCGTAAATAATAAATAGTAACACAACACAACACAACAAAAATGCTAAGTAATGCCATTATACCAGTTGCCCCGTATTTCTTAATGAATTATACATAATTCATTAAGTATAATTCATTAAGAAATATCATACTTTCTTTCTTTTTATGTTTAAACATAAAAAGAAAGAAAGTAACTTTTGGAAAGCAGCTTTACTCGTTAACTTAATGTCAATTTACTATAATTTAAAAAATTAGCTTTACTTTTTATTTTGTAAGCAGGTGAACAAAGTCCACAATAATAATTTGAAAAAGTCGACTTTGTTCACCTGGGTGATTATTATCCAAGATGAGCAAAAGACACTAATATATTCCACTCTGTTCACCTGGGTGAATTCACCTAGGTGAATAGATTCCTAGGTGATCATTGGACACTAAAAATTCCACTCTGTTCACCTAGGTGAATTCACCCAGGTGAACAGAGTGGAATAATCCATCTGTATGTATTCAAACAAAATTAGTCATGTTTGTTTGTTCGTTTGCGCCAACAAATGAAATGCTTGTGTAAACTTGTTTTACCAAATGATAATTTGTATGTATTATGTAGATTATCATTTATTTGTTATGTTCGTTAAATAAACAATTAAGCGTTCTGTAAATAAATATTTCTACTGTAACACATTTCAACACTATCCTTAGCCCACATTTATCGAGTGACATTTTTTTATCTTAGATTATTACAACTGAAAACTGGATGGGTGAAGAACCTAAGACTCCTGGGACAACAGACAGGGACAGTACCCATTGCGCCAGTCAGCCAGTAACATGGCACCTCTACTAAGAGGTATTGGATTACAAAACCCCTTTGGATCAACGTGATCCGATCATACGATCCACAATAAGAGAGATAGCAGGATGCGGGTTGTCTTAAGCGGCTGTCCCATTTATTGTCCCGTGTAGGTCAAGAATCTGTTTCCTCAGTGGACTCTCAAAGAACATGTGTACTAGGAGCTGATTAAACCTCTATGATGATCGACTAAGGCATTATCGAACTAGTTTAGGGTAGATCCGTGCCCTAGCAGTGGGGACGTATATGGGCTGATGATGTATGATGTACGCCTTTATGTGCGATGTTATGTGGAAGAGTTAAAAGCGGCCAAGTGCAAGTCGGATTCGCGCACGAAAGGTTCCGTACCAATTATGTAAAAAAAAAAACACGTTTATTGTATGGGGACTCCCCTTAATATTTTATCATTTCAATTTTAATCTAGGAAATACATCATTATTGAAAATTTCAGCTTACTAGCTATCACGGTTTATGAGATAGAGCTTGGAGACAGACAGACGGACGGCGGAGGTTTATTAACAGGGTCCTGTTTTTACCTTTTAGGTACGGAGCCCATAAAAAGGACATGGTTATTAAAAACGTTTTGAAAGCCTAGCCTCCTTATTATTCAAACGTTATAATACGTTCAAAAAATTGACGTTAAATTTGTAACATATAATTTAAAACTTTCACGTTTTCGCGTACATAATCGCAAAAGGTTCTTCACGCGATAAAAATAGTAGTAAATACTGCTCGATGTTTTGACTTAGTTACACCATCAGATACAAACTACCGTCTGGCGTCTACCGTCAGTTGGACAGCTCTATTTGCAACTGTTCTCATGGTATTAAGGTCTTAATATTTTGTACCAGTTATGTAGGTGTTAAATTGACGTACAGAGCCATAGGCTTAAACCTGTCATGTCTGATGAGGGAGGGATTGCCTTCTGACCCCATTTATTAGTGATTGCCGTATGACCTTTCTACTCAATTTGGAACATTTATTGAATAATATTTACACGACCAAATAATTGTTACAAATTTCTTTATAAATTATAAAATTCATTTTGTACTGTAGAGCAAGAAAACCTATAATAATTATGGGCCAACCTACATGTTTTATTATGATCCTTGGGAAAAAATTATATGGGATTTAGCTCATCAGCAGATAGAGCAGAAAAAAAATTGCGTGTTCTTAAATGCTATCCGTTTTTGAGGTTAGACTACTATATTTTATTTTTATATAGGTAGCTTACACTAAATATTAGTCTTTATGGGTCTACACGCGATATTAGGAGTAGCAAATACATAGCTACTTACTGCCCGAGGTTTCGACTGGGTTACATTAATCATGGTCGCTCATATTTAGTGTAATACAACGCAAAAGTCTAAAATCCTTTTATGTAGTTTATTCATGAAAATGCTTACTGTGTTTGCTTAACTCAACATTCACTGCAAACTTATTGCAACCGTGACAGTAATTTTATCACCTAGACGTTCCTTAGTGTTCTTCCCTTTTCTTCCTCGCATTCCGTGTCATTTTGCACCTGTTGTAAAATTTCTCAGCAAAACAAATTAGTCGGTAGCATGTGTGTAGAGTCGGTATGATTAACGAGAGTTCCCAACTCTGTGTACAAAGTGTAGTTACTGTGCTCTGGCGTATAACTCATGTGTTGGCCTAAACGATTCTTTGAGCGAGTAGCTCTCTCTGATAATGTAGTGGTTCGCTGCAGTTCGTTTGGATTGTTTACTGTTGTTTTGGTAGGAAGTGGAGGTAAAGGCAATAAGGAAGGGAGTTGAATTTTTTTTTAATGTTAACAATACTCAGACTCACTCATCAGTTACCTCAGACTGACTCAATAAGGGCACAATAGTGCCTATCGACTTTATATTATGTTGATCTCACCACCGCTTACCATCAGGTGGAGTGACGTTATCCTGTTAGCCGTTTATAAAGAAAAACTCCAAGGCAACTTTTAACTGTAAGTTGAAGATAACCCTTCTTCAATTAGCACGTTGATGAACCAAGCGTAATTAGAATAATTAATTTAGAGGACATAAATTGATTGGGCCTGTGGTAAACAGCTTATGTACTTGTGTTACGAAAAGATACCTACTTCATAAACTGATATTAACCCCCTTATTAAAACCGAATGCCATACTATCAGCCTTTATACGTCTCAACCGAGGGGCACGAGCCTACCCTAAACTAGGGCAAATAGGCCTAGTCTTAGTCAACCAACCACTTGTTTCAACAAGTGCGGTTCTATCCAATCTAACCAAGGATAAGCCTGAGATAAAACAGTACATTGATTTGAGTTCTAAATGCGTAGATACATCATTTCTTCATAGAAACATACTTGTGCACAAGCAAATTGCCACATTTTTGTTGACCCAATAAGCGTTTGTTACGAAACGGCATAACCGCTATTTATCAGCCATTTCACCGATCAATCGCGATCTATTTACGACTGAGTGCGCACTTACGTAGCGCCACATACAGTCTAACCAAAAAACTTCACTAGTTAAATAACTTAGCCCTGACCAAGAAGTTCAGTTCATCTTTTCTGCCCCATACCTCCCATATTCCCGGGATCTTTTTAAGGTGAGGGCGATAGATCTATTAGAGTCCAATATGCCTGTCATATGTAGACCTAATGGCCGCTTACTATCAGGTAGAGTGAAATCATCCTGAAAGTCGAATAAAAAAAATATTTTATCTAATAATGGTAAATATATGTATTAAATGTATTATTATAACTTCTGAATATTAACGCCTTTATTGGAACACACTAAATATTCATAAAGTAGTACCTTAATCTTTAACGTTTAGACATAATATAATACTAACTAAATTGAAGACTTATATTAATTATCATCTGGAGGAGCGTTCTCATTCTACTACAGGTTCTAGAAACTTACCTGGATTTGTAAAATGAGAATTTTTTATTGTATAAACAAATGATAAGGCGAAGGAAAAAAATTATGAAGCATACAGAAAAAAAAACCTTATAAACGTACGTCCGACTGTATTTCAACTCCGGCGCCTCTACGCGACCGCACAAGAAGATTTTCCTCCAAAATAGTTTCGGTTTACCAATACCAAGTGTTATTGATTACTCTCGCCGTTTGAAGAGCAAGTCTTTTTTTATCTGTACGAGTGTGAGCGAGATAGGTATAAATAGATCGGTGATGGCGGATAATTTAAGATGTTTTCATCTTCGGTTTAATTCTAGTGTTATGAAGCATGAAATGGGCGATGAACCTTATATTTTCTTTATTATGATTTTACAAAAAAAAAATTATCGTTCCCTATTTTCAATGAAAATACGTCCATCAACATGATGCAAGGTAACCTTACAAGGTGTCCGACCGATATCAGCTACGGCGGCCGCTCTTAATGGAGATCCAACAGCGCCGGTCATATTATAATAATAATAATAATAATAATAATCGTTTATTTCTCACCATAATCCTAGCTCACATACATTTGCAGGAGTAGGTATCTTAAAACTATGACTGCTAAAATGCACTGTGTAAATAAATACAAAACAAATCTGGCAATGGTGGCAGAGTTAAAACAACCAGAAAAATTCGCGATAAAAAAGTTATAGATAATACAACTTATAAGGACAGTTGGATTATGGCAGGTTGACACCTATACTGGGATGGGTCCCGTATTCATAGGTAATCAACCTTCCTCCCGGATATAAACTTATAAGTGAGACGTTACATATTTTTCGATAATATATATTGTGAATAAAATGAGGGTAAATAAAATTAACAAATATCTTTTGATATTATAAGAACACAAAATTGTGTGCAAACACATGTATATGCTTCCTCACTCTCAGAGTTCAGTGAGATAGCAATCTCACCCGACCGATGAGACACATTATAAATGAGTAAGTGGGTAGTGATGTTTCTTTTTGTTTAAACCGTTGACAAACGTCTCAGATCGTGCGCACGCGCATATAATAACGTGTTTGCGCAACATTAGCCGCTGATTAGACCATCCGTGATCAACTCTGAGTCACGAGACATGGCATCGACCCCAATTACGCTATGAATGGAAAATCAGTGCGTTAACATTTAAATGGCGGAAAATGTGGACGCATGAGAGCAATGTTTTGTTGCCTTTACTGAAAATGTTTCTACTGGTATGGAACGGGCATTTGAAGCAATGGTGAGGATCATGTTTGATACAGTTTACATACATACATAGCTGTTGGTCTGGTATCTGGTATCTGGTAAAATTGGTGCATATGCACCAATTTTAGAATAGGTAAGAAGTGCACGGTTAACTTGGTGCGGGCATGGGAATCGTGCTCAGCAGTGCATACCAGACCAACAGCTATGTATGTATGTAAACTGTATCAAACATGATACTCACCATTACTTCCAATACCCATTCCATACCAGTACAAACATTTTCAGTTCAGACTTCCCCTTAGGTATATATTCATTCCTCATCCTGTCCTACCACTATTATATTAAAAGCAAAATACTATTTAATCAACGTTCGTTTTAAACGAATTACTAACCAATTTGAAGCCTCAATTTAATGCTGCATTTAGTTATAAATTCCACTATAAAATGATGTAATAAATCAAGTATCGCAATGTGAAAATAGACACATTTTACAAATTAACTTAATGCGTACTGCTGTGTCCGTGTGATTATTTATTTAAACTGATCCGACTCATTAATATCAATTATTAACCATATAAATTTACGAGTCAGTTGAAAATTGAGTGCGCCGGGAAATTTCATTAAAAGGATTTACATTTTTGATTCGTTCCATTATTTCCGGTAAAATCAATTGGAGTTTTTTTTGAAAGTACTTTTGCATATTTTCCCCCCAAAATGTATTGATTGATCGTTATTTTGAAGTATAATTATACGAGTATTTTTTATTTTTACATAAAAACCTTCTTAAATCCCTTTTCAATCAAAATCCGTTGCGTAGTTTCAAAGATTTAAGAGAATATCAGGATATAGAGTCAGAATAATATTATTTAATTTTTTATTAACATATAATAGAATATTTTTTTATTTTTAATATTAATTGTTTTTTATTTATGGTTCGATATGTATTAATTATCGCAGAAATTAATGTTTCTGGTTTTGACATAACGATTTATTTCATACATAATTCCTTAGAATAAAAGGTTTAAGGACATTTTAATCTCATAAATATATAATAAGTCACTTACATGAGAACTTAAATACAAAAAATATGTAAAATGACTAGAGGACGCCCGCGACTACGTCTGCGTAAAATCTGAAGTTAGATGTGTTTTGATTGTAGAACCTGGCCGTGTTTTCCTGCTGTCCCCGCAAGCCTAATCTCCCCTTCATACCAAGTCAAAATCTACGTAAAAGTTCTCCCATACAAATATTCACCAAAAAAAGTAGCCTAGTTGTTTTTCCAGAGTGCCAGCTACCATTCATTCATGAAAATGGGTTCAGATGTTTGAGCGTGAAAGAGTAACAAACATTCATCCATCCATCCATCCGTACTCACAAACTTTCACGGTTATAATATTAGAAAGGATAACTAGTTCGCTCGCTGACTTCAAAGATTTCAATTTGTCGTTCCCTATCGAGTTTACACAAATCTCAATTAACATAATAACGATGGCTTCATTAAACAATCTCATTCTTATCTGTCGGTAGCGTTTCTTTATACCGATTTACATACAAAATGTTTCATCCCTGACAAAAAGCAGGCCTTATCGAACGCAAGAGATCTTATTTCACCCCACCTTTGTACGCATCAAAGATTGAGGAGCATCTAGAATTGAACATTTACATGAAAATGGAGGATGTTTTGACCCTTTTTCTGTGCCTTCTAGGGACGGGTGCGTTACGTTACTAAATGAGTTTAAATGAGTTAACTCATTTTGGCGCTTGAACTTACAAATATACATTATTGTTCGAAAATAAGTTGTATATGTTTTAAGAGTTATATAAACTATGAAATTACAATAAACCGCTATTCAGGTCTTCAAGAAGATGCGGGTTGTAACCCAACTATTAAATGAAAATATGCATTGATATTAAGTAATTAGTTATTCAGCCTTAAATACATATATCAGAAATACAAGATAAATTTATCAAGTCGGTCAGCAAACTATTACGCAAAAAAACTGCGGAAAAAAGCTGCAAATCAGCGCTATTTTTACTTCACTCCACGAACCAGAGAAGATCGCTTGAGCTATCGAGTTCACTCATATAAAATAGTCATTTTCCCATCTCTACTCTCCGTTTGTTTTATTTATATTCGTCTGTCTTGTCAATTTACTTTTGAATGTTTCAAACGAAGCTGGAACTCAGGCCTGTGAATATTTATACGGAAGGGTTGGGTTGTGTATCGACAGGTGGGTATTTTTTTTTCTGGTGACGTTAATACGATGAAATGCTGGACTAGGATTCTTGGGTTTATATACAACATTACTATTATAGCTTGATTTACATACAACATACGTACAGTAATACTTAAGTACATACGTTGTACAAAATCAATAAAACAAAACCTACATAATTAGTAAGTTTGCCTACATAAGTACACTATTAACTTTATTTTATACTAGATATCCGCCCGCGACTTTGTCCGCGTAGAGAGGTTTAACGATTAAAACATTACTTCTTTATAGCGCAGTCGGTTAAAAAGTAGCCTATGTCCTTTCTCAGGCTCTGAACTATATTTGTACCAAATTCCATTTAAATCGGTTCAGTACTCTATGCGTGAATGCGTAACAGACAGACAGACACTTTCGCATTTATAATATTAGTAAGGAAGTAATGGTGTAGAGTTTGTGAAAGTTAAATCACTCAAACTGTAAAATTAACAAGTTTTTACTGACGTATGATGATGTATTAGATTAGAAGAGCCTCATAATCATTGTTGGACTTGCAGGCAGGGATGCGTAATTGTGGAAGGCTCTTACTAAAACTAAAAAGTATGTACGAGTATATTATGTGGAAATCTCTACAGTGTTTTGCAAAAACAGCACAAACACGTAGCCTAAAACAGCATAACAAAACAACCTTCAATTTTATGAAAAATCAGTAACAAACGTAATCCGACAAGAGTAATGTCAGAGCTATATCCAATAATTGAGTTATGCCTTAAAAGGCATTAGACAACCGTCAAGACAACCCGACCTTGAGGGCTTCCCACACGCCGTGGGAGTAACGAACCGACATACCGACGTATTTTTCGTGTTTGTGTAGACAATTACATAGTTCAAAGAGTGACAGTGAGGAATTATGCTTTTGGTTGAAATAAAGAAACGACTACAAAGTCCAAAACCGTATGTAACAAACCAAAATCTAAGAATAGCATAGATATCGTTTAATTGGTAAACATAAAAAAACATATTTAAATCTTATTTGTAACGTACACTTAACGAATACCGCATCGCCTTTGGCTCAGCCAAACGTAAGGTAGATTTGGACCGACAAATACACAGGCCCATATAACGTGTATTTAGTCCAAACATTCTCGGAACTAAACCCGAAAATTTGATTATGGAAAACTTTAGATTTGAATCAGTACTCTAGTTGAAATATTAACGATGCTATATGGGTGTAGTACAGATTAAAAGTTCGGTAGACGTAACACTTTAGACTTTGTACCTTATGTCGTGAGCATAAGCGTTCATATCGACCAGTCAGTGTAACTTCTAAGCTTCTTTTTGCTGTAACTAATAAAGTGTTTTACTGTTTTCAGATATACTGTGTCTACTATGACCTTGCCAATGAGGATATTAGAGTAAGTAAATCAAATATGGAAATGTAAAACTTCAAAGGCAGATTGATTTCGTTTGAACTAATTCGCGCAAAAGGTTAGAGGTAATCAGAATTGCGTTAATATTTAATGCGATGTAGTGAGTGGACGTTCTCTTGTCAGTTAGCGGCTTTAAAACATCACAAGCCACTATCGCCCTAGTTTAGGGTAGGCCCGTGCCCCAGCAGTGGGGACGTATATGAGCTGATGATGATGATGATGATGAAGCCACTATTCATACAAAGTTTAACTCTAATATACTATCATTTGTTTTGGGTTCCATTAGGGTATTTCCAATATTTTTTCGTAAAATGATAAATCTACTAAGTTGGAAGTGATTGTTCTAATATTATCGTAAATATTGCCCTTACGAACGCATGTACAATTTCAGCCCAATGTCGTTCAAAGTAACGACTCCAAATCACACAGCCATAAATCGTTCGGTGTTATTGCAGCCGCCTAGAATGTTCGGCAAATTCTTATTATTACACTGTTTACAGTGTTTTAAGAATGTTATGTACTTGCGTTATTCGTTCCAAGTTCATCGGTCCGACCGTCTCAAGGTTACAGAGGAAGGCTCTCACACCGTGTCGTAAGGTCGTGACTTGGCGAATGTAAGAATGGTAAGAATGTAAAATTGGTTTGATATATATTATTAGCAGATATTATGTTATCATCGATGTCAAGGTTATAATTAATGTTTATTCAAAATAATTGAATAGAAAAAAAATCGATGTTTGTTGAAGTTTTCGACCGAATCAATTTAGAACGAACGAAACGAAAGAACTACGGAATGTTAAATTTAAGAATTCCAGTGGAAGGATATAACATTTTATTAGTTATCGCGGACAAAGTTATCAAAGTTTGTATAACCGCTGGCGGTGTTTTGAGTGAAGACTGCCAGGTACCACGACACCGCCGATAGGCGATGAGGTACAATATCAATATCTTACCAGCCGTCGAGGAGGAGTCCGACACACCACTCATCCCCATCTCTGGATGACGGTGCGTAAAGCATCCGGGTACACAAAGATTGGATTAGATTTGTTCTCGATTTGAAATAAAGATTTATTTTTTATTATTTTGTTAAAGGGAACACTGTACAGCGTCATCTACTGCTCATAATAAATTACTTAAAACTGAGGTGTGCCAAATATACATTATTTTGGCACACCTGGTACTTATTATTATTTCACTTTTCCATTTATTATATTATCTATGTATTGTATCTATTGTATTCTATACTCACTTTTTGATTTTTTAACGTCAGGTATAGAAATTAGGTAATTCAGGTCTTTTTCTATTATCAAAATATAAAGTCCGAGAACGACCTGTATCAGCCGCTACACTTCGGTGTGACAGGCGGCCGTGTAACGGCCGGGTTCGCACGTATCACGTTTATTTCTTTATCTTTCTTATGCGCACCTTTTTGCTCGAACTTTTTTCATGAATTACGTACAACGACGATATTTGGCTCAAGGTCAGTGAATTTTAATGAACATTTCCAATGTATTTGATATGGGTCCGTATATCTTTGTCAACTACGCGCAAAATACTGCATATTGGTTTTATGTAAGTATTTATTATAACCTTGGGGCCAGAGTTCGATACCCGGGCAAAGTGCCTTTCGCAAAATAGACTATTTTCAGAGCAAAATATTTCAGTCAACGCAGCCACACCAACCGTTTCTTTAATTTATTAATTCATGAATACAAATACAAATAGCTCTCAGAAGTAACGTAAATTATTTGTAGTATTCAACTCATATTAAAGTTATTCTTAACAGTTTATTTTTTCATAAAATTTTGGCACTATTTCATACGAACCAAAAAGGTTCAATATTACCCACATTTTGGCAATAGGTATTCATAAACCCCACTTTAAATAAATGGGACCAATCAGTATTGGACAAAGAAAAGCTTTAGCGAAATATTGTTATTTTTGCGAATCGTTTCAAATGACTGAAATACTAACGTAAAATAAATTTCATTCGTCTATACTAAATCCTTACTAATATTTTAACGCTTTCAAGCCAACATTGACGTACGTACCGATTTAGATGAAATCAGGTACAAAGCCTAAGAAAGGATAATAGGCTACCTTTTTATCGACTTGTTGTTAGGAATAGTAATGTTTTACGCGATATGCGACTTCACATGGACGAAGTCGTGGGCGGAAAGCAAGTGACTAATCATCATCATCATCAGCCCATATAAGTACCACGTGGGGCACGGGACTACCCTAAATTAGGACAATAAGGTCTTAGTCAACCACACTGGTCAAGTACGGGTTGGTTGACTACACAACCTTAGAATTTCTTCGTAGGTGTGTGTGCAGGTTTCCTCACGATATTTTTCTTTACCTTTAAATCGTCGAATAAGTCACTAATATAATATAGGAAATAATTTATTCATCCATTCTACACAACGAAATAATTCTGCGGTCACCGTCCGTTGCACTGGCAAAAACTGTATTTGTATTTTGGTTGCATATATTTCGCAACCATATTGCACCAAAACTGTGAGTTGAATCGATCCGTATCGTACAATAGAAATACGCATTATGCGATTACATTAGCATACTATGAATATTCATTACATGTATATCGAAGTGGTATGGACAACATAACTCACTGACTGTGTACTAATTGGACAAGTATTGTTGTTGCGTGAATAATGTTTTAAAAAATCATAGGCTTAGTTGGTACGGTTGAAGATGTAAAAGTATTTAGTATTTTAATCGTTCACTATCGGACTGCTGTTGTTTCTGTAATATATTTTTTTGCCATCTCTTCAAGGTCATTCCTACTATCTCTACAATTTATGTCAAGAAAGAGAATTGGTTCTATTTGATCTCTTACGTGAGTTAGTTAGGTGCTTAGTTAACATGTAACTGTTATCTGTAACACGTAATAATTAACCTTGAACATTTAAATCCTGGATATAAAATATAAACGTATTTAGCCGTATAGTAACTAAAAGTCTCTTTACATACATAAATTCAATATACAAGTTATAGAATAATTATTCCTAATTTTAAAACTGATTCTAATAGTTTTGAAATATTTAGTTTAGGAATATTTTTTAATTTCATCGTTATTTTGATAACTTATAGCCAATGTGATTTGTAATCATTGTATACTCGTAACCTGCAATGAGTTTCGAATGATATCGTAATCATTGTGAGTCAATGAGTTTCAATCATGTGTTCCGATTGTTCCCATTCATCTCATATCTACCATCTAGTATCGCGTAACTAACAAGGTGATACGGATATACCCATCAAGTATTTCATAGGTATCTCTTGTTACATACCACTGACTCAAGTGTTACAGCGAATGTAGGTACCACTCCAGACGAAGCGTTCCAGCCCCGATGTTTGAGAACACTACACATTAAGGCATTCAGGACGCACTAGATCGGTTTAACAGAGCTAGTGTTTCGTAAGCCAGTCTTAGATAATTCGACGTTTAATTCCGTTTTAAGAAGTAACATAGTGTTACCTACTTCATAAGATTTAAGATATTTGGACGAATATGATATCATGTAGAGCATTAATGAATTAACGTGGTAATTTAATTTTCTAATGTGGCATTGGACTGTGAAAATTCTTTTTAGGATGTTTTTTTTTATTTAGCTCATAAATGTCCTCAATGAGCGGCTTGAGCTTACCCTAAACTAGAGCGATCAGGCTTTAGTGGACCTGGCTAACTAAGGTCACAAAACCTTAGATTAACATTTTAATAGGTGTGCATTATCATCAACCTTACTCAGTTTACTGCTTTACATAGGCCTCCCTAAATCTCGCTACTCCCAGATTTTCGGCTACTCGCATCCAACTCCTACCAGCCGTCCTACGCCCATCACCACTCCTGGCCTGAGGGCGTCCACCCTAAAACTCGTTTACACCAACGGTGACACGTTTTCACAGGTGTGCACTGTTCTGTATTGCTTTTTTGTTAGGATGTTTTTCGGTTATTTACTGGACTGGTATATTTTCCAAAGAATTCTTGTGTAAACATCGCTTTTGATCAAACTCCTGTCTTCTCACACAGCTAGTAACAACATGATTACGTCATTACCGCGTTAAATGTCTTCGGAGTTCTGTTCCATGTCACAAGTTTGGTATTCGAAACCGAGAGATCGGATTTAGCGAAAACGAGATCCTAATTACGACATATTGGGTAGTATTTCGGCCTACTTGCAAACAACTCAATTAGACCGAGAGCGAAGTGTTTTGTTAGTTAAATAATTCTATTATTACACCGATAAATTAAGGGATATAAGCCAATTTTGTACCTCGACAACAAATAGACACTACTGACAATATAATTTAAATGTCTAGCGTAATAATTATCACTAACTTTAAGAGAAAGGCAATCAAATATTTGACAGGTTAAGTGACCCTTATATTCAAAATTTGTAGATAAATACGAATTTTGGATTTGGAACCTTCTAAATCGGTCAGTGACGGTTCAAATAATTTCTATTAGCTATAGTGATCGTTTTAGAAAATGACCATAAAATTATTAACTGAAACTTTCGGCCATTAATGCCTTAAAACAATAAACTAAAATTAAGGGAACAACTGTATGAAGAAACCACTTCTTCCATGAATACCGCAGAGGTCAACCCACATGACCTGAAAGTACTACAAACATTGGCAATTCATTTCGTCACCGGCAAAGCCAAGTTGGCGTTTTTACTCTGTACTTGTTGTTCGCATAATCAGGCATAATAACCGGGTCGGAGTCGATACACAGTACCGAGTTCCAGTGAGACGTTTAACACGAATTGGAAGTGACCTTGGACTGGAAAACGTGTTGGTTAGTAATTGTGACTGCGGTAAACCTGGTTGTGTGGTAAAGTAGTAAAACATCGAAAATTATATGTATAATACTAGCTTTCCACCCGCGACTCAGTCCGCGTGGAGTCCGCGTACGTTTTACGGGTAAACACTACTTCTTCATAGCGCTCTCGGTTAAAAAGTACTTTCTTAGGCTCTGAACTATATACATTGAAAACAATGTTACTTTTCTCTATTCAAAATGTCACTAATTGACACACCACATTAAATATTTCCGATTCCGATTTAAATTGTCTTAGCACATGTGATACGGATACCACAAGTAACGGAGGTATACACCGAAACACATGATTATTATGAATAACACATCCGAATACGAACCAAAAAATAATAAACCTAAATATTTTTTGAAAAAAAAACCCTGTAAAAAAACAAATGCATTTTTTTTACTAAAAATTGTCCTTGAATTCGTTGCACTTTGATTAGAACCTTAAAAGGTTAGGGACCGAAAAAAAAACTTAATATTCAATCTACTTGCAGTTTCCAAACTGTATTTCCTTACTGTGTGCGTCCGAGGCACCCACATACTTATGTAATTGTTATGTCGTATTGTTCCAGTAATGGTAACATACCCTTCTCAGGGTTAAAATCCATGTTTGATTTGCATGTGACAATGTGTTCCAATGATTTCTTTCAAGGTTCCTTAGATAGATTGAGAAACATTATTTATTATAATGTTAGAAGCAGTATTTTTAGTTAGTACCAAAAACTAAAGTAAATGTCTTCAGGCGGGGCATGAAACGGCATTTAAGCAGGCATTCAGGGTTAGTACGACAGGCTCAATATGGTCTATTGTGCCTGTCGACCTCATATGAGATCTCTCTACCGCTTACCATCAGTGAGATCATCTTGTAAGTATCTTGTAAAAAAACGTGTAACTTTCTCCACTGGCTTAACAGAGCCGGAGGTAAACAAAGATTTGTTCAGATTTACTTACATAATTATAACAAAGAATATTCTCATTGAATTTGTATGTGTATTGTATATTTTTAACGACAAATGGATAGATATACGTTCTTTCACATAAACACAAAACATTTAACAGTGATGGCGCTACAATAGAAAAATCCAATTCAGCCGACCTTATTGCCGCTATATTAGCGCTCTCTTCTAACTAACCCACAGATTAAGGAGAATAAGTATCCGTTAGTAGTTACTATCCTATACAAAACAGTTCCCTGTGTAACTGTTAATTTCTATAGTAAATACACAATTTTAAACTGTCATGGTTACACCCATTGTGACCCATTAGAAAACTGAAAAATATCGGGAGCTCATTAAAACAAAACAACATGGTATATATCCCGGACAGTTTTCTAAAGTTTGTCACACCGTATATCAAATCTGACTGTCTCCGCCTCGATCACAAAACGGCTCAAAATAAACACAGACTTGTACACGGTACTAGAGCTTGGCACGGATTCAAACCCGCTCATTCAGGAGACGGTACGACAAACTTGTTTGTAAACAACATTCGTTTTTGTTTACATGCCAAATGTCAGCTTGCGACCTTACGATTTGTAAGACGGCCAAGAAGATGGTCCTTAAAGACCTTTCTTGGCAGAAGCATTAAAGGCAGTATACACTTATACCTAGCGTACTATGAAAATTGAATTGAATGAGCCTATTATGTAAAGAATCATGAGTTAAATAAATAGCTGCCGACATAGATCGGCGGCTTGGCGGGTTCAGTATGTATTGCGCTTAGAGTTACCTCATAACGGAAGAAAGCCTTATCAAGCATGAAGCTTTCGGAATAAACGCAATTCTTTAATACTGTAAACATAGTACATTTCCTTGTCAAGACAGCTCAATCAACGAATCGGGGACATAGTAACGAAATAATGACTCAACACGAGTCGGCATTAAGAATTACTGTTTGTATTGAGTTGCAATGTTATGGCCTGCATAGATGATTGTCAATAGGCAACGTAGGCATTGAATAACGATGTCTGATTGTTGTTAACCTCTAGGTGTTTTGGTACTCATTGTCATAATAATTACTGATCAATCAACAGTCAATGTTTTCGTAATAGGAGTTGGAGATGATGGTTAGTTTTGGCAGAGGTTTAGCCAATTGATTCGACAAAGTTTAAATAACAGTGAAAATTAATTAACATAAAGCCAAGAAGGCCCAAGAAAAGATGGTGTGACGATTTGGTCCAGCTATCAAGGAATTGGCAAGCCCAAGCCTTGAATAGAGAGCTGTGGACAAGTTTGGAGGATACCTTTGCCCAGCAGTGGGATGACAAGGGTTAATTAAAAAAAAAAACATAAACGTCCCCATTGTTGTGGCACGGGCCTACTCCAAACTAGGGATATCAGGGACCTACAATCTACGGAGAAATTCTAAGGTCAAAACTGCGTCGTAGCTATCAGAACTAACACTTGTTTAAAAGTAACGAATAGTTGAGTAAGGAATCGTCCGGTGAATAGTATGTAGTAGTAGGCTTGGTTTTGCTTTTCCAATGCGTCCGTGTCAAATTGTTACGGTAACCGTATTTTTTTTGCGGTATCAAAAATACCCTTAGCGTCTTCTATGTAAAAGACTTTTTTCGTGATAAAAGGCACACCATCCTTCTGCATACCTTAAACCGAATAAAATGCGAAAAATCAAAAATATTTTTGGGTAGATAAAACGTGAAGAGTTACCTAAGAAACACATTTTCGCATTTAATTAGTTTTCAGTATTATTACGGATAATATTATAGTAAGGATAAGTAAGTTATCATCTGGACAATAGTACCCGGGGCCATCTTTGACGTATTGGAGGTCCTATACAATATTTATATAATAATATTAGAGATGGCAGAACACAACATTGTTAAAATAAACAAATAATTAATAATGGTATTTATTTATTATTTATTTAAAACAAGGTACACCAACAGAACATATACTGTTAGCCTAATTAATATATATAAGCATGAATTAATATTATTTTCTATATATTTTTGATTTAATAAAAGTCCAATAGACGTTGTATTGATTTTTCACAGTATCTACAGGAAGTATGGTATTAAAGTTAAAACATTTTTATTTTATCGCAAAATGTAAATATTACATTTTGCAGTTTGTTATAATAATTTCATTTAATGATAAATAGTGCATTTGATAATTTGTTTAAAATCACATTTTTGTATTTTCGAATTCGTAACAGGAAGTAAGTTGTGCAATATTTCGTTACATAATTAAATGTATTAGAAAGTCAAATGGTAATAATTAAATGTATTGTAAATTACAGAATAACTAAATACCATCAATTATTTATTTAAAGTTATATTATGAATTATAAGAATTGTGTTGAAAACATAGTTAATGTAGTAGTGATTAATCATGGCGATAGTCAGTCGGTCGGTACCCTACAGTGTGATAAGTTGTGAGTCTAGTGAATAAAGTGCAGTGAAGATATCTACTGGGTTTCATTTCTACAAACTTTCTGAGGCTATCCCATAATACGAAACATTAAATTATAGTAATATCTTATTTTACTAGTCTAGTTATATGCACCAATTATAGATGTACACAGCAATTATACCTAACTTATTACCTTTTCTTACTTTTACATATTAATAACTTAACTTACTTTACTAAGTTCTTTATTTGGGATCAAATGAGCAATGGAGTTTGCATTTGAATTGGTGGATGGAGTCATAGATAATGTCAAGCACTGGGGTCTCTCCCTACAAGCCATCTGTGCTCGTTGTAGTGTCTTGCTAATGGGACATAGTGGTCTAGATTAGTCTTGCTAAGATGTGTGTGGAAGATTTTGGGAATTGTATGATTAGGATTGCTGCAAGGAACGACCAACCCGACACGTCCCACAAGCTCCAGGCATTTTACCCTGTTGTTGATGAGTCCATGCAAAAACGATAAATCCAAGATTGAACGGCGATGACGCAAGGTTTCAATTTTAAAGAATTTCAATCTAGAAATGTACGGGGCCCTGTGGCTGATTCCTTGAGATCGATAAGCAAGCGACTTCGTGAAGGATCTCTGTATTTGTTCTATTCTTTGGGAGTGAATAGCATAGGAAGGACTCCATATTACACTGGTATGGTATAAAATAGGTTATAGTTTTGTGTACTGGCTTAAACTAGAGAGACTTTTTTTTGTCTAAGGAGAGCCCTTAACGATCGCGAAGCCCTAGGCACTTGCCCAAAGTGCCCACAGGGAAAGAAGGGCCAGATTGTACCTTTGTATTTGCGCACCGCATTATCGTTACTCTGTCGCTCTATGGATGTAGCCTAATTATGCAATCAGATTAAGCTAAGTTGTTAATTACAGAGAATCGATTGCCATTTGATTGCCTCAGGTAAATAGAGAGGAAGCAATCGAATGCTTGTTCATGGTTGTACATGTTTGTAATTAATGTATAGGTTATTAATATTTAATATAAAACTGAATCACCGGATGTTTAGCTATGTGCAAATCTTTAGAACCGAGTGTTTGTTACAGTCAAAAGTACTTTTCTTACGGAAGAAAACAATAAGTACCTATTTGTTCCGAAAGATAATAAACGGATTGGCAAAATTAAGTTTGCCGGGCCAACTAGTACTTGAATATCATCATCATCATAATCATCAGTCTATTTCCGTCCACTTTAATATATTGAATCACAATCATATCTCCAAATGTATTGAATTACATAATATATATAAGGACACTAGTTAGCACATAAACCTTTTTTTATAAGATGAGCTGCATTAATGAATAAATAAATTCCCAGCGAAATCTAAATATTGAACATTGCGAAATGGAATTTTATTTTCCACCTTATTAACCTGATACCCCTCTGTCATCCGTCAGAGCCTTCCGGTTTCTAATAAGCCGTATCTTGGCGGCACACTCGCTTATCTAAACACTGCAACAGATACATAGCCTTCCTCGCATAAAGAAATAATTTACGCGGCAAATCCTGTCGTTGTGGTTCAAGTTGTGGGAGGGAGCGATATGGTTATTTTATCTGATAGGAGTAGTCTTGACATCATCACCCGGATTGCATGAAGCGAAAGGCTTTCATCCCTTATTTCATTTTCATGTATAAATTTATTCCTAACCTGAAACATCTCGCTTCTGGGCAAATGTCTCCTCTAAATGTATCCACTGTTTTCTATCCAAGGATTGGACTTGCCAGTTCCTTGAAAGATGGACCAGATCGTCACACCACCTTTTTTGGGCCTTCCTCTTCGGCATAAACCGTACTCATATACAATTAAAAAATATAAATGAATATACACAAATTAAATGACTCGATAACCGATTCGGTAGTAACACGGCCTCATGTACTGGTACATAATTATTTTATTTTAACAAGTGCTTTGGAATCGAGTGTAGAAAGAATAATAAAGCTTTCCCAAAATTTCAAGATCAAAAACTAAGTGCTATAATTCTTCCTCATTTATTTACAGACACAGCCTACAGTAAAACACTTTAAAAATCACCACTCGCTACCTCTCCTTACTTAGGCCACACCCAGAAGAAGCAGCAGGAAAAAATTACAGGGTTAGCGTCGACAGGCAGTTAGGTGAGATGTGATCGAGTGCCGTGACTGGCGACTCGCGGGAACTAGGATTGAGATGGGGCTCCACAGTTAGTTATGAGCGATTTGAGGGTTTAAGGATGGAGGTATCTAAGGCTGGTGTGTCTAATGGTTAGCAATTAGGCAGAAGCATAAAAGCACCGTATTAGCAATGGCTAATACGGTGCTTCTATGTGGGCAATTGATAACTGTACGGAAATTGTTGCAATACAGATCGTTATTTATGAATGTTATTTTAGGGAATCGTTTCACTGCCTAGCTATTAATACTCTATATACTTAGTGAAGTAAAGGATCTTAAAAAAGATGAAGATAAGAAATTTAAAATGTATTATTGTTTATACGATATATAAAATGTGACTGTGTGCGGATAGTATTATTTAAAGATTTTAACAAATCGAAGTTTTGTTAGCACTGACTAGATTGTACTTCACATTTATCTAACACTAGCTGTGCCAGCGATTTCGTTCGCGTTTCCCCCGTTTTTTAATTTATTTTCCATTGTATCTTTGCTCCTATTGGTCGCAGCGTGATGTTATATAGCCTAAAGCCTTCCTCGATAAATGGTCTATACAACGCAAAAAGATTTTTTTCAAATCGAACCAGTAGTTCCTGAGATTAGCGCGTTCAAACAAACAAACTCTTCAGCTTTATAATATTAGTATAGATAATTATAATACAAATAATATACATATTATATCGCATGACTCGTAATCTGTTACTATATGTATTGTTTACACATTTAATCAATAAACGACTGTATTTTTGCACGTTCAAATACCTATGTTTCTCTAAATCTCTAATTTCCAGTCCTCTAACAGTGGGACCACTCCACGGACGATAGTGTTACCTAAGTCATTACTGCAACGACCCCAGTTATCACACACATTCATGTAATGGATGCCAGGAATTGTGTTTACGGAGCGTTTCTTATAACGCCTTGGTAATGTTTTTATATTGATGTATTAAGAAGGCTGATAGCATTATTATCTACCTCTATGCTGCTTGTAATTCGTAGTGGAAAAACCGCGCGCACATAGTTTACTTTCCACACTGAGTCAGTAATGGCAGCAAATTTTAATATTCTACTAAATAATTATTTATTTCATGCTTAAATCGAAATAATCTTTGATAAATACATTTCTTTTACTTTTCGTCTGTGATAATAATTTAAACTAAAATTCTTTGCTATAACGGTCGGTGTAATATACAACGTTAAACTGTCATGGTTACACGCATTAGAAAACTCAATATGTCCGGGATATTTGCCATGTTGTTTTGATTTAATGAGTTCCCGATATTTCGGCACTGTTGCATGCGCCATGATCACGGGTGAACTGTAGGTCTGCGAGACTGACGGTAGAACTAAGAGCAGACATATCGGTCTACCCTCTTTTTTAGTCTTTTGTTACCACTGTGCAACCCATTGTCACTGTAAACTCAAACCATCAAAACAACGTAGTAAACATCCCGGACATATTCAGTTTTATAATATAACGGTGTAAGTTTTTATTCCAAAGTCTTCTTCTTCTTATCGTATGGTTGATGAACAACCTGGTGTCAGAGTTTAAACCGCCCGTAGGCCTCTGACATGGCTTCACACACCGTTGAAAAATCTCTCAGGTGTGCTGGTTTCCTCACGATGTTTTCCTTCACCGTTACAAAGTCAACTTTAAGTAACAGTTTTCACGTTAAAACAAACGCTGAATTTACTTATATAAAATATGAGAAACTGCTCCAAAAATAGAGGCAACGTCTTATTTCCTCAGCGAAGTTAAAATAAAGTACAGAATATTATAATACTGAGATAGAAACACCGGCTCGTTCAAAGGACTTTATGATTCTTTGTGAACTGTTAAGTCAACTTGAGACGGATTGTAGACGCTCCTAACTTAATAATAATATTATAATGTTTCACTTATAGTTATTTCTTTACTAAAACTATATGGTGCAGTTGATAAGAATAATGAACTAAGGTACTAGGTTTTAAATGTGAACTGTCAGTCGCGAAGGGTGATTCTTTTGTTGCGCTTAATTTTTTGCGCATCTCTTACGCTATTCTTATTTCATTGTATTTGTTGAGAATAACATAAAACTAATATATCTTGATATTATAAATGTAGATTTTAACACTCCGAAAGTTCGGAGTGTTCGGAGTTTCGGAGTGTTAAAATCTACATAGACTACGTAAAGCAATCAGACAGACAGACTGCGTAATTAAAATGTTCTGAGAGTACATGTATGTATGTACTTGAGCTTGTTTTCGCATTGCTCTGTCGTGACTGTAATTTTTTATTTAACCTGGCACACCAGAATATTTTATGTTATAAAATACCTTTTCGTTATTTCGATAGTACTTTTCTGTTATCCATTAAAATTCGGCATCAATATACTCGTATTGTCTGTAAATGTACAGATAAATATCTGAGAAATTTGCAGACACGGTCTTCTGACCCCAAACTAAGCAGAGCTTGTACTACGGGCGTTAAAAGTCTGATATAAATACATATATATTTACAAATACATACATACACAATGACACCCATCAGTATAAAAACTAACTTTATTTTCTTGGAATAAATAAATATTATTAGTTCTCATGCTTCGATTTGTAAAAAATTCCTTACTATCCTGCTTGTATTTAGGATAACTTATTAATAAGTGGCAACATAACAAATATTTGTGTGATGAACATCGGTGTTTGTTCTGTGTCTAGGTGTGTTATTAAATATATTTAAGTATATTTGTGTATCCACTGTCGTTTCTGATTTCCGTAACACAAGTGCTTAAGCTACTTACCACGGGATCAGATCGATGTGTGTGATGTTGTGAAATATTTATTATTATTTATTAACATACTACTTTGTTAAGAATAAAAATCATCAAACCAAATACATACAAATAGAATTTGTAATAAAAAACATCGTTTAAAAGCGGAATGTTCATCAGACTATACTTCCCCGGTATTAAATCGAATCGTAAATGATTCAGTCCACATCTGCTAGTTATGGTACAGTCTTTTCAAGAATTCTGAAAAGTACTCCCAATGACAAATGGTTTCTTCAGTAAAAACGACCGCCTTAACGCAAACACTAAGTTAGGTCCATTCTTTTTCTAGTCTGAAGTCCTAACTTATGTCTTTTCAGCTCGTGAATTTATTAATTCAACTTACAAGTTTGAAATTCAGTGATTGATGTTAACTGTACTTGGTAGGTGAAGGACGGAGTTTTGAACGTACCTGTAACAAGAGATAGGTTTTATTAGTATATTTTTGAATATAATGTCATAGTTAAGCATCTTAGTATTATAAATTATCACTATGAAATACTGATGAACAATTTTTAATCTATGATAGTATGTAGTCTTACCAGTAATATTAATACTAAAGGTTTTGCCTTCAGGTCACTTATATCTAAACCATATTCCTTTGTCTTAACTTCAAAACAGTTGAAAGGTTTGATGGATTTAATGTATTGTAGCGAATTTCCGAATAATTAAACATGAGTTGGTGAAAATCTACTAAGAAATTGAGTGACGCACAGAAAGAAATCAAAGAAACGCAAAAACGTTTGTGAAGTAGGTAAAAGAACTCTTACAATTGAACGAAGTCTAAATACGCCTCAAAAGGCCCCGCCGGTCTCGGCTAACAATTCAATTATGTAACCTTATTCGAACACGATTTCCTATTTGGTCCAAGGTGACACAAAACGTCACACCTCCATTAGCCGCTGCTAATTACAATAGCACCATTTCTAAGTAATCGCCCACAGCAATTTGACGGGAATTCAGTTTGTTCTTGCGGTCACGGTAAAACGATACTTCCGTGGAAAAGGTATTGAGGAAATAACGTTATTATACATTTCCATTGCACTGCCTCGTTGGTCTATTGGTAGCGCTGCGTAAAGACCGACGGTCCCCGGTTCGAGTCCGCGTCAAGTAGATTATCGGTTAAAAGTACTCTATATCCTTCTCTATAAGTATCTACACTGTCTGTGTACTTAGTATTTTTTTCGTGAAATGGCGACAGATAGAAAGACAGAGTTTCTTTGGCTCTCACATTATTTGTAAGTACGTCGTAGTTACTATTTTCATTTCCTTCAATAAGTATTTCGTGAAATGGCGACAGAAGAAAGCAAGACAGTATCTTTGGTATTCATATTACTAGTACGGCAGGTATAATAGTATGCCCTTAAATCTTCCAACCTCTTTAAGACGAAAATTTCTTTCAAAACAAAATACCCAACATTATTTTCGAAACCAAAACGTGCCCCGCACGGTTTACCAAATTTATATTTCTCCCTCACAATATTGATGATGACTCAATTACCAGAACCTCTTTTCAGCGCGGTCGGTCATTTCATCGGCACATTACAGAGGTGATCGATTTTTCATTAGACCCATAATGACGGGTGACGTAATATTTTGTTTCGCCGTAGGACGTCTGGAGGAGATGAATTAAAAACATTTTAGCCTTTTAACAGTTTCTTTAGAGTATTATACAGTTAGGATACGATGGTTGTGTCATCGCGAATTTAGATTCTGAATAAAAAAGCATGTATCGAGGTCGATTTTAAAACCAATTTCTTTTTTTTAAGTCGATTGAAATTAAGGTAAATGGGAATCTGGTTATGCTTAGTAGGTGGAAGAAATATATTTGAAGATAATAATGTTTGCGTTGGTGATCGATATAATTTTAGACACTATCGCAGAATGTGTGGTTAGAAAAAGTGCATATATATTTTTTTGACATTTTATCCGTATGTTAAAAGTATTAAGTGAACGTTACTATGAGATCAGTTGAATGTAGTATGTGATGTTGTGTAATATTTATTTATTTATCATAAATGGTAATATTTTTGACTTTCAACATCATCATTGTTATATAATCCTTAAATCCGGCTTAACTTAAACCAGCCAACCGATTTGTATATTTTAAAACTGTACCGTCTGCCAGTCCAACTACAGAAAAATACGCCCGCTTACATTTTTAATCAAAAATAGAAACTGTGAGCCGCCTATTTATACTTTACGTCCAAGTGCAAGATCACGGTCAGAAAAAAATAAAAATGTAAAAATAAACCAACAGACGCACGCGCCGGCCCCACTACGCTTGCAAAAATAACAGGGCTGTCTCTATCGTTGATGGCAATTGATGGACATTGCAGACCTTAATGGCTATCAATTGCTATGTTTTTAATTGGAACTGATAATTAATATGACTTTATTGAGCTGGTAGCGTGGATAATATGATACTTAGGATTACCGTTTTTATGAATCTTGAAGACTAACTACGTATTCACACACACACTGTAGGTAAAAAAAGTCTTGCATTATTATTAATTTATTGAAAAATTTAAGTAATAACATTTTGATTCAAGTAATTTGTACATTCTCAGAATTTAATTTATTGGGAATAAGAAAAAATGAAATTTGTGTGGTTTTAAGTATGGCCATCAAATACAGAAATATTAGCAATTTCTTGGTTTTACTAGTACCATTAATGTATAGTGAACTATAAACTCAAATTGTAAAATAAAAACGATATCAAAGCCTTTAGTCTTCTTTTCATAAGTCTTACAAAATCATTCGTTGCTAAAACAACATTTTCCTCTTACGTATTAAAATAACAATAGCAACTGTTTCATAGCAATTTACAATTCACTTAATTGGGACCGGACACATGGATTGGCTACGCAGAAATTCTTAGCGAATGCAATAAAAGAAAGCGAAGACTCATGACCCTACCACAATAAAAACTGCATGAAACCATCCTGGCTAAAATTGTAGTGTCGACGCACTCTTGGACTGCCGTGACCTTAAAAAACGTCATACTGAAACCCATCCTAACTACCAGCAAATAGAGCAGAAATTCAAACAGCACGAGAAACTCTGAGCAGTCCTTTCAGAAACAAACTAACATCGCCATTCAACATTAACCAGTCCATCAACAGACGTAAAATAATTCGTCCCACAGGCTATTTGCGACCCTAAATCGCCGCAGTAGGATTGAATCTGGAATGACGCATGAAGAATGCAAGCGCAGGAGCTACTGGAGTCTGGATAATGCCCTTTGTGGGCGCGCAATTTTTCGAATTTCGACTTATTGACTTTTGCGATACCGTTCATATTTGTTTGCATTGCTTGGAGTTTTTACTGGAGTAATGTCGTAAATGTGGATCAGGTTATATGAGGGAAATTGTGTTCTGTGCTGTAGATTGTAAGGTTTGGATTGGTCTGTGCGTGTGAGTGGAAGCGGTAGGCTGGTGTCGTGACATTGCATTCCAAGCGATGCGAATGACTGTCTGACGACCAGACAAGGGCATCACTCGCAATTAGGGTTGCCAGATGGCCGGGAAATCCGGGATTGTCCCGGCATCGCGTACTTTGTCCCGTTTGTAGAAATCACGCTCAAAAGTTCAACCTCATATTATCAGCAAACTACTCAGGTACTACTCCTTTGATGGACGACCTAGTTAAAACCACAGGGGCACATTGGATGCGATCGTTGCAGGACCAAACGCTGTGGTTATTATTCATGGAGGCCCATTTCCAGCAGTGGACGCCTTTCAGCTGGTATGCGGATGGTAATGATGACATCATTGTTTATATCAGCGTACTACATACTCAATAGAACTATCAGAATAATTGTCCCACAAGTAATGATCTTGTGTCTCATACGCCTTGTCAGTTAACTGCTATCCAATGTCCCGGAGATAACATCATGTCTGTGTCCCGTGTCTTTTTACTGACTTTCGATTTAACTAGTACAATGTCCCAGAATTGATAACCCTGTCCCCCGTGGGGCAACCCTACTAGCAATACGGGGGGCATCGTCTGTGACTATTGATTTGAACTTGTGGTCTGCGCGAATGATGGATTGATCTGGCTGTTAACGCGATTAAGAGTTGTTTCACCTTTTGCCAATAACTGGCAGGAAACACATTTGAAACTCATTCAACAGTTCTTTTTTCGGTTATAGTATTTATTTACCCGAATATTGATGAAATAGGTCCTTAACTGTAAGTTTCATTGCTATCTCCAACCCAAAATTCGTTACTGTCTCATTACTGATAATGTAGTTTTTCTTATCCGCTATAAAAATAAAAGTGTTCCACCAAATTAAGTGTGATTTTGGTGATCACACAACACACAATTCAAAATTGTATGCTATTACTTCTGACATATTACTTCTTTTAATGCTACTTTTCACATTATACGTACATTGAGCTATAATGATAAAATCGTTACCAGATTTAATTATTACATTATCAAATAAGTCTATTTTCGGACTTGTTAAAATGAATTGCTAAAATTACCTAACTGAAAACTTTGGTACGTAATTAATTTTCCAACAGCAAAACCAAATCCAATCTTAATTGCTACATTAATATTGCTCCAATTTTATTTCACAGGCTACGTATTAGTTTTTGTAGATCTTATTCTTTTGTAATTAATTTCTCTTGATTAATTATATTTTTAAAAGTTGTCTTTAAAGGGAATCTGGATATGTTTTGTACCTTTTTAGATCTAACTTGAAATAATGAAAGTGTTAAAAGCTTTAAATTATCAAGCAAGAAAAAATAATAATCCATGAAATAATCACCACAATATTGTATAAAGTCGCTTTCTACAGAGAAATATAAATATACGCTGTATCCCAATGTATGCTTAAATCTTTAAACTACGCAACGGATTTTTAGCAAGAGGGATTCAAGAGGTAGGTCTTTATGCAAAATTTATCCCAAGCAAAGCAAGGGCGGATCACTAGCGTAATATGTAAATTATACACTCCATCAAACCTACCTAAGGCCTCCGTAAAGCAAAAAATTATAAGTAATAATCCTACATTGCATAAAAATTTACAATTTTATTTTGTGCACCTGCTATTATTTCTTAGTAACTTAAAAAGCGTGCTCCAACATGAATAAGTAATCTCTTTTCGAATGTTGGTTTTACTAATCCAATTAGCATCCAAAAGTTCTTAACTAAAACGGGAAATCTGTCAAATGAAATTCGCCATTATAGTCCAGTCAAATTAGGAAAAAATCTCGGAATTCGAGATACCCAGCTGTAAGTCTGTAAATACTTGTATATTGACGTCCTAAAAGTTGTCTCAAAACCTACATATTGTAGGGTGTACGCAACTATTAATTTTTCAAGGTCAAATGTCACAAATATCAGTTTTATGAACTTTTGAGCGAAACGGGAAGTTTTATCATAAAAGTGTGTAGGAGAAATTTACTTATCTTCTATTTATCTATAAAAATTGTCTGTACGTTTTATTCCTAAGATTCACCATTTCAGAGATACAGAGATGCAAATAGTTGAAAAAGTTGTATTTTCAAAAGCTTCCAGGTCCACGTGCAATTGTGCTAGACAGTTAAAATTTTCACCACTGATGTATTTCAGTAGCCGCTAGTAGCCACGTAAACAACACCTTGGTTATAATATCTTAATTAAAATAGTAAAATAACGATAAATGTTCAAAGCAAATACATATTAAGCAAGAATAAGTTATAAATTACTTGCACAAACGTTATCTAAACATAAGGCAGTGTTTTTAAATAGTACTGAGTGTAAATAAACACGGTGGATTGACCGGTATTTATTACAACTTGTGTGTCAAAGACAAAACTAGTGACAAGTGAAAGATACATAGTGAGTTATTGCAAATATAATATACACGGAAATTGGATCTTAAATTGAGGTATCGTAATATTAATTGCAATAATAACCTTAAAATGTTGACGTAATGAATCACCAATATAACCAAATAGCAACCGACAATTAGTTCATCCACTCGCCACTAGATGGTGCAGATTGATAGTTATTGATTTATTGGATTTTATGTCACACACGCATTTGATTACATTCAAGAGTTTTTGCTATTCACCGCAAGATGGAGAGATTATGCGCTGGGTGTCGAGGAAAAATAATTAATCGGAGATTTTTGACATGTTGCATATGTACCGAACTTTATGATTTGGAATGCGCTAATGTATCTGATACCAGATTCTACAATACCATGTCGAAAGAAAATAAAGCTTCCTGGATATGTCCTCTGTGCCGAGCGAAACGTCGCAAAACTGATAACACCAATACTCCGGTAAGAATGCTTCCTTCTCAAACCTCTGACAAAACTCACCATGACTTAGTGGACCAAGATGACAGTAGTAATGTAACATTGCGTAGGACCCGGTGTCGACACGAGACCCATGACTCAATCCAGCTCGATGACTCAGACGCGTCGTTCCCGGGGATACATTGCCATATGGAAACCCGGAAAGCCATCAAATAAAAATACCCGGCTGTGCAGATCAGATCCTTGAAAAATGTGAGAAAATTTCTTTGCAAAAGCTCACTGAAGTATTAGAAGAAAACAATAAAAACATTATTTCATCTATCCAGTCGTTCCTACAGAGCCAAATGGAACAAGTATTAAATGGAATAAGGGATGACTTTAAAAATTACACACAAAATTATAAAAAAGAACAAAAAATTATTAAGGAAGACATCCAATCTCTGAACTCAAAAATAACTAACCTGGAATTAAAATGTTCGGCACTACAAACTGAAATTGATCAAATTAATAATATGAAAATGGACCTCAAAAATATTCCCCCTAATGCTGAAGTCAGGGAACGTTCCAACAAGATATTTGTACTCCACGGCTTGCAAGAATTCTATCGTGAAACTGAAGAACAAATTACGGAGCGAATTGAAAATATTTTTTACGATTTTTTGAATATTAATATAAAGGGATACATAGAAGATATATCTTTTATAGGAAAGAAAGGAAATATGAGACCAATTAAAATAGAGTTAATAAGTAAAAGAATAAAAAAATACATAATGGAAAATTCATCTTACTTCAGACAAGCTGGACTTAATATAACTGAATACCTCAACAAGACTGAACTACAAGAAAGGAAGGAACTTTTCCAAGCTCTAATTTCCGCCAGAAAAAAGGGCCATTACGCCATAATAAGAAATAATAAATTAATAGTGAAAGACCAACAACAAGATTTAACATTAAATAGAAATAAGAACAAGGATACTTCACAAATTAACAAAACACAAGCTTCTAATTCTTCAAGAAGATTTACGGAGTCATATCATCAACTCCATACAACCCCCAAGTGCTAATACATCAACAAGTCACAGCTGAAGAAAGCCTCATAAATACACAGAAGACATTTCGAGAATGATTTCTATATTTTGTACCAGAACATGCAAAGCATTAATAACAAGATGCACCTTCTTGATGACTTAGTACAAGAAATTAAAAATATAAATATAATATGTATAACTGAAACATGGCTTAGTACTGAGAAGATAAATTTACTTTGTCTTAATAATTATATTTTAGGATCATACTATAACCGAGAGGCGCATGAAGGAGGTGGTGTGTGTACATTCATTAAAAACAATTTAGAATATATTAATAGGTTGGATATATGTACGCTATCTATAGAAAAAATATTTGAAATATGTGCAATAGAATTAATACAACCTAGATTAATAATTGTTACACTTTATTGGCCTGATAGTAGGAGAGAAGTTGAAGTTTTTTACAATCGTGTTAATGAACTTTTAAAACTATTGTCTGTTAAAGATAGAAATAAGAATATAATTATAGGGGGTGACCTAAATATAAATTTCTTAACTATGAATAAAAATAGAATAACACTTACGAATTTAATGCTATCATATAATTTTCATCAATTGGTAAAAAGTGCTACTAGAATAACTCCTACGAGCTCGTCATGTTTAGATTTACTGTTTACCAATTTTAAAATACATGCAGAAGTTGAAGTGAGGGACTTAGGATTTTCAGATCATAAAGGGCTAATACTAAACATTCCTACTTTTAACAAGTCTCCGTCTCAATTCATAAGAGAAAAAAGAATATTTAATGACAAAAATATATCCGCATTTAAATCAGAATTATCAAATATAAATTGGGGTAGTATAATCCTAAAAACAAATAACGTAAATGATAACTATAGCAATTTTAATAATCATTTAAGGAAAACTCTAGACAAATGCATACCTAAAATTTTTTTTAAAATAAACCTTCAATCAAATAAAAATAAAACATATTTAACTCCAGCTCTAAAAATATCATGTCGCAATAAACGATTATTAAAAATACTAACAACTAAAACTAAAAATAAAACATTACTTAACTATTACAGAAATTACTGTACAGTTCTAAAAAAAGCAATAAATAAATCTAAAAAAATTACAAATACACGTTTATTCCAAAAGTCTTCTAATAAAACACGGTCCATGTGGCAAATAATACATAACGTAACAAACAAAAAATCATTTCAAAATAAAAACAATATAACACTTAATATAAATAATGATCAAATAAAAAATCCAAAATTGATAGCAAACACATTCAACAATTTCTTTGCAGCAATAGGAAGCTCACAAACACATACGAATCATAACACTATAACTAATTCAACTAATATCGGCACTGTTGAAAACTCTTTCTTTTTGTATCCAACTGATCCTAACGAAATCTTAAAAATAATAAAACATCTCAAAAACAAACAATCGTTTGGCCTAGATGAGATACCATCAACACTAATAAAGTACTGTGCAGAAGAATTGGCCCCCACATTCTCAATATTAATCAACCAATCATTCAATGAGAGTACTTTTCCAGATCTACTAAAACAGTCTATTATTAAACCCATACATAAAAAAGGAACCACTACTGATCCTAACAATTATCGACCTATTGCTTTACTACCAACAGCATCAAAAATATTTGAGACCGCGATGGCCAACCGTATCTACAATTTTTATGAAAAATATAATATTTTCCATAACAGCCAATGTGGGTTTAGGAAAAAACACTCAACTTCATTAGCAGTTTATAAATACATACAAACAATTTTAGAAGCTATAGAAAATAAAAAATACGCAGTAGGGCTCTTACTTGATATGAGTAAGGCTTACGATAGAGTTTCATATGAGATTCTTTTACAAAAACTTCACTCCACAGGCATTAGAGGACCTGCACATGAATGGTTCAGATCGTATCTTAAAAACCGTTCGCAATATGTAGAGATAGACCATACAGACTTTAATTCTGGTAAAATACAATCTGTGCGATCTGAGAAAACCCTCATGATGGGGTCGATCCTCCAAGGAAGTGTTCTGGGTTGTCTCTTATTCTTAATTTACATCAATAACCTCCCGGCCTGCTTGAATGAAACCAGTATACTATTTGCTGATGATGTATCAATAGTGATCCCTTGCACAAATAACCGCGAACTGGAAGAAAAACTTAATTCAAACCTTAACACTATTGTTCAGTGGCTAGACATACACAATTTAAAACTAAATGTAGAAAAAACTAAATTAATACAATTCAAACCCTACCAAAAAATACCATTATCATTAAATTATAAATACCTTAATACTAATATAAAATTTGTAGATTCTGCAACATTACTAGGAATAAATCTTGATACAAGTCTAAATTGGAAAAATCACATTCAACATCTATCAAAGAAATTGTCATCATTTATATATGCGCTCCGTCACCTGAAACGCGTAACTGATTTTGAATCAGCCCTAACAGCCTACTACGCGTACGCTCACTCTAGAATTACTTACGGCATAATATTATGGGGCAATAGTACAAGTATTAATGATATACTGATTCTGCAAAAGAAATGTATACGAATACTTGTAAATGTTGACCAAATGTATTCCTGCAAACCATTATTTAAAGAACATGGAATATTAACGGTAATTTCTATTTATATCTTAGAGTCATGCAAATTTCTAAAAAAGTACCCCCAACTGTACTCCCCAATCAACATGAATCGACGAAATAATAGATACCTAAGTAAATATAACGTTCCATTCTCCCGCAGAAAAATATTCTCCTCAAGCCCCCATGTCATGGTAATAAAAATCTTCAACCATCTTCCAGATAATATAAGAACCATAGAAAAACAATCAATTTTTTGTAGAACATTTGAAGACACTTTTAATAGATAAAGCTTATTATACGATTGAAGAATACTTCAACGACACATTTAAATAAATAATAAAAACATAATTTGTTATGCAAATAAAATTGTATACTTTAGAATAGAATAAGAATTGATTAAACTTGTGATTATGAATATTTATATATCATATAACTAAATATGTATTACTAGCGCTCTGTAAATGTTGCTGTGCCCCTACGGGGCGTCACATAACGGACTGTACCTTATATAACAACTATGTAATAACGTGTGACACGCAATAAATATTTTGAATTTGAATTTGAAAAACATCTAATACTAGAAAAAGCTTAAAACCAATGTTTAAGTGGGTTCTAATAAAAACTATGGTTTTTTTTTCTCACACTTGGCCGGTTTTTAACGTGGTTACCTCAGTAAACCTATTCCAGGCGACACCTTTTATAAGTGAAGAACACGTTGTTTATATGAAAGCCTAGTTAAATAATTGTTTTGTGTTGTTTTCAGCATTCAGAAGATTTAAGAATTCTGCGTTTCATTAAATTAAATTTGGTTAATGGATAATAATAAATGGATCTTCACGTTCATAATAGAGTTAAATGGACAGTTAACATTTTTAAAATGTTTTTTTTGCAGTTATACTTCAAACAGAAATTCTAATAATTGTTATTTCGTACTTTTTGACCCATAATAAGCAGTTTGAATATACTGAAAAACAACATAAAACAATTATTGAACTAGGCTTTCGTGTTCTTTACTTATAAAAGGTGTCGCCTGGAATAGTTTTACTGGGGTAACCACGTTAAAAACCGGCCAAGTGTGAGAAAAAAAAAAACATAGTTTTTGTATGAGAACCCACTTAAACATTGGTTTTAAGCTTTTTCTAGTATCAGATGTTATAGAGGCTACTGAAATACATTAGTCGTGAAAATTTTAACTGTCTAGCACAATCGCACGGGGGTCTGGAAGCTTTTGAAAATACAACTTTTTCAACTATTTGCATCGCTGTATTTCTGAAATGCTGAATCTTAGGAATAAAACGTACTGACAATTTTTATAGATAATTAGATGATAAGTAATTTTCTCCTACACACTTTTATGATAAAACTTCCCGTTTCGCTCAAAAGTTCATAAAACTGATATTTGTGACATTTGACCGTGAAAATTTTATAGTTGCGTACACCCTACCATATGTAGGTTTTGAGACCACTTTTAGGGTGTCAATATCCAAGTATTTACAAAGTTACAGCTGGGTATCTCGAATTCCGAGATTCTTACCTAATTTAAGCTTAAATGACTGGACTATAAAATAAATTTGAATAACCAATCAGATTCATTTCTGCCGCATGGGTAATGAAACTTCTTCATTGTGAGTTCTTAGATATCATTCAGGGCTGTATTGAGATAATAATAAGGTTTATTTCCTGGTAAAGTTCTATGTTCTTAGTCTCTGTTTCTAGTACACTGTATACAGATTACTCAATTACATAGTACATAATGGACAAACAATTTGATTGGCTGTGTAAACTTAATATAAATGGTGGCAAGTCTTCAAAATAACTCATTGGTACTGATGTATTTCATTTAAGCAAATCTTGTTTTCTATCATGTAGTTACTATTTTGTTTTTATAATTGACCTTGGTCCGGCTTAATGTTAGAATTTTAGCTTGTGCAAGCGTCCAATGAACGAAATCTACACGAAACAAGGATATTACGTTTTGGATAGAGCTTCGCATAACCTTAAAGTTTCGTTAAGATCCAAGATAAAATATGAAAATCAGATGCACTTCAAGATCCAGCCACGGATCCAGGGGATCGTAAACGTTTATTTTGCACCGAGAAACTGTTTTACTTTTCCTCGAGTGTCTATAAAATTAAATTTCTATTAGAGATATAAAGATTTAGATTTGCAAATCTCCTGAGTGCAGCTCTGTCGCCTGCATACCCACGTCTCATTGAGGATTCACTCTCAGATGGAAACGAGCCAAGTCTAACGGAATTTCGTATGTAAGTGGCCACTTTAAAGTGAGCCATCTCGGCTGTTTTGGTTAATGTAATTCGGTGTCTACTGTGGCTGGTTCTGTCAAGAACCGTGTCTGGTTTACGAGGAACGAGCTGGTTGATGGAGTGGTTTTTGATTTGGTGTAATATGATTTCTTAATGGATTAATGCGAATTTGTATTTTTATCTGTAAGTTTCCTAGCTTGAGGACGTTTAAAGAGAAGAATTTTGTTATAACGGTATAAGTGTTATTGAAATCTATTCTATGTAGTTAGAGGTTCTTTATAAGTCTTATTATAGCTATTTTAGTAATGGTAAATCTCAAATTTATTAATTTTAAGACTGTATACATAAGTTGTACATAAAACTGCAAAATTTTCTTTTTTTAAAAAAAGCCGAATTTAAATACAAAATGGCGCATTGGACCTATCGTAAGAATATCAACATATTAGAACAAAACTTGACTATAGAAAGACTGGGCCATACTTGGAATTGAAAAATTTGAATTTCCAACGGTTATAGCGGTCGTTGCAGTTGGAAAACCGAAAATTATAATACTTGAATAAAATTACACTTATGCCGTTTTATTTTCTTTAGGATTTGTTGACTCTACTCTATATTGGTGCATTATTTTTATGTTTTACTCGTTATAAACAACATTTAAGTAACTTAGCAGTAGGTAACATTTACAGTGTGAGTACTATTGTGATAATTATCTTTTTCATCATCAGCCCACGTCCACTGCTGGGGCACGGACCTACCCTAAACTAGGGTGATAAGGTGTAAGGTTCTTCGTAAGTGTGCAGGTTTCCCCACCATGTTTTCCATCGCCGTTAAAGCGTCGAATAATCGTACATATAAATTCCGAACTGGCGACCTCTCGCATGGCAAGTAACGACCTCCTACACCACTCGGCTATCGACCCTTTTTTCTTTTTATCTTTATCTTTCTAAATAATCAAATCTTCAAAAACAACACAAACATTGATTTGATTCCGAGATAAATCACAGCTACTAGTAACATAAATGACAGCCAACCGACTCCGCAAGTCCCGTGATGATGACAAGGCTACTCCAAGCCATCATCGTAAAAAAAAACAAAAACAAATCAAGACACCAGTGTTTCTAACCTTATTTCCTCTATGGAGTGCTAGTAGGCACTATACTTTAGTATGTGATCATTGCGACTTCTGTATTTGTCTGATATATGTCCATGTCCGTCCTGTGAGACAATAGCTCTTCAACGGCTCGTCTGCGGTTTGCATATTAATAGTTCAATCTTAGATCTGCGCTGTGACCGATCGGTTGTACAGTAACATTGGGTCAGCAATATTGTTGCTGTTTTCGCATTCGATACTGGGAGAATCCTGCAAGCTCTATACTACTTGAGAGCTTAGAAAGAGGGTTTTGACCTCACATAGGCCAGTTAGGTAAATGAAATTGTTAGGACTGCTTTATATTTGTTAATGCCAATAAACAAACAATTATTTATTAAGCTCAATTTTCTCATTATTTGAGCTTCAAATATGAACTTCAAGACAAAGAGTCAGCAATCATGTTTTAAAGGATATAATCGTCGGACCGATCATGATCAAATTCTACGATCACGAACCGTAATTATTTCCTCTTTCTAAATTGTTTATACTACAGTATGACGTGTATTTATGAAAGACATGGTAAAGAAAACTCTGCCCTTCCTTTTTGCTTGCCTGGAAAAATAAAAGTATCAAAACTTATGTCGTTAACGAGAATTAACCCAATCCGAACGTCCATTGGGCCAGATACAAACTGCAATTAGACGACGACAAGAGTGCAGCCATGCCACTGTACTGTGGCATTGGCTAGGAGGTTTTGGTGGTCAAAACTGTTTGTTTCATTTGAATGTGACATACATTCGTGGAATTAGTGAGGAAACTATGAATGATGACCATATAAAAGTGTTATTCAATGTCTATAAGGGTACTGATTATTGTATGAATGATGCTACTATGATTAAAGAAGTAAAGAAAATAGAAATAGTATTTTTTTTCTTTTGTCGGACAATAATTTAATAACAGCGTAATTTTCTAAAAAAAATTGAATTGCAAATTATTCTATTTTTAAACTGGATAGATAGCCTTGATATAGCCTTGATACAGTCTGCATAATTTGTTATTATTCACTTTACAGAAAAATAAAAGTATGAAAGTTTCCTTTTATCCGAATGAAATAACTATTAATGGTTTTGAAGTCGTGTCTAACATGATCGATTTTGTGGCTAATTGCCATCACGTCATGTAATAATGAGTTCTGACAGTTAAAGTGGGACCCAGATCCTGCACTTGTAACACAGCAGTTAATTCATGGTTCATTCTGTGACGGCGCCATCTTGGTCGGCCATATTGGTTCGGCTGAACGCGCCCGCCACCCGCTGCGGAAGGAAACAGAGTTGGGCCAACTCGCACAGATTCGCACTAGGGCGCTTCCGGATAGATATCAAGTGACAGTCACTGTTACTAGTATTCACCATGTGGAAATTAATTCGGAATTGTGAAAACGATCTTACCGCACCATACATTTTCCTTGTCGTGTATCTATGTACAATTAAACCAACTGACTCCCCTCCTTATAGGAGAAGGCTATTAAAATATATTTAACATGTTAGTTTTTTATATCTATACCAAAATGCAACTAGATCAAAAATAATATTTTTTTGGGGTAAGGTACTTATTACCATTTCATTTTTATAGATGTGTCAGTGTTTAAATATGTAACGTGTTTGTATGTGAAGGGTTTTAGACAATTTAAAGTCGAACAGGGCCAGGATCCAGTTGGTTCGGTTGTACATATGGGTAATTTTCACGAAATGGCGAAATTCGGCTATCTTAAAATTCCAAAAATTATTTAAATTATTTGATATTTCTTGTATGTGAATTTGATAGTACTAATGTTACTTGAATTTAATTATGTAGTGGTCCCAAACATTATCGCGTTTTCTAAAAGTTATGAGGACATTAAAAAAAATCAAAGTGAGGGAATGACAATCAAGGTGAGGGAATGATTATTATTAAAGACAAGTCAAGAAGCTTTTCAAATTAAATGTATTTTTTTAAGTATAATCTTTAATTATTGAATGAAATTTTGTTCTTAAACAATAAGTAAGATCAATGAGTAATTTCGGCAAATCACAAAATTATTGCAGCACTTTGGCATAACTCTAATTTAAACTTATTTTTATTTGTTATAGCACTTAATTTAATAACAAAACCCTTGCTAACTTAAAGATTCTTCTAACAGCATTGTACCCATCTTTTAGCTGTTTAGTAATAACTTCTGATAGAAGAACCTTCTTATTAACAATTTCAGGAAGGCGGACGTTCTTCAAGAGAGCGAATACTTGAGCTTCTGGTGAAGTCTGATTATTTTTTGTTCTGTCTTTGACATCTCTTATAGAATCTCTCTTTTCTTCTTATTTCTTGTTTCAATTTTTCCTGTAATCTGGATATTTTTGCATAAAGTATTCCTCTACGTCTTCTGAGTTGCTGCCTTCTCCGATTAACTGCCAAATTTCTTAATTGATAATTATTTTGCATAGGTTCTGGGCTAGGAGGCGGTGTCTCATCTAACAGTCTTGCTAAATTCTTTTCTTCCAGTTTTTCCTTTTTTGTCTTCTTTCTCGGGAACTCATTGTGGATATAGGTTTAACTTGACCTTTTTCTTTTTTGTTAAGGTATTTAATTCTTTCTTTTTGGCGAAGTACTTCAAGTGTTACAGGATCAGCTTTAATTTTTTCCCTGCCTTTTCGGTCATATTCTTGCTTTTTCAATTTAGCTTCTTCTTTGCTTATCTTCTTTTTTCTTGACATTTTTTAGCCTACAACAATATTGCAGCAATAAATTCAAGAGTTAATTAAAAGATAACAATAAAAAGAGCCAGTTAGCCCACCCAAAAATTCCCTCACCATAAACTTTAATGAGGGAATGATGGTGAGGGAATGACGAAATAAAGAATAAACGTAAAGGACTCGTGACATAACCTTACTTTGGAAATGATTTTTTCTGCTTAAGAATATAACTCCCAAAAGCCATCTTATCTGTGCAACTTATAATCACTTAAAGTGCTTACCTTTTGGTTTTTAGAATGTGATGAAATGACGGTCGAAAATTTAATTTAGCCATAAAATTTATAAAATCTTATTGCAGCGCACATCCGAACACAATCACAAAAAATTCGCATACATACATACATACAATCACGCCTTTTTCCCAGAGGGTAGGCAGAGATCACTTCCAGCGATCCACTTTTTCACATCTGTGGGAAACGTGACGTGACGGGTTGTGGACCACGTCGCCGCCATTCTGCCTTGTGCATTGTTTTAACAAGGTCATTGCGTTTCCACGAGTAGCAAGGATATATTTAGGAAAAAATTCGCCATTTTGATAAATTGACATTAGTGCTAACTTTCAAAAACTAATGGTAGCGTTTGTATTTTATTTGAAATGCGTTCATAATTCAACTGCCAGTAATAGTGTGAGGGAATGATTTCTAGAGCTTAGAAGCATTAGGGCGGATGTCGATTTTGCCAACTTTACAGGACAGAGTAAAATATAAATTAAATTTTATCGTCAAATATTACAATAAGTACAAACAAAACGTAAATTATTTCTTCGCATTTAATTAGCTAACCAAGAAGATTTCCTAAATTTAAAATTAAAATTTAAAAACAATGTTTCTAAATAGTAAAAAATTAACTTTTTTTCAAAAAATGATCACATCCGCCTTTATGCCATTAAAATAAATCAAATTATTTGTTCGACTGAAAAGTATGTGCCCATACGGCTTTATGCCTCCAATTTTTGTAACTTAATGTTAAGTTGCTTGTCCGAATGCAACGTTATGTCTTCAAAAATAATTAATTTCTAGTAAAACTTAATAAGACGAAATTGTAAATGCGACTTTATCGTGTTCATTTATTAACTTTGGTTGTATTGGCAAAAAGTCGGACATCACTTAAAAAATACTACACACATTAGAAATGACTAGAGATAGAGTATGTTTTAGAGTATTGCTGCAATCAGGGTTAAATAATAACTTTTTTGTATCGCTATTTATTTAAATATTGTTTAAATTTCGATAATAAGAAGAAAATCGTCTGTCAATGTGGATTTGTATAAAACTGAGTACCTACTAGTTTATAAAAGTACCGTTGTGAGAAAATCATTAAAATGTCCGAATCGGAACTGAAACAATTTACATTCTTATGGAGAGACATTATTCAAAACGAGAAGAGATGAAGCGAGCCGTCGGAATTTTGGAAGCTGGTTCCAGGCAACGTGCAGTAGCTTTCGCTCTTAACACTACACAGAACGTCATGAGTCTTCTCTGGACGCGCTATCTCATGACGGGCAGCGTGGCCGAGCGACATGGAGGACGATCTCGCATCACGACACGCAAACAGGACCGGTATATCCAAAATACTGCTCGACGGAATCGTACCATGACCGCCATGATGTTGGTAACGAGGCTCACAGCTCCCGAGAGTCCCGAGACTTGCTAATAAGCGATTAAAACAATCCGAAATTGTTTACGTGAAGTGGATCTGCGATCCCGAAGGCCGCGAGAGTTTCACCTATTGCATCCTGCAATCGCAGGACCCGTTTACGATGGGCTCGCGAACACAGAAACTGGGAAGAAGAAGACTGGCGCTTTGTGTGCTTTTCGAAGGATTCCTGCTTCGCTATGAGACCGAATACAAGACGTACTCGAGTTTAGAGAACATCTGGAAGTCAAGAACGTTTGAGATATTGTCAGGAAGTTCATCCGTAAGGTGGAGGAACAATAATGATTTGGGCCGGTATTTGGATCGGCGGAAGAAACGATCTCATTTTTTGTATCAGAGGTAACCTCAATACTCACGCTTGTTTCAGATATAATCATCCCTTTGCGAGGCCAGTTAGGTTATTTATTGAATTATTTCAACTAATGCATGACGCCGCACGTCCACACACGGCTAGAATCGTAACACGCATTCTTGCCGAAGCTCATATCAACGTTCTGCCGTGGCCAGCTCAATCGCCAGAACTCAATCCAATTGAGCATGCATGGGTTATGCTTAAAAAAGAGCTCCGCCGAGTATGCATACCATACATACTGCACAACAAAATTTTGACTTGTTACAAAACACATAGGCGGCCATTTTTCAAAGTGATTTTGATGAACTCATCTTAAGCATGCCTTGCCCAAGCGTGTTTATGGTGGAAGTACAGATTATTAATTTTCGTAGTTTTTAAAATCATTATTTTTGCCATTTTGTGTCACTTAATTGACTTATCTCTATTCTAATTTAATTGACTCCGTTAATTTGAGATTTTCCCATAATTTTCAAAAACATAAATTTGAGTTTATTATTATTTAATATAGGGGTAAGCGGTTTAATAAAAACATAGGCTTTAAAGTAAGAAGTCGCCCGAAAGACTATAGTTAAAGGCACTCTCATAAGAATAGGAGCGCCACACGAATTAACTCCATTGACATTCATTGTTTGCACCCTATTTTTGAGATATGAGTTTAATACATCAATCGCTTTATCTGCATAATGATGCAATTTTAATAGCAATATCTCATGATTTACACAATCAAAGGCTATTGAAGATTCGAAGAAGATACCTATTGCATCCTGCTTATTTTCTCAAGCGTCAAAGATATGCTTGCCAAGTGCCACACTTGCGTCAGTGGTGGATCTTATTTCGGTGAAGTCAAATTGCTTATAACAGCTTATTTTCACTAAATTGAGACATTAATTGAGATAATAATTATTTTTCAAAAATTTTACTAAGTGCAGGTAGTATTGAAACAAAGCGGAAATTAGATGATTCACTTATATAACGGAATTTCTTGAATAAAGAAATTATTTTACCAAACTTCATTAAATTTGGAAAATGACATACCTTTATGTGTATAAAGGTATGTTTAATATGATAGCCAAATGTCGTCAGTCTTTTTAAAATTTAACTCTTTAAAGGATTGCAAAACTACATTTTGGTTTACTTGGTTAAATTTAAAAGATACTAGACATTTTCTACAGTCCTAGTCCCTATAAGAAGAGATTGAACATGGTGTGGGCATGAGTTTAGTTGGCCTGTAGTAATTATAGGTATATTAGAAAAATAGGTTTCAAAAACATTTGTAACATCAGAATCAATATGCTTATAATCAACTATGAGAGTTATACATCTACTCTGTAACGAAAGACTACTAACTACTACTCTGCCTCTGCCTAGGCATCGTATAAAAACCTTTACCACCCGAACAACAATAGAAAAACTAACTTTAAGGATTCCATGTATATTAGTATTGGTCTATTGGTCACGGGCCACGGCGTGTATAATGCCCTATGTCGCTAATTTTTTGACGCCATATTTGAATAGTCCACCACATCCATAACGACTTATTTTCAAATTGGCCCACCATTGCGTTCACAAAGTTAGTAAAACAAAATGCATAAAGCCGTATATCTGCAACCGTTTAAATGTTTCTAAAGGAAACTTAGAAGCATAATGTCGGAAGTTTAGTTATGATGAATATTTTAAATCACTGTTCAGACCATAAAGGCGTGACTCCTTTTACGTAGCCTTTGTGAGAATATTTTTTTTAGGCATAAGGGCCAAACTTACAATCCACCAAAATAAATAATCAGCATTGTAGACGCAGAGAGATGGAAGTGAAAATAAAACCTTAAGGTTCTAATGATTTTGGAAAACCTGTCAGAACCGACATTATGCACGAAATTATCTCAGCCCAGAAAAGGGATAGAAATATAGCTGTCAGTGGTATAGATAGAGAAAGAAGTGTATTTCTTTGCTACCCAATAAAAACATAATGCCCTATCTGCACATCCGCCCATATGCTTCTGAGCTCTAGATGTATTTATGTGAGACATTAATAAATATTTAATTATTTTATTCGTTTTTTGCTGGTTAACGCTTATTTCGGTTTTTCCAATAAATATATAATATGTTTATACAATACAGCCTACTTGAATATGATTCGAATGATTTTTGTGCTTTTTTGGTAAATAAAAGTAAATAAAATTGGTACTTGGGACATAGTGAGGGAATGATATTAGGAACATTTTGGTTATGCATTTTTATTTATTTATTTATACAGCTCGAAAATCTCATGTGAAAGTGTTAGGTATAGTTATGAGGATTGTATAGAAATATTAGTAACATCCATTTCTTTCTTAGATTTTTACATAAACTCCAAGGACAAGAATTTCGGATTTTCGTGAGAATTACCCATATAATGAGAGAACATGAAGGGAAATAAATTTAAATGTATTTCAAAAGTCATGTTATGATCTGAGGTGATCTTCACTATCGGGCTTACTTTTTTCTCTATTATTAAGTTGACTGCCTCGATGGTCTATTGGTAGCAAGTGCTGCGTTAGGACCGAGAGGTCCCCGGTTCGAGTCCGGGGTCGGGCAAAATTTGTGTGAGTTTTCTGTAATGAAATTACTCAGCCCGGAGTTAGGAAGTTGGCGGTTGAACGCCCGTGCCTCGGAAAGCACGTTAAGCCGGTGGTCCTGCGCCCGATCTCTCATCGGTCATGTCGGATTGCCGTTTCACCGAACTATGAGAGTAAGGGAACAGAGAGTGCACTTGTGTTTGCACGCACACTTGTGTACTATAATGTGTTCAGCGCACTTGGTTAACATCAATTGAGATCGGCCTCCATGGCAGAAATAGGTCGGGGATGCCTTTTTTTATTATTAAGTATACCAGGTTACCGGTTTAAATTGATCTTTACTGACTGTTCTATGGATGGTAACGAAATTTTTATTTGACAAAGAAATAATAAAACCGCCAAGATTACCTGCATCCTAAATGCCTTTGAGTTAAATAAAAAACCAAGATGACAATAACCACCAAATCGTTTCAATAACATTTAGGTGACACTAAATGCATGCGCAATACATTATTGCGACCAAAATACCCGCAATAAATTATTAATGACATTCAAGAGTATCATTTGTGTCAAATTAATTACTGTAGATTGTTGTTAATGATGTTTATCGTGGTTGACTGAACCTTAGAGGTTACGCCTACAAGTTCATTCGCCTAAACGGATGCTGTGCCACTAATCATTCGGCATGACTTTTTGATTACCAACTTAATGCTGAATTGTAGTGAGACATGTCTGTCCACAACTGTAATATGTGCGTTTTTATTATCGACTAAAAAACTTGGGTTTGAATTTCAGATCACATTTGGGATAATTTGTAGATACTTGGTGTCACCTATACGCATTTTTATAGACTATAATAAAAATTTAAGTTCAGTTAAAAAATTGAAATATGCATTTCACTGTTATAATCCATTATATTGTGATCATAAAATTATAGTTCAAATATGATTTCATTGTATGAAGCCATTGACTTATTCATGGTATAGTACACACTACTAATAACATCGTAGGAGGAAGTATAATTTTTCTGAATGATTAAATTATAACATTTGAAGTAAATACTTGCTAAATTTGCAAAAAAAATAGAATACATATTATTTTTATACTATTTATTGAACAAAACAAAATATTGTATAAAAAATACTTGTTCCAAATATCAAACGTGCCGGGACGTTTCTCCCCCAAACCGTCCGCATTAGGGAACGCCGAACGACGCCCTGAGCCGAGGTCGAGCCCCGTTAGGGGGCACCCTCAAGCAAACGTCGTTTAAATTTTTTAGGGAGGTGAGAGCCATCCGCTCCCCGCAAGTCCGACGATGATGACAAGGCTACTCCAAGCCATCATTAGTCAGCTAGGAAAAAATCAAGTGACAAAATGGCCACATGATAATAGGTTTCTCCCCTCTTTATAAGGCGTCCGACCGATTTCAGCCATGGCGGCCGATCTCAATTGATATCAGCCAAGTGCGCAGGACATATTATAGTGCACAAGTGTACGCGCAAACACAAGTGCACTCTCTATTCCCTTACTCTCATAATTCGGTGAGACGGCAATCCGACATGACCGATGAGAGAACGGGCGCAAGACCACCGGCTTAACGTGCTTTCCGAGGCACGGGCGTTCAACCGCCAACTTCCTAACTCCGGGCTGAGTAATTTCATCACAGAAAAACTCACAAAAATTTTTGCCCTACCCCGGATTCGAACCGAGGTCCTCTCGGTCCTAACGCAGCGCTTGCTACCAATAGACCAACGAGGCAGTTATGTCCCTCTTTATACACTTCTATTGATAGGACACATGGTTTAGTTGATGATAGGTATTTAAGAATTAGATCAAATAGCGGAACGTTGATTACATTTTAGTGGCTCATTGACAAAGCCTGATTATGCGTCACTATATTCAAAGTCGACATATTGTATTGTGCTGATGAAATAAATAAAAAAAGACGTGTGGCACTCGGGGACTGCCGCGGTATCGCGGTTATCGCGGCGCTCAAAGCCCGTGATAAAAGCTATGCAATAGCTTAAAAACAGATATAGTAGTGCAGTACACTAATATCTTTACCCAGATTTTCGGTCTAATACTTGCTAAGATCTAGATACAACAGTTGTACCTAAACCAAATAAGCCATATGCATTGTTCATAGTACGACCATTCACACAGAACTTAGTACTGAGCTGAGTCACACAGATATGTGAATGAACGTTGCCTCAACGTCTAATTGCCACAGACAATATGTGCTCTATGCGTTTGAGATGCCCACATGTGATTTAAACTGTTTGTCTATGAGTGTTCTGAGGGACGCATGGCTCAACGTGTTTAGGTAGTCTACGTCCATTGTAAGATTAGGCTGTTTAAATCTATATTATTATGGCCAAGTGCGAGTCGGACCAGTACCAATATTGTAAAACACTACGTTTTAGTACGGCAACCCCCCTCAAATATTCGACTGTTTTTGTTCGTTTTTGTTTTAATAGTGGCAATATAAATATCATTATTTGTGAAAATAACAACTGTTTAGCTATCTTGATTCTTGAGATACAGCCTGGTGACAGATAGACGGACGGACAGTCCCATTTCATTCTTTGGGTACTGAACCCTAAAAATGAATCACTGAGTTTTAAGCGTTATTGTCTTCCGTTTCTTCCTTGCAGACTCTACAACCGCTGTTTGATGATCTCATCTTCATTAGCGAGTTAGTGCCCTGTTACTGCTTAAACTTAACCGGACGCGAACATACGCTTCATAACTTTCAATACATTACCGTACACAAACGGGTAACAGAGAGGTAAAGAGAGGACCGTCGGCAAACATGAAAGGATTCGCGTTTAATCAATTAAGCGAAATATCCTTGCTTTCTCTGTGGACGCCGCACTCGAAAACCTAAAACGATTGGCATGAGTACCGCATCACGGCAGGTTGTGTTTGGCGCAAGGTCTGAGTTAGCAGCGTATTTCTGAATATAAGATCCCACCAAAAACATAAATGTAAAAAAGGAGAGCCAATTCCCATACAAAAATGATGCGGTTTCGTTGCAAAAATAATGGAGATCTATATGAGTGCTAATTTATATGACAATTGCTGTTGCTTAAAAAATATGTGAGATCTCAAAGTAGGACTTGATTTGGCCAGCTTTCATGACATCGTAATTAAAAGTTTGTTTATATTTATAACAACAACAATTCTGGTAAAATTGATAAAAGTAAAAAATATACATATATTTATATGGTCACTGTAAGTTTTTTTAAATATTGTTAGGTTTGATATTAACATAAAACACTTTAGACAGAAGGTCCCTTAACTAGGGTCTGAATAAATTAATAACCGACTAGGTGTTATATGGAAATGGATCTCACAACTTTTTGCGGTAGAACAACTGATTTGCGAGGCTGGTTTTTTTTGACAAGTATTTTATAAGATCTATTTAACCTGCCCGCTGTAAAACTACGTCTCGTCCCACACTCTCTGTAGGCAAGAGAGGAGCTCTTGGACCTACAAGATTGCTTCTCAAGAGCCATTACCCGGTGTTCGCCAAAATGTGGGGCCTTTATTAACCTTTGCTTTATTTTTACGTTTATTGTGGTGTAGCCTTCTTGAGGAATCGAGGGTTAAAATTGGGTCCATTTGTGTTCGATTGCACTTACCATGTCAAGAATTTGGGGAAGGAAATGGAGGCAGATGTACGGCGCGAATGGTATACAGGTGATTGGTATTCTAAGCTGATTACAGTATTTCTAGGTGCTAGTTCTTACATTATTTAACATTGTTATTTTTTCGGGTAACCTGTAGTTTTTTTATAATATGATAATAATATTCATATTTTGTTATAATTTCAGTAAAAAAGTGGGCATAATATCATAGGACCCAACATTTTACAAATAAGTAAGAACTTTTAATATCACATTTGCAATATTGTACTTAATTTCGATTGGGATAAGTGGTTAAACATGACGTTAAGGGAAATAATATGAGATTTATCAAAGTTTGCAATTCCTAGGTAATTAACATAAGTTCTACAAACACTCTCAATTTATGTATGAAACTAGACTAAGGCCTTATCGCCCCAGTTGAGGGTAGGCCCATGCCCCAGCAGTGGGGACGTATACGGGCTGATGATGAAGTATATCAATTTGATTGGAGATTACTTAGTTGGCGGAGAATATCATGGAATAATATACAATAAACGACTTCACGGGGGCGAAGTCGCGGTCAGAAAGACAGTCAGCAGAGAAATATATGTGTATTATAGTACATATTACACTCGGGGACAAATAAACCGGGCCATTAACCATTTTTCATACAAACATGTCCAGTTCTGAGGCCTATAAATGTAAAAGTTTTAGTGCTATGGTAATAATTTAAATGTAAATAGATGTCAGAAATTATCAATTTCTTAAAAGAATATGTTAACTAACTCCAGATACACCAATTTCCTTAAAATCAGGAAAATGTAAGTTGTTTTACTTGTTTCATACAAGTTTATATGGGATGCAAAAAACCACCAATGCTTGCTACGTTTTAAAGAAATGAGCATATTTCTGGAGATAGTTAACATATTTTTTTTTATAATTGATAATTTCTGATATCTATTTACATTTAAATTTTTACCATAGAACTAAAACTTTTAGATTTATAGGCCTCAGAATTTGACATGTTTGTATGAAAAATGGTTGGAGGCCCGGTTTATTTGTCCCCGAGTGTATTATAATCTTGGTGAGGTAAAGAAATAAAAACAAGTAAAAAGGCAAATCTAGATTTTAGGCTTAGAAAAAGCCAGAACACGACATGGGTCTACGCAACAACTTTAGCTTACGTAGACTAATAGCCATCTGACAGGGGCCTAGACATGTTTGAACTATTGACAGAAAGGGGTTGGCTTACTTGAAAAATCTAGGTATTGTATCCTTGAGAAAATGAGAGTTTGTAACACGTGACATGATAACAGATTTATTATCATTGATAAATTTTTATTATACTTTATAATATCTTCATTATTTATAGACCACATGTAATTGCGTAACATTGTTGTACCCTTTCTGCAGACTTATATAAAAAGAAGATTCTATAGAAATACACATATCTGTCTTTCAAGCCTACCTTTAGCAACGACTATAAGCATTTTAACCGTTTGATCCTTATGTGCATTAACAAACCGTATTTTAATTTGGGTCCATCCACTTCCCTGGCCAAAAAGCTCAAGTGACATCAATGCTACCAAATTAAAGAAGGAAATTTTTACGTTCTCAAGAGGCATCAAAGGTACTTAAGTACTATAGCTAAGTAGTAAGCAGTGTTCCTTGATATCAAAGAGTTATCCGAAGCTACTAAGCACTTAACCACAGCCTTAAAAGCTGAACCCACTACCTTTGAATCGAGTGCGAACCCTTTTCTTGTGATGTTGAGAATGCTTTAATTAAAGAGGAAAGGGAATCTTCTCGGAAATTTAAGGGTTAATAACCCTAAAATTTTCTGCCAATATGCTTATGATTTTCCGGATGCTTCGGGGTATTGACAACGGAGAGTTTGTCGACTATAAAAGACGTAGGTTATATGTAGGCATTACTCTATTACTAACTGGTAACTGGTACTACTACCATAGGCTTAAGTAAACTATCTTGTTAAAATATTGTGGAGAGAAAATAAATGATTTTATTATTTTTTATATTATTTATTGTATTGTCAGCAGCCCGTCACCTCTGACGGCTTTGTAGGTAGAAGAACCAAAAGTTAGGACGGTTCGGTACAAGAATAATTCAGAGATGTCAACAAAAACAAGTGTAGTAGGTACTGATGATCTTCTCCTTAGGGATATGGATTGAACTTATAAACGATTACCGGGCTATTTACTTATGTTTATAACGCTATGTAAATTTAAAATTTGAATAAAAAATCGCATTCATGACCCCGCCTGTACGGGGACTTGAACCAAAGCACCTTCCGATATCGCGTCGGATGCTCTAACCTCTGAGCTATCCAGGCGTTACGTCACCAATGCGAGCGGCGAGCGATGCAATGAGAGCAGCAGTAGTGAGTAGAAAAAGCCTCAAATTCACGTCTATAATCTTTCTATCGATAGATTTATAACTTCTTCTTATCGTGTGGTTGATGAAAAAACCTGGTGTCAGAGTTTTAAGCCGCCCGTAGGCCTCTGACATGGCTTCAGACACCGTAGAAAAATCTCTCAGGTGTGCTGGTTTCCTCACGATGTTTTCCTTCACCGTTGAAGCGTCGAATGATGGTACATATGAATTTCAAATTTGAAAAACACATTGGTACCTGTCGGGGTTTGAACGGGCGACCTCTCGCATGGCAAGCAACGACCTTAACCACTCGGCCATCGACGCTTTTTTATAACAAATTTACGATTTATAACAATTTATTTCTAACTAAGAATAGCACCAGAAAATAAATCAGAAACCCTTGAAGCGGACACCTACCGCCCCTCTCCAGTACGCAAACTCAAATAAATCTGCAAAATTATTTCGTGGACATAATGGAAGTTCAATGGCATAATCGGATATTAATTGAATTCTCATTGAAGTACCGAAGACAACCTTTGAAACGTTATCTCGCCTATTTACGGTATAAATTGATAACGACATTGCTTTCGAATACTTTTAACGCTTTAAAATAAATATTATTTGAGTTGAAAATAAATAAATAAGGCGTCCGACCGCTTTCGACCGTAACGGCCGAGCACAATTGTGTTTAGCTAAGTGAGCAGGACATTTATAGTGCACAAGTATGCGCGCAAACACAAGTGCACTCTTTGTTCCCTTACTCTCATTGTAATTTGGTAAGACGGCTATCCGACAGGACCGATGAAAGATCGGGCGCAGGACCACTGGCTTATCATGCTTTTCGAGGCACTGGCGTGCAATCGCCAACTTCTTAACTCCGGGGTGAGTAATTTATTTACAGAAGAACCGGGGTCTCTTGGTCCTCTTTCAGCGCTTGCTACCAATAGACCAACGAGGCAGTTATTCATTCAATGAGTACTGGTTACTAATGATAATAAGGGGCCTGATCGATTTCAGGCATGGCGGCCGATTTTTAATGAAGATGACAGACCAAGTCTACTCTCTGTTCCCTCACTCTCAGCGGCGGTAAGCTGATATGACCAATGTGAGATTAGATGCAGGCCCACCGGCTTAACGTGCTTTACAAAAACGTGGAACCGTCAACTTTTTGAACATAATTAATATGATCATCATGATGGTAATTATGTTTGAGACATCATTTCTTAACATAAAAACTTACCATCATGTGGAAATATCTGAAAACTTCTTATTAAAAAAAATTGCTACTTTTAAACCGTCTTTGCTACAAAAGTAAAACAATTTTCTTAGTTATTAATAATAACATGTTCGTAGAAGAAGAAAAAACATATTTCCAAGGCGAGATATTGCGATGGCGAAACAATTACACTGAATCGAGTGAACCTCCATAAATTTGGGAGGTCTGAGAGATGACGTAATGCCCACGAGGGAGGGAGGGAGGTCTGTAACAAACATTTATTCTCGGAGGGAAATTTGATAGAGATTGAATTTTATTAGGCAATTAAAATTCATAAAAAATAGAAGAAATCAAAGAGCTTTCTTTGCAATTCGTTAAAAGGGTGAATTCATTTGTTCGTATTTTGGTCGAGTTTCGGAGACAGTCGCGATGAATATCTTAAATTGGTTTCGGATTCGAAATTTTTTTTTGTTTGTATATAACATAACACAATTTTTTGGTATTGGCATAAAATTATAAAACTGAATATGTCTGGGATATATACCATGTAGTTTTGTTTTAACGATGAATGGTATGGGAACCTTCATTTGAGTCGCATTTTTCAGCCAACAAAACCTAAGAATTTATTCGTAGGTGTGCAGGTTTCCTCATGATGTTTTCCTTCGCCGTTAAATCGTCGAATAATCGTACATTATGAATTTCAAATTTGACAAACTCCGTGGTACGTGGCGGGGTTTGAACTAGTGACCTCTCGCATGGGAAGTAACTTTTTAATTTTATTAACTCCTACAAAAATCATTCAATCGCTAGTAGTCCACAAATCTCACCCAAAGGATGTGAACCAGTTTAAAACTCGCATCAACTGACTTGTCGACACGTAGTACCTACCATTCGATGAAAGTAAACCCCTCACGTACTTAACATTTTATAACTTCTTACGCAACTCTACCGCAACACGATACAGCCAGCTGCCTGGCGTAATGTTCCACTGAGCCATGGTTTATGGGGTTTGATAAGTAACCTACTCTCAAGAAGCAATAATATTTGTGCGGGCGCTGATGGTTCGCAAACAGGAAACGCATTTACTAACGACAAATCATTACATATGTCGTATAAAGCAAAGACAAGTCCCGCGTCTGTCTGACTCTACGTATGCTTAAATATTTAAAACTACACAACGGATTTTTATGTTTTTTTTTCATAGATAGAGGGTATCAAGAGGAGGGTTTTTATGAATAAAACCCAAAGAGAAGCGAGTGCGGGTCACTAGTGATATCATAAACTGTAGATAAGTGACCTGCACAGTAATTTGCTTTTTTAATCTGTACCCTGCAATTTTTGACACTTAACTGACATTATAAAACCAAAGATGCGAAAAAGCACGCAAATAGTTTACGTTTTTTACGCTTAGCTTTGCAATTTCTTTTATTCACATAGATATTTCTAATTTTATGTCGGGCTAACACTGAAAATCAGCGTCGTGGTCCCGTAGGGCCGCGACATAATGCTGAGTGAAAGCCTTTTGGCACATTCAACTCTAGTTTTAAGTTATTTTGTGTTTCTATTTTTGTGACCGTGTGAGAATGTGTTAAATAAAGATTTTTCTTTCTTTCTTTCTTTTCTTTTAATTTTACGATTATAAAGTTTTCAGGCGATTGACCAAATCCAAAACTTCCATACAACTATTTAATTTAAGCGTCGCATAAGCGTCAAATATTTAATTACAGATACATAGTCACAGTATTCGGCCGTTAGATGACAATCCCAAAACAAGTCCACAAAAAACAAGTATTAAAAGTAAAGCAAGCCAATATTCACCACTAACGGCCCCCCTCGACAACGTCCGCGTGGAAATGGTTTTGGCAACAATGATTCAATAGCCTAATATAATATACCTTGTAAAATATATAAGTGAAAGTCCTTTGAAAATTGGTTCAGCAGTTTCGGAGATAAGCGGGAGCAAACAGACAGACAAAAAAAAATCCAAAAGTCTTATTATTATTGGTATTCGATAAAGATTACTACCAATTTAGTAATAACTCGTTATTTTGATATTATAAACGGACATTTCAATTTTATTTAGTTGTATCAATTACTTGTAAGGTCATTAAGCTGAACGTCTTCATCTTACAACAACAACTGCCCTACAAACCCACAGACCTGGTCTTATCACCGACTCCAATGTCAATATTAAAAACAAGTACTTTATTTATACTTTTAATTTCATTGTTTTATTATCGCGCCCTCATATCGCAGTGCAATGTTGATTTAAATGCGTCATGTTTACTTTTATGCATCAGACAATGCAGTTATAAGTCTAGAACTGGGGCATATTCAGAGCATAATCAGATGGAGTTGGGGTTTCGTACCCTTAGAATCCGTGCTAATTTATTTATAAATGCAAAATGACTTCGTCTGTTTGTCTCACTGTCAAGCCAAAACTACTAAATCGATTTCAATTATTTTATTTTTTTATATCTATTGCCCACAGAAAAGTTTAAAGTTCGGTTTCATCACTATCATTTTCAGCTCATATACGTCCTTACTGCTGATGCACGGGCCGACCCTAAAATAGGATGATCAGGCCTTAGTCAACCACCCTGGCCAAGTGCGGGTTGGTCGACTACACAACCATAAAATTTTCTTCACCTTAAAAAAACATCACGAGGAAACCTGCACACCTAGTGCAGGTTTCCTCGTGATGTTTTTCCTGCACCGTGTAAGCGTCGACTGATCGTACATATAAATTTTAAATTTTAAATACATTGGTACGTGACGGGGTTTAAGCTAGCGACCTCTCGCATGGTAAGCAACGACCCTAAACGGTATTTCGAACAGTTTATGAAACATTAAAATTATTTGGGACAATGTCTATTCTCAAAAACATGGTCATTTTAAAGTAACTACACTAAAAGATCTATATTCTAACTCTAGGGCCCGATTTCCATAAAAAGTGCTCTGGATCATAGTCCCTACAGAGGGCTGACCTTTAGTCAAACAGGAATGAGCGGTAAGGGGGACATGCTCAATGTCTATCTTTTTTTATGTTTTTTTTTATAATAAGCTAACAAGATGACCTCACTCCACCTGATGGAAAGCGGTAGTGAGATCCAAATATGAGGTCGACAGGCACAATAGACCACATTGAGCCTGTCGCACTCACCCTGAAAGCCCGCTTAAAGAGGAGACCACTGCTGCGGCAACAACGAGACAAGGCGTGGAGTCTCGCATTGGTATTGAGCTGTGCGGGTCCGAGTTGGCCAGTCCGCTGGACGGAAGGGCCCCCGTTTCTACGGGTCTCCCAGGCCGGCGGGCTGACCCGCTCCGCCCGCACAATGCCGCCGCTAAGACTCCACTGGTCCGGCGCTTGCCTGCATAAATGGTCCCCCCTGGCTCCGGTTCGTACAGTGCTGATCCCGGAACGCGACCTGACCGAGAGAGGCCAGAGTCACTTGGCGGGTTTTACGCAACTGTATGGTGGTAACAGCAACCGGTCGACAAAACGTCTCCCACCTGACAAATTTCTAATATTATTAAGATGAAGAGTTTGTTTGTTTGTTTGAACGCGCTATTCTTAGGAACTACTGGTTCGAATTGAAAAATAGGAGGACCAATAGGAGCAGAGAAACAATGGGAAATGTGTAAAAGACGGGGGGAAACGCGCACGAAGTCGCTGGCACAGTTAGTATAGTATATTGTGCCTGTCGACCTCACAGCCACATAACATCACACCATCAGGTGGAGTGAGGTCATCCCTTTATAAAACAATAAATCGTTCAAGTATCATCCAGTAGCGCTACCATGAGTTTAAAAGTGACAGACTCGATATCGCCTATGTTGAAAGGTTAAGAACTAAAATCGGCAGTATGAGTTAACAATTCGATAGGTTTTAACCTATATAAATTTTCAATAGCTAACTCATGGTAGCGCTACAGCTGGAAGAAAGTTTAAGGCCAAAACTCCTCATCAGAGAAACTTTTTTGTGCAAATGAAAATTCTTGCGCTTTATAGGTAACCGCCCCGCCATTAGCAAAAAGAGGGTTCCATTTCATTTATTATCGTTTAATTTAACTGTTAAGGATGCGTCGGGTTTTACGATTTCATTTTAAAATTGAAGAACGTCCCAATCCGTCTGAAAGGCCCTGATTTCATTTGCCAAATTAATGTTTGTCTTTCATCTCTTTCGATTTCGAATTCGTTTCGGTTGGAGTAATACGTCTTTTTTCACAGTGTATACTGTTTAGTTATTCTTGAGGGAAGATTTTTTAAATTCAAATCTGAATGTCATTTAAAAACCTAATTTAACACCACAGAATACTTACTCGTTATTAGTTCAATTACTTTTACCTTTGCCCGTGACCACAAGTGCTGCAACGAGCTCGAAACGTCGGATCCCTAAATAATATGTTTAGAATAAGAATACACGCGAATTTAATCCGTAAATTAGTTCTAGTTCAAATGTGTAGTGTTACCCTAAATAATAGACAACACTACCTTTACCCTTAAAATTCGAGACACAACATCCGCGGTTGGACGCGTCTACAGCTGTTCTCAGTTAAGTCTAGCGCTACCATTAGTTCAAAAGTGACTCGATATCGCCTATGTCAATATGTCTATGAAAATCTTGTACAGCGCCCCTAGCGGTTATGCTAAGAACTAAAATCGGTAGTATGAAAAAAAATCATTTGATAGGTTTTTAACTTACGTAAGTTTTCGAGCTAAGTAAGTAAGCTAACTCATGGTACCGCTACAAACTTTTGAACACTTTGAACGAAGACAACGACAAACGACCGATTACGGGCGCTGATGGTATCCGTTCCGTAATTAATGTAAAAACACATGGCAAAAATCAATCAAATTACCTGCCAATCCACTAGACCTTTTAGAATTTGCTCACAAATTGATTGAAAGTAATTGCCAATAAAATGTTCTCGTTCTAACGAGTAATACGCATTATAAATTCACAGGATATCAAACATTTTCTGAAGCCTCTGCACAGTATATTTTCACAACAATAGTTAAACAACTGTATGTAAATAAGGTGTGTGTAAATAAGGTGGTGGCGGCTTGACGAAGACAAATCCCAGGTGTTCGTCTCAGCTATCGGCGACAAGTGCGCTGAGGCTGCGAACGAACCAGTTCAGAACCACTGGGACAGGATTCAGGCAGCCATAACCGAAGCGGCGAAGTCAGTGCTTGGCACGCCTAAGGGTGTATGCAAATTTGACAAGGAGACTTGGTGGTGGAACGACGCAGTCCAGAGCGAGACTAGGGTGAAGGAAGCCCTCTTTAAAAAGGGGCAAGCGTTCAGCTCTCCTGAAGATCGCGACGCATAAAGGTCCGCAAAACGTGCAACTAAGAAAGCTGTTGCCAGAGCCAGGCGAGCCCACCTACAACCGCTCTACGATAGGCTGGAATCGTCTGAGGGGCAGAAGCTTATCTATAGATTGGCACGTTCTAGGGTCAAAGCGGCACAGGATATCTCCAAGTGCCGCTGTGTTAAAGACCCTCACGGTAACCTACTATGCGAGGACCTCGCGGTGAAGGAGAGATGGCGCTCTTACTTCCACGAGCTGTTAAATAAACAGCATAGAGAAGTGCAGCCACCGGACCTCCCTCCAAATCTTGGACTTGTGCCACCGGTAACGCCTGAAGAAGTAGAGAATGCTCTTCGCCGCATGAAGAATCGGAAAGCTGTCGGAGCCGATGGAGTCCCCATCAAAGCCTGGAAGGCAATGGGTGGTCGTGGTGTGGGCATCCTAACTGACCTTTATAATCGCATACTCAGCACCGGCGGGATTCCTTGCCAATGGAGACTGAGTGTTATCACCCCGGTCTTCAAGGGCAAGGGATCAGTGCAAGAGTGCGGTAGTTATCGCGGTATAAAGGTCATGTCCCACACCATGAAACTATTCGAGCGGATAGTAGACTCTCGAATCCGTCAGGAGTGCACTGTCTCTGGATGTCAATATGGTTTCCGCCCCGGTCACGGGACTATGGACCCCGTTTTTGCCCTAAGAATCATCATGGAGAAATACAGGACGAAGAACACGCCTCTCCACTTCCTATTTCTGGACATGGAGAAGGCCTTCGACTGTGTTCCGCGTGCGATGATTTGGTGGGCCCTGAGGTCCAAGGGAGTGCCAGAAACGTATGTTGATATCATTAGAGACATGTACTGTGATTCCGATTCTGTAGTTAGGACCGCTGTTGGCGACACTTTGCCCTTCCGTATAACCGTCGGAGTACACCAAGGCTCCGTCCTGGGTCCGTTCCTCTTCAGCCTGATATTAGACGTATTGTCAGACAGCATCAGACACCACCATGAGCAGCCACCATGGCTACTTATGTATGCTGATGATATCGCGCTGGTGGACTCGGACAGGGGACGGCTGGTGAGACGTGTTAACACATGGAAGGAATCGCTTGAGAACGGGGGTCTGAAACTCAACGTGGCGAAGACTGAGTACTTGGCCTGCAACACTACAGATCCCATGTCCGTCCGCATAGGCGAAAACACGGTCGAGCGCACGGACCGGTTCAAGTATCTGGGATCTGTACTCCACGCGAACGGCGACATCGACTCCGACGTCAAGGCACGCATTGCTGCTGCGTGGGATAAATGGCGGGAGGTGAGCGGCGTCACTTGCGACCCTAAAATGCCGGTTAAGCTGAAGGGACAGGTCTATAAATCCATCATTAGGCCTGTTCTCTTATATGGCAGTGAAGCATGGCCAGTACTTGAGCGGCACAAGCAGGAACTGCGGGTCACGGAGATGAAGATGCTGCGCTGGATGTCGGGAGTTACGCGAGCAGATCGCGTTAAGAACTCCCGTATTCGCGGCAGCCTTCATGTTCGAGACATCGCTGACAAATTGCAAGAGTGCCGCCTACGTTGGTACGGTCATGTTTTACGGAAACCGGCAAACTACGTAGGGAACAAGTGTCTAGCTATGTCGCTACCGCCAGGTCCGGCAGAAGGGAAGGCCCAAGAAGGCCTGGCTTGACGTTGTAGTGGATGACATGCGTGCCAACAAACTCTCCGTGAAGGATGCCGAAGACCGAGCGAAGTGGAGAGATAGAAGTAGGAAAGCGGACCCCGGGCTCCGCAAGGATGCAACCGGGAAAACGCGGAGATGATGATGATGAGTTAAACAACTGTAGTGTGAACTCTTTCCTAACAGAAGCAGAGTGAACATAACGTGCTTCCAATATTTCAATGTGGAGAAATTTATATTCCAAGTTGCAACGAGCAATTTCTAACTTTAAAAGCAAATTTTTACCATGAAATATGGCCATTAAATGTCCTTATATTATTTTAATTCATGCACCCGCCTTCAAATTACATTGCGGTCAAATTTTCAACATTTTTGCATGACCACAGTCAGCTAAAGTCATCGTTTTGGTTATTTGCATAAAGAATTACGGTTGGTTTGCGACTAGTGCTCCCATACGTTTTGGAAATTTAAAGACTGCAGAACCTTTAAGGTTATGTATAAGTTTTAAGTCAATGATATCCCATTATAATATTGATACCTATAAATACATTTTTAGAAATATATTTAATGTCACCCTCTGCACCATGACTGATAGTAATCCACTACCACTATCTGATATCTCTTACCTATCTGTTTTGGTCATTTTAGTGTAACACTTCATTTGCGAGTTAGTCCAGTCAAAATAGACATTTAACCTAGGAAAAATTCGCATAGAGCTGAAAATTTGCATAAATGTTGGGAACACTATTACAAATAATCTGTCAAAAGTCCCCATCGATCGGACGTGTGCAAAAAAAAATATTCAAGGTCAAATGTCACAAATATCAGTTTTAAGCACTTTTGAGCGAAACTGTAAGTTTTATCATAAATATACTGTATGACAAAATTACTTATCACGTAATTATCTATAAAAAAAGTCTCAACACTTTGTTCCTAAGATTAACCATTTCAGAGATATAGCGATGCACAAAGTTGAAAAAGTTGTATTTTCAAACGCTTCCAGGCCCCCATGCGATTGTGCTAGACAGTTAAAATTTTACCGAATGATGTATCTCAGTTGCCTCTATAACATCTAATACTAGAAACAACATGAAACCAACGTGTAAAGTGGGTTCTCATACAAAACCTATGTTTTTTTTTTCTCACACTTGGGCGGTTTTTAACGTGGTTACCCTAGTGAACCTATTCCAGGTCATATATCGATCAAAAACGATATCAACAGATGAATGCATATTATGTAAAATATGAATGTTCTAATGATTAAAGATATTGTGGTATATCTCGCGAATGGTGAGTCGGAAAAGAAAAAGTGACTGGACCATTTTTGTAGAAAATTGTATGATCTACAACTTTTGTTTGACCTATTTTTACGATAATACTTACTGTTTTCGAGAAAAATGGAAAAATCCTTAATTTTATACTTTTGACCTTGAATAATTTTTTTTGCAGAAGTAGGATTGATGGGGATTTTTGATATTTCGTTTATTATGATGTATTTAACGTCTCTGGCTATTTTCAGCTCTATGCGAATTTTGTCTAAGTTAGCACTTATTTTTGTCTATTTTGACTGGACTAAGTGTCTCAATCAAACGAGATGAAAAAGCAAAGGGTGTTAAACAAATTTTGTTACAGAACTTCTTGCACTGAACCCAAAGCCCAATTGCTTAGCCTACTATCTCCTTAGTTATTCGAAAGCACCTCAATGTAATGTATGTTGTTTTTTTCTTAATTTATTTACTTCCAAAGGACATCCTACAAAATTCAGGACTCATGGTAACACTGTTTGCAGCGTATGCAGATTCGGCGCCCGACGTATAGAAAATTGTGTTGTAACATGATTGCGAACAATTATTCTCTTTAGTTCGTGTCGGTTCGCGAAAATATGAATTTGACTGACACTTTTCATGACACAAGTAGAATCAAATGTTTTTGCGAAATTAAATTATTTTAGTCAAACAAACTAGTCCAGTCTGGCTTTCCGCTTTAATGCTTAGTTTTCCGCGACTCAATTCGCGTGGAGTTCTTAGTAGAATAAAACATTACTCTTTTATATCGCGGTCGGTTGAATGTTCTTTGGTGGGTTTTTTGTCCTAGCTTACATACGACCAAGGCTTGGAGTAGCCTGGTCATCATCACCGGACTTGCGGGGGAGCGGATGGCTCGCACCCTTCACCCATCTTTGGTTAGTTGGCTAAGTGATAGGAACTGGATGCGAGTGACCGAGAATAATCGGGAGTGATGACGACGTGGGGAGGGCTACGTCCAGCAGTGGACGGACTTATAAGCTGATGATAATGATGAAATGTTCTTTTCGAAGGCTTTAGACAGACTACCAAATTTTATTAAATAGGGTCAGTCGTTTAGGTGTGAAAGCGCGACAAACAGGTTACTTACGTATTTAAAATATCAGCAAGGATATTTTTGTTAGATAAGGCTGAGCATCGGATAGAGGCTTAATGGCAATTAAGATGGAGAAAGTAATGATTAAAAACATGTGATTTGGCAGAGAAACAGTGTCTTTAGAAGCGAGAAGCATCTTTGTTCTAAAACTGGATTTGTACCGAAATATCTGTTATAAAATGTTATTGTTTATTATGTTGGGTCTCTAAATTATATGCTTATAATAACAATACACGCGAGTTTAATCCGTAAAATTTGTGTTATTTCAAATATAAAATATTCATATGGTTAATTGACTATCTGGTGATTCAACGGAAGTTGTAATGATGATATGAGAGAGCCAAGAAATATGAGTATATCTTAGCTGTAATGGTTAGTGAGTTTCAGTAATTCGATCTAATCAACGAACATTGTACCTAGGTACCTATAGTACTTTACCCTTAATATCGATAAAGAACTTTTTAATACAAAAGCACCCTATGTTGGATTATCAAGTTACATTTCCGTAAAAAAATATGAACGTAAAATTACATACCTATTTTTGCTAGAGAATTAAGTAGCAAGTTGTTTACAACAACAAAACCCTTACGACTTCAAGGCTAAGAAATGCTATTTATGTATTGTTTTAAATTTGCAATCAAGTTTTATTTCTCTTGACCACCATGCATGGATAAGAGACTACTTACTGAAATATTTATTCGTTGGATCATATTGGAAAAGAAAATACTGGTAAGGTATTAAATAATGCAATTTAGCTGCAGAGTTAAAATACATCGTGATAAAAGAAAAACTACTTACAGAAATAGTCTTGCGAATTGATAAATACTTTAAATAGTAATATATTGTTGACGTGATTTCGTTTGCTGGTATACAAATACAAGTAGTAGAAAAATAAGGTCATACAATAACATCACGTAGATTAACAACTGTTTTAGCATTAAAAGTTTCTTTACCTGTTAATGTTATCAAACAAATCCAATCCTTGTCACTATTTACGGGCACAATCGACTCAACACTAGCGTACTCTATATAATTATAGATACCACACACAAAACACTATAGGAATCCACTCAACACCACAAATTATAGTTAAATCCAACGAACGACTGTAGTGATGTCAGTTTTTCAAAATTCAAATTGTCGATGGAACGCGGTTGGACGCGTCGAACGCCGGCAACAGTTCGAACTCACATTGAGCGAAGTGAACGATAAACGACCGATTACGGGCGTAGTGACGCGCCGTACTATCGATATGAACGGAAACCGGCCACCGATAATAACACATGTAGGATACATGTTGTCGAGACTCGTCGAATTACAGCATTAAATAGGCTAGACGACTAAAAATTAACTATTTAGTTCGATAGTAGATTTCAAATGATTAAAAAATATTGTATACGTATTTATTTTACGAACAACAAATGACAAAGATTTGAGTAGTGCTTAGAAATTTGGGATGACGTCACTTTAAGGTAATTTTTTGCCTATGTGTGACGTCACACGTCCCCACTCCAGAAGTTTGATGATTTACAACTTTGTAAATTTCAATCATTTGAAAAACTTAAAAATAGTGTCGCATGTTTTGCTCTAAACTAATTTACAGACTGTATAGAATGTTATAATTTTGAGTTGTCATCTCTATTACAGCATTCAATTACCACAGATTAATTATTGCTCCGCTCTCGTTTTGATTGTATTTGTAATAAGCTAATGAGTTTAACGGCCGCTGCGCTTGCAATTTCATTTGCGAACTTTTTCACATCATCCCTCTGTAATGCTGGCTAATTACTTTTTAATCGCCTTCCATTAATTGCCAGTATGATAAATCTTGGATCATGGCCATGCGTTCTCTGTACTATTTTTGAGTTTGAAGGATGAATTTCAGCAGGTTCGTTCTTTTTTTTTTAATTTAAGTAATATGAGACAATTGTTTTTATTCACGATTATATTATCACGATGAAAAAATAACAACGTTAGTTCATGAATAAAAATTTATTTTTAAAATAATCATGATTTATTTTATGATAAAATATTATGTACGTATATGAGATATTTCTGTGCAAACATAATAAGGTTCTGTACTGATATTATAATTTTATTTTTCACGCTTAAACTTCTCTACCAATTCGGATGTAGTTTATCATCAACATCATCATCAGCCCACTTCTGTCCATTGCTGGACATAGGATGTAGTTGATGATTATGAATTAAAGTTCATCAGAAGGAAAACGGAAACTTTTTGAGGTACCTACTGTACTAAACGAGAGTAATATTTAAGGCGATAAACGACTTGTCACGGTAAAAAAAAACATCTCCCTTTAAAACTTCATATTAAATAAAATCGGTAATGTCCTTATAATACGGTGATCGTCACAATGTATAATCGTTTCGGAAGTCAACGCCACATTATTCATCAGGTTCACACAACATTATCTATGTTTATTTACTTTGCCGGCTAGCAAGAGGTGAACAGCCTCTCATTGATAATATTCGTTCAAGAGATTGGCTATTTGCATTCATCTTACTCAATGCCAAAGTTTATCTGCGAGTTTTATGTGTAATTTGATAACATACAAGGTCAAACAAACTATGTGATATCTTTTTAAATAAATAAATAACAAAAGAATACGCCTGTCTCTATTATATAGTGCATTGGATAGTATACTGTCTTTTACGGTAGGAGTCGTGGGTTCGAACACCACCCGGGACAAAAATTTCGATGATTGTTCCATGTCTGGGTGTGTTAATACATTTATACCCACTTAAGTTTACTTGTGTATTCCTCTGTTGTTCCTGATTTCCGGGATACCATTGCTGCTTAGGCTACTATCATGGGATCAGATCAATATAATGTGATGTTGACTGGTAAAAGAGGCTACAAGATATTTAAGGTATTTTACTAGGTCGATGGCGAATTTGTAAGTGTGCCCCTTTCTTGTTAGGAGTCGAGGGCCCGGGACAACTATGTGATGGACTATAGACATTTATTTATGTTTTAAATAAATACGTTAAAATTATATTATGTTTGCATTGCTTCTCGCGCCATTTGAGTACATATATGATACATCACTGGTTACATTCTAATTTGTAAAGATATCACGAACTACTTGAATTAGCGACGCGGAAAGAACTCGGTGATGGATTGGATATAGTTATACACAGTTTGCGAAAGTTAAGCATGTTTTCGCGTCCAATGAATGTTTTAAAATAGGTTTGCATTATTATTACTATTCGATGAACTTTAAGTGTACAATGCGGGCGCTGGGCTTAGACAAAGAGGTTCAGGTCCTCTTTTCTGCCCCGTGTCATTAAGGCATGGAATGCCCTTCCAGCTCATGTTTTCCCTCCCTCCTATGATATCGGGCTCTTCAGGCAGGGCGTGAAACGGCATTTAATCAGACCTTCAGGGTGAGTGCGACAGGCTCAATATGGTCTACTGTGTCTGTCGACCTCATATGTGGATCTCACTACCGCTTGCCATCACGTAGAGTCATCTTGTGAGCCTATTATAAAAAAAGTGTAGGTAGATTTCTAAGTAAAAATATTAAAAGCTTCATAAATGTACCTATTTAAACAAACACAATAAAAAAACAGTAGTCCTCATTCATTTATCATTTAAAAACGTGGCAGGGAGTACATTTACTTAATGCTAAAAGGCTGTCTTATATTTGATTTATAAAAAGATACGCTTTTGTATGTTACATTACATTCGGGCTACGTACAATTTGATTTATGATATCTGTCATACTCCGCGTCACAACCAGGCAATGGCAGTGAGGTATCTCTACATCCGTTTTATACTCGTTTATAACCGTTGGACTTTTAGGCCCTCCAAAGCGATTTTATTATCTTTAAGGGTCTACAAAGCCTTTGTCGTGGGAGTAGAAAACTAGGACAGAACTCCATAACGCCGACATACGGTGATGAGGTATACCACGGTGTTTATAATTTTGTTGGCATTTACTAACCATATCGCCAGTTGCTGAGCTGTCCAACACATCCCTTCTCCCGGAGACAGTGCAAAAAGCATGTCATAATAAAATAAAGAATCTACAGAGCATGCCATGCAGCTGCATGCATGATGTACCCATGAACAGTGTTCTAATGTAGGCAGCAAAAGATAAAATAAATAGCACACAAAACAATAATTGACCAGATTCAATGTTAAGTTGCTTGAGCAATTGCGTTGTGGATAGCAGAAAAGACAGTGGTATACTCATGATCTGTGACCTGACCTGATTGTTTTACTTAAATACATTAGCAAAACAATCAGGCCCACATATAAGAAAGCATTACATACATTGATGTGATCCCTATGTAAGTAGCCATAGTAAATAATTGTGTTGAGACAGATATCATAATTAACTGACAAAAAAAACAATAGATCACCACCAATCAACCATAGGGATCACGAGTTCTTGAGTGGACACCGCGTCTTGGCAAAAGTCTGGAACCTACTTAGGTCAGTTGAAGTGACGATCCGCTCTGGACAGCTAATAGGAGCTGGATGCGAGTAGCCTGAGATAGGCGGGAGTGGCGTGCATTTGGGGAGGCCTACGTCCATCAGTAGACGAAGTTATTGGCTGATGATCAATGTGGCTCAAATCGCTAGTGCATTGACCGAGAGGCTACCAAATGCACTGTCAAGCCAGTCAATCGATCAATACATACTACATAGTTAAACTAATTTGATTATTGACACTTACCCGACTGTCCATTCTATCGTGAAGTGGCCTTATTAATTAACTAGTTAACTAGCTAAAGGGTTACAAATGAGACGCAGACAGCAATAATTAAGTCAAATTGGGGCTACTTAATTGATTAGAAAGGATGATATGATGGTAGCAAGTGCTGCGTAAGGATGAGAGGTCCCCGGTTCGAGTCCGGGGTTGGGCAAACTTTTTTTACGCAATACATTACGCAAAAAGAGTCGCGGGCGGAAAGCCTATGATTTTATTAGTTTCATCAGCTCTCACAGAGCCCTTTATACTGCGTCTAGTTATATAGGTAACAGTAATAAACGCTTAACTACACCACTACACCAAACCAAAATCCAATATGTAATTTTCTATCTGAAACCACTACAAACAGCTCAGTTAATCTGTACATAGTCTTTGAGCAGTAATATCCCGTCGGGAACCTTTATTGTGCACAAAATCAGATATTCCACAGCAGAACAAAGTGCTACAACCAACATTTAGCACATGCCGCAAATACTTCCAAACTGAACCGATAAAGGCTTCACATATCTCTAGTTTGTACTCCAAATACGCATAGTACAGGTAAGCTAAGTAGGACCGTCGAGAGAATAGAATGTTCAAAGTAAAGTCAAAGTTTTTATTGCGTTGTTCCCACCAAACTGCAATGAAATAGATGATCGCAATCGATGTAAGTTGTGATGTGATATTATTTTAAAGAAAATATTATTAATTTGAGATGAGAGCCTCTCCGCTCCCCCAGAAGTCTAGTGATGATGACAAGGCTCCAAGCCTTCATCGTAGTCAGTTATCAAAAACTTGTAAACAACTCATTTAACATTGGACAACCTAGATAGATAGACCAAAGATAGGTGAAGATGACCCATTCATATGTTTTTTTAACAGGCTTTTATTAAGTCGATCTATATGTAAGTAAGTATGTAACTATGTAATAAAATCTCAAAAAACTTATTTTTAGTTTTCATTTCAATGTTGTATTTTAATTACGTTAACTAATAATAATGTACCATATATTATTCTATTATCAATAACTTTAACGAGTTTTGCGCCGCCTAATCATTGAGTTAACATTAAGTTCACCTACAATTAGTTAGGCGAAAAAAAACGGGATGCAAAGCTAACCTACTTCCTCCTCGTGTACTACACACAAAGTTTCCCCCAGGAGACGTTTGCCTCAACCGGGAACGTTTTCCAACGTCGTTCGGAATCCATTTGGTAGCAGTTTGGATGTGTAATGGGACATTGGCGGCAGGTGCGCCCCGGAGTCGAACACCTGACCTCGAGTGGGAGTAGAAGTGCCGCTCATATATCGTCTTCTTTAGCGCGGTGGTTTAAAGTTTGGTTGTGGGTTTGATTCTGGTTCCAGTTTCAGTAGTATGCAGTAGTAGTTGTAGTGTAGACTAGGGGAGTAGTAAGTGGTGTAGTAATTAACTATGTAGTAAGAAAGAAATATTTTTTTTTTCAGAGTGTTAAGGTAAAATGTAGTTCTTGATTCACGCACTTCAATTCAAGCACGCTTGTTATCGTCTGAACACCAATCGATCATTTCAGATAACTATCTATACCAATATTAAAAAGCTGAAGAGTTTGTTTGTTTGTTTGTTTGTTTGAACGCGCTAATCTCAGGAACTACTGGTTCGATTTGAAAAAATCTTTTTGCGTTGTATAGACCATTTATCGAGCAGGGCTTTAGGTTATATAACATCACGCTGCGACCAATAGGAGCAAAGATACAATGGAAAATGTGTAAAAAACGGGGAGAACGCGAACGAAGTCGCTGGCACAGCTAGTTTCAGAATATGAGTTAGAGAATAGCACTTGTGTACAATTTTGATTTTGAGATTCATAATATTTTTTACGGTAATAATTACTAAAGACCTTTTCCAGCAGTCTGACAGAGATATCAAGTTAGACTAAAGAAAACAAGCAACATTTTTTTGTATTGTTCATTAGCCATATCAACACTATCCTAGCTTGCCTAGTGCATAAAAGTGCACCAGATGCAATCTGCAACGAGCGCAACGGAGCGCGTCGACGCGTGGGAACGCGCCCACGTCACATTGCGTCGCGTTGCGTTGCGCAACAACAGTCGTTGCGTCACGCAATGCGCGTTGCGTGTCGCGATTGCGCCCGATTGTAAAGCGTCCGTCCCATCGCCGACGATGCGAGAAATAGAAACTAGAAGAGCCATGCGAAAGATAAAGATTATTTATTTGCATTTGTTCTTTACATTACAAAGAATTGCTAAAAATTATACGTATTTCATTACTAGGAATAACCAGAGGATTTAATGAACTTCATACTGCCAATACTAAAATGCTTAAACATTTTAAGCAATTTTTTTAATTCTATCCTTTTAGTATTGTCTATTTTTATTTGCGCGAGCACTACACATTTGAAATAAAACTAATTTTACGGATTAAACTCGCGTGTATTGGTATTCTAAACATTATTTAGAGATCCGACGTTTCGAGCTCTTTACAGCGCTCGTGGTCACGGTCTTAACCGTGTAATTCTATCCTTGTCTTTAACCTCCTGGAGGAGGTTTTAAAGATTTTGTTTTTCGTTTTTACCTCGAGGTTAAAACGAATACAACGAAATAATAGGGTTTAGCTGGTCATGAGATATACTCTTAGCAACACACGATTTACTTTTTTATTATAGAAAATTATTGAGTAAAATACAGGTGAGTCATTTTGAATAAATAAACAACCAAAATATGTACTAAGCAATAATGCGAAATAAATAATTTTAAACTGTCATGGTAACACATATTAGAAAACTGAAAATGTTCGGGATATTTACAATTTTGTTTCGACATAAACTGCAACATTGCCGAAATATCGGGAACTCATTAAAACAAAACCACATGGTAAACATCCCGGACATTTTCAATTTTCCAATAATGGGTATCCGTTATGTTGACAGTAAATATAGCAGAGAGCTAGCTAGCAGCTAGCTTCTTCATCGCTATTGGTGGGACAGCTGCCTTACTTAGTAACTCAGTTCTCTTTGAGGAGAAATTAGTGGGTGGCGATTTGAATTCGTTTCGCGCAATGTGTCGTTTGGATTTTTAAGTGGAATAGATAAAAAGTGTTTTGGTAAAAGTTGGAATACGAATTTCAATTGCATCTTTTCACTTTTGCACAAAACGTTTCGAATTTTGCAATGCAGTGACCACGACTGTGACGGAGTGGTTCTTTTAATAGATATCTACGGTTTATGAAGTACGGGCTAGTGACACACAGACAGACAAAAGGATAATGCAAAACTGGGTTATTTTTATAGCATTAAATAAAACTAGTAAAGCACTCTTGAAATAATGATTTCGCGGATAAAACTTGCGTGTTATACCTTGGTTTCCTGAACATATTTTTTTTATTTTCGTTTAAGACGAGTAAGGAATAATATTTTGAATACAAATTAAATTAATTTAATGTTTTCGCAAATAAACAATTAAATACTACAATAGCAAAATTTTAATTCATAGAAAGTGTAGTTGAAACTTTCTCCAAGTATAAAAATATAGTGTGACGTCAGTCATGACGTTTGCAAATGAGGTGAGAAAGAGGTCGAGTGCCTCAGAGGCACCTGAGGCCAAATGAGGACAAACAGAGGCTTATGAAAGAGAAAAAAAGCTGAGTTCCTTATTACTGTATGTATTAATGAGGGCCAAACTTATTATGTTTTATATTTTTATGTAGGAAGGGAACTAAAAATTATGATGACTCTATTTACTAAAGGTCTACAAAAATTTCTAACTTAATTTTGGACTAATAAAACTTGCTTCATATCAAATTAAATGTGAAGAACAAATTAATTGAAATTTAACCCATTCAAAAAATCAAGGTCAATTTATATTGACAAATTGGATCGATGGGGATTTTTAACATATCTTTTGTGTTGGTATACTCAGGATTTTCACTTAGGCAAACTAATGCAAGCCACATTTTTACCTTATTATCCGGATAATAAAAAATCATCGTCTGTCCGTCTATCACAAGGCTGTATCTCATAAATATCCACACTCAACATGTTGTTATGGCGGTGTCAGGAATAAAAAAGCATTTTAGACAGGGCTTCTATCTACTCATCTCTAAATCAGATCAATATTTTATAAGTACCTAGTCTGCTATACGTATACTTAGTTATATACCACCTTATTATCTCGTACTAAACAAGTACATAAGTAACAAATAAGACGTTCAAAGTCGACTTCTCAAGTCCATTACTGGTAAGCAGGCCCTTCACACAAAGTAGACCAATTTTTTGTTATTCCGATCGCGTATCGCGAGAAATTCTATGAGTTCTGGGAGCTTCCCAATCGGTAACCAGTGACATAAGTGGTTAGCGACAGAGCTGTAATTGCGTGGAGGAGGCATACAATATAATATGTACTTATACATACGACCAATTATTGTTGAAGATAATAATACTTTGTGTTTTTGGGTGTATTACTATAAAGTGGCATTGCCCCGACGAATATGAAAGATGTAAATACTTCTTGGACCTGGCTTCGTCATGATTATGATGCGATTAGTGTGATGATTGACTGTCTTTCTCAGTTTCCTTGGAAATTTGAGCTTGACTCAAGGGGAAGTCAATAGATTGGTGCCGCATAGTTATGGTCAACATGGGAGGGGAGAATCCCAGAACTACTCCCACAATCCAGAGTCAGTAAGAGTCTGACTTAATCTCTTACGTCATCTCACCTGTTAGGGATCCATGTCAGAATTAACTCGGTTTAAAAACATCACCCAATGACGTCACAATCAATGCCACCTCCGTGGTTGAGTGGCTCCGGAGGCTGTTACCAATAAGTTGTTCCCACATAAATAATGCAAGGCCCGTCCCACAGCATCGGCGGTATTGGATTAACTCGCTTAAACACTGCTTGCGATTCGCTCGCGATGCCGCCGATAAATCAGATGGTAGGTCACTTAGGACTTATTAGTGGTAGTTCAAACATTTGGTGTCATCGGACAACAATATTTAATGTGTTTTTAAGCTATTGCATAGCTTTTATCGCGGGCTTTGAGCGCGGCGACCGAACCAAGAAATTCCGTAACGAAAAAACCTCACAATCGTCTAACGTCGTTTCAGTTCGGTAGACTTCGGCACGGTGTTTGTGTGCGTGCGGTTAGACGTATTGTACGACTCTACGAAACTCGCACGAATCGAGACGAGCTGCTCCGAAATCGGACGATGCTATGCAATAGCTATACCGCGGCAGTCCCCGAGTGCCACACGTCTTTTTTTCTTAGAAAATTTATTGTGCTTGAAGGAAAGGGTCTGTATGTGAAGGGTGCCAATGGGAACCTATTAGCATGCCGCCTCTGTCTCTTCACCTGGCTCTAACATAATTTACCAACAACAAATATAGGAAGACTGGCATTTTTTTATTTTTTATTGTTAAAATTGCAACATTGTCTTAAAAAAATTACGTCTGCTCCAGCTCCTGTGTCTTATGCTGGGAGTCAGGGGTTCAATCCCCACTCGAGACATAATAATTATATTTGAATAATAAACTTCACATGACACAAACTTCAAATTTACATGTGCCTATAAAATGCCTCAATATCTCTAAGATCCCATAATGTCATGACCAGACCCAGACCATGTCATGCTTACGATGAGACCAACTAGATACTATATATACCCTTTAAAAAAAAGATATTTTAAAATAATTTTACAACTTACGGAGCTATCGCGTAACATAGATAACAAAGCAACATTCAGACGAAGTCGGATAAAAAGGCAACTAGCAACCTACATACCTATTACCTCCACTGGAAGAGCATTGGTAGAGCCCCTGTCTGCTTGCCGAGTCGTCGGTTCGATTCCAACTCGGGACAATGTTTTAAGATGAAAACTTCGGTGTTTGTTTGATATGTGAAACCACTGTTGATTTCCGATATCTGTTATACAAGTGCTTAAACTACTTACATCGGGATCAAATGAATGTATGTGATGTTTTATTTTTGTTATTTTTTCATTTCACGAAATGTAGATATTTACAAGTATTTGTAAATAAGCTAATGAGTTTTATTTCAAATCTGTATCTACACATTTCAAATTGTTCCACTATAGACTAAGCAAATACACCTTTGCCCAGCAGTTAACAAAAAAGGTAAGTAGGAACCTACACATTGCTTCCACGTTTCCATTACAAAACCTCATCAACACGTAGCGCAGTGCCCACAAAGAGCGCTAATAGGCTAATATCCGCCCAATCTGACTGCGTGAAAACAGAGAACCCGGCAAACACCCGCCCGGGAAGGGGTTTAAATGGAATTGCTTGGAGAACTAAGGGAATGCACCTTGTGTGCTGCGTGCTATTGTCTCGGCTTCATGACTGGCTCGGTGGATCAGTGGTTAGTGACCCAGGTTTACTACCTACGGTTCCAAGAGTCGTGGGTTCGATTCCCACTCGGGACAAATATTTGTGTGACGAACATCGGTGTTTGTTCCGTGTCTGGGTGTATTATTAAATACATTTAAGTATATTTGTGTATCCACTGTTGATTCTTATACCCGTAACACAAGTGCTTAAGCTACTTACCACGGGATCAGATCGATGTATGTGATGTTGTAAAATATTTATATTTATATTATATTTATATTAAGTTGATGCATTTGGTAGAGCCCCTGTCTGTTTGCCGAGAGTCGTGGGTTCGATTCCAACTCGGGACAATTTTTTAAGTTGAAAACTTCGGTGTTTGTCCTATGTTTGGCTGATTTGTGTAAACCACTGTTGTTTCCGTTATATCCGTTCTATTGGTAGCAAGCGCTGCGTTAGGACCGAGAGGTCCCCGGTTCGAATCCGGGGTCGGGCAAAATTTGTGTGAGTTTTTCTGTAATGAAATTACTCAGCCCGGAGTTAGGAAGTTGGCGGTTGAACGCCCGTGCCTCGAAAAGCACGTTAAGCCGGTGGTCCTACGCCCGATTTCTTATCGGTCATGTCGAATTGCCGTCTCGCCGAATTATGAGAGCAAGGGAATAGAGAGTGCACTTGTGTTTGCGCGTACACTTGTGCACTATAATATGTCCTGCGCATTTGGCTGATCTCAATTGAGATCGGCCGCCATGGCTGAAATCGGTCGGACGCCTTATTTTATCCGTACTACATATAATATGTCCTGCGCATTTGACTGATCTAAAGCCATATCGGGTGTCCTGGTCGAAATTGGTCGGATGCGTTATTTTATAAAATCACTGACATCACTTCAGCTACTTTGAAACACCTAAACAAAATTGGACATTATATTCATCTACCTATTTACTTTTACACCTGTTATAGGCGGGCTGCCTCCCGGAATATTTTCATTAAACTTTGTTAATTTTCTTTTCGACCCCTCCCGCCTCTCTTTTCATCAAAAAGGATTATTATTTTTAGCGTTCTGTAGCTAAGGGGAGAACCTTTGCTCTTTCGAGGTAATTTTTGCATACAATGTATACCTACATACAATAAAAAATTTTTATGGTCTATCCATTCAGTAGAATATTTATAAATAATGTTATGCCTACTAACATGAAAAGCTTTTTTAGTACTTTTATTCAACGTCCGTGTAATTTCTATCCCACCAAAAACATCCTGTAAAAAAACTAGCAAAGTCTCGATGGATCAGCTTACTTACTCTAAAAAGTAATGAAATCTAGACAAAATCGTGCAAAGCCTAAGGTTCCTTACTGCGATTTCTTCATTATTATACTTACTGTTGTGTACCTTGGCCGTTGAAGGGTACTCAAGGGTACAAAACCATTTGTAGTCGACTCCGTTTCGCACTTGACCGGTTTTATTTTAATCGCGCTCCTTTCGTTTCATAATAAGAAAATGGTTATTATTTTTTGTCGATGAGGTGTGAACAGATCTCAAGACTCTTTAAATGTTTAGTGAAGCTTAATTTAATTTTGGTTTTATTGACTATAGATTTAACGGTGGGGTTTAAGTGTAACAATTTAATTGGCGGCTTTTAAAATCATAAAATTTTCCATAAAGACAACACTTTAACTTGACTTGAAACACACGTTTAGGAACTATTAATCATACGCTAAATATTAGTGGTTATGGGTCTACACGCGATATTAGTAGAAGCAAATACATAGAGCTGCTTACTGCCCGACGTTGGAGTAACCCAGTCAGAACGCCGTAAGTAGCCTATGTATTTGATAAGGACTAATGTTTAGTGTAATGGAACGCGAATGGACGCGAAAGTCTAAAATTTTACATAAACATTTTTTACCCTAACTGACTTACGATGATGGCTTGGGGTAGCCTCGTCATCATCACCGGCCTTACGGGGGGGGCGGATGGCTCTCACTCGTAAACATAATTCATACGTTTGATACCATTACCCTACTCGGACTTCCCCACTCAATGCACTAAGTAATCGGAAAACTATCAGATACATTGTTTATCGAACTCCGTTTAAACATAAATTAGTTCCAAAAACTCTCCGGAAGTGCAATTAGAATAAACATCGAACGCTGTGATTAATAGCTTCGAATTCACTTGTTCGAAAGTTTTCGATTCGAACTATTCCGGTATAAATTGTCGAATCGACAGTCAGGTTTCGACTGAAAAATTGCATTTTAACGACTTTCTTTGGTGTTTTGCGTATCAACGTATTCATTGAGATTCAAATGCATCAATCCTGTTCTTTTGGAGTTTGGTACCCGTTCATTGTTATAAGGAGATGGCAAAGACATTAAGGCTTTATCTTCGTACTGTACTGTACAAATCGTATTCTATGGAAATCTTGGATCCCCAACGATTTTTATCACCAAACGATTAATATAAATTTCCTTATCTAATATTAGCTCCGCGCCCGCAAGTTCGTCCTCGTGAATTCGTTCATAGCATAAAACATTACACTCTTATAACGAAGTCGGTCAACGTAACCTGAGTGGGGACGTATAACAAACTGTTAATTCCAGTCAGTTTAAGAATGGGCATCGAATAATTTCGTGTTTCTTACACTTAGTTGTGCGCTATGGTTGTGGAATCATACAAGTTGATATAACCTCTCCATCATCTATGTACATTTTAAAAAGAAGTGCAGCAATAATAACAGCTTTTTATCATGTACCTACCGATGGCATTTTTAATATGACTGGTATTAAGAGGTAGTAATACAGCCCCTGTATCCCTTCTCAGGCTCTTGACTAGCTTCGTAATTTCAAAGCACTACAGACAGAAAAACCTACTTTCGCATTTATTACGGAGGATAAACACTACACCTTTTGTTAGGGAAGCTTCCACTCTGACATTTCGAACACTATATCGCCCAGTGCCAACCCGGAAGTAGCGTTATTCAACCGAGCTTCCCGCCATTCGGCACAAAAAACAGAATAAATACCTACACGACTCTCCTACGGTCCATTTATCAACGGTTCAGCTCTTACCTCATCTTGATAAACCAAGGAGATATAGTGAGTGATAAATCTCTTGCTTGTGTGTAACGAAATTCCCAAATCCTATACTAAAAGCCTCGTGCGAGGCGACTGGACTTATTGTTATAGATGACCGGGGGCATAGTGAAAGAATCAACAGTGATGCATTTTTTTACCGTACGTTAAATTTTGTTATAAAAAAAATTGTAGCCAAAAAAAAAACAGGGTTTTTCTAATTGGCTTAACCTCATATAATAAAATTTATAATTATAAAATATATGTCCCAGATCACCATATGTTGACATCACACTTAAAAGACTGGGTGATTTTTTTTTGGATTGCATCTTACATACGCTGACCCAATTCATGCTGCATATCCGAAAGAAGAATGTATTCTTCTGTTCTGTCGGATTTGCTATTCCCAGAAGTCTGAGCCTATATCTGCCCTGGCCAGTGAATGACATTCACAGAGGACGTGTTTCATGTCTTCGATTACTTTTTTTATATAAAAGGCTAACAGGATGTCCTCTCTCCACCTGACGGTAAGCGGTAGTGCGATCCACACAGGTTGACAGGCACAATAGACCTAGTAGTTTCTTCCTTGCAAGCTCTACATTCGCTGTTTGATGTTTTATTGAGGGAAACTCTTCACTGTCACTCAGCTACACTGTGCCCGTGTCGGCGACTGATCCAGTTAAATTTCCTAAAGCCGTTTGTCGGGACGTGGTGATTGATTTAATTTCTTCGTCGAGGTATTAAAGCGGCCAACCGATTCGACTTGAAATTATAGAGGTAGGTACAAAATATCAGACCATTTATGTACTTGTAGAGCTTATTACAGCGTGTTCACAGGTGGGAACAGGCACTTATGGGTCTTGAGATGAGATTGATAGTTTAAGTGTAATATTTTTGATTGTGAAATAAAGTTTTCAGCGACTCTATGGCGTAGAGTCATCGAACGCGTAACACATTACTCTTTTATAAAAAAGTCGGTTGAAACGGGCGTGAGCACATCTCAAGTTTCTATTAATGTTTAACGAATCCTAATTGAATAATTTACAAGCGTTAACATTTCTTGAAATAATAAAATACATGGAGTTAAAGTTCTTCCAAATTACGTATTAGCGATAAAGATAACAAATTGTCTTAGTTTAGAACAAAACAATCGTGTATGACTTTTGTCTGGCGCTATACTAACTACAATCGGATTTATTGATACAAAATATCCTTGCATACAATTTAAAACGCGAAAATGGGTTTGATATTTAATTTGCGCAGCAATTTTCCGTTCGTCCGAATACAATAATTAAAAATGAGAACATTAAATCATTAAAATTAACCGCCCTGTGGTATTTTCGCTTTGTGGATATTTTGTGCGGTAAGTCATATCAATTTAGGCTACAGTTTACAAACATTTATTGTATTAAATTTTAAATCAGATGATCTAATTGTATGTGGGATAATATTGGTTCCACGTTAGTGTAGGACATTTAATATTACGATAGCCTAACTTTATAGAGTTTCTTGACCGATGGGTGGCCTTGGAGTCCTATTCATGAGTCACTTGTTTGTCTGTCTGTTTGTCTTTCACAAAGTTCTAACTCATTAACCTCAATAGGTTAATCGCATCGCATTAGCTGAAGTGGCAGTGGGCTGGCCACATCAGCCGTAGAACCGACAGCCGATGGGGTAGGCGAGATCTGGAGTGGATACCGCGTCTCGGCAAACGTAGTGTGGGACGCCCGCAGGCCAGGTGATGTGACGATCTGCGCAGGACGGCTGGTAGGAGCTGGATGCGAGTGGCCGAGGATAGAGAGAAGTGGCGTGCGTTTGGTGAGACCTATGTCCAGCAGTGGACAGGAATGGGCTGATAATGATGATGATGAACCTTAATAGGTACAGACAAAACTGTCTGACAAACAAACAATCAAACCTTTCCTCTATGTAATATTAGTATAGATAATCTATGGGGCAATTAGTCCATCACACTCGCGCTTGACCGGTTATGCAAATATAACAGAATGTGTAAGTGATTTCACACAATTTATATATTATAGGATAAATTCAGTGTAGCTTCGAAATTGCTGTGTCGAGTATCCAAACTCTACTAAACTAGTACCGCAAAGACGTTTACTAGGTAATGCCAGTTATGTATTTAAGATATAAACTGTATCGTATAGTGTATGTTCGTTATTAAAGCTAGTAGGAACCACGGTCCCTAAACGGATACCTCGTGAGATGGAGCAAACTATTATGTTGGGTTAATATCGAGTATATTCTACTACTCGTATCATCTAAAACTTGATTTTAATGAATAAATAAAGGTGATTGTAATAGATAAGATTAAGATACACCGTGAACTGCGAGTATAAGGAATAAATGTAATAAGACATGTGTTTGAATGTCTTTTTTCAATATCATATTTCAATTCCAAAATATAAAAACTAACATTAATAAGATCCAAATAAAATATATATTTAGGTACTAACCAACACAGACAATTACTCTTTTACTGTTATTTTTTTATACGTTCAATTACTTAGTCAAATGTTCACCTAAATAATGTTTTTATACTTATTCATATTTTTGTATATTCAACTTTATTTTTACATAAAAAAATATTCAAAGTAAAATTTTATGTTAAATTAAAGTTGAATCGACTTGACTCACCCCTTGGCTATAGTATCGATAACCTGTCAACATATCTTATTAGACCTGCACTGTGTATCTGTGTACTGTCTACTGTAGACGTTGTCAGAAGATGAACCCGAGGGCAATACTGCACAGCACTGACTAGTACATGTAACATTCATATAGCACCATAATATTCTCAAGGGGTTATTAAATAACTACCTAAGTAGTTAATTTAAATGTTCCATTGTTCGCAAACATAATTTTGTTTCAACGATTCCATATCTTTGTTTCATCAGATCTAAGAAATCTGAAATTGAAAAATCTTGTCAAAGAAAATTTTGTCAAACCATCTAAATTGTTACATAGCAATCCATTTATTGGGACCGTGCGAAGTGGGTGGAATTAGAAATGGCGCTGATTGTCAAAAACGCATGTAATCTTATGAGATGTCCGTTGTTATTGCTAGCGGCGGCCGTTGGTGCTAATTTCACTCCATAAGATTTAACGAAAGAAACACCCACAAAATGAGGGAAGCACCGTCGTGCACGCTCCCAATAACTCCTAACATTTATTATGGTTGACAATAGGTTTAGTCAGAGAACAAAAGATAATCCTGCAGATTATGCCTGAAGTAACAAACATAGGCCAAAAGATCCAATGCCAATATTCTCTTTGAATATTTTCTTTGAAGAAGATAAAAAAGGAACCAGTGAGTCGACAAAAACATTTAGGCAGCAATTATTCGATTCCCATTTCCAATTCTGAATATCCGATGTCGTCCAGGTGCGTACTTCTAATGACACCCATTCCTGTAAAGGTGGATACACACGAAGCGGTTTTTAGTTGCTCTTATTTTTCAGCATCATCTTCAGCCCATATACGTCCCCACTCAACTGCTGGGGCACGCGCCTACCCTAAACTAGGGCGATCAGGTCTTAGTCAACCACCCTGGCCAAGTGTGGGTTGGTCCACTACACAGCCTTTGAATTTCTTTCAATTTCTTTCGAGGTGTCCTCACGATGTTTTCCTTCACCGTTATGACATCGAACTGTCATATCTTACGTAATTAATTTTAAATTTGAAAACACTGTGGTACGTAGCGAAGTTTGAATTAGCGACCTCCTGAATGGCAAGTAAGGACCTAAGCCACTCTCTTTTCGAGGCTTTCGACTTTTGTGCATATTTTAGTGTTAATCATATAAGTCAAAAGAGGATTACTGTTGGATATAGGCCTCCTTAATAATCTCCACAGCGATAGTTTTCATGCGCCGATCGCATCGCCGTATGTTCTAAACTTTATTTGTATGCTAATATTATTTAAGGAATTGAATTCAAGTAGGTAGGTGTCAATAGCAAGTAGATTATTAGTTGTAAGTAAACGATAACTCAAGAAGATAATTTTAACGTTATATATTTTAGATTTATAGTAAACATAACATCAAACATTTAGCAATTGAATTGAACGTGCAATCTTTCAAAAAACTTGAAAAAGTACCTTAAATAAAGTTCTAGGATAAAAAGTTCAAGTACATTTCCGGAGCGCTTTGTATGTAACCAGCCTAACGATCCAACATTAGCGTTTATTTGAGCTACAAATTAACAACACCTGTTGAACGGCCCGGGCCGAACCTTGATAATTTGTTTATTCAATGTAGATTGCATCCCTGTTACAAATTTGCTCTGAAAATGAAGTTCTTTGTGCGAAACGGAGCCTTTGTTTGAGCGGTATCGAAGGTGGCAGCTTGAAATGTTGTCGCAATGGTCAGCTGTATGCTAATAGCTTTATTATTGCGGATTTGGGTTTTACTAAGCGATATCCGCTGTGTCAGCAAATTAGTGCGTATGCTGGTTTTAGAGTCGTGTTGATCAACGAGAATAGATTTTTGCATGCGACGGCACAACAACTTAAAACGTTCTTTATATCTTCTACATGTATATTGATCCGTCGTCGAAAAATGAATATACCGCGTATCATCAGGAGAAGAGTCAATGGCTGAGTGGATAAGGTCATGCTTGGGCAGGCTTGTCATGCGAGAGGTCGCCAGTTCAAACTCCGCCACGTACCACTGCGTTTTTCTAAAAATGAAATTCATATTTACGATTATTCGACGTGAAGGAAAACATAAGCGGTCAGTGCCTTTCCAAGACTGGCCGTATTCGTCTTTTTAGGTAGTAATAAACAAATACACGATGAAAAGAAAGACAGATAATAGAAACTATATTTCACAAAAGATCATGTCACCATTTTGTTAATGAAATTTCTTGTTAATTTTCCAATATTCTCGCTTCGTCTCATATGAAAGTAGTCAGTATAATGTGTTGAAACACTATTTTATTTTTTATATTTTACCTAGCAAACAACAGCATCAGATGAACCGCTTACAACCAGGTGGAGTATGGTAATAACCTCCTTTTTTACCGGATTGGCTTCTCAAAATAATAAAAAAAATACCACCCTCCCGACCCAGAAAGATGACAAGTGGACACTCGAATGGCTCTCGAATGGGAATGACCGATAATCCGGCGGGTGTCAAATCGATTCTGCAATCGAGCGCAGTGACGTTACCGAGTGGGAGTCACGAATTATCGGCGATAAATTGATTCGGAAGTGGGCACTTTTGGGTCGGGTAGATAAGAAAACAGTTGTATTGATCGCTGGTCGGTTTGAGATTGGACTAAGTTTGGATTTAAGAGATTTCGACTTATCAATTACTAGTAACCCCCCTTTCGCTTCGGGTGTATGTGTGTACCTTAATTAGTCCAGTCAAATAAAATATTTATTTAAATCAATCTTTGCTAGTTGTCATTTATCAATCTCATGTATGAGTTTCACTCTTGTAGGCGGAGTAATTCCCACTTTTCCCTGGTCTCTTGATAATCATGAACTATTTTTTAAAATAGTGTACGTTGTAATAAATCCCATAAAATTTTAATGTGCATTTTTAATTTAATGCTTATTGAGTAAGTGACTGTTACCTTTATATGCCTCCAATGAAAGCCGATATTCCTGGAACAAAATAAAATTACATGAATATTTTTGTAATTTATTTAATAGGTATTGCTCCTCAAAAGACTAAGTATAACGCTTAGGTATGATATTGCAGCTACATATTAGTAATTCAAGATCGATTAAATAATAATTCTACATTATGATAAGAATTCCATTTATTGTAATTTGTTTTTTAACCTGTATGGTTAGCAAACAACGTTTAATTTAAAATAATATGTATATAAATATAATATACTCGTAAATATAATTATACATATTATTAAAATTCTAATCGTTGAATAGAGAGCAGTGGACATGTTTGGATGAGACCTTTGCCCACCAGTGGAATGACAATGGTTAAAAAAAGTAAAAAAAAAATGTATACTCCATACATATTATAACTCCAAAGAAAAGATCTTGATAGACAGACAGACCGAACTAAGTAGAAGGTTTGTATATTTCGTTTTCGCTTCCGGAAACGTAAAAATATTACCACCGCTGGCGTTGCAAAAATACAGAGCGTACTTAATAATGTCACTTTTGGGCTACATTTAATACTTTATACAGGGTGTTAGTGAAAAGAGCCAGCATTAGACGGGGTCATTTATCAAAGCGACGGATCATCCCCCGCTAGGGTGACCACGCTTGCATTTGTCAGACTCTGCCTCCTAAATGCAGGACATAGGCAATTAAGTAGAACCCCCTGTCTCAGACTGTTTTTTTTAAATGATTAACTTTTGTTTTGCGTATTAAAATAAAATAAATATTAAATTGAGCTAAACCTATTTATTGATTTTTGTAAAAGATTTCCTTCTGTTTTGCGTATTTAAATAAAATTAATATCAAATTGAGCAACACCTATTTATTCTAACAATTGCTTTGATTTGTCTGGAAATTTGCCATGCCACGACTATATTATATAAGTGGCTAATAAGTCTATCTTTTGTCAGAAGTGCCCACAAATCCCTAATATGTACCTTAATTAAATATTATATGTTATCTATACTAATATTTTTAAGCTGAAGAGTTTGTTTGAACGCACTTATCTCAGGAACTAACTAGTTTAAATCGAAAATTAATATTTTGTGCTGGGTAAACCGCTTATTAAGGCTTTAGACTATACTACATCACGTTGCGACCAATAGAAGCAAAGAAACAGTAGGAAATGTGTGAAAATCGGCATAAAATGCGGACGAAGTTGCTGCCACAGCTGGTATAATATAAAATCAACGTTTCTTTAAAATGAAAATATCATAATAACAAATAACAAGATATTACGAGTAATCTAACGGAGCTACTATTTTAATTTATTCAATGGAGGGCAGTTTAAGCGATATATGAAGTCTCAAGTACCGCTTAAACTGTTGTCACCCCACCCTGAAGGTTCTTAGCGGGTAATGACAAATGCCTCGGTCAGGTAAACGGTACGCTAAACATCACTTAACCAAACGATCGTTAATGCTCGGAGATGTTGGGGACCTCGATCAGTATAAATAAATAAGTAAACAACGATTTCTGAAGGGAACCAAAAGTGAAATGATGATTTCTTACCGATTTAGTTTACGATTTCCATGAAGTTTCCATGAAGATCGACTTTGTAGTTGTGTAGATAGAAACATAGTAACTTTTGAAGTTGACAGTTGACAAGTAAGTTTTGACCAAGTCTCTGTTCGCGTGGAGTATTTTGCTTTATTCGTATGCAGCGATATCGATTTAGAAAGAAAGAAAGAAAGAAAAAAAATTTATTGTCTAATTAATAATAGAACATGGTAGGATGGGGGCATAGCTTATAGAGGAAGATCCCAGAGCCGCCAGACATCACTTATTTTCTAATGGTCAAAATATATACGATTGAGTAGCGGTGGGGTGTACTATCATCATATGACTAGTTGCTACCTTGACCAGACGGCCATTTTTCAGATATCGACCAATCAAGGTACATAGAAACACTGCTCACCTCACTTAAATTCTGATGGCTGATTTTAACATATATTTTACACAATATCATTAAAAATCAGGTTTTATTACTCCCAGACACATGCGGTCGGCGGTTTTACCTTACAGACGCTTTAAAGCTATGAAAAAAAATTTACTTTTACTTAATTTTACTTATTTTTATATGCTTGATTTTTATATATGTTATTCAAACCTCTATTTTAAAACGTTTTGCAAACGGACAGACCGATCCAAGGGGCCAAACATTCACCAGACCCAACTGTTTTAGATTTTTTTTTAAAATTGAATTTAGTTAAGTTTTTCTAATAAAATAGTTTGTAAGGTACAATTCTATAATTATTGCGGTCAGATGAGCACTTTTTAGTTGTTTGAATAACATATATAAAAATCAAGCATCAGAAAATAAGTAAAAGTAAAATTTTTTTCATAGCTTTAAAGCGTCTGTAAGGTAAAACCGCCGACCGCATGTGTCTGGGAGTAATGAATCCTGATTTTTAATGATATTGTGTGAAATATATGTTAAAATCAGCCATCAGAATTTAAGTGAGGTGAGCAGTGTTTCTATGTACCTTGATTGGTTGATATCTGAAAAATGGCCGTCTGGTCAAGGTAGCAACTAGTCATAATGATGATAGTACACCCCAACACTACTCAATCGTATATATTTTTGTCCATTAGAAAATAAGTGATGTCTGGCAGCTCTGGGATCTTGGAGCATTACAATAACAGGTCAGACAAAGGAAAATTTAAAAGCCTAGTTCTTTCTTAGGCTCTAGTATATAAATAAATATAAATATAAATAAATAAATAATGTTTATTATGTTTTAATTTATTAGTTTTTTTCATTTTTTTAAATTTATTTTGTCTCTTATCTCATTCATACACGTACCTAATACATTTTCAGTTTTCAGTTAACCCGTGATCACAGCGCTTGTAACAGGGAATTCGCTAAAAAAGTAACACACAGTAATAATATAATATTTCCACATTAATTTTCGTAATGTGTGTAACTATGACAGTTATAACTTTTTTGTTTAGGTGAGGTAAAACTTATTTATTTTCACATAAAACCTCATCAGAACCATTCACCGCGTATCTCTCAACGATCAACCAACGCATCAACCTCCCTTTTCAACATTAAAAACTATATCGTCCGCGGCATCCGTCATCTATAGATTGAGCCGTTCCCATTCCTCGTATCCATTACCCCTTCGTCACTACGTCACAGATATCCCATCGGTCCCTTTCATAAATCACTTACCGTCATCCGTCGACCGACGATTCGTATTCCGCGCGAGTTCTATTCGTGTTGCCGAAATAGAAAATTGACGAATAAATATGGGCCCTGAGGTCGAAATAAAAATAGAAATACGTTATGTGAGGGCATTTTAATCATAAACTGAATCGTTAAATTATATTCATTATGTGTCTACACGCAATAAAGACAAATACATTGCTTACTGTCTGGCGTTATGAATAGGTTACACTAATCATAAAGATAAAAATTCGCTGAAAAATGGTATAGGTATTGTGTCATATGCCCAAATAGAATTAAAATAGAAATAAGGAACGCAATTCATTAGTATTGAATCAGCATCTGAATTTTGTAGCCGCAGTAAAACACAAATGTTTTCTTATTATTACGTGCTTTTTCGCATCTTTGTTTCATATGGAAGTTTTATTAAGTTTAAGTTTTATATTAAGCTATTGCATAGCTTTTATCGCGGGCTTTGAGCGCGGCGACCGAACCAAGAAATTCCGTAACGAAAAAATCCTCACAATCGTCTAACGTCGTTCCAGTTCGGTAGACTTCGGCACGGTGTTTGTGTGCGTGCGGTTAGACGTATTGTACGATTCTACGAAACTCGCACGAATCGAGACGAGCTGCTCCGAAATCTGACGATGCTATGCAATAGCTATACCGCGGCAGTCCCCGAGTGCCACACATCTTTTTTTTTTATTTTTTATGACATTTTGTCAAAAATTGCATGGTACAGATTTAAAACGCAAATTAGATACTATGGAGCTAACATAATATATAGTTTATTATTATGTAATTGTATATTAGCAACTTTTATTATCTCACCATGACCTCCTAAGAATAAGAGGTGTTGTAAAAATGGATTGTCACTGGGAACGCCAGAGGGATCGTAGTCGTTTCCTCGTAAAGTGGTGAATGCAGCGAGGACCATTGTTAGTGGCTGGGTCTTCGAGATAAGCAGTAGCTCATACAATTTTTCGCTCCCTAGAGGGTGGATAGTCACTTAGTTATACTTAAGCTGCAGCTATATAATGTATTAGGTGTGTCAACGAACTGTGGAAGTTAAAACGGTAAGTTGATATTTTTGTATATAAGAGAATACTGAATTGGATACATAAAACTAATTTTACGGATTAAACTCACGTGTATTGTTATTCTAAACATAATTTTTAGAGACCCGACGTTTAAAGCTCTTTACAGTGCTTGGGTCAGGGGCTACTAGACTCTTAGACTCAGTCTAGCCCGTGAATACGATTGGTTTTGTTAAACGTAAAGTTGCGGATTTACTTGTATTAATAGAACTTTTTTAAGTCGGTTTTAAAATTTAAAAACCTCCGAAATGTGACAAATATTATTCTGCAAACCACGTCCAAACTGGTTCGGCTAAACTCAAGAAAATTGTGGATATATACATACATACAGACAAAGAGGTCAAACTGAGAACCTTCTTTTATGAAGTCAGTTAAAAAGTTCCACTTGCACAGTGGTTAACATTAAACCAAATCAGCTGCTATAACAGATACAAGAGATGAAAGGAAGCGTACTTGGCCCGGTTGCGAAACGCAATCATAGTCGCTATCAGAAGTGAACGGCGTCAAGGATGCTAATTCAAAACGTGGTTAACAATTGCTCATGTTCGGCTTATTTGGTCGTAGATTTGGATTCGGCGCGAAGGCAACCGATAGAGTGTCAAAAACTTTTGCCCGCGGCTTTGCTCGCTTTCAATTCTCACGGATACAGTATTTTATGACGGCCAATTTGAAAAACTTTTTCCATTTTGTGTCTTGAGCATTAAACGCCATCTATAAGCAAATTACCGTATTTTTAAGCTATTGCATAGCTTTTATCGCGGGCTTTGAGCACGGCGACCAAACCAAGAAATTCCGTAACGAAAAAAACCTCACAATCGTCTAACGTCGTTTCAGTTCGGTAGACTTCGGCACGGTGTTTGTGTGCGTGCGGTTAGACGTATTGTACGACTCTACGAAACTCGCACGAATCGAGACGAGCTGCTCCGAAATCGGACGATGCTATGCAATAGCATGTACCGCGGCAGTCCCCGAGTGCCAAATTACCGTATTTTTTCTATATGACACATCCAGTCACAAGTATCTGTCCCGAGTGGGACTCGAACCACAACTCTTGGTGCACGAGTCGGGAGCAGTATCCAACGCGCCATAGAGTAATGCAAAACCTACTGCTCTGAATTTAAAAAAATCTTTAACTGTTTTAAATTAACGAGTGCGTATAAATATTAATTTACAGATACTAAAAATAATTACAGCTCAAAAAATAATAATTGAATACAATTTTTCCACCAATCGTTCATTGTTGATCACAAAATAACAAAAATAGTAACTCATTATTACTTGATGGATAAGCTTTTGTTACTTTTTCCTACGTCAAGCTGGTGAGATCATATCAATCATAGCCATGTGATTATTGGGTTATGTCGATAGTATATGAGACTAATTACGATAAAATGCTTCAACGTATCTACATGCCATTAGGTAATAAACGTTTATTCTAAGGTTTTTGCATCAAGTATTATGTTTAATACTCATATTTACTGGCTGGATGGCTCATTGTTCCCCTGAATTATCTCTTGTGCCAAAAGTTAAGAGTTCGAGTCCCACACAGGACAAATAGGTATTTTATTATGAACACAGGTGACGGATCTGTATCTGGATGTGTTATTTTATATAATCAAGTTTATATGCATATGCAACTCTTATTTCTGAATATTTGTAAAACAAGTGCTTATCTAATTAACACGGGATCAGATCATTGTATGTGATGTATGATATTTATTTGAAATAAAACTAATTTTAGGGATGAATATCGCGTGAAACTGAAAGAGCTCTAAACGCCAGGTCTATGGGAACTACTAGTTTTTTAAGCAAAAATTACACGATAGAATATTTTGTGTATAATGTTATGCAACTAAAGCGTATGTAAACCGTACGAAAACGAATGTTGTTTTAAACAGCGTTAAATTAAACATATCAAACTTGACCGAACAAAGTTCAACATAATCCATTAGTGAATACTCGCCCTTACCCTTAATGGTCCCCAACTGATCAATTCGCCGCAAGTTGCGTAAGGTCAGGCATTCAACACGTTTTTACTCAGAATGGTCATTTACGTAGATTTATGGACACCGCTAATGTTCTGCTGTGTTCATAACAATAAAATAAAGGTCAGTGATCTATTTGTAAACGAATTTGATCACGAAATAAATCCGATCTAATGGTTCAGTAGATATTTTAGTCAAACGTCGTAAACAAGATATAAAGATAAAATATATATGAATAAAAATATTTATTTGGTATCGACAACACATACAATTTCAAATATGAATTAAAAACTAAAAGAAAATTACACAAATTAGGTAGATACCAAAAGGGTCTTCTCTCTATATAAAGTCGTGACGGCGAGTAGAGCTGCCACGACCACTGGTATTCTGCGGAGGCCTAGTATCCCAAAATGTCTAAATAAATATATGTTACTATGAAGAGCATCGGTGGCCTACTGATTAAGGCCGTTGCTTGTATATAAAGGGAGTTGAGAATGACCTCACTCCACGGGATGGTATTCTGAAGGTCCATATGAGGTCGACAGGCACAATAGATCCTATTGAGCCTGTCACCCTCATCCTGAAGGAACTCCTAGATGCCGTTTCATGACTGATTTGCCAGGCCTGACATCCTAGATCAAAGTAGGCACGTATATAGGTTAAACTATAAAAAATAAGTATATTTATGTAACTGAAGAGCAATAGTGTTCCATGAAACATTATTAGAGTAAAGGCTTTTTAAGTTTTGAGGCAGTCGGACTAATAATGTAAAAATATAAATTAAATCACTATTGTAATCTCTTAAAAACCAAACTCTGCGATTTTGTAGCCATACTGTATTACAATTTTACTTTGCAAAGGTAATTTGTAGAGATATCTATAAAGTAACCTTATGTTAATGTATTAAGACTCACAATGCCATAACAATCTGAGGTCAAAACTAAAGTATAATTATGAGTAATTTTGTATTGTTCGGTGCGAAATTAAGATTCGTGATTGAGTATTGCTGGAGATAATACACAGATATGCAGGTTATTAAGCATAATGTGCACTTTGTTCAAACTTGAAAGGGAACCAGTAAGTTATTTAAAACGTTTAAAGGTGACAGCAAGGTTTAGTTACATATTTTTTTGAAAAGTTGTTTTTTTAAGTTCAAATGGAAAACCACCTACCTAGGTGACCTACATTTCGATTTTTATATTAGTAAGGTGACCTATTTTTTTTTTTTATTTTGTTTACTTAAATTAAATCCCAAAAGACTGTATCTAAACACGGACGGACGTATAAATCATACTTCGCTAAGTTTCACAAAAACCCTTTACTGGTTATGGGAGCTTGTAACGCGATTAGAAATATGGATTGCTCGAAGTTATTAGGGAGAGGGCATTATTTTTCCATGATTTATAACTGTATTGAGTAAAGATACTTATACAGTAACTTTTATTTTAGCCTGCTAGGAAACGACATCATAATTTCAAAAAATCGATTTTTTACATTGGGTTAATAATGAGCTTGTTACACGATATGACAAAAAAAAATTCTTAATCCTCTTACCAATATTCATTTAAGTTATTTATTGCACAAGTAAAAGTATTTTAAATAATAATTTGATTAATATACCTACATGACGTACTTAAAATAGGCATTTTACTTGCATTTATTCATCGTCAATACCGCAATAGTACAATCTTAACCATAATCACTTCACGTTTCCCACAGAAGTGAAAAGTGGATCGCTGGAAGTGATCTCTGCCTACCCCTTTGGGAAAAAGACGTGATTTTATGTATGTATGTTAACCATAATAGTTCAGAATACAGACTCTATCGAGAAGACAAGTAACACGATAGTTAATCTTACTTAGGGGTGAGAGCCATCTGCTCGACAATTCGATGATCAATCGATCGATTAATGACAAGGCTACTCGAAGCCATCATCGTAGTCAGGTAGGAATGAAAAAACAAGTTTAAATTAATATATCAATTACTAATCCTCATCATCATCAGCCTATTCCTGTCTACTCCTGGACATAGGCCCCAAATGCACGCCACTTCTGCCTGTATTCGGCGATTCGCATGCAGCTACCTATACCTACCTCCTAATGTTGTTTCTTAATTAAAAAATAATCATGCACTAAAAAGAATCTACAATCCAAAACCACACCCATCAAGGCAAAAAGAGTGCACGAGCAAGAATGCTGTCTCAGGCTTCGTCCATCCCTTTCGCTTTCAATACTATCTTATAGAGTTTCCCTTTCCGCTGACCGGCTGCGCAAGCGCACATAATATGCGGTAATACTGCGCGGAGAGCCGCGCATCTATTTGCTTTGTGGTTCGCGTGTGAATTGTCTGTGAATGTCTGCTTTTATGGATATAAAAAATATTCTAGTCTACCTGCGATTTTAATCGTATATTGTCCACGGAAATCAGTCGGACGCCTGATGTATACAGTTTGTGCAAAAACAGTACAAAGTTTCTAACTTTGCTGTGCTCTCGCTACCAGTGTGGCTACCATGAGTTTAAAACTTACGCACTCGATATCGGCTACGTGAATATGTCTATGAAAAACTTGTACAGCGCCGCTGATGGTTACGCGAAGAACTAAAATCGGCCGTATAAAAAAAAACAACTCGATAGGTTTTTAACGTAAGTAAGTTTTCGATAGCCAACTCATGGTAGGCCCTCAGTTCTAAAAACGTATACGTTTACAGTAGTTTAGGGTAGGCCCGTGCCCCAGCAGTGGGGACGCGTATGGGCTTATGTTGATACAGTAGACATTCACTAGAAAACTGAATATGTCCGGGATATCTACCATGTTGTTATATTTTAATCAGCTGACGATAATATTTGACCCGTAATCATGGCGCTTGCAACAGTGCCGAAATAATACAATGAATATTTAACAATTGCTTACTGCGTTCGTCATATTATTATAATGTGAGTAAAAACTGTTTTTACTATATTTTTAAGACTTAAAAAAGAAGGAGGTTCTCAAGTCGACTGTATTGCTTTTCACTGTAAAGTTATATAATACAGAAAATTCAATTGTGAACTGTTACGACAAAAAAGATTAAGCTCAAAGTTGATACTTACTGTTCAAAATTAATTTCACTCCATTTAAAACGCTCGTAAGTAATGAAGGGTGTGATTTCCACCATTAAAATGACATTATATTTCTTAATAACAGTAAATACGTTTTAAATTGCCACATAAAAGGTGTTGCGTTAACATAATAAATTGTTGAATTCAGGTGGACTGTTACCAATTCATACTTTATCAGGTCAAGTGTTGTTAAAGTACCTAAGGTTTCTTTTATTTATTACAAAAAGGTCATTTCACTTAAAAATACGTTCAATATGTATATACAGGGTGTCCCAAAAAGTAGTGTCAAGCGGAAGTCCTGAGATAGAACACCCTGTGGGGCATCCGAAACACCCCCATGTATGTTCCGCGATTGTTTATAGTTTTCGAGTTATGATTTATTTTCTAAAATTTTGAGAACAACTGACCTAACCGGCTAAAAATATTGTAGAGAAAAAAGTATTAGACTTTTTTGAGTAATTCTTTCTGCAAATAAATTTTCATGAGTTTCTCTTTAATGCCTAAAATATTTGTCTCCATAACTTATATGGAAATTATCAAAATTATGGTACAAACTGAATAGTTACGTTCTGTAAATAATGTCTTACAATTTCAACATTAAATTTTAAATATTAGGAGGTAGCTGCATGGCTCCTAAGTAACTTCAAAAACTGCGCCAGATTCTCAGCTTTCATAATCATCAATAAAAACTGGTACTTAATAGGCTACTTTTGGCTGAAATCGAACTTCAAAGACAGAGAGGTGGAAAAATCATAAAATTTTCCATTTGATTCCGAAGTATTATTAGGACATTTCATTATTTCTAAAGTTAATAAGATTGTTAACAATCAAAATTATACCAGAAATGCCGGTTTTATGAAAGGTATAACCGAAAGTTTAATTTGTGATTCTTAAAAAAATAATTAATTTAAAAAATGGGAACTTTATTGAAAAAAAAAGTTATTGTTTTTGATTATTTGTTGCTAAAACTTTATAAGTCAACGTTTATTCATCATCATCATCATCATCTCAGCGTTCTCCCGGTTGCATCCTTGCGGAGCCCGGGGTCCGCTTTCCTGCTCCTAACTCTCCACCTCGCACGATCTTCAGCATCCTTCGCGGAGAGTTTGTTGGCACGCATGTCATCCACTACGACGTCAAGCCAGGCCTTCTTGGGCCTTCCCCTTCTGCCGGGACCCGGCGGTAGCGACATTGTGAGACACTTGTTCCCTACGTAGTTTGCCGGTTTCCGTAAAACATGTCCGTACCAACGTAGGCGGCACTCTTGCAATTTATCAGCGATGTCTCGGACATGAAGGCTGCCGCGAATACGGGAGTTCTTTACGCGATCTGCTCGCGTAACTCCCGACATCCAGCGCAGCATCTTCATCTCCGTGACCCGCAGTTCTTGCTTGTGCCGCTCAAGTACTGGCCATGCTTCACTGCCATATAAGAGAACAGGCCTAATGATGGATTTATAGACCTGTCCCTTCAGCTTAACCGGCATTTTAGGGTCGCAAATGACGCCGCTCACCTCCCGCCATTTATCCCACGCAGCAGCAATGCGTGCCTTGACGTCGGGGTCGATGTCGCCGTTCGCGTGGAGTACAGATCCCAGATACTTGAACCGGTCCGTGCGCTCGACCGTGTCTTCGCCTATGCGGACGGACATGGGATCTGTAGTGTTGCAGGCCAAGTACTCTTGTCTTCGCCACATTGAGTTTCAGACCCCCGTTCTCGCCGATTCCTTCCATGTGTTAACACGTCTCACCAGCCGTCCCCTGTCCGAGTCCACCAGCGCGATATCATCAGCATACATAAGTAGCCATGGTGGCTGCTCATGTTGGTCTCTGATGCTGTCTGACAATACGTCTAATATCAGGCTGAAGAGAAACGGACTCAGGTCGGAGCCTTGCTGTACTCCGACGGTTATACGGAAGGGCAAAGTGTCGCCAACAGCGGTCCTAACTACAGAATCGGAATCACAGTACATGTCTCTAATGATATCAACATACGTTTCTGGCACTCCCTTGTGGATTCAGGGCCCACCAGAACATCTCGCGCGGACCACAGTCGAAGGCCTTCTCCATGTCCAGAAATAGGAAGTGGAGAGGCGTGTTCTTCGTCCTGTCTTTCTCCATGATGATTCTTAGGGCAAAAACGGGGTCCATAGTCCCGTGACCCGGCCGGAAAGCACATTGACAACCAGAGACAGGGCACTCTGACGGATTCGAGAGTCCACTATCCGCTCGAATAGTTTCATGGTGTGGGACATGACCTTTATACCGCGATAACTACCGCACTCCTGCACTGATCCCTTGCCCTTGAAGACCAGGGGTGATAACACTCAGTCTCCATTGGCGAGGAATCCTGTCGGTGCTTAGTATGCGGTTATAAAGGCGTTAGTTAGGATGCCCACACCACGACCACCCATTGCCTTCCAGGCTTCGATGGGGACTCCATCGGCTCCGACAGCTTTCCGATTCTTCATGCGGCGAAGAGCCTTCTACTTCTTCAGGCGTTACCGGTGGCACAAGTCCTTGATTCGGAGTGGAGGTCCGGTGGCTGCACCTCTCTATGCTGTTTGTTTAACAGCTCGTGGAAGTAAGAGCGCCATCTCTCCTTCACCGCGAGGTCCTCGCATAGTAGGTTACCGTGAGAGTCTTTAACACAGCGGCACTTGGAGATATCCTGTGCCGCTTTGACCTCGAACGTGCCAATCTATAGATAAGCTTCTGCCCCTCAGACGATTCCAGCCTATCGTAGAGCGGTTGTAGGTGGGCCTGCCTGGCTCTGGCAACAGCTTTCTTAGTAGCACGTTTTGCGGACCTGTATGCGTCGCGATCTTCGGGAGAGTTGACGCTTGCCACTTTTAAAGAGGGTTCTTCACCCTCGTCTCCCTCTGACTGTGTCGTTCCACCACCAAGTCTCCTTGTCAAATTTGCGTCCACCCTTAGACGTGCCAAGCACTGACTTCGCCGCTTCGGTTATGGTTGCCTGAATCCTGTCCCAGTGGTTCTGAACTGGTTCGTTCTCAGCCTCAGCGCACTTGTCGCCGATAGCTGAGACGAACACCTGGGATTTGTCATCGTCAAGCCGCCACCACCTTATTTGACGCCGACAGCGCTCAAAGCTTTTGGCTTTGGGCTTCACGCAGAGATCCATGACAAGTAGACGGTGTTGTGCTGTGAGACTCTCTCCGGGTATGACCTTGCAGTTGACTACTTTGCCGATGTGGTGCCTCCTAGTAAGTCAACGTTTATTAATGTCCGTAAAGAAAGCAAAGTTCGTAAAGTTCGTCGTAACAATGGTATACGTATTGCATGTGAAAACAGTGTTAGCGCAATGAAACTTAAATTAAACAAAAAACAAGCATCCAAATGTTTGCATCTGAGTGCTCCTGTATTAAATTTAGGTTTTTTAACAAATTGACTAACTTTCGAAATAATAAAATGTCCAAATAATACTTGCTCATCAAATGGCAAATTTTATGATTTTTCCACCTCTGTGTCTTTGTAGTCCGATTTCAGCAAAAGTAGCCCATTAAGTACCAGTTTTTATTGATGATTATGAAAGCTGAGAGTCTGGCGCAGTTTTTGAAGTTACTTAGAAGCCATGCAGCTACCTCCTAATATTTAAAATTTAATGTTGAAATTGTAAGACATTATTTACAGAACGTAACTATTCAGTTTGTACCATAATTTTGATAATTTCCATATAAGTTATGGAGACAATTATTTTAGGCATTAAAGAAAAACTCATGAAAATAGATTTGCAAAAAGAATTACTCAAAAAAGTCAAATACTTTTTTCTCTACAATATTTTTAGTCGGTTAGGTCAGTTGTTCTCAAAATTTTAGAAAATAAATCATAACTCGAAAACTATAAAAAATCGCGGAACATACATGGGGGTGTTTTAGATGCCCCACGGGGTGTTCTATCTCAGGACTTCCGCTTGACACTACTTTTTGGGACACCCTGTATAGTGAACAAAGAGTAAATTAATATAACATATCTACATATGCGAAAGCTTTTATCACGACTAGGTATCAAATCTTTTAACCGTCAATTTGATGTTTTTAAAAGAAAGGAAAAAAGGTACAAATAAAGGTAATAATAAAGCCTATCGATATCATCATCAGCATATATACGTCCCCACTCATGAGGCACAGACCTAATCTAAGGCGATAAGGCCTTAGTCAACCACGTTGGCCAAGTGTGGGTTGGACTACTACACAACCTTCGAATTTCTTCGCAGGTATGTGCAGGTTTCGTCACAATGCGTTTCCTTCACCGTCAAAGCGTCGAATAATCGAACGTATGAATTTCAAATTTCAAAACATAGTGGTTGGTACGTGGTGGGGTTCGAACTGGTGACATCGCGAGGTGGCAATCAGACCTTAACCACTCGACCATCGACGCTTTTCCTATTGATATGGAGCCTCTAAAGGAGACGGGCGAACGTCCATACAACATTGGGCCTGACGTTACAGCAACAATTACTACACCATTTCATTTCGATATTACTGCCATATAAAATAAATAAATAATATCCCATGATAAAATGGCTTAATGTTTCATATTTAAAAATTAAAAATCTTGAGAAAAATTTTGATAAATATTTTATTTGTGTAACGATAGGCCCAGATTCGCCCGTCTCCTTTAATATTTTAGTAATGTTTACTTTCAGTAATTAATTACCGAGAAATGTTTGCCTTCCTGTTTGTAACTCTATCTTAATTTTATCTTTTAATTAGGATAATAGGTTATTCCCGAATGGTTTTATGTATATTTGCGCAAGGCTTCTTATCCAACTACCATCCGAGGAAACTGCATTACAAAACTAGGACGCCAAAAACGACGCAGAAAAACTGGATTCTCGTTTAGCAAATGAACTGGGAAACGCAAAAAAATCACTTGAAATTATTCGAGTTAACCCGGCGTAAAATGTTCTCATTAATCTTCTTTCCCTTGGTGGAGGGAATAGGAGGAAGTTGTGTAAAGGCCTAATTCCACATTTATAATACACCCAGAAGATGCAAGAAAGTTTGCCACTAAATTTATCGAACGGCTGTCTTCTGGGAACAATTGGAATAACGTAAAGAGCGGTTTAATAATATAATTTGTGGAAATTGTTTTGGCTAATGTCATATTGTCATTAGTAATGGTTATGTCGGATTGCCGTCTCACCGAATTATGAGAGTAAGGGAATAGAGAGTGCACTTGTGTTTGCGCGCACACTTGTGCACTGTAATATGTCCTGCGCACATGGCTGATCTCAATTGAGATCAGCCGCCATCGCTGAAATCGGTCAGATGCCTTATTTTTTTTAGTAATGTATTGTGAAGTTAGTTTATCTATCTCTTTCTCTCTCTCCTCCACTTCATACATTATTGACGACGTTCTGTAAACTGGAAAAATATAATAAAACGTGTGTCTTATTTTGCTAAGTTCTGTTACACCGTAACCACGGCTACATAAAAATTTAAAACGTGTATTTTAATAGTGTCCATGTGAAAGGCAAAATTGTGGCATACCAAGAACGAACTTTTATTAAATTAATAATAGTGAAAAAAGACCTAAAAGTATACTTCTAGTTAACTTACTAGCAATATTTTAGTTGCTACATGGAATTATATCATACAAGAACAGGCGAAGCTTACGTATGATTTATTTCATTATCGCTGGGACGAAATATGAACTTATAGAAAAAAAGGATAGCTTTCCGTCCGCGACTCCGTCCGCGTAGAGATGTTTAAGAGGTAAAACATTACTTCTTTATAGCGCAGTCGGTTAAAAAGTAGCCTATATCCTTTCCTAGGCTCTGGACTATACCCGTACCAAATTTCGTTTAAATCGGTTCAGTACTCTATGCGTGAAAGCGTAACAGACAGACAGACAGAGTTACTTTCGCATTTATAATATTAGTAAGGATTAGGCCAATTCATCTTGTCATTCTCAAGATCTGAATCACAACCATTGAATGAATGAACGATACTTCTCAAAATCCTTTACTTTTAGGGGAAGTTCTTTTCCACTTACGGCTTTTGATCGACGACTTATCATTATCAGTTGATGCGTAAACATCTTTCACGTATTTTATGCCTCTAATAGCAAAATGGAAACCTTTGTCATGATATTTGATCATTTGCTTTGAGAAGATTTCAGATAAGAAACATGTACCTATTTAGAAGTATAAAAATAAGTTAAGAAAATGTTTTGTGCTAATTTCCATTTCAATAATTGAGAAAAAATATTAATACAACTTAGTACTTACCCAGTACTATTGGGACAGTGTCTTTTAATTAAAGGCGTCCGACCGATTTCAGCCATGGCAGCTCGATCTCAATTGAGATCAGCCAAGTGCGCAGGACATATTATAGTGCACAAGTGTGCGCGCAAACACAAGTGCACTCTCTATTCCCTTACTCTCATAATTCGGTGAGACGGCAATCCGACATGACCGATGAGAGATCGGGCGCAGGACCACCGGCTTAACGTGCTTTCCGAGGCACGGGCGTTCAACCGCCAACTTCCTAACTCCGGGCTGAGCTAATTTCCATTACAGAAAACCGGGGACCTCTCGGTCCTAACGCAGCACTTGCTCCCAATAGACCATCGAGGCAGTAAAAGTCAGTCTTTTAATTACATTAATCCAAATCGTATTATTCCTATTTACTTAGGTATACTTGTATTAGTTTAAGACAAGCTAACTATGTCCTTTATTTTTATACAACAAACAAGCGCATTAGCGGAAGTGTAGAATGACAGTTAAAAATACGGGTTGAAGCCGTCTTGAGAATGTCGTTATCCGCCACCGCATTCGTTTTAAAAAACAAAATCCAACGACCAATGGGAGTGCTGAGTCCATAAAGCTTTGTCGCTAAAAGACCGAATGGCGAAATTTAAATTTGGAACGGAACGAATGAGCCCGATAAACTAGCGCCTAATAGAGAGACGCGGGTGGAATCAATCATCGGTATCAACCGAGCGATCTCGTCTCAGCGAGCTCTCGATTTATTACTCGATTCTCGTCTCGTATTAAAATCGAAATCTAGTTGTCTGCGACTGTGTGGAGTTGGCTTTGATTGTGATTAGTTGGTTATGGCGTTATAGTCCAGTCAAATTAGGTAAAAATCTCGGAATTCGAGATACCCAGCTGTAAGTCTGTAAATACTTGGATATTGGCCCCCTAAAAGTGGTCTCAAAACCTACATATGGTAGGGTGTACGCAACTACTAAATTTTCAGGGACATATGTCACAAATATCAGTTTTATGAACTTTTGAGCGAAACGGGAAGTTTTATCTTAAAAGTGTGTAGGAGAAAATTACTTATCATATATTTATCTATAAAAATTGTCTGTACGTTTTATTCCTAAGATTCACCATTTCAGAGATACAGCGATGTAAATAGTTGAAAAAGTTGTATTTTCAAAAGCTTCCAGACCCCCGCGGGATTGTGCTAGACAGTCAAAATTTTCACGACTGATGTATTTCAGTAGCCTCTATAACATCTAATACTAGAAAAAGCTTAAAACAAATGTTTAAGTTGGTTCTCATTCAAAAACGATGGTTTTTTTTTTCTCCCCGTTGGCCGGTTTTTAACGTGGTTACCCCAGTAAACCTCTTCCAGACGACACCTTTTATACATGAAGAACACGTTTTTTATATGGAAGCCTAGTTAAATAATTGTTTTGTGTTGTTTTCAGTATTCAGAAGATTTAATTTTCATTATATTAAATTTGGTTAATATGGATCTTCACGTTCATAATAGAGTTAGTTGGACAGTTAACATTTTTAAAATGTTTTTTTTTTCAGTTATACTTCAAACAGAAATTCTAATAATTGGTTATTTCGTACTTTTTAACCCATAATAAGCAGTTTAATTGTACGGAAACGCGAAAGACTTATAACTAAAAACAACATAAAACGATTATTTAAGGGGCTCCCATAAGAACAACGTGTACTTCATGTATAAAAGGTGTCGTCTGGAAGAGGTTTACTGGGGTAACCACGTTAAAAACTGGCCAACGGTGAGAAAAAAAAACCATCGTTTTTGTATGAGAACCAACTTAAACATTGGTTTTAAGCTTTTTCTAGTATTAGATGTTATAGAGGCTACTGAAATACATCAGTCGTGAAAATTTTGACTGTCTAGCATAATCCTAATGGGGTCTGGAAGCTTTTGAAAATACAACTTTTTCAACTATTTACATCGCTGTATCTCTGAAATGGTGAATCTTAGGAATAAAACGTACAGACAATTTTTATAGATAAATAGATGATAAGTAATTTTCTCCTACACACTTTTATGATAAAACTTCCCGTTTCGCTCAAAAGTTCATAAAACTGATATTTGTGACATTTGTCCCTGAAAATTTAATAGTTGCGTACACCCTACCATATGTAGGTTTTGAGACCACTTTTAGGGGGTCAATATCCAAGTATTTACAGACTTACAGCTGGGTATCTCGAATTCCGAGATTCTTACCTAATTTAAGCTTAATTGACTGGACTATTAGGGTTGAATGAAAGTAACATTCAGACGAATTGAGGACCTCCTTCTTTTGAAGTCGGTTAATTTAAACATAAAACATTGACTTATTAAATAATTGATCTCCCGTGGCTTGTAGAATTCAAATCACTAAATGATGCTTAAGTACCTGTTCACATCTAGCGATTTTTGGGCGATTTTGATCGCCGCGATATCGTCGCGATTTCGCCGCGAGCTCGCCGCGTGCACGCCGCGATATCGCCGCGATGTCGCTGCGGAATCGCTGCGATTTTGCTGCGATTTCGCTGCTATTTCGCCCCGTACTGCGTTCATTTCCCACATGAACGGACCTGCGCTGTATAATGCGGCGCATGCGCTAAGTAGGTTGGATGAGGTGTAACACGTTTTTGGGCGATCGAAATTTCACTGATTTCGCGCACGTAGTAAGAGATTCTGTAAATGCTTTTACTACACGCGCGTTTCATCTATAAAATTATTTCAAAATGTATTTGTCGCACATATCTGCGTGGGTAATAAAATGAACATAACGTTTTACAGATAATTTTTTGGCACAGATCGACATGTGAGTTTGAAAAAAAAATAAACCATTAAGTACGTCTTTGCCTATACGAAAAAAAAAATCACTCAGAAAAAAATATACACAAAGCAAACGCGTGGCAATTTGGCGTATCTCTCAAACGTCAACGCACACGTTCATCGTAATCATAATAAGACGATCCGCATCATACTTCTAGTTACGATCTCCGTAAGGGAACAGCGATGTAATAAAAAAAAAGTTGCACAAAAGAAAATTGTGTTTCGTCTCGTCGGAATTCGCCGACAAAAAGTGTGGGTTCGTCATAATATAACGATTATGGCTGTACAGGAAACGAGAACGGGATTTACTTAGATCCGCCATAAAAAAGGAAGGTACGATTTTCAATTGTTCTCTTGCGCTTTGGAAATAAAATAAAAGCTATAGACCGTATAGTCGTTTGAAGTGTTCCCTTAACAGCCTATTTTCCCACCGTTTGATTTTGAATTATTATGTCTTGATACAATAAAACTAAATTCAACTGTAGCTTTTATTTTTGATAACCGCCACTATCATTTTGCGTATGACTAAATATTTGTTTTTAATTAAGTTTGTTGAAATACACATATAAATTTAAACTTGCGGAGTGAGTAGACTTAAATCGTTTGATAAACTGTAGGTTCGGTTTATACTACGTAATCTTTAATAATATATACTTATTGCACTTGTAAAAGAGGGTAATATTCCAGGTTTTTACTTAAACATAAATGGACCTTTGTTTATTAGTTAAACCTAAGTTATTATATTGTATTTATACCCTATCTTGACGGCTCGGTGGAACAGTGACCCAGAGTCACCTACCTACCGTTCCAAGAGTCGTGGGTTCAATTCCCACCCGGGACAATTTTTTTTTAATGTATGTAATAATTATGTAATATTAATTTTATCCAAACAATATTTCTCTAAATGTATTTTTCGTCCATAGAAACCTAGTAGAGCTCCAACTCCAAAACTCTACCCAAGGACTTGCACGACAAAAATATGACTTCCATGATGTCCCCATTTCACTTGCCATTTCTCTCCCAACGTATAGTCGAGAGGATTTATTAATCCACGTAGTGGAGTTAAAGGGATATTAAACGCCCTCTATCGTGAAGACAGAGTGACTGATCGACTCCATCGGAGGGATAGTGGGAGGGCATGGGAGTGACAAAGGATTTCGGGGAGTTAATATACCAACGAGTGGACGTATGAAAAACGTGCGAAAATTTCGCGCGGTCGAGTCCGGGGAGACTAGATATTTGTTACTTTTCACTTTGATAAGTGGGACTTGCGAGGTAATAGTAAATTGCACATGGAGCGCTTTATTTAAAAAAAAAAATATTTGAACATGAAAGCGCGTTGTGTTTGAAAAAATAAATAAGACAGAAACCAGTTTTATTTCAAATGTGTAGTATTCGCGCAATACTACACCGTGAAATATTAGTGGTTGTTTTCCCGTGGCAGAACGATTTGCCTTTAGTAATACTATCGAATCATGCAAATAATTCCTCGAATTTTTTTTTTTTTTAAATTTTAAAAATAATAATTTTCCTACTCGAAAACGAGAGAAGCTATCGTTCTTTTATAAGATGTGATGTAATCAGGTACTGCTTGCCGCATGAAATCGATACTTAAAGCTGAAGAAGCTCGACACCCTAAGTCATAAAGCGGTTTGAACGTGCTTTCGAGTTTCGGTTAAACCTTTCGTAAAACCGTCATTTATTGATTTTAACAAAAAAGAACTGCACAAATCTATTGTACTACTAAGATAGAATCGTTTTACTGCGGGAAAACAACCACTAAAATTTCACTTTATCGTGAAATATTTATCCCGGTAAGTTTAACTTAAGGTATTTATATGTAAGTGTCGTTTTGTATTCCTCTGTTGTTTTTGAAAGTCGTAACACAAGGAAAGCTTATGTTTCTCATTTCGGCATCAGATCAAAGTCAAAGTCAAGGACATTTATAACTGACTTTGTTAAAGGTGAGTAATGTTTTAAGCGACGACTCTACGTAAATAAAGTCGCAGGTGAAAAGCTATATTTTATACTGGTTAAGAAGTTCATCATCATCCCATATACGTCCCCACTGCTGGGGCATGGGTCTACCCTAAACTAGGTCGATAAGGCCTTAGTAGACAACTCTGGCCAAGTGCGATTTGGGTGGTTAAGAAGTTTTCCAAAACTAATATCCTACCTTAAATTAAGATCAGTGTATGTGACGTTCTCAAATAAGTCATCAGGTAGACAGTAAATAATAAGAGGTAAATTGAAGTCAATACGCTGCGTTCATAATAACAACTGCATGTATGTACTATGCATGCATGCATATGTCATGTTTCTGATGCGGATTGCACGCGCAAACTGCACCAAACGGGTAGTAATTAGACTAATAAACGAGGTCGTTGACCGCGGCCAGAGCACAGATTAGACGGTAAATTGTATATCAGTCGAATAATCATAAGCTAGGATTTGTCGAATCTTTCAAGTAAGATTTAGGACTTTCGAGTTCCATTAGGTGTACAACAGATAGTAATAATAAGAAATGTCCAACCTATTTCGGGTATGTTAACTCAATGGAAATAAATTATTATAGTAGCTCCATCTAACTTAAATACTAAGATAACTACAAAGTGGAGTGAATAGTAAATTAACTTACCATACTTACCGACTAACCATTTATACACAAAAATAATTTCAACTACGTCCCCTCAGCTTTCAGTGAAACGAAATCTCGGTAACGCTGTTATCTTTGCGTAAAATCAAGCCATGTCGGATAAACAATCCACGACATTTGCATAAAAATGTTTGGACCGAGATAATCTAGCCGAGTCCTCGCCCCTTTATTTTCCAATATGTTTCTGTGAATATCACGAATGGTTTATGCAAATAAAATCCTGTTACCAGGTCTGTAAGGATGAGGAATAACTTTACGAAGATAAAAATCTGTCGCCTTTTTCAAGCATCGACAAAGCTCTTATTAGCTGTCTTCACCCGCTGTTTGGCATAGGCCTTTTGATATTTCTTTCGATACTGAGAATGAAGATAAAGAGAGACATTTCTGGATGGTTCCCAAAATAATTGGGTAATTAACTCACCATACATTCACAACTTTTTTTTATTTAAACAAGTGTTCCATATTACATAAGAGAGGCTATTGTTTGAAAACATAAATCAATCGTCTTAATAGTTTTTAAAAAGTATAGTTCGGTAAAGTTGTTTCTTTATTTGATTTTTCTGATAATATATTGTTTTAATTTTTTATCAGTATAAAAAATTAAAACTAATAAAGCTAAGCAAAGGTCTAATCCAAATTTGTCCACAGCTCTCTATTCAAGGCTTGGTCTTTCATTTTAGCTGGACCAAATCTTCACACTATCTTTCCTTGGCCCTTCCTCTTCGGCAAAAACTACTTATTAATTTATTTCATAAGCTAACTTTTTGCCATCAGTTTCACAATTCAGTCGCCACATTTAACATAAAAGCCAGTCCCACTCGTCCCTCTATCTCATCGTACTACGCAACAAACTCTAGTTATCTGCAAAGATAAGCGGAACCCATCTCCAACGTACTGTATTGATTTTCCCACTAATGGTATTCGCTTTTTATTCCTAACTGGAGTGGATGGGAAATAAAATGAATTGCTTTTACTACGAGCCCTTTCATCAGGTCACAGAGTAGCTATTAGTAATTCCTTTGGTGGCGATGTGAAATGTGACTTAATTTTTCATGTCCTACCTGAGACTTTTGTTTGGAGTTTTATTGAAGGCTGACTAAACATACCATGAAAAGTCTTTTTCATCCTTATTTTGTTATAGGTTAGGTATCTATTAAAAAGGTTTTTAAGAGTAAAGGTGATCACCATATTCAAAGCTTTAATTATTTAAGATCGTTCAATCATTCTTTGAAGAGATAACTACATTGACTGGCTCGGTGGAACAGTGGTTAGTGACTCAGGTTCAAAACCTACGGTTCCAGGAGACGTGGGTTCAATTCCCACTCGGGACAAATATTTGTGTGACGAACATCGGTGATTGTTCCGTGTCTGGGTGTATTATTAAATATGTTTAAGTTTATTTGTGTATCCACTGTTGATCCTGATTTCCGTAACACAAGTGCTTAAGCTACTTACCACGGGATCAGATCAATGTATGTGATGTTGTGTAATATTTATATTTAATTGCCGTCATATTGTGTTATGACGATTAATTAATAGTGTTTTGACAATTATTACCATGCACAAATGGGTGTCTTCAAGGTGACAAACAGGTCAACGAATCGAAAAACAAATTACGAACACGTGAGTTAACACTAGAAACATCCAGTAAAATGCAAATAAAGGAGCAAAAAGTTACCCTTTGCCCAACCAATGGGAATCATTTAACTCTTCACTCTTGCTGAACTTCAGCATTCCACGGACAAACTACAAAAGTATACGTACGGGGTTGGTCAAAGCGCGTTAGTCACACCTCGTTGCCGGCCAAAGTCGATCGGTGGGCAGTTAACATTTTCACGTGGAGTTTCCCGAAAGGATTTGCTTTGCAATCGTCGTTTCATTATCGGCCTTTGTTACCGTAATCAGCGTGGCGTATTAAACGATTCAACTGATTACGCTTATTTGTGTGTGATGTCTGTGTCTTTATACATACACATGACTGACATGGAATTTGACTACCTTATGAAAACACCCTAAGGGGTAGGTTATATTTTGCGAAACTTTATCTGAGTGAGCAATTTGGACTTATAAGAACTCTCATGCAAAAGGCTTGTTTAATACATTTGTGCCAATGTGACATCCGATACGTACTTATAGAAACTATGAAAATTGTTACAGCAATTTCCATAATACATAATTTTAGAAGGAATCAAGAGCATACAAAACTTTGATGTACTCGACGGTCGTACTTTGTATGGATTACCAAAATGCTCCTAGTATCGTTATCAATGGTATATATATATATATGCAAAAATAACTATGTCTGCCTACTTTCATACCAAACTACTGAACATATTTAAACCAAACAGTTGAACTAAAGCTGATTGCGCTAAAAGAGATGAACGTTTTACGCGTTTGTGACTGGCTCGGTGGAATAGTGGTTAGTGACCCTCACTGGCGGTTCCAAGAGTCGTGGGTACGATTCCCACTCGGGACAAATATTTGTGCGATGGACATCGGTGTTTGTTCCATGTCCGGAAGTGATTATGTATTTGAATATGTATTTATAAATATATATTTATATATATCAGTCTGACGCTCATAGTACAAGCTCTGCTTAGTTTGGGTCATGTGTGGAAATGTCCTAGATATTTATGTCCCAGATGTTTAGACGACTCTATGCGACGACAAAGACGGCCGGTACCTAATTATACGACAAAATGCCTTACAACGAACGATCGCGTGTCGACCCTGTCACAACTTTTATTGTAACAATAGCGCTAGTTAAACATGACCTTGAACTTGTACGAACCACAGTTGTCAGTTGGGTTCTTGATAACCACGTCGTGACTGAGATTTATATCTTGAGGAGAATGACCTCTACGTACAATACTGACGGCAGACGGTATAGTAATTATGTATAGTTGTTTGTCTGACTGTCTCGACGCTGCGTGAAGAGTGATATCTTGGTCCCTTATTCACAAAGATATTTTAATACTAGTATTATAATGAAAGCCAAATACTAGTATTACAACTTATTCATTTTGTCATGTTTTATGAATATCTATCCTGTCTAAATGTGTCACTGTCAAATTTTTAGGTTAGGAAGAGATGGGGTATGGTTTCCGAGAAAAAAACCGTTTTCAACACGTTTTAAACTGGACTGTTTTCTAGGTAAGGGGTTTTCAGTCAAAAATAGCTTCCTAGGACTTTTGTCACATTAAATTATGAGAGTATAGCTAATTATTTGCTCTTGACATTATGGAGTATTTAGGCATACCTAAGCCTTACTTCAGATAAGATGTCAACCCAACAGGAAGAACTACAAAAAATTTAGTACATACTTTTTTTTTCTTTTTAATGAAATATTTGGTAGACAATAAGTATTTTCACTGCATTGTAGGGAATCGTGTTTTAAAATACCTCTGACTGTTGACATTTGATATTGGAATTTAAATAGTACCAACACCTCTTTTATTTTGAACTGATTCACTCACCGACAATCGCTGCTCACTCAGCCAAACGATACGATCCATTGAATGAGTGAGTAAACTGAACGAACGGACCGAATGGGAACAAAGAGCCGTATCAGCGGAACGCCATTCACAACCTAGTTGGATTTAAAATTGAATTTTCGGATAAAGTATTCCATAAGAGTCTAGATTGTTAATTTTGGTAGATGCTTGACCTAAATAAAAGCAAAAAAAGTATTAATACAAGGCATAAAATAAACGCAGAATGATCTGTCTTAGAAATAAATAAACTTCACTTACCAATTCATAACCACTCGAAGATTTGTCGTTTAAGTAACAATTAGTAGAACTATTTAAGCGATTTTTTAACTAGTCGGTTTCTTCTAGAAGCTTGGATTCCATACTTATAAAGAACTATGAATTTACGAGTGTAGCGAGCATTTTGAGCCTTAAGCCATAGGCTTGATGAATGTTACTCGATGATAAAATGAATTTTGATTAACGTTGGCTGAATATGGTTTTAGTTTTTTTTTCTATTAAAGATAACATAATAAATCTTATAACGAATTAAAGTATGATTTCGAAAAGAAATCAGATTCATGTTACCTCCTATCCGAAATCACATTTACTTTATTAGAGAAAAAAACAGCCTAATATTATACATGTGCACATAATATTTTTATTACATTAGCTGAATTAATTTCTTCAATAAAAACCCAACTACGACAAAAAACGACGCTGAAAAAGTATAAAACAAGACTTTTAGAACATACAATACTATTTTTGAAGTATGGAATATTTACTATGTAGAGAGAAGTTTCATGTTTGGAAAACCGCAGTCACACGTTGTCAAAGTGCTACGGTAGGTAGGTACTTGTGTATGGAACGTGTGACTACGCCTTTCCAAACATGAAAACTTATCTCTACATAGTAAATATTGCATACTTCAAAAAAATAGTATTGTATGTTCTAAAAGTCTTGTTTTATACTTTTTCAGCGTCGTTTTTTGTCGTAGTTGGGTTTTAGTTTTTAACTTTTTATTATTTGTACTATTTTGGTGTTAGTAAGTAGTAAAGAAGCTATGAACAAAAAGATGTGAACTATATGCAATCAGTCCATGAATATACGTAAAGTCACATGCAAATGCTAGTAATATATATATATTTAAAATGTACAAGTAAAGCGCTTTCCAATGATACCAAACACGGCGTATTTATCTTAACTTTATTTTTTACTCTGTATGTTTTGTCCGCTAGTGGGCGCCACATTAGATTTTGTGAAACCCTATATAGCCTATAACCAGCGGACAATTAAGACGCTTCTAATGATATGTCATTTGTCGAATTCTGACAAGCAATTTAGAAGTTATGTGGAAACAGATGAACATACATACATACATACATACATACAAACATACATACAAACATACATACATACATACATACATACATACATAGCCTGTCAAAATCATAACCCCCTTTTTGCTTTGCCGTAGTCGGTAAAAAATAATAAATGAAGTCCCTTAGTAATTGCTGAATTGTCAGTAGAGTACGAAAGAGAGATAAAACAAAAATATTTTATAGTAAAAACTTGCCTATTATAATAAAAAAATTACTAGGTATATCAAGAAGGTTTAGGTACCTACTTGTTGTAAGGTTAGAAGGCGATAGAAACGCGGCATTTACGAATGTCCGTATTGTCCATATGTATGTACCAATAAAAGCGAGTGACCATTAGAATTTTGAAGCTCTTTGTGCGCGAACCACAAAAAGTGGTCGGAACTAGTGTTCGTTAGCGTTTTGTTTTTAAAGGTCCGTTTTAACGGATCGGTAGAGCGTTTTGATAGGCCCAGGAAACCGTGGCGCGTGTGTGATTGGCCCATTTCAAATGCTTTTTTACAAGCTTTTATTTAACTTGCAATGTATGTATGTATGTATGTTTGTGTGTTCGGGTGGAATTTTATAACTCAATTTTAAGGCACTTGCCCTCAACCGATTGAGCTGAAATTTTGCATGCACGTGTATATCCGATGACAATGCAATATTATTATGACATGGAGCTGATCTGATGATGAAGTCGGAAGATAGCCATAGCAACTCAGTAATTAAATAACATAACCACATCGAGTTTGGGCTCATTTCATTCGACTAGATGAGTACTTTGGTGCTAGATAGTAACCAAGGTCTGATGATGGAGCCGGAAGACAGCCAAAGGAACTCAGTACTTAAACGACACAACCAAATCGAGTTTGGGCTCGTTTGATTCGCCTAGATGAGTACTTAGATGCTAGATGGTAACCAGGGTCTGATGATGGAGCCGGAAGACAGCCAAAGGAACTCAGTACTTAAACGACACAACCCCATCGAGTTTGGGCTCGTTTGATTCGCCTAGATGAGTACTTAGATGCTAGATGGTAACCAGGGTCTAATTGAAGAGTTGGATTGTTCAAAATTAACTGGCAAACGACCTTGCAATAATGATAATAAAAAAAAAAAAAAAATTCATTTATTTCCACCAAAATATCATGCGTTACATTTGGCTTACAACTAACAATATGTTTACTTAAAACTAACAAAAATACTTATTCTTATTCTATTTTACTTAGATGGTATTTACAAGCTAAAGGGAAATGATGCGTTGAATGAGATGAACAGACTTAGGAACTTACAAGGTGAAAACTAAAAGTATAAAATAAATTAAGGTAAAAAAATCTTTAAAAACAAGCTTTTATTTAAATGCGCTAAAAAGAAAAAAATAAACTTTTACACTATAACTTTACTGTCAACTTATAACATTTCAAATTCAACATATTTGACACAATTTATATGTTTTAAAAGCTTGTCGCGAGATTGATTTTATAGTGTAAAAGTTTATTTTTTTCTTTTTAGCGCATTTAAATAAAAGCTTGTTTTTAAAGATTTTTTTACCTTAATTTTGTTCATAACGGCGCTTTGTTGGGATTCAAATTCTACCTTTACTAGAATAGAGGTTCAATGATAGATATTAACCGCCATTTGTTGATTTTCATAATTTAAATTGTAATAATATATTGTTGCACAATACAAGACGTGGGAATGGAGATTTTTTTATGTACGAAATTTTGACAAAATCCAGCAAGTGTTACTTTGCCGTCAAGTTTTTTTTTAAAACAATTATTTTATTCCGTAATTTTAAGCTATTGCATAGCTTTTATCGCGGGCTTTGAGCGCGGCGACCGAACCAAGAAATTCCGTAACGAAAAAACCTCACAATCGTCTAACGTCGTTTCAGTTCGGTAGACTTCGGCACGGTGTTTGTGTGCGTGCGGTTAGACTGGGTTAGACGTATTGTACGACTCTACGAAACTCGCACGAATCTAGACGAGCTGCTCCGAAATCGGACGATGCTATGAAATAGCTATACCGCGGCAGTCCCCGAGTGCCACTCGTCTTTTTTTAAATCAATTTTTACCTTATTTTCTTTGACAGGAAGCACTACTGATTGATATGAGTATGTTATACATTTAGATGGTTCATCCCAATGTGCGGCGACAATTTTTTTCATTTATGAAAAAATTTGTTTCCTCTGACTCTTCAATTTACATTCAACTCATATTTTAAAATGCATTCTGACCGTATTAGTACCAGTAACATATTATCTCTCACTATCATCTCATTCTCACAATGAAATGGACATGATGGATGGTTGAAACTTTTTCGAGTTACTTTCTAAATGCCGTGATGACAAATTGTAATGTTCAAGAACAGAGATTTTAACATTTGTTGCTTGCTTTTGAATTAATGTCAGTCATTGTTCATTGCCAGAATCACTGAGTTTCTAGCTAAGTGAGTTGGGATACAGAAAAAGTAAATTTATAAGGATAACATATTTAAGACAACGTGTTAGTGGTGTGCCAGGACCGTAGCACATGGCAGAAAGAGACCTCTGTCCAACCCACTGGGAAAAGATGTGATTTTATGTATGTATGTTTTTACATAAATAATCATAAAATCACGCCTTTTTCCCAGTGTCTTCCGGTCCGAAATAAGTTGTCAATATCAATACAGAATGATCAACTGTCGGGATCTATATAGGATGTAGTTCTGACTTAACTATTAAAAAACTAAACTAACTCAACTTTTCAAAGTGAGCATTGGGTATATTCTATGTCCCTTCACTCTTATAGCGCGAGAAATAAAAATATTACCTGCAATAAACATCCGTGCATTTCATGACAAACTCGTAGCAATTCATGACAAATAAAAAAACATGGATTTATGAATAAAAATGTACTGCTGAATAAATACATTTTTATTAGAACCAAGACGACGCTACGCTGTTTATGACATCATAAGGCTCAAGGAAATGTTGATATATATAATATTTGAACATCCTGTGGTGGAAGTCATTTATCTTGACATATAGCTCATATGTTAAACTATTGTTCTACTATGTAGTATGAGCCTTTTGTCTAGCCCATAGATGTACCAATGGGCACGAGCTAGCCGAATCCAGGGCGATCAGACCTTAGTCAACCATGCTGGCTATGTGCGGATAGGTTGACCCCAAACAACCATAGATTTATAATCCGTATGCTGAAATTATTACTGATCTGGAAGAAAGCTGAATTCAAAATTCGTAATTAAGAATAAATAAATAAAAAAAAACAGGTATTTTATTTTAATGCCCTAGGGAGAAAAAAAACTTCAACAGCTTGTTTAATTACTTAATTAATAGGGTATTTGACTGTCGTTGTTATGAACAAATGAACCAGTCGAACAAATTTCCTAGGCGTTGCATACAAAAAACTAGCGTATGGCGTCACACGCCAGTGGAGGTTTGTAGGGAGCGTTTTTTGAACTCGTCCAAATAATGTGCAATTAAAATTGTAATATCTCGTTGAGTTATCAAGATATCAAGGAAATACCTTCAACAGTGTCTTTGTGTTCGAGTGATCCATGCAAATATATCAAAATAAAAAAAATATCAATACCCTATTAGGTGTAAAAATTTATTCATGTCACTGATTTCGTGGTAGAATCCCCACATCTCTAAGTCACGGGTCCAAGGAAAATAAAAACACCTGAAATTGTAAAAAGACAACTTGAAAGTAGGATTGTCGAAACATTACCTAACAAGCTAGGTGTATATCGTGCCTCCATCTGACCTGTGGTCAAGTCGTGAGCGTGGCCCTACGTGACACTGACCACGAGGTCAATGACCACTGCCTTATTCAATCTTTAAAACAAATAGGTACTTTAGGTCGCGTACTTTGTCTTTAATCCGACTAGAGCGAAACCGGGTGGTTAATTTTGCTGTCAGTTTATATAAGTGGGCGAAAAAAACTTTTTTATGGTAAGCGGTTAGAGTGGGTCAAATCATCATCATTAGCCCATATACCTCCCAACTGCTGGGGCACGGGCCTACCCTAAACAAGGGCGATCAGGCCTTAGTCAACCACGCTAGCCAAGAAGGGAGAATTTCTTTATAGGTGTGCAGGTTTCCTCACGATGTTTTTCCTTACCGTTAAAGCGTCGAATTTAAATCGTACATTATGAATTTCAAATTTAAAAAACACAATGGTACGTGACGATGTTTGTACTGACGACCTCTCGAATGGCAAGCAACAACGTTAACCACTCGGTCATCGACGGTTTTAAGGACTCTATTCAAGTCATTAGTAAAGTCACCAAAAGTATGAAAATACTATAAAATATTGTTTAACCGACTCGGCGTAATGTACAAGATTAGGAGAAATATTGAAAGATCCATAGATCCTCCGGATCTCTAATGAATAGTTTTCTGAATAATAGATTTTACCGGTTTCCTGGATAACATAAATGTCGTGTCTATTTATACTGATTATTAAAAAAAAATGTTGTAGATTATTATTAGTTTTTCCAGTATGTATTTGTGCAAAATTTTGCCAGTCCTTAAGACGAACAGTTATTCTATATAGTAGAATCATATAACATCTTCACATCAAGCAAATAATCCTTACAGCCGAATTTTAGGTTTAATTTTTTTAGGCTATCTGATAAATTGAATCGTATCAATTTAACATTTTACCGGTTTTTCCTTTTTTCCCTAACTGACTTAGATTATGGTAGGCAAAGCCTTGTCATCATCACCCGGTTTTACCGGTTTTTCCGGTTTTCCGGTCAATCTGGCGCTGACGTCGCAAGCGGCACGCGCCCGTTTGCATATCATTACGCTCAATAAGTACGCCCTTTGTACTCAGACAATACTTTCTTGCACAAACGAGCTCTTTGTCTTGCTAGTTCCTTTTATTTCATACTGCAATTAGTGCTACTGTGGAAGTTATGTTTTTGTACTATTTTTCTGGTGATTTTTTCAGAAAAAAAAAGACGAAAGCGACCTGCAGAAACGCCGAAAAACTTGTGATTTTTGTCACTAATTTTGGGAAATAAGTAAAATAATAAAAAAGAAAATCTCAACACATTATTATCCGTTTAAGCATGCCTTGTCTAATGGATAAATCACAAAGAAATCGAAATCATATAATCAAATATTTATATAAATAACACAAATTTTGTAACGGTTGAATGTTATATTGATATTATGTCGCTAGATGAATATACGAACAATTTCGTTTCAAGTGATTGTAATTATCATTTTTAACTATGCTCTGATTATTAAATAATTAATAAACAATAAATATCTGAGACATTTCCACACACCTCAATCTAAGCAAAGCTTGTACTATGGGCATCAGAGACTGATATACATACGTATATATTTAAATCACATAATCACACCCAGACACGGAACAAACACCGATGTTCATCCCACAAAATATTTGACCCGAGTAGGAATCGAACCCACAACTCTTGGAACCGCCAGCCAGGGTCACTAACCACTGTTCCACCGAGCCAGTTAATGTATTATTGCACATAATTTGAAAATATGATTCAGCAAAAAGCATATTTTGGTTCGTTAGTAAAAAACAAAACAATAATATGATTTAATTTACTCCGGCAACGTGTCTCTCAAAAACATGGCATCGTTAATTGGCACAGTATAAACAAGCTTTTCTGTCTGTCCGCGCATTTCAGTATAAATTTGACACAATTAGCACCATTCAAATTGCTTTCCTGTGAAACCAACGGGAGTAATTTTAATTACTCCTACAAATTATTTTTACACGAGCTTGTTATTTTCATATATTGCTTCGCGACCTAGGGCACAGTGCAAGAGGGGATAGTATGGTGACTGCAATAATAGTTCAAACCCCGCCAGGTACCAATGTGTTTTTCAAATTTGAAATTTATATGTACCATCATTCGTCACTTTAACGGTGAAGGAAAACATCGTGAGGAAACCAGCACACCTGAGTGATTTTTCAACGGTGTGTGAAGCCATGTCAGAGGCCTGCGGGCGGTTTAAAAACTCTAGACACCAGGTTGTTCATCAACCATACGATAAGAAGAAGAAGACTGCAATAATTATTCAAGAAACCAAAACCCGGCTGAAAAAACAACACTTTGAGTTCTGGCGAGGAGCTTGAATTACATTACCCTCCATTTTTCGACAGTCAAGTAATAAAACACATTTTTATTTGGTTCGTTAGTAAAAAAAAAGCAATAGTATGATTTAATTTACTCCGTACTCCGATTTATTGCTTTTTAATAGAAGAGATAATTGTAGTAGCATAGTAAAATATTGTTGTAACAATGTGTTATGTCTTACAAATTTTGAATCTGTTACAGCAAATAAAAAAATTCAGTATTTACACGCAATGTTGATTAATCAGTTTATTTTAACTTTGCTTAAGGTAGATTTTAACAGCCGAATATTTATATGAGCAATGTATCACTGTTTTATTTTTAGTGTGACAAAGAGAAAATTTTATATTATTTTTCCGAATAACAAAGGAAAGCAAAAGTACTACTTGTAACTCATAACGAGACGTATTTTGTAGCTTTATTATATGTTTTTATTTAATTTCACATATTCTACGAAACAGACTTCTTTGGTTGATGGTGCTATAGCGAAGTTAAGAGAAGCGTCGATGGCCGAGTAGTTAAGGTCGTTGCTTGCCATGCTGGAGGTTGCCAATTCAAAACCCGCCACGTACCAGCATGTTTCAAATTTTAAATTCAAATATACTATTTATTAGACGGTTTAACGGTGAAGGAAAACATCGTGAGGGAACCTGCACACCTACGAAGAAATTCTTAGGTTGCGTAGTCGACCCGCACTTGGTCAGAGTAGTTGACTAGGCATGGTCGCCCTAGTTTAGGGTAGCCTGTGCCCCAGCATTGGGGACGTATAAGGGCTGATGATGATGATGATGCTAAATAAAAGCCACAACTAACTGAAAAAATACTTTAAGCACATGCATCCAAATTCAAATAAGTTCAGCTTTTACTGACCTATATGGTTCCATATTACCGCAAGTTTTCAGTCAGGGGATACCAGTCACAACTATCTGTCCGGTGGTTGGTGAACGGTACATATACGGGTAAGCGACCCCGGCTCCTCGAGCTACTATCGACTCAGTCCAAATCATCCGAGGCGATAGTTTCCTTCCTCCCCTCTTCCTTCCCCCGTCATATATCCTTGCTACTCGTGGGAACGCAATGACCTTGTTAAAACAATGCATAAGGCAGAATGGCGGCGACGTGGTCCACAACCCGTCACGTCACGTTTCCCACAGAGGTGAAAAGTGGATCGCTGGAAGTGATCTCTGCCTACCCCTTTGGGAAAAAGGCGTGATTTTATGTATGTATGTATGTATGTATGTATTACCGCAACATATTCATCATAGGAGACCTATGCAAACGTGGGTACAGTCATCGTCACTCCGCATTGCACGTACTGGCGAGCGCATCGGTCCTGCCTCAACGCGCCGCAGATAGGGCAAGGGCACTGAGCGCAGGGCGTGAGCCGACACAGACTAACTAGTCATTGTAAGTCGTAGTACAGAAGTGACACTACATTTTGTAGGCGTAGATTGTGAATAATGATAAGTCTTTAGAAAATATTTACTATGATTCCTTTAATTATCGAGTTGACCTGTGATCATCGCTGTTGCAATAGTGCCGAAATATCCGGAAATCGATTTTTAACTCTGCCTATCATTGCGCTGATTAGCCGTTACGTTCCGAATTCTGTATTTCATGCAAATTTTGAATTGTAGCGTCTGTTAACTGTCGAAATTGTAAATTTTATTCGGTCGTAGGTATGTCTTATCTGTGTAACTGCTTCGTTAGTCTATTGGTAGCAAGCGTTTCATCAGGAGCTAGATGTCCTACTTCAAACCATCATCGTAAGTCAGTGAGGAAAAAAATCGCCCGTGCCTCAGAAAGCTCGAAGGCTGGTCTTTGGCCTGGTCTCTCAACGGTTGTGTCGGATTGTCGTCTCAACCAACTTTTGGACAGAGAGTGCACTTGTATTTGCACGCATAGTTGTGCACTATATGTCCTGCGCAATTAGCTGATCTATAATAAATATAAATAAAAATAAAACTTTATTTCATCACAGAAACATTTCATCAGTAACAAAAATGTAGGGTAGACTTCCTGTTTTGAGTGCAAGGTGCTGGTGCTGCAAGGCACCTGTGCCAGAGAGAACCACTCTTCCTTTAACACATTCTTACATCTAGAATTTTGTTGAAATATAACATTTACTAGTACATATTGAAAATGAATATGGAAAGGTGGATCTTCCGCTTTGGTCTTAAGGAGTTGGATACTTTAAAAACTTATCCTATTAGGCTTTCATCAGCACGCACATTATGCCTTCTGCGCGTTACTCTATGAGACTCTTGACCCCTGAGCGTGACCAGCGAGAGATCGTTGCCACTGAGCTCAATTGGTTGTATCTGTACCTACTTTACGTACATCGGTATTGTGCTATGCGATCGCCTGTACCGTGGGAGTGGTTTGATTGGACAATCATTGGATTAGCAAATTAAAAATGAATAAAACTAATTGAATTGATCATGTTGATTGAAGTTTACTTGATGAGCTCTAGAAAATTTTTATGAATGAATTTTTTAAGATCATGGCGAAATTTGATTTAATATTTAACGCCACTCATTAATATAAACGTTAGAACAAGTTAATACTTTGCCTATTAGGATGGGGGCCACTGTAACATTTTTAATTGATAATTGGCAATTTTAATATGCCTGGCATATTCAATGCATATACTTTTTCTATAATTATGTTTAAAGGTTGATATTTAAGTTAACTCTTGGGTTGGGATTAAACCTTCCCGTATTAAATAAATAAATAATGCACAACATCATTTACCTATACCCACATTAATCTGATCCCATTAACTGCCTCGTTGGTCTATTGGTAGCAAGCGCTGAATAAGGTCCGGGAATTCCCCGGATCGAGCCTTGGGTTTACCAAGCCAGTGAGTATTGGTTTTTTTTTGTGTTTTATGTTTCGAATGCTATATTTTTATATCCTATGTCATTCAATCTTTTTTAGTAATATAGCCCCAGTGCAGTTTATTTATTGATGTCACTTCAACAACACTGTTGCAGATTGCTTCGCCATAAAATGGCAATATATATTTTATACGACTATTGGTTGTGTAATAAAACATTTGGCTGACTTTGATGCTTTTATTTCTTTGTGCCGAAGCTTATTTTGATGAAACTGTTATCGAAAAATTATTTAAGAAGATACCAAATCTATCCGATAATTGTGGTGTCATGATTATTTTAAGATTATCCATCCACTTATCAGAAAATCTGACATGTTACTTACCTACTTGAATAATAAATATAAAAATATTTAGACACACAGACATCTGACTCCAATCTAAGCAGAACTTGTATTCCATAATACACACCCATGTGTCAGAGACTTATATAATACATCCATAGATATATGAATACTTATTTACACCCAGACACGGAAAAAACACAAATGTTAACCACGTGAATGTTTGTCCCGGGCGGGAATCGACTGTTGGACCCGTAGCCAGAATCACTAAGCACTGTTAAGCACACCACCAAGCTAATAATGGCTACTATACCTATTTCGTATAGACAAAGGAAAACTGTTACTGAAAATAATGCCATAATGACTATTTCAATAAGAAATAAATTCCATCCCGGTGCATTTAGACACCTTCACAATAAAATTCATTTCTCACTGACCCAATGGCTAAGAGAAATCCGAAGATTTTTGTATGGAACGAAGTGAACCCTTACAATACCTATTGGGTTGCTTTGTGATGTACCTTCAATCCTTTGTCTGCGATTCCGACTCATTGGGTACAGTCAGTACAGTCGATGCCCAAAGTGCTTCTTGAATGGCTAGTTATTACTGGGCAATGTCTGCATTAGTTTATAATGATTCAATGCCGTTTTCTCGTCTATACTAATATTATAAAGAGGAAAGATTTGTATTTTTGTATTTTTTGTATTTTTGTATTTTTGTATGTTTGTAATGAATAAACTCAAAAACTACTGGACCGATAGCAATATTTTTTTCACCATTAGAAAGCTGCATTATTCAGAAATAACATAGGCTATATTATATTTTTAAAAAAATTAAGGATCCTTACTTTATCCTTACAATAATGTAACCCAAGGTGTAAAAAAATGACCTGAAAAATTACTTACGTTGCGTGCGCTGCGAAAACTATTGATGATAGAATAAAATCATTTACTACGACTTTGTAGAACTTATCATTATCTATAAAAAGTGTCGCGACAGCATATGTCTAAATATTATAGTTATGTCACAGTAAGCGGTTTTTTATTCGAAAAATTTAATGTATATGCCGCCACATGAAAAGGCTCTTTATTTGTACCTTGGTATTAATCCTTATCAAAATAAATTACTTTATATGCAAGACGGCTTCAATACCTATTTATGACTTTTTGAATTATTCAATTCGGACATTTCATTCGGAAGATATCACGAGTTTAAAAATGCAAGTATTAGAAAAAAGTCGCGTGGTTGCCGCCACCGCGCTCAGTTAGCCAGCATGCGATGTAGGCTCCATGTAAGCATCACTGGGGTACGGGGAGTCAATGTAATATGTAATATAATATATTTATATATAATAATATTATAAAGAGGAAAGGTTTGATTTTTTGTTTGTTTGTTTGTTTCGAATAGGCTCCGAAACTACTGCACCGATTTGAAAAAATCTTTCACTGTTGGAAAGCTACACTATCCCTGAGTGTCATAGGTAATTTTTTAGATAAAAATAGATTTCTCTTACGGGGTTAAAATATATTACATAGAGATAGAGATATCCCCGAAGCGAAGCGAGGGTATCAGACCGCTCGTCTTTTATACAATAATTACCATAACTGCCTCTTTGGTCTATTGGTAGCAAGTGCTGCGTTAGGACCGAGAGGTCCCCGGTTCGAGTCCGAGGTCGGGCAAAATTTGTGTGAGTTTTTCTGTAATGAAATTACTCAGCCCGGAGTTAGGAAGTTGGCGGTTGAACGCCCGTGCCTCGGAAAGCACGTTAAGCCGGTGGTCCTGCGCCCGATCTCTCATCGGTCATGTCGGATTGCCGTCTCACCGAATTATGAGAGTAAGGGAATAGAGAGTGCACTTGTGTTTGCGAGTACACTTGTGCACTATAATATGTCCTGCGCACTTGGCTGATCTCAATTGAGATCGGCCGCCATGGCCGAAATCGGTCGGACGCCTTATTATATTTCTTACCATATCTGCAGCATGCCTGAGCAGTAATTCTAAAGTAGTGTGGAAGTGATCAATCCGCACTTGGCATGAGTGGTTGACTAAGGTTCAATCGTCCTGTTGTTTTGGGTTTAGAGTAAGTTTGAGTACCATAGCACGGACGAACATTCATAAAACATTGTACATTCTTATAAACAATCGAAGACAGTCAAAGCTTCAAATCTGGGTACTACAGCCCAACCCCCCCCCCCCAATTATTTTTTCTACAACAGAAAAACCACAGAGATAGTCCGGTCAATTTAGACATTCGAAGTTACATAAATTCCCACCAAGCTGAAAATCGGTAAGATTGCTTAAAATATCATTAAAAACAAAATTTGAAAGTTCCGCATCTTTCCCCTGTAAGGAAAAATGTTATTCAAGGTCAAAGGTAAAAAAATGAGTTTTTCGCGATTTTTAGCAAAACGGTAAGTTTTATCATAAAAATATGTATGACAAAATTACTTATCATCTAATTATCTATAAAAATTGTCTTTACACTTTGTTCCTAAGATTCACCATTTCAGAGATACAGCGATGCACAAAGTTGAAATGTTGTATTTTCAAATGCTTCCAGGCCCCCGTGCTATTGTGCTAGACAGATAAAATTTTTACGAATGATGGATTTCAGTTGCCTCTATTATCGCTAATACTAAATACAACATAAAACCATCACTTAAGGTGGGCTCTCATACTAACGCTTTTTTTATTTGCTCGCACTTGGACGGTTTTTATCGTGGTTACCCTAGTAAACCTATTCCACATTAACGTGGTGACCATGGGTTAACGGGGGTACCACGTTAAGAACCGGCCAAGTGCGAGCAAATAAAAAAAGCTTTCGTAGAGAAAAGAAAAAGAGCCCACCTTGAGTGATAGTTTAATGTTGTATTTAGTATTAGATGTTATAGAGCCAACTGAAATACATAATTCGTGAAAATTTTAACTGTCTAGCACAATCGCACGGGGGCCTGGCAGCATTTGAAAATACAACTTTTTCAACTTTGTGCATCGCTTTATCTCTGAAATGGTGAATCTTAGGAATAAAGTGTAAGACAATTTTTATAGATAATTAGGTGATAAGTAATTTTGTCATACATACTTTTATGATAAAACTTACCGTTTCGCTCAAAAGTGCATAAAACTGATATTTGTGACATTTGACCATGAATATTTTTTTTTTGCACACGTCGGATCGATGGGGACTTTTGACATATCATTTGTAATGACGTATTCAAGGCCTGCACAAAAATCCAGCTTGTTGGGAATTAATGCAACCTTACCCATAATTTAGATGCTAATTTGACTGGACTAAGAGTCGAATGCTCCATAATGCTATATAGGAAATCTCAAAATCGCCTTCAGTATCGTTGTACCCTAAACTTATTACTAGACATCGGATTATATGCATTTGCATGTTTGCATATGCAAATGCATATAATGCTATTTTTATAGCGTTATTGCATATTTTGGTACTTTTTCATTGACAGTGCTTATTTTAGTATTTATACGTGTTAGACGTGTTGTACTACGCCGCCGTCCCCACACCACACATCAACACATAGCCCTCGCATATAAAAATGCGTGTCTCAAAGGGATAAAAAAAGTTAGCGCATTTATCAAAGGTACCGGACAAATTCTGCCTATGGAGGTCTCGGCAGAAATGGCGCCAAAATTTAAGTTTTTTCCGGTGACGTCATTTGACGTTGAAAGATCATTTTCAGCATATAAATTAGTTTTAAGTGACAAACGTCACTTTGCGCCAGAAAATCTTGAAAAATATGTTATTGTATATTGTCACAAGAATTACAACCAATAGTATCTACCTATGTATTGTGAAAATAAAGTTAATTCTAATGGTTTTTGATTGTGCATATTTTGTGCATATTTCGCCCTTTTTTAGTGCATATTTGCATGCATATTTTGGCATTTTGATAGTGCATATAATCCGATGTCTAGTTATTACAATAGCTAGTTATTACTGGACAATGTCTGCAATAGTTTATGATGGTTTAGTGATGTGGTCTCGTCGTCTTTCATAGAAAAGTTAACAAATCCTTAAATCTAAGCATTGTTTTTGTCAAAATAAACAAAAACTAGACAATCAACTTATTGGAAGTCGACCAATATTTGCGTGACTAAAAAACCCAAAATAAATGCGGCTACATTTATTTTTTGTCTGATTTCTAAAGTTTTCTTTCTAATCTAAGCAAACACGTGTAAAACTGACAACTAAAAATACTTGTCGCAATGAATAAGAAAAGCCAGTTCAATTAACAAAATATTGATTTTGAATCATCCAAACAAAATAATCCAATCATTGATATGATTGGATTATTTTATTTTTATTCTAATTCTTATATACTCTATATTTATTCTAATTCATTGCGACAAGTATTTTTAGTTTAGGTAATGGTGTTCTATTACCTGGCACCTTCATTACGTGAGTCGTGGAAAAACGAATTGTCGAAAACGAAAAATAGATATTTCTACAATTTTTTCCAATAATTTTTCGGGCGAGTGTACAAAGCTAGACGCAAAGGGATTTTTAGCGAGAGCTTTTTGTAGCTGAAGTAGTTTTTTGTTATATTCTCTGTCAATCGTACACAGTACGAGAAAATTGTGTAATAAATGAAGGCATTTCGCTGTGAGTAGTACTTGGTAATAAAAGCCTTTACGATTGTACAGAGAAGGATCGACTTCGTATTATTTTTATGTATACTGAGAAACACCATTGACGGTTAAAAGGTTTGAATCGGACCCTTAAACTCTATGACAGTTTTTGGGTAACCTACCAAAAATAACATACCTATAGTACAGTCCTAAACAAATACGTTTTGTACTAGGCCTAGGTCACTAAAGGCCTTTAATTCAAAGGGTACAGTCTTGGAACATAATATATTTCGTTGCAATGAATATATTAATATGAATATTACACAACATCACACAGATTCAAATGTTACTTAAAGTACATTATATTCTTCGTTTCAGTTGCAAAAGCAAAATCTATTGTTAAAATATCGATATTATTTCAAGGTCAAACAGTGAATTGCTGGTTAGTTGACAATAGGGTATGTACTATGCAATAATATCGCACAGATATTGTGCAATCCCAACACATAGATATGTCAGCCCACGTACAACAATGCTGTTTCCTAGCTGACAACAATTCCCACACAAATAGACCGTTGTACTGCAAGCGATTATGAATTAAAATGTTTCTTATTTACATAAACATACTACTATCACAAACTTAGGGGTGAGAGCGATCCGCTCCTCCGCAAGTCCGGTGATGATGACAAGGTTACTCCAAGCCATTAACGTAGTAAGTTAGAAAAAAAAACTATCACAGTTGCAATATCATCCTAAGAGACAACAAAGCAGAATGCTTTAGTACATTAGCACACTCTTCAAAAAGTACAACAGCGTCGACAGCCAAGTGGTTGTTTTCCATGCGAGAAGTTGCCAGTGCCAAACCTTTATACACCGTGAAATTTGAGTGGTTGTTTTCCCGTGGCAGAACGATTTGCCTTTAGTAATACTATCGAATCATGCAAATTATTCCTTGAAAAAAAAATTTTTTTTTTCGAATTTTCAAAATAATAATTTTCCAACTCGAAAACGAGAAGAGCTATCGTTGTTTTTTAAGATGTGACGTATTCAGGTACTGCTTGCCGCATGAAATCGATGCTTAAAGCTAAAGAAGCTCTACGCCCTAAGTAATAAAGTGGTTCGAACGTACTTTAAAGTTTCACTTATACCTTTCGTAAAACCGGCATTTATTGATTTTAATAAAAAATAACTGCACAAATCTATTAAGCTACTAAGGTAGAATCATTTTGCTGCGGGAAAACAACCACTCCAATTTAACGGTGTATATGCGGAATATTGTATATATGCTCTCGCAGTGAAAGATCCTATCCAATCTTAAGGAAAACTGGATGCCTGAGTAGTCATTCTAAGATTGTGTAGAATCGGCTAACCCCTACTTGGCATGCGTTGTTGACTAACGCTTGATCGTCCTGTTGTTTCGAATTTAGCGTAACTTAAGTAAGTTTAAGTACCTTAAAAGAGACGTATCCATATACGTCAGATAAAAAATTATAGTTACTCCTTGACATATAATAAAACATTGTTCATTTTAATAAACGAAGATAGTTAAAGCTGCAAAGAGTGCTACGGCCCGATAAACATAGCTATTTTTTTCTACAACAGAAAAACTACAGAGAATCCGACAGCTCCATAATTGTTAGATAGGAAATCTCAAAATCGCCCTCAGTACCGCTGTACCCTGAACTTATTGCATAAGAAAGCTCGTTCGAAACACCGAGTAATTATTGCTATGGTTTCCAACTGATTACGTAACAAAGCTTTTGCTAGAACTTTACTTAGCTTTACTCGGTTTTATGGAGCTCTGATAAAATGCAAACCTCACTTTTTGACCCAGTTTGGGTTTAGAAGCTTTTTATTAAGTCCCTCGTGTTTTGGTTTGGTTTCGTGTTAGGCAATTAAGTTTTTAAGGAGAGCTTTTGAATTATTAAAGCTTATTTGTAAGGCCTCCGAGCTTTTTGTTGGATGTAAAAATATGTTTATTCGTCTATTATCGTTGTAAGGGGTAGATGTTTTGGTTACGGGATTATTATAGTCAAAGGTGTTCCTTTATTATATGTTATATATTGTGATTCATAACACATATTAACTGGTAGCAATTGCCAATAATGGGCAATACTTAGTACTGATACTTCTATGGTTTGAAGAATTTCAGACGAGATAATATTGTTCATATATACACTGTGAAATTTTAGTGGTTGTTTTCCCGTGGCAGAACGATTTGCCTTTAGTAGTACTATCGAATCATGCAATATATTCCGCGAAAAAAAAAAATTTTTTTTTCAAATTTTCAAAATTATAATTTTCCAACTCGAAAACGAGAGAAGCTATCGTTCTTTTATAAGATGTGACGTAATCAGGTACTGCTTGCCGCATGAAATCGATGCTTAAAGCTACAGAAGCTCGACGCCCTAAGTCATAAAGCGGCTCGAGTTTCGGTTAAACCTTTCGTAAAACCGGTAATTTATTGATTTTTATAAAAAAAAACTGCACAAATCTATTCTACTACTAATATGGAATAATTTCACTGCGGGAAAACAACCACTAAAATTACACAGTTTATGTATGCATACCTACATGTTTGTAACAATATTTATATGTCTATGTATATGTAGATGCTATCTATACTCATGACAACATACCATACCGATGTCGACACTTCCAGAACAGTATAAAATGATTTTACGATCATATTTATAGCTTTCACACCGGACTAGATTCTCGTAAACATCTCGTCTGATAGGGTAAAAATAAATCAACTTGTAAAATATATGACTTTCGTCCGAGATCATGTATTTTATTTATTGGGTTTCGATAATTTTCTGTATGTTGCTAGTTAAGTTAGAGAACAAAAATTGAGTCAACGTCCGAAAATTCCGAGCATTCTTCATGACCTCACTGCACCATGGTAAGCGGCGATGAGGTCCATTGCTCACATACAGATATTATACGCAATTGATTAATAAGTTATTTGATTTTTTTTATGGTAAGCTAACAAGATGACTTCACTCCACCTGATGGTAAGCGGTAGTGAGATCCAAATATGAGGTCGACAAGCATAATAGACCATATCGAACCTGTCACACTCACCCTGAAAGCCCGCTTAAAGAGGACACCATTGCTGCGGCAACAACGAGACAAGGCGCGGAATCTCGCATTGGTATTGAGCTGTGCGGGTCGGAGTTGGCCCGTCCGTGGAACGGAAGGCACCACCGTTTCTTCTGGTGTTCCTGGCCGGCGAGCTGACCCGCTCTGCACAATACCGCCGCTAAGACTCCACTCCACTGGTCCGGCGCTTGCCGCAGCAATGGTCCCCCTGGCACGGGTTCGTACAGTGCTGATCCCGGAACGCGACCTGGCCGAGAGAGGTCAGAGTCACTTGGCGGGTTTTACGCAACTGTATGGTGGTAACAGCAACCGGTCGACAAAACGTCTCCCACCTGAAAAATGACGATAATAATGTAAAGCTTACGATACGCTTGAAGGGTATTTTATATAATTTTCGTAATATGTTCTAAATTTTTGAACCGTGAGAATGCTTGGAAACTTTTGGCTGGATGTCTGTAACCACCATATTAATGGCGTTTTGCCTGAACCTTTGTATAAGACGTTGTAAATGTGTTGACTTTTTGAGCGATTTATAATGTTTTTATTAATTTATTATTGGCTCCGATATTATTGACTTTTTGGATGTGTCTAATTATTTCAATACCCTAAGTGTTACCAACTTTTTGATGCTATATAACTCTACCATGTACATAATATGTGATGCCATGCAAGAGTACATGTTTACCCATAAGATCTATTTGATGTTATGGGATACAACGTCATAAAGATCTTATAGGATAAGGTCAATTAACTATTGTATTCGAACTTAATTTGCTGAAAGTCACAGGGAAAACTGTCAACACGGTTCTGTCTAGGCGCTGGCTGCACTATAGATAAATACAGTAGAAAAACGGACCATATAACTTCGCCTTAACAAATTCACTTATTCGAAATGTTTTAAAAGCCAATTTGTGAAACAAATCCGTATCGGCCGCTCTCATTTCCCATTCGCAATATTGTTAAGGCAAAGTGTGTTGCAGTGATATCACTTACCAAGGGGCCATGCTGAACATTTCTGAATGCTGGCCTTTTTACATTACTCTGCCTAGCCTTTGTCTGTCTCATAATCGTAAAGTGAGGCAATTGCCTCGATTTCAATTAGCCGGATTTACGAGTATTGCTCGGTCTGGGTTCTTTTTGTTCCTTATGTTAGTACTTAAAGTTTTATAACAACGGCGAGTAGTTCCTGCAAATTGAATGATATAAGTGGCGATTTAGTTTTAAGTGTTGAGCCAAAGCTTTGTAAATTCTTTCAGAATCAATTGCCAGTATATTTTGCAAGTTGTTTATTTTTTCTAACTTTTCTACTATGTAATAGAAGCGAACTTTTGTAAGTAAAATACTGAACGGATTTTGATGAAACTTTACAGAATCATGTAACGTAGCTTATCAGAATAATAGCTACAAATAAAGATGTATTATCCAAAATATAACACTAACTCCACGCGTACGGCTAACTTTACAAATTAACTAATGATTTGTGAAAAAAAAATATTGTGATCTGGAAACACAGTAAAGATAACAGTTATACTCCTTAAGAAAGAAAATCAAACCTTTCGGTCGAAAAAATATACACCGTGAAATTTTAGTGGTTGTTTTCCCGTGGCAGAACGATTTGCCTTTAGTAATACTATCGAATCATGCCAATTATTTTTAAAATTTTCTAAATAATATTTTTCCAACTCAAAAACTAGAGAAGCTATCGTTCTTTTATAAGATGTGACGTAATCAGGTACTGCTTGCCGCATGAAATCGATGCTTAAAGCTAAAGAAGCTCTACGTAAGTGATAAAGCGGTTCGAACGTGCTTTCGAGTTTCGGTTATACCTTTCGTAAAACCGGCATTTATTGATTTAAATAAAAAAGAACTACACAAATCTATTGTGCTACTATAATAGAATCATTTTACTGCGGGAAAACAACCACTAAAATTTCACGGTGTATATTGATGAACGTAAAATACGAACTAGAATCAATACTATTTCGAACAGTCAAATACAAACTTGTTATTCCACGTCTTTCCCAACTTGAAAACCGAGCCAATTATTGTCACTTTTACCTGAAAGGACATTAATTGGCTTTCACTATCGAACCTTACAATCAGCCTTACAACATTATTAGACCGAAATCCGGTCTAGGCTAGAATTCCTAGGTTGAGTCATAGAAGGCTAGGGAGCGTGGCTAAATTTATGACACCACTCCGCACAATAAGTAGCCTGGTTGGTTGTGCATAAACACGACCGATTGATATGGCTTGCGCAAGAGTTGGGAACGGGGTTGAATACAGGGTATTGTTTACCCGAGAATTTGGTATTTCATCCATATTTTAGCGCCAACTTTGTGTTATACGGACGCAAGCTCATACAAAATTCGACGAGTCAATTTTTTTTCGTATATCGCAGGTCCACGGGTTCGAGAACGTCCAGCGATGACACTAAAGATCCCCATTGATAATTACTTTCCTGTTTATTAAATTATTAATAAGTTTAATAAGATTTCATATGAATAAAGCAAAAGAACAGGTAATGCATAACTACTGATGATTATGTTAGATAACGATTGAATGGTCACTAGATAATCATAATAATTCTTTATTGGACTAATTTACAACTATTTGACTAAAGGTTTTATTTAAATCAATTAAATCAGTATTTACTATGGTTTTATTTCATTATATGTCACTTCAGGTAAAGCTCACATAATTGTAAGGATCTTTACGTTTTATTTTGTTGCGCTACGTTTATCGTATAAAACGTTGTTCAAAATATACATATTTAGGACCCACACATTTAAGTAGGAATGTCGACAATAGTTTTTGGGTGAAATTTACCATTCACCCTGGCAACACTGGTCAAGTTGACACTCGGACACAATTTATGAGCGGTTAGTTTCCTGACTTTTTGTTGTGGTAACAGTTCCTGTTTTAGTTAAGGATCTTGTATTGGACACTGTTACGACAATTGCGAGTCAGTAGGATTCAAGGTAAAACATTCACTGTGTTTTTGGATAGGTTAATCCTACGGAGTGAGTGGAAGAACTCATAAAATTAACTATTTATTTATGGTGTCGTAATATGTCAGTGGGAAAAAATTAATACTACGTAATTTACATAAAAAGACGCATTTTTCTCAGAGGGGTAGGCAGAGATTATTAGAGATATTTCCTGCCATGTTCTAAGATTAATATTTACCTATTACTCTCATCTAATCCATTATTTTTCAAATACAATTACGAAATTAAATCGTAGTCGTTGAAAATGTAGCGTAGGTATATGCATTCTCAGACTTGCACTATCTGTAAACCAAATTCATAGAAATCGGTTTAGTACTTTTAGCTTGAAAGCGTGGCATATAGACAGACACAGTTACTATCGCATTTATAATAATTACGAGTAGTAATAATTACTCGGCAGCTGTAACAGCGAGGTGGGTACATAATTCCCACGTTTATTGCTTTTAATCAAATTACCAGAATTTTCATATAAAAAAAATTATATATGTATAAAATGTACAACGTTAATAGTTGTACAATCGTATACAAAAGCGTTGGCACGACGCACTGTCATTGACCGGGGATACGCGTCGGTCACGTTTGTACTATTCATTAGTTTGCAAATGGAGACATAGTATAAAAGTACAGTCAGTATGTCAGTTACGGTCAAAACTCGAATGAATAAATAAATAAATAAATATAAATATTACACAACATCACATACATTGATCTGATCCCGTGGTAAGTAGCTTAAGCACTTGTGTTACGGAAACATCAACACACAAATAAACTTAAATATATTTGATAACACACCCAGACATGGAACAAATGGCTGGTAAATATCGATTTTGTGTTTTGTATGTGACAACATTATGAAACACAAAACCAGATATCCATCAATGTGATAGCTAGAATCAATGAAAATGTAACAACGCCCTGAGCTTGACACGTGTAATTTAAAAATATTCAGTAAGACCCTTGCTCGTATTTGTATCGTTATATCCATTTTGAACTGTTATATTATCATCCTGTAACTTTTTATGCCAAACATATCTATCACGACATTGTGAAATCGGAAACTGAAACTAATAGTAACCACAAATTGTCAATCACACCTAATAATAAAATTTTAGGGGTGAGAACCATTCGCTCCCCCGGAAGTCTGGTGGTGATGACGAGGCTACTCCAAGCCATCATCATCATGATAACATAAAATATTTGAAATGGAACACTTAACATTCGAATTATTAATTGCAGCATACCGTAAGTCTTAATAAATACCTCATAATTAAGTTTAAAACGAATAGTTGAACTAATAATGTTCCAACTTGATCTTACCTAACTTAGCCGCTTAAAGCTATACCAAGCAAAGCTCGTGAAGTACGCAGCACGCATTGTTGTGTAGTAATTAGGCCATTAGCACGACAGCACTGTCGTTGACCGCGGGGGATATGCATCACTCACGATTGTCCTATTCATTATTCTCCACAGTTTGATTAGATATGAGTAAGCGAAGTATTAAAGGCTCAATAGAGTTGAAGCTATAGGGACAAAACGCGATGAGTACTCGTCCCGTTGGCAATAGCAAAATGGGACCATAAAAAGCCGTTTTGATAGAAGTGTTAAAAGTAAAAAGGTAAAAATTTACGTTCCGAAAGTCTTTACATAAAGTAGAACACATACATACATACATACATACAATCACGCCTTTTTCCCAGAGGGGTAGGCAGAGATCACTTCCTGCCATGTGCTACGGTCCTGGCACACCACTTTCGCTTCATCCACATTCATCAACCTCTTCATGCACGCTCGTCGATTACGGGTACTTTTGATTTGACCTTTCTTTAAGATTTGACCTATTTGGTCATGAAAGGTCTTTCTTGGTCTTCCCCTGTCGACATCTCCAATCACACCCTCTCTATATATACTCTTCGTTAATCGTCTTTCACTCATCCTCTCAATATGACCAAACCATCTAAGCATACCTTTCTCAACCTTAGTCACTACATCTTCTTTCACACCACAACGTTCTCTAATTATTTCGTTTCTTATTCTATCACTTAGTTTCACTCCTAGCATACTTCTAAGTGCTCGCATCTCCACTGCATTTATCCTACTTTCGTGCTTCTTCTGCCATACCCAACTTTCGCTTCCGTACATTAGTGTCGGGATCAACACTCCTCTATGAACCGCCAGACGTGCCTTTTTGGACACCTTCTGACTGTTCACAAAGGTGTGCAGCGCTCCGTTCACCATGTTACCAGCATTCACTCTCCTTTCAATATCGCTATCACACTTACCATCTCTTGTGAGCTTGGATCCCAAATATACAAATTCTTTCACTTGTTCTACTTTTTCACTTCCAATCATAACATCGCAAACTGTCATATCATCACCTTTTTCAAAAACCATGACTTTCGTCTTACTGACATTCACATTCATTCCTTTCCCTTTTAAAGATTCATATAGAACAGTCATCATATCCTGCAACTCCGCAGCCGATGAAGCAAGAAGGACTTGATCATCAGCGTAAAGGAGACACTGGACGATTGACTCATTCATTCTCAAACCTTTCTCACACTCTCTCAGACTAGTCAAGCAACTATCTAAGAATAGGTTGAACAGCCATGGTGACGCTACACATCCCACCAACAAGTAGAATGCCAACGTATAAATTTAAAAATTAATAATAATATAAGTAGGTATTAGTTGGCATTTATATGCTTGTTAAAGCTATTTATAAAAAAAACCTTGTTTTTATTGTATTTGTTAAAATAACATATATTTCTAGATAAATTATATTATATCATATTCTTAGTACCTAAAATATTTTTAACCTGACTTTGAACTGCATTACTGATTCGAAATATACTATGTCCGAAGTACTTACCTATATCACCGTATGTATGTTGTTTACTTATGCTAATGCGGGACAGTGCTAGTACCTGCGGACAATAAAATCAATATTAATTAAACACATAGATAAGATACTATAATATGTATGCGTCAGTGTAATCTACTTGTGGGTTGATGGAGGTTGTAGTTTAGCGCTTAGTAATGAAACTAGGAAACTTGGGTGGTATATTATAATGTATATTGGATGGATGTGGATATAGGATGTAGTTTCCGAAAGAACACAGAAGATAAATTAATGATCATGTATTTGCGATATTTCTTTTACCGCTATACACCGTGAAATTTTAGTGGTTGTTTTCCCGCAGTAAAATGATTCTATCTTAGTAGTACAAAAGATGTGTGCAGTTCTTTTTTGGTAAAATCAATAAATGCCGGTTTTACGAAAGGTTTAACCGTAACTCGAAAGCACGTTCGAACCGCTTTATTACTTAGGGTGTAGAGCTTCTTTAGCTTTAAGCATCGATTTCATGCGGCAAGCAGTACCTGAATACGTCACATCTTCAAAAACAACGATAGCTTCTCTCGTTTTCGAGTTGGAAAATTATTATTCTGAAAAATCGAAAAAAAAAAATTTTTTTTTTCGAGGAATAATTTGCATGATTCGATAGTATTACTAAAGGCAAGTCGTTCTGCCACGGGAAAACAACCACTAAAATTTTACGGTGTATATAAATAAGGAGTGATTTTCACTACTTGATTCCTTTACAATAAACTTTTACTGAAGAGTAACCAACGAATAAGTAATGAAAATTAAAATTTAAATACAACATACACTTGTAATTTTAGTTAGTTTTAATAGACTAAACCATCCTTATTGTGTTCTAGAGAACGAGGTAAGGTCTTCAGACATCCTGAAGAAATTTAAAAGGTATTAAAATCTTGAATGTGAAAACTTAAAATTAGTCGTACTTATAAAAGTTAGTCAAATAGAGTGCTTTAAACAATTCGCATAGAAAATTCCACAGCTTAGTTCATTAAACCCAATCGTCGTACCATTTGAATTACGGACACGCGTATGATGTCATATCCTATTATGAACATTTTGCAATGCCGTCATCGTAAGGAAAAGGAAATGGAGGGTAAGATAGAAACTATTTATAGATAATTTAAATATTTGGTTCAAGTCGTTATTCTGATTAATTTTATCCTCTGCTCTGTCATAGTCACTTGGACAAAATTATCGAGTTGTATATTCTTCTTCTTCTTATCGTGTGGTTGATGAACAACCTGGTGTCAGAGTTTTAAACCGCCCGTAGGCCTCTGACATGGCTTGAGTGGTATATTCATAAAAGTAAATGAGTTTCTAATCCAAACCATTCACACACACTGTTATTAACGCTTAAGCCTTTTGTTCTTTTTTACGGATTTCAAAAATTTTTTTGTGGTTGGATAATAGAGTTCACTTCCGAGGTGGTCCCATTTTCACCAGTCTCGGATCTGATGATGGGATCCAGGAGAAATCAGGGGCAACCTTCAAATTTTATAGGGACATGTACCGCATTTTGCATATTATCTAAAGTCATATTGGCATTTGCTTCTGGCTATCATAATCTTATGATGCTGAGCTGATGATGGAAGGTCAACTCCTTAATAGTTATGAGTAAAAGAATAATTATTTCAATACTGTATACATATTAAGACTACTAGTTATAATATAAGTAGCATTACAGGTGAGCTAAACTATTAGGTTGACCAGTCTAGGATCTGATGATGGGATCCAGGAGAAATCGAGGGCAACCCTCAAATTTTATAGGCACATGTACCGCGTTTTACATATTTTCTGAAGATATATTGGCATTTGCTTCTGGCAATCATAATTTTATGATGCTGAGCTGATGATGGAAGGTCAACTCCTTAATAGTTGGGAGTAAAGGGATAATTCTTTCAAATCTGTGTACATATTAATACTACTAGTTATAATACCACTAGAATTATAGGTGAGCTGAACTAATAGGGTCCAATCTAGGATCTGATTATGGGATCCAGGAGAAATCGAGGGCAACCCTTAAATTTTATAGGCACATGTACCACGTTTCACATATTTTCTGAAGTTATATTGGCATTGCTTCTTGTAATCATAATGTTATAATGTTGAGCTGATGATGGAAGGTCAATTCCTTAATTGTTTGGAGTAAAAGGATAATTCTTTCAATACTGTATACATATTAAGACTACTAGTTATAATATCAGTAGAATTATAGGTGAGCTAAAAAATGTAACACTAAAAAGGATGAAAAAAATTGTAAACAAAAAAAAAACCGCCTTCAAAAACCCGACTCACTAAAAATTACAAAATAATATAATACGAACATTAATCTGGGTATGAATTTGATATGTTGTTGAAGGCGGTGCCAATTAAATTTTTAAGGAAAACTGCATGAAATATAACCGGCACCGCCTTCAACAATATATCAAATTCATACCCAGATATATGTACGGATTATATTTTAAGTGTTTTTTAGTGAGTCGGGTTTTTGAAGGCGGTTTTTTTTGTTTACAATTTTTTCTACTGCAATATCAAGTACTGCATTGATAGTAATAATTTTTTTGGACTTTCGCGTTCCATTTCATTAAGAACTAATATCGCATATAGAGCCATAAAACACATTTCAAGTCATATATTTTATTGATTGCATTACAAACTTTGACTTGCTCAAAAATCCGGTCAAAACCTGGTGTGTCTGTACTACTGTACTGTACCTACTTTCGTTATGAACTTAAACGAAAAATATCATCTCGATGTGTTCTCATAAATAGAAACCAAATTTACTAAAACAATATATTTGTTAATAATACTGAGTACTCTTAGATATGTCAAGTTGGAGCAGCTATTCCAATTCCATTGAACTGCAATTATCATTCGAGCCAACATAACCGAAATCAAAATCCAATCCGTGCAATTCTCGTAGGAATACTTCTGTCAATCAATCGGCAAATGCTTCACATGCAATGTGAACCTTGAGATACCGGTATAACATACCGGGCCCTGGAGTGTTCCCAGGCACTCGGCATAAGAGGTTAGAAGGGGTTTATCATACTCAGGGTCAATCTCTATGTATCGTATAGCTTTTTGGGCTTTAGCCCTATACCCACGGATTCAAGGGCTAAGTCAAGTCAAAATCAAAAATATACAATAATACGATAATGCTAGATATAACCATAGTTCGGTTTTATTATGTAAATGATTGTTTTTAATAAAGTATAATGTCCATCTAAAACTTATCGTGTTCAAAACGTATGCCACACATATCATAATGTAAGGCTGAAGATAGCATATAATATATAACATACTGAGCCAATGCGGCCTCCCTGAAGCACTCCACGAACGGGCGGGATTAGAGATATTAGATTTTAAGATATCAGCAGATCTGGATTTTAAAATGGATATCCTTTTTGCTGAATGAAATTCACAATGGAGATTTCCTTTGATGTGGAGAAGGTTAGAAGAACTTATGTTATCACATTACTTGGAATTGTATACTGAATAATGTTGAAATATTTTTTTCTTAGAACTAATATGAATTTATTGCTCACTGAGGCATGTTCAGAAGTACAAAATAAGAATGATGTTATTTAAAATTATTGAAAGTATGAATAAATAAACTTTTACAAATTTGGATGTTTTTTTAAAATTAATGATACCGCCGTTCAATACATACGTATTTTGACAGACATCATAATGACTCGCAAGTAATTTATTACTGAATCGATTATGGTAATTATTTACATCGATTAGCATCGATCGGAAGGAGTTGTTAATACGTTATTGACCTTAGATACCAGTTATGTAATGAACTGGACGGATATAGAAGTCGCGAATAGGTGTTAACGACCAATGTAGATTTGTTATCAGGGCTAATGTCAAGGTTTATTTGCTAATAGAAAATTATGGGCTTATGTTACCTTAAAGATATGACGGTGGCTTCATGGCTTAGTGCCCTTGACTCTTACGCAGAGTCGTAGAAGCGATTCCCACTTAGAGCAAATATTTATGTGATGAAAATCGGCGTTTGTTTCAAGTCTGGTTATGTTTTTTGTATATTTTGGCTCATTTGTGTACGATTGTGTTCGTAACACAAGCTTTTAAGCAACTTAACACGAAATAAGATAGATCAATGTATGTGGTACGGTAGAATTCTTCTCACTTAATAAAGTATTCGAGCTCTTTCCAGGAGAAATGATCACGGGAGACTCGACTTTTCGGATTCAGTTTTCTTCGTAAACTTAAGTAGTTTTATTTCAAATGTGGTAGCGTTTCCGCAGATAATAGACAATACTGCTTACATTTAAACCTCATTCGCCAAGGAATGCGATCCATTTACAGAAAGAATCTAACAAAGGTTGGAACTAGCGTCTTCCCGGATCCAATACTCGGATAATCCTAGAGACCTGTACTTTGAAATCCCAGCTCAGTTCAGAACAGATCACAATAGTGTGTGAGCTATTGAGATGGGTCAGAATCAACCGGGCGGTCTCTTGAGGCGACAAGATATTGAATTGTTAAAAATACGTGCAGGGAGCTCCGGTTAGAACTTGCACTGGACATCTTGTTAGTGACTTTGGAGGAAATGTTGGTAGATATTCGATATTGCACAGTGCAAAAGTCATCTTATCCAAACTATTTTGATCATAGAAGTTGAAAATATGATTATCTGAATTCGCAGTTTAAATAACGGTTTTACGTAGTTTTTGAGGCACGGGGTTATAATACACGTCCGTAGTACTAGTTTTGGGATATCAAAATCAAAAATCAAAATCAAAATTGTTTATTCGCTTATAAATAGGGTAGGTTACAGCAAAAAGCATACTAAGTACAGAATTTGACATAAACCCGATAAGAATAACAAGTTTATCCTTCCAACGTTTTAAAAAACAATTTGAGAGACACACATGATGTTACAGATTTTTAACTTAAAGGTCCTTTTTTTTCTTTTGAGATCAATACACCTAAAAAAACCAATACGCTACTGACTTTATAGGGAGATTTTCATTTCGCATAACACCAAACTACCTTTCGTATCTACAACTCAAACATGAGTACAAGCAGCAATCTACGGGAACCAATATTTCTGATTTCCACAGAATATTCGCTTAGCTTCAAAACGTATGGGAGCTATCAGGTCTCTCCCTAGGGACCTGCGGTACGATTGGATTGAATTTTTAAAGCCCCATCTCTTTCCCACAATGGCATGTCATTGATGGAGTGAGCGGGATGGGATTACTCTGTTAAACCTCGATTACAATTCAGCCTGCATTGAGTTCTTTGGACTGAGTGGTATGAATGTTTCTCTACTTTTAATATAGTTTACAACATATATTACACATACAATGCATTTAATTACAATAAAAGACAATGGAAATCATTTATCGCCTTTTTTAGCAACTTAGGTAAATTAATTCCCTATAATTATTTATAAGATGAGCCTTAAACTACATATGAAGTTCAGACCTTTGCCTTCTTAAGTTAGAGATAGAAAGAAAAATATATTAATAAGTCATTTGTACGGAACATTACGCCGCCATTCATCGATTGTTATTATTAAATAAAGCAAACAGAAGCCTTAACAATTACCAGCTTATTGTTCGTAAGTAATTAACAAATGATACCTTATTTATAGTCAATTTCATTGTGTTGTTACAACATTGTTTTCTGAATAAGTCTTTTAAACACTTCCTAGTTCTGAAACGGTAGAAAATTGAATGATACTGATATTTTTTTTGATGACTGATGCTGTTAAATCAGGCAAAGACTGATAAGTCTTTATGCTCCTATTTTAAATTGTTGACTCGATTTTACCACTAGTACAATATAGTTATAATCCATTTATGTTTGTCTGAGAAAAAAACAAGCAAATAAATTTGAGCAAAGCAATTTGGAGTTGCATTTCTGATGTGAACTCAGCGCTTCGAATCGGGAATGTTGACCCGAAGACAAACGCATCCTCTGAGTCACACGGCTAATATTTGCCGGCCAATTGGTGTGGTGCAGTCGAGGAATGCAGATCATCAGATAAACCGCTTTGTAAATTGATAAATAGAGTGAAAACATCGCCGTTTTGTAAGATCTGTTTGATGTTAGCAAGTTTGAAACACTTTGTACAGACAATAAGCAGGTTTTGTCTGCTTGTTTTAATATAAAATAATTATAAATATTACAAAACATCACAAACATTAATCTGATTCCGTGGTAAGTAGCTTAAGCGCTTTTGTTACATATATTAGAATCAACAGTGGATACACAAATGTACTTAAATATATTTAATAACACACCCAGACACGGAACAAACACCGATGTTCGTCACACAAATATTTGTCCCGAGTGGGAATCGAACCCACGACTCTTGGAACCATAGGTAGTAAACCTGGGTCACTAACCACTGTTCCACCGAGCCAGTCAAATGTACTTGAATATATTTAATAACACACCCAGAAATAGAACAAACACCTTTGTTCGTTACATAAATATTTATCCCGGTTATTAATCGAACCCACGACTCTTGGACCCGTAGGTGAACTTGGGTCACTAAGCACTGCTCCACAGAGCCAGATGTTTGTTTATTTGTGTTCCGTTTAGTTAATCACTTACATCGTTATTATTTCGTTCAGCGATCGTAGTGACAAGACAATAACGATCAAAGTATAGATCACGCTTCTACCTACGTATTCATGAACAAACCATTAAAAAGCACTAAGTATGAGAATACTAAAACAAGTCTCAAATTGTACGACGAATATTCGTCGCTTAATTTAAAGTCTTAAAAAATATGAACAAACTTCCGGTCTAGTAAAAGACCCCGCGATTCACATCGGACATAACAAGTGGAGCTGTCCATACCTTTCCAGCATTTTTCACTGCTTGAAAGCTTTCTTGAAGGTTGCTCATTACAGGAAAACTTTCACGTAGCGCCAGTCTATCTTCATTGACATCGTATCTCAGCGAAATGACTGCGCCCTCGAAACTTATTAAATAACATTAAAATTTCAAACCGTCTTCCCTGTTCTGTGGTCCGGGCTAACGCGTGTTGGTAGAAAATACTCTTATAACATTAAATCTGCTTACGATAAACATAACAAACTTTTACGAGCTCGGTTTTTGAACATATTTACTAGATTAGTGGTGTGAGGTCTTGTATTGTCTTTTATTTACGTGAACACTACACATTTGAAGTAAAATAATGTTATTGTTTTTATTTAAACTATTTATATCGAATAACATAATTCATAGTTTGTTAGATTCTTCGTACTCAAGTTTCATCAGTAAAAATAAGCTTAGTTTCAATGAAGATGTTATGATTAACTCTACAGTTAATTTAAAATATCTCGAATAAACGCAGGATATCCTGACGAATCTATATAACTTTTTTTTTGTTTTTAGGTCCTACTGATTAACAAGCCCGGAGTATTCCTCTCTGCTGCTACTGAGAGTTTTTCTGTGAACAGATAGATAACCGACGAAATACGAACCTACACCTAATTCTAAGGCCAAGTTTGACGAAGATACATAACGCTACAAGTATTTGCTTGTCTTTCAAAGCATATGTCATTGACTCGAACGCACTGGGCTCAAATCATCGCCACGTGTAGTAAAACAATGAAAGTGACCGGCGAGTCGTGACGTCATCGCTACGTGCGCGAGCGCACCGGACACACGACACTAGCGACTGAGAAACTTACCGCTTAATACTGAAAAGACGATTAAATATTTGACAGTTTAATTTGTATTTGAGTATAGGCTGTACGGGATAAGATCCCTGTGCCTTTCCCTGATGGGATAAATTGGATTAAAAAAAAATATTTGAGTTTTGAATTTGGAACGTACTTAATCGGAAAATCTGCAATCAAGCCTTTTTTTTCCTTTTGCCTATTTAGCGAACAGTCTTTTGATAATACGGCACTTAAAAACTACACTGCGTTTCAGTTTCGAGCAAAAGCCTATTTTCTTTAAACGTTTTTGCAATAAAATAAATTACTTTCATCGTCGCTTAATTTGTATTTAAATGAATTTAGAATAGCACGGGAAACCGTTTTTGCTATTCATGTATTAGTACAAAAAGTATCTTTCACTTTACATGTATACGTGTATCTGTCGTAAATGATAATATCAAATGCTAAATCAGGCAATGAAATAAAAAATCCTGAAATTAACCTGAATCCAGCTGCCAAAAACGTGAAATCACGTAACGAAACTAATCTCAAAAGAATATTTCCCCCTACACAAAGTGTAAGTCCCACAGGACATAGAATGGATGTAGGGAACGCGAAAGTTAATAACGAAACTCGGACAATTCTTAGAGATAACGTTGTTTGTGAATTCGAGTTCTGGGAAGTCCGTCGTGAGATGAGAAACAAAAATTTAATTTTACGAAAAAAGTAAAAGGGGATGATACTTTTTTTTTTGTTAAGGCTTGGGAAGTGAGGAAATTGCCATTCCGTTTTGCGCTACGGGAAATAAATTTCTTCCGTCTGCTTTCTGTTTGTGTTAGTTTGGATTTCTTAGTAAACGCTCGATTGACGCAAATAAATGGTCATCAGTGAATTGAAGATTGTTATGCGGACATCATATATCTGGGAAAAGGAAAAAAAAGCTTGTTCCGAGTTTAAATAACGCTGTTCTGATAGTCATCTTTGACATATATATTATTTCGATTTTATCCACCCATTATTTTGTACTCGACAAAATACCCTTTATATAAATAGATTTTTATTGAAAGGGAAATATTATTGCTTCTGTACACTTGTGTTAAAGTTTTTGTTGCGGGACTATATCAACTTTTTTAACCTATAGACTATATTATTTAAGTTAAAGGTTAAATAAGCACGCTTCTGGACAAATGTCCACCTATCCTATCTCATACCATTCCTATACTGCCGAACCTATCTTTAATATTACCTAGTTTAAAGTTGCTACAAGGGGTTACAATCGCGTAAGTTTACAAATATAGATCTTATACAGTTTATTTTAAGCTTCAATAGAAGCTTTAAAGTCATCATCATCATCTCAGCGTTTTCCCGGATGCAACCTGGCCGAGCCCGGGATCCGCTTTCCTACTCCTAACTCTCCACCTCGCACGGTCTTCGGCATCCTTTGCGGAGAGTTTGTTGGCACGCATGTCATCCACTACGACGTCAAGCCAGGCCTTCTTGGGCCTTCCCCTTCTACCGGGACCCGGTAGTGACCATAGAAGCTTTAAAGTATAATATTGAATGTAGGGCACGACCGTCAAAATATTGATTGTGATGTGTTGCATAAAAACACAATGGACTAGTTGGCGTCACCCTCTTTATTACCGTTTTATGGTTCGCTGTTACCTTTAATGGCACACGATATCATATAACAACTGTATAACTATCTAGTTTCATTTTAAAGTACAGTGAACGGTATGTTGTGAAAGCTGATTTAAGGGATTCAAAATATGGTAGCGTGCCAAGTCTTGAAATATTGCAGATGCCATAGCTTGGTCCATAACTTAGCAATATGTTTCCTTCGATCGATGAAGGACAAACAACATAACGCCATAAATATATGGTGGAGGTTCTACTTTTCCATTCAAAATGCTTTACTTCTCTTGCGAGTCCAATGTGTTCTGGATATAATGACCATCAGTCCAATTTTAGGGTATCATGCGTGGATGAAGAGATATAATCTCTCCATGTCGAGTCCCGTTATGTCAATGAAATCTTGTCTTTCTTTTACACCTCTGCCGAGCTCTGAAAACAATAGACTCACACTCGCGAAGAAGGGTTCCGTGCCATTTTTTTTAAAGAAATCAAGATTGTTGTACAGAGCTCCGCTTGAAAATTTATTTTATTTTTTTGAAGTCGTAGTGGGGTGAATTTCCCGACACCAAATCGTAAACGGCACGGCTGAAACTGCTAGTGCAGGATGGCATTTTTAACTTGTAATATTTTTTTTAGATAAAAGGTGTTGTCTCCTATAGGTGACTATAAATATTTTTAAATTATGATTATCGCTAATTAGGTAAAAAAATCTTAAACCCCCAATTGTATCATATCGGTGACGCGGCACAATTTGTTTTTCAGTATACTTTTAATCATATTTTAAAAACAGTTGATTTTTTAGGGATTTACCTTTTTTATTTAAATCCTTAATAATGACAGTACCTTATTGCGGAAAGTTCAATACAAAATCTGTTATATTTAATGAATGGTAAGTACAAATTCACGTGTCCAAATGAGATATGTCATCGCGGTGAATTTTCGTTGTACGCGAATATCTAGGCATCGAAAAACACTAGCTTCTTGCCACTGCGCAGTAAATCTGCGCATCAGTGCCGCCTAAGCGCTTAACGTAAGAGGACGTGTGTTGCTGTTTGCAGTTCCCGCCAAAAACGTAAGTAAGTCGGTTTCGGTGACTGCGTACCGTTTTTTGTCATTCACGTGAATGGATATAAGTTGTGATCCAATCATTCGGTATGTCTATAAAATCTATGTACTATTACTAAATGTCGCTCAATTAAGTAGGTCGTATCAATTTATTTCTTTTATTTATATTTTCCTTGTTGTGCTTATTTTTATGGGCTGTATATAATATCGGTGACCTCATTCCGGTGAATTCGGTGACCTAAATTGACCACCGGAATGAGAAAAAATATCATTCCAGTGACTTTTTTCATTTCGGTGAGAATTTGGTAATTTCGGTGATTATTATCTTCATTTCGGTGATTTCTTTTGTCATTCCGGTGTCAAATTACTTCATTTCGGTGAATAAAGACCTTAATTTATTTTGTTACATTGTAATTTCGAAAGGAATATATTTTTATTTTTATTGTTGATAATTACAATATATTTGTTGATTTATTCTTACATGTTCCCAAATGAATTTCAGATTAAATTATTAAAATCTATGTGTGGTTGTAATCAATACCTTTATTTTTCACTAGCTGTGCCCGCGACTTCGTTTGCGTGGGCGATTTTTCATACAAAAGGATTTTCCGGATTATTCCCATTCCCGTGACAATTTCGGGAATTCCTTTCTAAATGCACCTCTACGGTACCTAAACTACGTCCTTACCAAATTTCAAGTGCCTACGTTTAGCCGTTTAGACTGTGCATCGATATGTCAGTCAGTGATTCTTCTTTTATATATTTAAGACTCTGGATTAAAGTAATAACAGATTAACTTGAAATGTTTGTCAACAGCATCTAAAGTCAAATGATGAAGTTCAAAATGGTAAGTTATTCTTCTTCTTCTTCTTTTCGTGTCGATGGCAAAACACTTAAAATTATTTTGGATAATTCCGCCACCCGGACCGCGGTTGTTGACCCTTCTATCAGCTCAATTTGTGTACAGGAGTCGGGACAGGCGGGGCATGAAGTGAGGTGAGCCATGGACAATGGTGAGAGACCACATAGGCACGCGATATCCTCCTGTCCAGGAAACCCCCACCTAAACATATTATCTTTGCATTGGCCAACCTGGCTACGGAGTCTGTCCAGGGACCTTCAGGTTAACCATGGCAAATCGTGTCCTGTTGGAAGGCTTTCTGAAGGTAGAACCAAGGGTGGAGCAAACGTGTTAGACCAGAGGTTAAGACGAGCAGAAGGTGGATCTGTGTCAAGATTCGGTACTTTCTAAATCTAAATATAAAGCTATGCCGACTTTAACTTCTGTGGTTGTCCCTGCCATGTTATATTTAGTCTGAGAGTGTCTGAACCCTAAGGCTGAAGTGAGGTTTATTTCTATGTTTTCACAGGATTGTGTTTGTGATATGAGCGCCAGGTCATCGGCAACATGGTCGGTCTTTTGTGTAGATGTTGAAAAGTAGTGATTCCAACAAAACGGTCATCCCCAGGGTAGAGACCCTGGGGATTACCGTTTTTTGGGATCGCCATCTGCTTATTTCTTCAGACAAATGGACCTGAAAGCTACGGTTGCGGAGCAGCTCACCAAGTATTTTTATAAATTTCTAGTCATTGACCATCGAGTAGACTTTCCACAAGAGACGCTTCAGGTTCACTGTATCATAAGCTGCTGTCAGATCCACGCATACAGCGCTGTAATCATTCCCATTTCAAAACTATCCTCTTTGTGTTATTTATTTTGGTTCACAAAACAGAATAACATCAGTGTAGCTTCTGAATTACAAATACAAATCTTATGGACTAGACGTTTATGATAAAATGGCATGTGTTGGGTGAGGTTTAACGTCTGGTTACAACATGATTTTTTAGGTCTGAATCCTACCTGTTCTGGAATTAAGTGCTGATCTAATAGGTGATAGGCGGTTAAGCAAAAGTCGTTGAGGTAATTTGTATGTGTGACTGAGCAAGGATAATGGGCGGAAGGTTTTTAGGGTCATCTAGAACTTTTCCCGGTTTTGGAATGGCAATATCAAGATCCATAGACGTGATAATTTCGCAGATTGTAGACAATCATTGAACTTCGGTTGTAACCAGCAAATAGTCATAGGATCCAAGTTTTTAAGTTGTTCTGTGGAAATGTTATCAACACTCGATGCTTTACCAGATTTCAAGTATCTAACACTAAAAATGATATCGTCAAAAGGCTGGCTCAGTAAATTCTCTTTCGGAAGGCATTGTACAAGTTGAATTCTGGGAAGGCGAGTGTACGATTTCTTATTCAGCAACAGTTGATGAGCAATTTTGTTTGCAGTAACTTTACTTGGAACTTTGGAGGAGAGGGCTCACCGGTCCATTTACGGATTGTGGTCTAGGCCTTTTTACTATTGTGGGTCATGTCAATGCTGGTGACTGTGTTAATCCATTTGGTTCCCTGCTTTGCATGGATAGACAGCATTAAGATTTCACAACCATCACATGTGTCTTGTGAAAATGGATCGGCATTATAGGCGTATTCATAATTTTTAAACGGCGCAGATGACTCTTGACTCTTGAGTCAAACCCGGGACGTTGGAAGTACGACAGCCTCTTGGGATATGTTGGCACGACGATTTCCAGATGATACCTACGAATCGTTCGTAGTTCGGTAATGAAGCTAGCTTTATAATGGCTTTGTCAATTGTTTAACGAATTATTGCACTACTGCATATTGCACTTAATCGGTCTATGTAAGGTTAGGGGTATTGATTGGCAGATGGACTTTATGCATTGAGAGCTGAATCTGGAACTGACAAAGATCAAGACTGGGTTGTATCCACGTTTCCATCGACCACTGTTAAACGATTAACGGAGATGCATTTTGATCATGACAAAAAATCTGTTACTGTGTGATGAATACACTCTTCAAAACGTAGGTTGTAGGCTGTATACTTGGTAACAGTTTACTTTTTTCGGTGACTACATAAGTAATTTCATTTCGGTGTATTGCGTTTCTCATTTCGGTGATGAGAAGTTTCATTTCGGTGAACTCTTCTTTCATTTCGGTGACACCAAAATTTCAAAGTACTATATCTCTTAAGTATATGAATTTAATTTAATGTCGTGTTAAAATTAATTATAACGATAGCGTAAATAACAATTCTACATGGTTGTATTTTTCAAAAAAGTAACAAATAAAAAAGTTCACCGAAATGTTAAAAAATATGGACTTGTTGAAATTGACCCAGTGGCAACAGAAGTACAAGTACACTATTTGAGGAAACATCTCGACTGTTTAGTTATCGCTATCGTTTAGTTCTTGAGATAGAGCCCCCGAAAGACAGACGGATAGTTAGCAAAGTCTTAGTATTAGGGTCCGCATCTGCCCTTTGGGTATAGAATCATATTGTTATTCTTTACATCATATAAAATTACTAGCTGTACCAGCGACTTCGTCCGCGTTTCTCCCCCGTTTTTACACACTCTTTCTTTGCTCCTATTGGCCGTGATGTTTTTATCCTTCCTCGGTAAATGGTCTACCCGTCACAAAATTATTTTTTCAATCGAAACCAGCGAGATTACCGCGTTCAAACAAACTCTTCAGCTTTATAATATTAGTATAGATAATTATGTTGTGTATTTTTTTCTTTTTTATTGAATTACGTACGTCGTACATTAACTATTCCCAACACTCGCGCGCAGTGTGTCTTGCGACGGCTGCGCGCTGTCAACCAATGAGACGTGGTTACGCAACCGGTTGCGTTCGTCGCAAAATCGAAAACCGGTCGTTATCTGGAGCGTGTGCCAGCTGTAGCGCCCTACCGGTCGTTATAGGGATGGGACGTCGATTATTATTGATCGAATCGATAACATTAACAGTAGCGCTACAATGAGTTTGAAAGTGACAGACTCGATATTGCCTATCTAAATATGTCTATGAAAAACTTGTACAGTGCTCCTAGCGGTTACGCTAAGAACTAAAATCGGTAGTATGAAAAAACAATTCGATAGGTAACGTACGTAAGTTTTTGATAGCTAACTCATGGTACCGCCGCAGGTTTTATAGATTTTTCTTAAAACACTTAATAAAGTTGTCAAGCCTGATGGTGCTGGATTGCCTTGGATTGTCCCTGCCTGGTCGAGGTTTCGGGGACAATATCGGTGTGATGAGAATTGGTCTTTGTTACATGTTTGACGTGTTATTGTTGTAGTGTATTTGGGCATACCATTGATGTTTCTGATATCCGTAATACATGCTTACTATGGCACACCCAGGCTGTATGACTTTGCTCATTTACAATGTATTTTTTTTTTTTTTTTATAAAAGGCAAACAAGATGACCTCACTCCACCTGATGGTCAGCGGTAGTGAGATCCAAATATGAGGTCGACAGGCACAATAGATCGTATTGAGCCTGTCGCACTCACCCTGAAGGCCTGCTTAAATGCCGTTTCACGCCCCGCCTGAAGAGCCCGGGGTCATAGGAGGGAGGGAAAACATGAGCTGGAAGGGCATTCCATGCCTTAATGGCACGGGGCAGAAATGAGGAGCTAAAACTCTTAGTCCGAGCCACCAGCGCATGCATTGTATGTGGATGGCAGCGCTGTCCAGCACGTGTCGTTCGGGAGTGGAAAGGGGAGGGAGGGACTAGCTGGAATAGCTCTTCAGAGCATTCCCCATTATAGAGACGGTATGTATAACATGATGATTCGTTTAAAAAGAGCGACTATCGAGTTTCTTGCCGGAGTCTTCTCGGTAGAATCGGCGTTCCGAACCGGTGGTAGAATCTTATTATTACCAATGTGACGATTTATAAGTGCATGTAAATTGCCTATATAAATAAAGACATTTTGATTTGGTTTGGACCTTTCGATGTTATATGATTTTGTGTAATATCTATGTATTGACTAATATTCAATGTGGTTAAACTCGAGGACGTACGCAACAATGACGACTTCTTCATTCTTCTGATCCTTTGCCCTAATCGAATACAAAATCAGAACGGATCAGAAAAATCTTTACAAGTGTCTTTTATCGGTACAAAATACCAAAACCTTTCGCCATCAAACCTGGTGCCGTAGACAAAGTAACAATATTGAAAGATAACGAAGTTCGAAAAGAATTAAATGTATGGAATTGACATTAGACTCAAAAAATTACGTGGTTAATCCCATACATTTTGTTCTTTTCGAACTTCGTTATTATTACTTTGTCTAAGCCCTCTGTTACGTCAGATTCTAGACCTTCGCGTTCCATTACACTAAATATTAGTCTTTACGAGTCTACACGCGTTATTAGGAGTAGCAAATACATAACTACTTACTGACCGACGTTTCGACTGGGTAACACCAGTCATGTTCGCTTGCAACTTAAATGAGTATTTATAAAACTTGTTTTCAGGCGTGAAGTTCTAATATAACTGTACTAACATCTTAGGTTCCTTTTAGACGATAGATATCGATTGTATGAACACATACGACTCAGCACTAGTTTGTTTGTGTCGCCGAGTTTAATTAGATTGGCGTAAAATTAGCTGACAGCGTTTATAACTTGTTTTATTAAGCCGCATTGTTCTCTGAACTAGGTTTCCTAGGTTTTAACGATCAATAAGACACTAAAATACTTTGAAATTTAATTGGGTTTGAGTTCATCAACGGTTAAGTCTATAAGATTATTTCATCATTTCTATTGGATTATGCTTTTATCATGCCATTTTATTCATTGTCGAAAAATAGTTTTTCGTTCGGTTCATAATGCAAGTATTACTTACACATAAACTTTTTTTTTATTTAGAAAAACGAAAAAAATTCAACTGCCTCACCGCGGCCCGGGGATTCGAACACCCGTCCTTCCGGGAATCGCGGTTTTTTTTATTAGCCTGTTCATATACAATAAGCTTGCTTTGTACGTACAATTATTGGTAAACTATGGGCAGTAAGAATAATATTAAGTGTATTGATATATCAATATATAAATAATAAGCTAGTTAACTGAACCGGATCGATGTAGGTGACGCTGTCAACTACCCAATTTAGTCGAGATACGTACGTGAATTAAGGATTTATATGTACATAAGCAATATCGCCCCGTATCCCGTTTTCCTCATATCAAAATGCCAACGAAACGCGAGATAGAATATGTGTCATCGACACTCGTAGTTGACAATCCAATTTCGTCCACGTTTAGTACTAGTTTGTAGATAGTTCGTGCGAAAACTTACCTGGATTTGTTGGTAATGTTATGCTTATAAGGTGAAGTAAATAAACACGAAACAAAACACTATTTTGCGATTCTGTCAGAACAATATATTACGTATTTTGTTTTTTTTTTGTCATCCTATCAAAGATCTAAGAAACTACTAAAGACTAGACTGTACGGGCTAGATCCCTTTGCCTTTCTCTGATGGGATGAATTCAGATATTATTAACCTACTTAGTTGTATTTTTTTACAGCAGTTTATCTATGACACCTACACTAGAATGAAATAAATAATAATAATTGAATAAAAAAAAAACCTATCAAAGACACGCAAATACATTAAATTACATAAAGTCAGTAGGTGACACTAGTATTACTACAGCACACACTGATTATTTGGATATAATTCAACATACACATCGCAAACAAGGAGGTTTTTGCTTTGCATGATAATATAATATTAGGTAGGCTGTATGTATAGTTTGTGAAAAAAAAACTAATTTTAAACTTTCATGGTTACACACATTAGAAAACTGAAACTGTCCGGGGTATTTACCATGTTCTTTTCTTTTATTGAGCTACCGATATTTCGGCACTGTTGCAAGCGCCATGATCACGGATGAACTGAGGAGAGCTCATTAAAACAAAAGAACACGGTAAATATCCCGGATAGTTTCAGTAAGTATTGTAAAAAAAACTAAGTCAAAAACATAGTAGGAAAACACTGTTAGTTCTCACATCATTCTCACATCATCATAGATGCTTTCTTATTTCTAAAAAAGCTCTTCTTTTTTTGAAGCCGGCTATGTTAGCCGTACCAGTAGTTCTTCACACCTGACATTAAACTACGGAAGCCGGAAACAACAAACAATTAACCAGGGGTTCTCAATCTTTTCCCGCTCCCAAATGTTTAAGGTCACATTGGGTATTATTTATGACGTCATTAAATGCTTTAGGTACGGTGGTACCTGTTGCCATCGCGTGGTTCCAAATTGTTATGGTAATCATGGCGTGTTAAGTCTAGTGTGTTGTGTCGTTGTGGAAAATACGGAACGGTATATACGAGGTCTCCTATCTGTCGTTTGTTTTTTTTTCATTGAAAATGAATCGCTAAATGTGTTACTAAGTGCAAATCTAGGGAATAGCTGATCCGTTTACGTTCATTTTTTATGTTCGTAAGAGCCGGGACATAGTTATTTTTTTAATAAAAATGGGCTTTAATTAAAATAAGTACAATAATAAAAATAAAAATTTAGCCAGGCTTACAATATGAATGTTAACACTAGTCGGCTAAAAGTTAGAACAGTTTTGAAAAAGCTGAAAATTGGATTCAGAGAGCTAGTAGTGTTTTTTTTCAAAAATGAATAACTAGCTTGCGGATTTACCGCTGAATGGAATATTTTATGACCGGGTTTGAAATGAATACTAAGATAAGCTACACAACATAATGACAGGGCTTTGGTGAACCATATCACATGTAACATACACCCTACGGACGATTACATAATTACTTAGGTCACGTGACATAAACTTTATGCCTTTATTCACTGATAAAGCCTTAATAACCCAGCATGCAAAAATAGAAATGATAAAGAAATTGCGGGCAGTACATACTGCAATGTGGTATAAAGTATCTCTGCCTACTCTACTGGAAAAAGAGTGATTTTTACGAATGTATAAAAAAATACCGCAATTCTTACATGTAAATAATAATGAATATGATTTAAAAAGCATGATGGTCACATAATTATTTCGATTCCGAAATAAGTTGCTTAAGCACTTGTGTTACAGATATCTCAAAAATAGTAAATGGTATACACAAATATGAATAACACACCAAGTCACGGAACAATCACCGACCGTGTTCAACTACATGTACATGTGTATATGTTCATCAGACATATAGTTGTCCCAGGTGGGAATAAAAGCGCTACCTACTCTTGGTGCAAAATAGGCACTATCCACTATTTGTCTTATCTTTTGTCTATGGCACCATAGGTAAGTACTAAAAACTAGACACAGTAAGACAAAAAATAAAGACGAAACAATAAACTGGCTCAATTGCACATTTGATAGTCCTGTCTTTTGCGTCAGGAGTCGTGGATTCGATTCTCATTCGGGATAAATATAATATTTGTGTGATGAATATTGGTATAAAAATATTATAATACTGTACATTTAAATGTATACCACTGTTGTTTCTGATAACCATAACACACTTCGTGACGGAAGTTGGCGGTTGCACGCCCGTGCCTCGGAGAGCACGTTAAGCTGGTGGTCCTGCGCCCGATCTCTCATCGGTCATCATGTCGGATTGCCGTCTCACAGAACTATGAGAGTAAGGGAATAAAGAGTGCAGGGTTAGACAAAGTAACAATATCGAAACGATAACGAAGTTCGAAAAGAACAAAATGTATGGGATTGACCACGTGATTGTACACGACACGACAAGACACGTAGTATTTGCGCGCCATGGCCGAAATCGTTCGGGCGCTACTTATCATTGTTTCTAATAAACTTAATAACACAAGTGATTCAGCAAATTAACACAGAATCAGATCAATGTCTGTGGTTTAATATAAATCAATTAATTATATACAGATCGATCTTCGCTTCATAGGCAATAGCACCTTATAAACACTGCCAGTACTTTACAATACAAATAATCCCGCAAACCTGTAATTACCAGTTAATTCCGTTTGCGGTTCGATAACGTTTAGGTTTATGCATTTGGCTTAATTTAGTAAACGGCATTGTTTAGTAAAAGCACAAGACCGCAGATGTATGCGGTCGTTAGTGAGAATTGGCTTTTGTTTACCATAAACATTTGTTTTACAAAGAGAGCCTACTCTGAAAACGTTTTGTGGGATATTATCCTAGGATGTATACTATCCTAGTAAGGATTGTGACCCTAAACAGACGCGTTTGATAGTTAGTGAATGATTATTTGAAAATCTTCCCTTTATACACCGTGAAATTTTAGTGGTTGTTTTCCCGCAGTAAAATGATTATATCTTAGTAGTACAATAGATTTGTGCAGTTCTTTTTTTTTTAAATCAATAAATGCCGGTTTTACGAAAAGTTTAACCGAAACTCGAAAGCACGTTCGAACCGCTTTATGACTTAAGCTTTAAGCTTCGATTTCATGCGGCAAGCAGTACCTAATTACGTCACATCTTATAAAAGAACGATAGCTTCTCTCGTTTTCGAATTGAAAAATTATTATTTTGAAAATTTGAAAAAATAAATTATTTTTTCGAGGAATTATTTGCATGATTCGATAGTATTACTAAAGGCAAATCGTTCTGCCACGGGAAAACAACCACTAAAATTTCACGGTGTATTAGCCACTAATGCCTAATTGCATGTTGTTAATAGATTTGTTTGATTATGTTTGTCGTCGTTAGCACATAATTTAGCCAACTGTTGGGCATAGTTCTCCCAAATGCCCTCCACTCCCGTCTGGCCCGGCCAGTAAGTAAACACACCCTCGCGAGCCAATCAAAAATCCGTCAGCCGATAGCAATTTTTCAATGGCAATTAATTGGTGTGATACAGAACTTATTAAATATTACGCTTAAGAGATTAATGAGGGCCGGTCCAAAATAACCGCCGGTCATAATCTCTTGTTTACGACAAGCTAATTAATCAACTCCTCTGGGTGAACATTTGTTTCTGCTTGTTACGAGTTTTTAATTTGACGGCCAGGGATTTTTTTAGATTCGGTAGGCACTGGACAGACAGATTAACTTTTTAGGCAGAGAGATTTTGATACTTATTAAAATATATTTTTTAAATGTTTGGTGCTTGCTTAAATATTATTATGACCAGCTTAATTAGGCAAAATACAAACGAGTTGCACCCGTCATTAAAAGAGAATTATAAAATCAAGCTTATATAAGCATTGTTTATAAATTTGTTTTATTACGCTTTCCTTAATTTAATAAACTAAGTAAGCTTTTTAACTGATAAAATAAATTGAGGTTACCTTTCTAAAGTTACACAAACTATGTATTATTAATAGGGGTAATATAATTTAGGGGTAACATCCGTCCGCTCCCCCAAGTCCAGTGATGATGACGAGCCTACTCCAAGCCATCATCGTATGTCAGTTAGGAAAAAAAAAATTATATTGGACCAACCTAAAATTATCAACAACTCAAAGGAATAAAGTAACATGTTTAAAATTATTTTGTAAACTAATGCGAAATTATCTATTATTATCATGGCAAGGAATATAAACAAGATTCTATTTTTGAAGAGTAGTAGACAGAAGCCAATGCTCTATTGATGATTGTTCTTAATAAAGCAAGTGGGTCTAATTATAGACCAGTTTATCTTGTACTATAATAATACGACACGTTCCTATTATAATTGGCCATGTCGTCTGTCACAAAACTTATCTAACAAGATAATGATGATATGTCATATCTCAAATGTTTCCTTGCTCGCCAAGATGTTTTAAAAAAGTTATGAGTGAAGCCTAGATTTTGAACTACGAGTATCTATATCTGCTCAAGTTAAGCGATCACTTCTGAGATCCAAAAAATTATATTCAAATCATGTTGAGTTGAGACGGAAAGACTTAAAACATAAAATAGATTTTCTAAAAAAATCATAATATTTACGATAAACCTTTTCCAGATCTGAAATGTAGGCTATGGTAACAACTCCAACACAAATAAACAGAGGCAATTGTCTCGAGAACATAATAATATAAACTATATCTAACTGCAACAATAGAAACATAACGAGCTAAAGAGACGTTGTTGACAGCAGATAACAAGCAATAACCATAATGTGACATAATGGTTTATTAGGTTGTGTCAAAATACCAGCGATGCAGTGGTTATAAACTATGTTGCTACTTACAACACTACTGTGTTGCTAAAATAAATAGGAATGTCACAATATCATTTTCAGGTGGGAGACGTTTGGTCGACCGGTTGCTGTTACCACCATACAGTTGCGTAAAACCCGCCAAGTGACTCTGGCCTCTCTCGGTCAGGTCGCGTTCCGGGATCAGCACTGTACGAACCGGAACCAGAGGGGACCATTGTTGCGGCAAGCGCCGGACCAGTGGAGTCTTAGCGGCGGTATTGTGCGGGCGGAGCAGGTCAGCCCGCCGGCCAGGAGACCCGTAGAAACGGGAGCCCTTCCGTCCGGACGGACGGACTGGCCAACTCCGACCCGCACAGCTCAATACCAATGCGAGACTCCACGCCTTGTCTCGTTGTTGCCGCAGCAGTGGTCTCCTCTTTAAGCAGGCTTTCAGGGTGAGTGCGACAAGCTCAATATCGGTATATTGTGCCTGTCGACCTCATATTTGGATCTCAGTACCGCTTAGGGTGGAGTGAGGTCATCTTGTTAGCTAAATATAAAAAAAAAAACACTTTTATTTCCTAACTGATATACGATGATGACTTGGAGTTTGGAGTAGCCTCGTCATTATCACCGGACTTCCGGGGGAGCGGATGGCTCTCACCCCTTCTTCTTCACATTGCTTTAATTTTTAACTAAGAACCATAATATGCTCTTTTGTTACGGATATCAGAAACGACAGTGGTGAACACAAATATACTTAAATCGATATCATGAAAACACACGAATATTTGTGTCTAGTGAGTATCGAACCCAGGACTCCTGGTGCCTGAGATAAGTGCACTATCCAATGCACCATCGAGCCCGTCACCTAATAGGCTGTAATAGACTATGATGGTCTTCTTACCATCATCGAAATAATAGCCTTTACAACCGCCAAGTGCACCTAAAGCCGGAGGAGAAAACGTAAACATATTCTGGGGTAGTCCTCCTTATCAGTGAGGGTCACAATAAAGTCGCCATCCAGTTTATCTTGGGGCCAACAAACGGGCCTTTTACCATATCAACGACCAGATAAACTTCCTACTTCCTACATTACTGGCTTTGAAGCTATCATTGCGACTACTACTCAAACATAAATGGTAATGAATTGGCAACATTTCACGTTCATATCGACGCAAGGTCAGAGGGTGAACATTATACTTGTTTAATACATTTTAATTGAACAACAATGTTTGATATCAATTGTTAACATAAAACTGGCTGAGAGATAAACTGTCTCGTGACAGAAGCATTTGTTTGAAATTTAATTGTTTTTTTTTATAAATAAATTCATTATCTATCATAAAATATGGAACGCCATAATGTGACTTCCAAACTACTGCACCAAATAAGATGATTATATATTTTTAGTAATATCGTTTTAGTGTGAGTAGCTTGATATGTCTGATAACTTAATAATAAATACATACATACATAGAATCACGCCTTTTTTCCAGAGAGTAGGCAGAGCTTACTTCCTACCATGTGCTACATTCCTGACACACCACTTTCGCTTCTTCCACATCTATCAATCTCTTCAAATAATTGTGTTTAGAATAGTAATTTCGCAAGTTTAATGCGTAAAATTAGTTTCTTATGATACTTTCAGGACAAGATTTTTATAAAATGAAATCAAATAAACCCATTTTGTTTTATAGGAGCATTATCTATCTCTAATTAACACGCACACAAAGTAGGTTAGGTACCTACTTCGTTAAGGAGATAATGGAATCACATTAAACATATAGCATTACTCATAACTGTATGCGTACGCGCAGTGCAGCTGCCAGACTGTGATCCAATTTGACTAGTTACGAAGCCACGAGGTTAATATAGCTTTTCCTTGTAAAGATAATGAATAATACTTTGGTGTGTACATCATTCAGGGAACATGAAATAGATCACAGGCAAAAACCGGAAAAAACTGCTTTTGGATGCTTCATTTTGAAACTATAAAAACACAGAGACAGTGGTGAACACAAATATACTTAAATATAACGTATAATTAACACACCCAGACACAAAACGAAACAAATCATCGATACTATGAATACATACGAATATTTTTGTCTAGTGAGAATCGAACCCAGGACTCTTGACGCCGTAGATAAGTGCACTATCCAATGCACCATCGAGCCAGTCAACTAATAGGCTGTGATGGACTATAATGGTCTTCTTACCATCATCGAATAATAATAGCCTTTACAATTGAGAATATCACCTAAAGCCAAAAGAGTAAACATATTCTGGGGTAGTCCTCCTTATCAGTGAGGGTCACAATAAAGTCGCCATCCAGTTTATCTTGGGGCCAACAAACGGGCCTTTTACCATATCAACGACCAGATAAACTTCCTACTACCTACATTACTGGCTTTGAAGCTATCATTGCGACTACTACTCAAACGTAAGCGGTAATGAATTGGCAACATTTCACGTTCATATCGACGCAAGGTCAGAGGGTGAACATTATACTTGTTTAATACATTTTAATTGAACAACAATGTTTGATATCAATTGTTAACATAATACTGGCTGAGAGATAAACTGTCTCGTGATAGAAGCATTTGTTTGAAATTTAATTGTTTTTTTTTTAAATAAATTCATTATCTTTCATAAAAAATGGAACGTCATAATGTAACTTCCGAACTACTACACCAAATTAGATGATTATATCTTTTTAGTAATATCGTTTTAGTGTGAAGAGCTCGATATGTCTGATAACTTAATAATAAATACATACATACATAGAATTACGCCTTTTTCCCAGAGAGTAGGCAGAGCTCACTTCCTACCATGTGCTACGTTCCTGACACACCACTTTCGCTTCTTCCACATCTATCAATCTCTTCAAATAATTGTGTTTAGAATAGTAATTTCGCAAGTTTAATGAGTAAAATTAGTTTCTTATGTTAATTTCAGGACAAGATTTTTATAAAATTAAATAAAATAAACCCATTTTGTGTTATAGGAGCATTCTCTATCTCTAATTAACACGCACACAAAGTAGGCTAGGTACCTACTTCGTTAAGGAGATAATGGAATCACATTAAACATATAGCATTACTCATAACTGTATGCGTACGCGCAGTGCAGCTGCCAGACTGTGATCCAATTTGACTAGTTACGAAGCCACGAGGTTAATATAGCTTTTCCTTGTAAAGATAATGAATAATACTTTAATGTGTACATCATTCAAGGAACATAAAATAGATCACAGGCAAAAACCGGAAAAAACTGCTTTTGGATGCTTCATTTTGAAACTATAAAAATAAGCCGAAGAAGAGATGGCGAGATGACCTACTATGAAAGGAACTGGTGGGCCTTGGCCGAAAATCGACAGCTTTGGAGTGAGTTAGGGAGGCCTTTGCCCAGCAGTGGGACAGAACAGGCTAAAGAAAAAAATAAAAAAATTAAAAAGTGGTTTTCACCCTGTTGCAACTCCTCAGATACTACTACTACACTATCAGTGTACCAAAGGGGATTGTGTAAAGTTGGCGACGTTTACAATATTTGCAGCCACTCATAAAAGTTATACATTTTGAAAGAGCAATATAAAACAAACTCTTTTTGTTATGGAGCACACAATTATATAGCTAAACAATATCGGAGCCGAGACATAGTTTCATCAAATGATGGATAATATGTAACTACTAATTATGTTATTTCTAGGCATTTCAAAAAACTTGTGTATTTTTTTGACCGATGCGTAAAACGTGACGCTCTTATTAAAACGGCATAATCAAAAAATAATATCGATCTTCAAGTGGTTATCATGACGACGCGCTATTGAACGCAAATTTTATTTTTCACAAAGTCAATAGTCGTCTACAGCCTTATAACCCATTATACAGGGTGTAACAGGGGGTGGATAATCGTAAGTCAATCGATGGGGGACTTCAATACCTATCGATATAATCCCCATGTATGTTCAGCGATTTTCAATAGTTCCAAAGTTATTGAAATTTTTGTGAAATTTTTGTAAGAAGCCGGAATTCAGTATAAAAGTCTTCACTGTAGCTTAACTACTGGACCTGCTTGCATGATTTTTTCTAGAAATAGTTCAATAGTGGGTCTTCATAATTACGATACCGATTTGAGTCATAACCCTATAATATTGGAGTAAAAAATAATTCTTCACAAAAGTTTTACGAATCGAATTGTGTCTACCAACTTTCAAACCCTCCAGTGAAAAAAAGTGCCTGTGTTTTTTTTCTAGAACTTATTTTAAAAACTATCTACATCCATGGATAGTATACCCTGAAAATGTCATACCGCTGCTGCCAGAGCATCAGAACGAAAATTGAACGCGAATGGCATAGGTGCCATAAATCAGTGTTTTTATTTTTCATGTAAAACTTTAATTTTAAAATAAAACGATATATTTCAGCAAATTTATGCTTCCTTCCTTCCTTCTTTTTTGGTGGTTGTGGAATGCTTCTTTTTGTAAAATTTTTCAGGGGCCCAAATTGTGATAAGGCAAAATGTAGTAGTAGAATTTTGCAACATCCGAAAAACCTCTGTAAAAAGGTTTTGTATATGCATAGCCAATAATGGTGCCCATTATGAACACTTACTGTAAAAAATTATGTAAATTTTCTTTGTTTGATTTTCACCCCTTTAATTTTCAATTCTGTAAAATTACTGCTACTAATGTTACTAACATAGCATAAATTTGCTGAAACATATCGTTTTATTTTAAAATTAAAGTTTTACATGAAAAATAAAAACACTGATTTATGGCACCTGTGCCATTCGCGTTCAATTTTCGTTCTGATGCTCTGGCAGTAGCGGTATGAAATTTTCAGGGTATACTATCTATGGATGTAGGTAGTTTTTAAAATAAGTTCTAGAAAAAAAACACAGGCACTTTTTTTTCACTGGAGGCTTTGAAAGTTGGTAGACACAATTCGATTCGTAAAACTTTTGTGAAGAATTATTTTTTTACTCCAATATGATAGGGTTATGACTCAAATCGGTATCGTAATTATGAAGACCCACTATTGAACTATTTCTAGAAAAAAAAATCATGCAAGCAGGTCCAGTAGTTAAGCTACAGTGAAGACTTTTATACTGAATTCCGGCCGGCTACTTACAAAAAATTCACAAAAATCTCAATAACTTTGGAACTATTGAAAATCGCTGAACATACATGGGGGTTATATCGATAGGTCTTGAAGTCCCCCATCGATTGACTTACGATGATCCACCCCTCCTGTTACACCCTGTATATATATACCTAAAGGTAACTATGTCAGACGTTACATTTTGGACTTTGTGTCGCTCTTATTACGACGTGATAGGCGCTAATATCGAACTTTAAGTGGTTATTACTTGAGTTTTTAAAGGGCCAGAACTCAGCTCCGATATTACTTATAGCAAATCTTGTTTTTATCATAACTTAAGTAAAGGTAGTGGTACGAATAACTTACAAAAAGATAGATGGCCGCTCAAAATAAAAATGACACCACCGGTCCATAGAAAGTTGGGTAACTTTGTATAGCCCCCTTTGTAACCTTTCATTAAATTTGGTTCAGTACTTTAAACTTTATCTTGATGGTATTTGTAAAAAATGTTTACATTGACTTAGTTAACGTATGAAAAAATCCATTCATTATCTTAATAGTAATTTTATTAAGGTAGGCACATAAATTATACGAATGTTATATCTTCGATACAGTCTGGGTGTACCATAGCAAAAAGTACCAATATGTATAGGTACATATTTTATTTTATGATATTTTTATAAAACTTGTTATGGAGGTAGCTGGCACTCCGGAGAGACACCAGCGTAACTTTATTTTTTAGATTTAGCTCCAATGGCGGTCATTAGGGAATGAAAATTAGTATGGGAACGTACTATGTGAGAACGTTGACGGAACTTTCACTAATAAATAACAAATTTTACAAAGAATGGCACATTATATTATAGGAATGTTATATTTTCGAACAATTTTTTTTATATACTTTATTGCTAACTCAATCTCAATCAAGTAATTATTTTAATAAAGTACTAAGTATTCAATAAATCAGATGGAGAAAAATTAATTAAAAGGTTTAAAGTATCTTCAAATCATTGGCACGTTATTACTTCTTTATAATTGTAATGCAAAAACTTCAAAGACATTAACGTACCTAATAAACTTAGCTTAGGATAGAAATAAAAATACAATTTGTCTCAAAATCCTTGCTATCCAGTTATGATTAATGAAGATAACTCGAATAAAGGAGAAAGGTCAAAACCGCTTATCCCAGATACTTGTCTTCCAATCCAATGTCTCCTTGCAGGACAAAGTCAAAGGTCACCTTAACTTAAGTCACCTCTTGTATAAAATACAGCACCAATAAGCTAGTACATTGTATACTGATTCGTTATTTTTTTTTATTAAAATTCATACCCAATTTCTTACCTTCAAAAACCTTTCTTTGTTCAGTTTGTTATTATCTTTTTATTTTCTAAAGTAAACTTTGAAATATGCTTTGACGACATTACACAAGCTGATTTCCATAAAATTGAAATGGGAGTTTTAAATTTTTACTTTTTGTTGTGATATTTATACATTTAGAGTGCGTTTAGTCGACAGGCTCAATACGATCTATTGTGCCTGTGCCTGTCGACCTCTTATTTGGATCTCACTACCGCTTACCATCAGTGGAGTGAGGTCATCTTCTGAGCCTTGTATAAAAAAATTTAGTCTATTTTTACGTTTTCTAATTCGGCTACTTATAAACTTATCACAAAAAAGTGTAGGTAAACATTTTAAGTGAAAAACTAGCCAAGTGTGAGTCGGACGAAAGGTTTCGTTTATGGTACTACTATTAAAATAGTGTATCTTCTTCTTCTTCTTTCTTATGAATAAAAATGAATTGCTTTTCGTTAGTCTGACTAAAACTCGAGAACGCCCGGACCGATTTAGGTAATTTTGGTTTTAAAATGTTCGTCGTAGTCAGGAAGGTTTCAATGAGAAAATATAGAAAAAGAATCAGTATTGGCGGTATGAAATTCGCCGTGACCACTAGTTTAACACTATTTACGTTTATTGTATGTATAAACGTAAATATTTTAACACTATTTTATTTTGCTTTTTTGTTACAGAGGTAACAGAAATATACGATTTGTGAAAAATATTACTAGTATTTAGTTATCGCAGTTCTTGAGATACAGCATGTTGACAGACAAGCGGACAGACAACGAAATCTTAGTAATATATTTTAGTAATATAAATAGTAATAACTTGGTGCCTAAATGAATACAGACGAATTGAGAACCTCCCATTTATTGAAGTCGGTTAAAAATAGACAGCTTCGTGAGATGGTTCCTTCGTGTCAACCCAATCTAAGGACATTTTGAGGGCTTTGTGACCTAGACTTTTGCGACCGGACCCAGACAGACTAAATTTAGATTCTCAAACAGCTCTTTCCGTCATTTGTTTGTATAAGGTAATACGTGTTTGGTGAATAAATGTGAAATCAATCGATTCGTGGAACAACTTCCATATCTATTGTCATTCCACATGAGAATGAATCTAGTCTCAGAAGTGCATTGAAATTTAAAACCAACTGCTATTTATAATACAGAACACATTTGATATTATATTGATTCTTAAATGATCAAAGCATAAGGTCTAAAAACAGAATCTTTAACTTGACCCACAATTTTAACTACGGTTCTCTCTGTATTTCTTCTCTGTGCTCTTTGATACAAATATCTAAGTATTTTTATAAGAGAACCTTTTAGCTTTACTAACTGTCCGCTTTACCTAAAAATACTTCACTAGAAATCACCTGATAGATAAACTTGAAAGATTTAGACACAGCGATTGGGAATACCAGTGAGGAAACTACGTAGGCATATGAATGTGTTCGCGAAGATAAACATTCATTATAATGTTTGAGTTATTCTAATACAGAATCCATGTAAGCTCCGCCCATGATTCGCCGAAGATAAGTTTTTATCGATTACATACTGCTAGTTTATCGTCAATATAATCACAAATCTACGTATGTATTAGTGATAGTAACCGTAAATACTATGACGGCCTACTTGAAAAATGCTTACCTAACCTACTTAAATACTCGTAAAGCCCCTACTGTCCTTTATATCGCTAGGAATAGGTTGTTATCTCTGTCGATTAGGTGTTAAGGTCACCGCATATCTTATCTTAATGGTGTGACCGTAAGGTACAATGCGACCTGAGGGCCTACCATGAGTTTAAAACCTACGCCCTCGATATCGACTACGTAAATATGTCTATGAAAAACATGTACAGCGCCGTCTGGTGGTTACGCGTAGAACTACAATCGGCCATATGAAAAAACAACTCGATAGGTTTTTAACGTACGTAAGTTTACGATAGCCAACTCATGGTAGCCCCACTGTTATCTTTTGTAAAATTGGGGCTTCTATTTCAAAACAAACCTTCTGAACTGTAAGGATAGTGTTAGGGTAAAAATGTGGTACCCATGACCGAATGACTCATCATTAGTCACCCGTGTGGTTAGTTAATTAAACTTTGAGCTATCAATAAACAAAATTTTCGTCAAACTAACACCTTGGTGTGTGAAAATTTATATTTTAACTAGCTGTGCCAGCGACTTCGTTCGCGTTTCCCCCGTTTTTTACACATTTTCCATTGTATCTTTGCTCCTATTGGTCGCAGCGTGATGTTATATAGCCTAAAACCTTCCTCGATAAATGGTCTATATAACGCAAAAAGATTTTTTCAAATCAAACCAGTAGTTCCTGAGATTAGCGCGTTCAAACAAACAAACAAACAAACAAACAAACAAACTCTTCAGCTTTATAATATTAGTATAGATAATCTTCTACCAAAAAAAATCATAAATGAATATTTACTTTACTATATACCTAATGTCAAATAACAACCTTATCTATTAATACATGTCTCATATATTTAATTAATCAAATTATTGATTTCGCCGAAATTAACAAATATAATATTTAGAACTTAACAAATCCAAAACTAACAAAGCCAAGTCGCTTTTTTACTCGACTTGGCTGAGGCACAACGATTTTGTCAAATTTTATCCTCTTTAATAAAAAATATGTTAAGTAGCTCGATGGCCCATCGGGTAGTGGCCCTTGTCTGTTGCTCGTCGAGTCGTGGGTTCGATTCCCAGAACGGACAAAATTTTGTGACATGAACTTCAGTGTTTTTTCCGAGTGTGAGTGTGTTATTTGTATGTATTATTTTTTTATTATATAATATTTTTTACGAATACAATTGTGGTTCCGATACCAGTGACGCCAGTGTTTATTTAAACAACTTACTTAGTAATCGTATCTTCAGTTCATTCAGTTTGTCTTGCAATGAGTACCTCAGATATCAAATTATTTTATTTATTTATTTATTTATTATTAAAACAACAATTTTGACTTATAAACTAAATTATGTCCCGCAAAACCGTCTAACAGTTTGACTGCAGGATCAGCGAGTTATATAATTTTAAAATCTTCATAATACATACTTATATATACTTATAACTAAATATATGTATTTATATTTATATAAATTATAAATTAATATTCAGGCAATATACACATATAATGCCTTTTAAGCATATTTTTAAACTTGCATTTATTGCTTTCATTTCTAATGTTCGCAGGTAAACTGTTCATTAGATAAATACCAATATAACAAAACATTTCTTTTCAGAAAAAAGGAGTCAAATCTTCTACAGCAGTGGTGTTGAGGAACCATTTTCCTCGCTATACCGAGCCCCATTACAGGTGACTCCTGGATAACCGGCCACACAGGACCGTGCATTAGTCCGGTAACAACCGTGACCATCAACGAAGCAACTGAGTGCTACCATCAGTGCAGGCACCCCAGACCCAAAGGTGCACTGCATAGTTTACGTCCAACCCCCATTTACCGGAGCAGGTTGGGAACCACTGAGCGGTAGAATTAGGACAGCCCTACCGCTACCACTGTAGCACTGCGTAGAAACGGACTCCCTATTGCAGCGGCGAATCGACCCGTATATATGCTACGCGGAAGAAAAAAGTTGCTTGCGCGATACAGGTTACGAAATTTTAAAGTCCTTTTCTCACCTATCAAAACTATTTTTCTAAGACATTTTATTAATTCTTTGTATAAACCAACTCTTCAGCTTTAAACTGTATATTTTTTTAATATGTTTAGTTACGTATTATAACTAAGCATGATTATTGAATAATAGCGCGCGGAAACCGTCCATACAATTGAAGCGTGATTATAGACGGTTACGCCATCTAGTAAGGGATGCTGGAACTTTTGTGTTGTCTGATTATGTACTTTTTAAATTATTCAGAGGATAATAAATACGTATGTTTAGATTGTAGGAAATAACTGCATGTACTTATTTTATTTTTATTATTTTTGTAGGGCTAAAATTAAAAAGTTTTTTTCATATATTCAAATATTTTTATGAATAATATTAGCAAAGTACTTTTTAAAATAATAATAATTAATTTCACAATATCAATAAAATTTTATATTTTCCTCCTAGAGTTTTGTTTAGTAGCCTATCTGAATTTAACAAATTAATTATTGAAATTAATATAAGAATTATATTTAATGTTTGTAAATGAATGTAAAAGGTACCGTGTATTTCAAAAAGCATATAGTTATTGCAGTAGTATAAAACACAATGAAGCAATATATTTTTATCAGTCGATAATACTGTAGGACAAAGATAAGGACGACCCATGTATCGTCCTTGAGAGACCAGATGGCCCCATGAAAAGGGTCAAAGAAACAGGTTTCAATAAATGTTAAAGCAGTAGGTTATGGTAGACGCGTACGATGATAATAATAGCCATAGTCTATCAGACTTGATAATGTTTTGTATCCATAACGGTTAATAGGAACTAGGTACTTCGTTTATTTTTATACTTGTGATCTAAGCGAATTCCTACGTTAAATAGACTGATCTATAAATAGATTGAACGGACTATGTAGCACAGTGTAAAGTTAGATTGAATTTAATATTATGCTATTGGTGACATGTTATGGTTAGGACATGCTAATAGTAATGTAAAGTAATATTATGGTTGATTAAAATATCTTTATTGCGGAGAAAGATACAAAGTATAATTATGTAGAAAGATTATTCATTCCACTATGAAAACCGGCAATTTGCAAGTTGGACTCGCGCACGAATCTTTCGAAGTTCGAAGAGTTTATTTTATACTAATTAATTATTATAATTAACTAATCTCCCTAGTTTAGGTTAACCCGTGTCCCAGCAATGGGGACGTCCCTCTGATGATGATTAAGTATATTAGTTCAATAGATATAATTAAATATTTTAGGAAAAAATAACTTGCTTTTCTGTTTTGATAAGGCTTAATGTCAATATAAATATAATAATATTATAATTATTTTAAAAATGAAATTCATAGCATCTGGAGAAATTTTCTAATATTTACATAGACTTGCCCAAATGCACAATTTGATTCAAATTGTTCGTTAAATGATTTTAACAATACTTAAATGGTAACAAAGTGATTTTACTGTTTCGTGGTATTATTAATTACAACATTTAGTGAAAGGAGGAGAAGTATCTTGTACCTAAGAACAAGGGTTAATAATTTGAGACCATTTGCTCAAATTACGTTACGTTTTGTCGTCATACCTCAATCTCATATTGCGCAACCACTTAAGGCGAAGTATGTAGTTTTAATGTTTAATAATAAAATTATTTTAATATCGTATTTCAGTTCAGACGATAAGGTTGCACACAGTTAAAGGTTTATTAAAAACATAATAATTCTCACTTATGTCCCTCGGTTATAGTACCTACAGTTTTACATCTTGCCACAATAGTGTGTAGCGATAAGATCGCCTAAAATTTGTACTTATTTTTAATGTGAAATAAAGAATATCTGTCTGTTAGTAGGCTATGAATAATTATTTTTTGAATAATTTCAAAGTTACCGTTAACGACTAACGTTAAACATTATTGTTGATTAAATTATATTATAATATTTACCCCTTATTTGCACCGTTAATCATTTTTATTTATTAATCAAATGATTGAATAAGACATTGATTAATTGGTTATGGTATACATATTTTTATTAACTGAACGAAATCAGTCAAAATCTGGCTCCCAGGTCCTTAAAAGATTCACTTTTCACAGCTCAACTTCGTTCAACTAGCCGTTAGGCAATATGGCGACAAGTCAGCAAGATATTAACCTCGCCTTAAGGCAACGGTTACAGTTAATTACGGAAGTGCCTGATAAGAGCCTTACTGATTAGACGCACGTGTCGATATTGTATAAGTATCGTAGAGCACGTGCCATTTATTCGAACGCAGCATTCAATTGAATGTTTCGTAGTTAACTTTGAGGTAAGGCTAGAATCGTCAAATATTTTTACTTTAGTTAAATTCAATTTAATTTGTTTATTGCTTGTCACACGTTATTACATAGTGTCATAGTCACAAAAGAGGTACAGTCCGTCATGTCACGCACAGGTACACTAACAGAGACATATTAAATCTTATAGTACAGTCATTTGGTTAAAACAATTAAAATTACCTGGAGAGTTTTATGTTTTTTTTTATTACAATAGGCAAACAAGATGACCTTACTCCTTATGCTTGATACTCCTTATGCTATCCTTACTCTATATGAGGTCGACAGGCACAATACATCATATTGAGCCTGTCGCACTCACCCTGAAGGCCTGCAGATGTGTGTATGTATGTATAGTATATATTTATGTAATATTTTACTTGAATAGGTAAGATGAACATTATTGAACATACAATAATTATTTGCATATAAAGATAGCTACAGTAAAAAGCAAAGAGGAGGACATAATATGACACAAGAAAAAGTTATAGATTTGCGACAAACTAGTATTTTTCTAAGATGGCGATTAAATATGGCGCTCAGACTATTTAAGCCACGTGTGAAAAAAACTGCGAGCGTGGGAATTTAACTGGGGCCGCTGAGAAGAGTTAGTAAAAAATAAATAAATAAATAAATAAACATAATAACAGAAATCATGAATACGTCATTAATGATATTTTGAAGTGATTTTCTATATTTTCATGAATTCGTTTCTATGGAAGCGACAGCTGCTGCTCATCTCAATCATCATCAGCTTCCTTACCTTTAAAAACTAGTTTTCATTCACGCATCGGATCATATCCTCAACATGTTTATATGTCAGATCCTCAATGGAAGATAATGCAGGCTCGGACATAAGGGTGGATCATTATGCGTTCCCGTAAAATGGAGTGAAATCCCTACATATAGGTTCTCGTTACGGACCAGTTTATTGGCAATAAATACGCACGTCCACTTAGTGCGGGGTCGGGCAAAGGTTACGATGTGGTGCAAGAAACAAACCACTTATAATACCTATATTATCTAACCTATATACATAGGTTATTGTACCCTTAGATATACAAGCTACTTTATTGTTTTACCTTATGACCATTTAAGCAAAGCTAGCGTTACTTTTGGATCAGGCCAAATGCATTTATTAAGATATTAGCAAAGCGAACCCTGGTCTGATCCTGAATTTGACCAAATGGCAATAGGATACATGTATGATTTAAGCGCTTAATCGCATTCAGTCAATTCGCTCGCGAACTTCGAGTGTTTCCGGATTTTTTAGAATACGATAATAAGAGAAAGTACAAATGTTTATTCCTAACGTGTTTGATTATTATTGTTACGTACATATGTGATATTCGTTCTCAATATAAAAATCCAAGACAGTCAACCTAAAACACTCTATGACACCAAGAAGTGACAAACAATAATTTCATAGAGCCGGCTTTTAAAATGCGAACTAAAATAAAATGTTGCCGATATTTTGCTTCCCGAGTTTTTTTTATTCTTACAGAATAGGCACCCTCAATGTGCCGCGCGCTCCCGCCTTTTTAGTCCAGTCAAAATAGACAAAAATAAGTGCTAACTTAGACAAAATTCGCATAGAGCTGAAAATTGCCAGAGACGTTAAATACATCATAATAAACGAAATATCAAAAATCCCCATCAATCCTACTTCTGCAAAAAAATTTATTCAAGGTCAAAAATATAAAATTAAGGATTTTCCATTTTTCTCGAAAATAGTAAGTATTATCGTAAAAAAAGGTCAAACAAAAAGCTGTAGATCATACAATTTTCTACAAAATTGGTCCAGTCACTTTTTCTTTTTCGACTCACCATTCGCGAGATATCGTGGTTTTAAACATTAGAAAATTCATATTTTACATAATAAGCATTCAACTGTAGATATCGGTTTTGATCGATATATGACCTGGAGTAGGTTCACTAGGGTAATAACGTTAAAAACCGCCCAAGTGTGAGAAAAAAAAACATAGGTTTTGTATGAGAACCCACTTTACACGTTGGAAGCGTTTGAAAATACAACTTTTTCAACTTTGTGCATCGCTATATCTCTGAAATGGTGAATCTTAGGAACAAAGTGTTGAGACATTTTTATAGATAATTACGTGATAAGTAATTTTGTCATACATACTTTTATGATTAAACTTACCGTTTCGCTCAAAAGTGCATAAAACTGATATTTGTGACATTGGCCTTGATTATTTTTTTGCAGACGTGGGATCGATGAGGACTTTTGACAGATTATTTATAATAGTGTTCCGAACATTCATGCCAATTTTCAGCTCTATGCGAATTTTTCCTAGGTTAAATGTCTATTTTGACTGGACTATTTTTCATCTGTGTTCTGTGTACTAGTTTTTTTATTCTTTTTCGTGCCATCCGCTCATTTCCTGCCAGCAATTGTCTTCTTTCAATTGCCGTGTTCGTACTTCGTAGGCCGTATCTTAGGGTTGTCTATGCCAGTTTTTTATGTTTTTTTATTGAGAAACATTTACTAAGATTTAGTATTCAGTCACTTTACCTAGCAAATACAATAGCAAATCTATAGAAGAATAAATCTGAAAGATTTTTTTCTTTCTCTTTTGCTGACTAAAATATGGTGAAAATTTTGGTAGAGAACGATCGTTCAGAGAGCGTAACGATTAATATGAATAAATTCAAATAACCGTTAACATAGATATTTAACTCTTTCAGAACAGATTAGATACCTTTTATACAGCACATTTACCTGTAACAAAAAATATAATATTTTTAATTTTCCTGCTTTTTAATTTCTTTCACCTTCATTGATGAACCCTGAAAAAGTACAAAATATATCCCGTACAAAGGCCTAAGTTACCTAGGACTGCAAAAGCTCTCGTTCACTTTATATCCCAAAATAAGTAAACTCGGATACAGTAATAGCAAATTTGCCTTTATATACATTATACAAATTTTGCATTTTTAAACCATACTGTACTGCTAACGAGATAAAGTTGATTTTTGAGATTTTTTCAAGAGCTCATTTTGTATCTCAAGAAGTGTGATGTCTGCCTGAAAGTATCGCTGAACGTTCAGTTATGCTAAACTTGTATTTTAAAAACAGCTGAGAGGCCGATATCTGTAATCTGTTTATACAATCGAACGAACTTTGCATCGAAGAAATGTATGCGTAATAAGAATTCTTATACGTATTACTAAGTTAAATTCAATAGCAAAAGTGATTTAAAATCGACTGGCTCGGTGGAACAGTGACCCAGGTTTACTACCTACGGTCCCCAAGAGTCGTGAGTTCGATTCCCACTCGGGACAAATATTTGTGTGACGAACAACGGTGTTTGTTGCGTGTCTGGGTATATTATTAAATATATTTAGGTAGGTATATTTGTGTACCACTATTGATTCTGATATTTGTAACGCAAGTGCTTAAGCTACTTACCACGGGATCAGATCAATGTATGTGATGTTGTGCAATATTTTAAAATATTTCTTGTTTGCATGATATAAAGGAAAAAGGGAACCTAATAAATTGAAAAGAATAACGTTTAATTGGAACCCAAACTAAGCTTTAGTAGCTCGTCCCTCTTTCTAATTTTGACAGTGAATAGAATAATTATACAAATTCTTTATTTCCCTTAATACTCGAAGCTACAGAGCAATTGCTACAAGCGTTAAGTGAAAGTGCAAAAATGTAGAGTTGGTGTATAAGGTACTTATTCGAAACACAGGCATTCCTCCAGGGCATAGGAAAAAAAGAACCATCAAACGAACGAACGGCTGAACTGCCCGACAAAGGGTTCGACATGTCGAAACATGTGACTGCTCTGAAACGTCTCTTTTCGCTGCTAAATTTCGCCTTTATAACGAACGCAATAAAACCTAAAAGTGCAGTAGTTAAACGTTAGAGCTGGCTCGATACTTTGAATATGGAGGCACTGTTTTGTATGACATCGTATGCACTCTACCTAGTATACGGCTCTATATTTGATTTAGACATGAATTTGAATGATGTATTGAGTGAAATAAAACAAGGATAAATAAAGAAAGATTCGGAGCAGCTCGTCTCGATTCGTGCGAGTCTCGCAGAGTCGTACAATACGTCTAACCGCACGCACACAAACACCGTGCCGAAGTCTACCAAACTGAAACGACGTTAGACGATTGTGAGGTTTTTTCGTTACGGAATTTCTTGATTCGGTCGCCGCGCTCAAAGTCCGCGATAAAAGCTATGCAATAGCTTAATAAAGAATATTTTGTAACTTACTACAAACAGTAATATAACCTGCATTTAACCGTTTCCGCTAGACGTGTACAAAAGCGGCTTTGCCAAAAAAGTTGTAATTTAAAATTAAGCTGTCTCATAATGTTTTCAGTAAATGATACAGTAATTATGAATAAATAAATAAATAATACACAACATCACATACATTGATCTGATCCCGTGGTAAGTAGCTTAATCACTTGTGTTACAGATATCAGAATTAACAGTGGATACACAAATATACTTAAATATACTTAATACACACCCAGACACGGAAAAAACACCGATTATACAATGATACTATGGCCGATTATATAATTATACAATGTATTTGAAATTAAATATCTCAAAACACGGTTTGGAACACTCTAGTGCTTACTAATCATTAGTAATAATACACATTAAATAAAATATTATAGTAAAGGAACGTTTTTTTTCGTAAATACTAAATTGCTACGACGTTGATGTTGAATAATTAGTTGATGATCAATCAGACCCAATCCGAAAAGAACTTCACCAGAATAAATACATATTCTAAGAGCAAGTAATCACAAAAAAGAAATATTACTCCGTAACCGCCTCATCCCAAAATATGTCAAGACAATATCAAGATAAAATATAACATTTCCGTTGCTAACGTTGTTTCGTCTTGCCGTAATTATTTTTACGTTTCCCATTTCATATTTTGCGAAGCTCCAACGCTATTTGTCTCCAGAATTATTTTAAGATTTGCAATTCAAAATAAATAAACTGGAAAGATACCCTCCTACGTAGGATCATCTCGGAAAGAAGAAAATCTGAACGCAAATTCTGGGCGTTGAGACTTTCCCGTTCCGAATTTTGACGTCGAATTGAATTAATGTTTGTGTTTCCAGGATAATGTTTGTGATGCCTAAAGGATAGACAAATATTATTTAGGTACATTTTAAGGAAGTGCTTGACAATATTTGCAGGGCTTTAGGATTTTAGTTAGTATACCTGCAGCATTCATCCCACTAATATTGTAAACGCGAAGGTTTGTGACTATATCTATCACATGAAAACTACAAAATGGTTTTGGATAAAACTTTACAATACCTAATATCAGAATAATACATAGGCTACAATTCCCACAATTAATTAAGATTATTTGAACTATTTTCAAAAACAAGAGCACACGACAAAACGCATGACTTTTGTGTATGTCTTCAGGATAAACTGGATTATTAATATATCAAACCAACTCCCGTTTTACAAAAAGATACATACATTGTATACAGATGAACGATTTAGGTTGTAAGTTATATAAAGTAACACATGTATTAGGTATTTCTTATATGCATACTAATGTACAGTTCTACATTTAAAATATAAATAAAACATGTACTTATTTATTGTCTGTACACAACAGTATCGATTGTGATCGGGATAGGCAAATAGGATTTGAGGGGTAACCTCTTTTGTCGCTAAACCACCGTACAATACCGCCCACACCAAACTGTTACCGATCGAGCTAAGGATGTCAAGAAATAGCCGGACAGACTGGTCAGTTTTCCCGGACATTTGGTAAAAGAGGCCGGACAACCAATCTCATAGAGGATTTGGTGTCTTAGGAATAAGTGAACAAAGAAATTTTGTTCGTAAAAACAAGCGAAATTTAAACTGCCTCATAAAAGCCGGACAATCATCATCATTATTCTCCTCCCCTTGTCCCACGCTATGTAGGGTCGGCGCAACATGTATACTTCTAAAATTAGTCTTTATGGGTCTACACGCGATATTAGGAGTAGCAAATTACATAGCTACTTAAACATGTATACTACTTCCACTCAGGCCTGTAAATTCGTCAGCTCTCTACTCTACTCCTTTCAGTCCGATATCATCTCTCACGCAATCCATGGACGTATTAGGAGAGGACGGCCAAAGAAGACATTCTTTGGCCTTCCTCTACTAATACGTCCATTTACATTCACACTCATCACTCTTCTAGTCACATGGCTTTCTTTCCTCCTCATAACATGCCCGTACCAAGCTAACCTTACACGATAAAAGCCATACAATCCGGGCGCTAAGCCCTAACTGTGTCCCAGTTCAACCGGACGCCTAGCAACACCTGCTCCAGCTGGATCCGAAACCACCATGGTCAGTCAGAATTTGCACCAGGCGGAATGACAAAAATCCGGGCCCCCGCTCGAGCTAACATTCTAGTATTACGCCTAGCAACCCTAGATCAAGCCATACTTCTAGTCCAATCCAATGAATAACAATGTTGATGCTTCAGATCGTATCTGTGCAACAATGGTTGGAACCCCAAAACAGGGGTCCGTATTCAGAACAATACGATAACTCACAATGACATACCGTTTAGCATACAATGCAACTGGCGAGTTGGTGGCTGTTGGCGACCACGGCGATCTATCAGATACAAATTAATGTTATTGCTATTTTGTTTCGTGGCGACCCTTGGTGTTTGGCAAAATGTGGCAACATTTTGGGACAATAATATGGGTCCGGTAGTGAATTTTATTTATTTATAGTTGACCCGACAGACTTCGTCCTATCAAAAAAATGTGAAAAAGAAAAGGGCTGTTTTTAGGGCTTTCCCGGCAATTATTCTAAATCAAACGAACAATTTAAAAAAATAATTGGCCAAATTGGTTCAGGCTTTGTTGAGTTATGCGCTTACCAACACATTTTGCGATTTTATTTATAAATATTATATTTCATTTTTATATTATAGATATAGTACTAGCTTTCCGCGACTTTGTCCGCTTTGAGAGGTTTAACGGGTAAAACATTACTTCTTTATAGCGCAGTCGGTTAAAAAGTAGCCTATGTCCTCACTCAGGCTCTGGACTATATCTGTACCAAATTTCATTTAAATCGGTTCAGTACTCTATGCGTGAAAGCGTAACAGACAGTCAGAGTTACTTTCGGATTTATAATATTAGTAAGGATGTACTCCAACGACAGTTGAACAATATACATTTCATTTAGGATTTACAATCAGGTTTGAGATTATTTTTACACTATCCTTCAAGGTGTAGCTTGCTTGCTTAGACTTTATGAACTAGTTCCCAAAATAATCTTTCTTTAAATTGGAATCAGGCTCACCTACTGTTACCTTTCTCATTCGCAATATAGGCTATATTAGTTTGGATTCTTTAGCAATAATGATTTGGGTTTTAACATAATAATGTAAATGTTATACATTATATTACACAGTATGCAAATTTGAAAGGGAAAGTTTTTTTGTTAACTTTTTTTTCTTTAGCTAATCGAGCACCGAGCTGTTTTGAACTAGCTCCGATTTCTAGACAAAATTGTAACAATTGCACAACATTATGCACAGAATTGTCTTCGCAATTAGGATTGGTGACCTCTGCAGTCGCCATTACAGTCAGACCTTGGAGGGATCGTGACCAACATTTACGTAAAGCTAGGTGGTATTTGCTGATGCGCTATCGACGTGCCAGCTTTGCATTTAGATGGCAGCCGATTTGCAGAATAACAATGCAGACTAATCATCTGGTCTCAAATATGGCTGTATAAAGGTCTCGTCAAGGTTGGACGAGAGAAACCGAGGATAGAGAAAGGAGTGCGAGCACTTGGGGAAGCCTATGCTGGACATCCAGCAGTGGACGATTATGGGCTGATGATGATGGTTATGAAAGGTATTTTCTGTATTTTTTTATATTTTAAGCGCAAATGCAGGTGCGCTTTCAATCATAGAAAATCAGAAATATACAACGTCTCTTTCGCGGCTTGGGGATTCGAAACCAAGCCCTTCTGAAAATCACGTTCAGACCTGCACTCCAACGCATTAAGCCTGTCATATAGCATGATTTTTTAGTATGATATAATTATGGAATAGAAAATTGTTAATACCACATAAAATAGTATGATGAACAAACTTACAACTGACGTCAGTAACAAAACTACAATATTTGCCTGCGAAATTCAAACTCAAGCTTTAATCAAATATCTATTCAGATACAATGTAGGTCTTAGATAACTTCCCAAACTCATCCGTGCCTGTTCGTTCCTGTTTGTTCCTGGATTAAACTGGGTTCTAGCTAGCCCCCGGAGTTACATAAGAGCGAACTTTGATGGCGGCCTGTGCACGACAAGATGTAATTAAAATGGAATCTTTCGGAAGAGCTTCTATTTTGGGAGCTCGCGCAAATTAAAAAGCCCATTGCAGACTTGGCCGAAAATTAATAAATATTTCATCGGAAAGTTGGGATGGCGCAAAATTTACTTCCAAATTGGAACGGAACTACTTCTCCGATATAAAATTGCACTTGATCGTAGCATAGCAATTCAGTATTATGCGTTATACTAGTAACGGTTATTAAGAGTTGGAAACTCTACACTTTACAGTATTTATGCATGCGTATGGTAACGTGCCAGGTATTTAACATCTTTATTTACTGTATCTATGCTATAAAAATGAATCGCTGTGTGCTGTGTGTGTAAGCGCATAACTCAACAACGCCTGAACCAATTTGGCCAATTCTTTTTTTTAAATGTTCGTTGAAGTCCAAGGATGGTTTTAGAACCATTCTTACGGCGAGATCGAATAATTGCCAAGAAAACCCTAAAAACCGCCCTTTTATTTTTCACATTGTTTTTGACAGGACAAAGTCTGTCGGGTCAGCTAGTAATGAAATAAATGTAGGTTAAGCTTCTTACTTTACAAAATTCAAAGTTTAGTTTGTGATCCTATAATTCCTATGGAAATTAACGTATTGCCACTGTTGTTATTATGAATATCTTTGCTCACGAATCTCCACCCACTATATCCATATAAATCAATGAAAACTGAGCGCCCAAATAATAGGAATTATGATTATCTATACTTATAATAGAGGAAGATCCCAGAGCCGCCAGACATCACTTATTTTCTAATGGACAAAATATATACTATTGAGTAGGGGTGGGGTGTACTATCATCATATGACTAGTTGCTACCTTGACCAGACGGCCATTTTTCAGATATCAACCAATCAAGGTACATAGAAACACTGCTCACCTCACTTAAATTCTGATGGCTGATTTTAACATATATTTCACAGAATATCATTAAAAATCAGGTTTTATTACTCTCAGACACATGCGGTCGGCGGTTTTACCTTACAGACGCTTTAAAGCTATGAAAAAAATTTTACTTTTACTTAATTTTACTTATTTTGTGATGCTTGATTTTTATATATGTTATTCAAACAACTATTTTAAAACGTTTTGCAAACGGACAGACCGATCCAAGGGGCCAAACATTCACCAGACCCAACTATTTTAGATTTTTTTTAGTTATTATTGAATTTAGTTAAGTTTTTCTAATAAAATAGTTTGTAAGGTACAATTCTATAATTATTGCGGTCAGATGAGCACTTTTTAGTTGTTTGAATAACATATATAAAAATCAAGCATCAGAAAATAAGTAAAAGTAAAATTTTTTTCGTAGCTTTAAAGCGTCTGTAAGGTAAAACCGCCGACCGCATGTGTCTGGGAGTAATGAATCCTGATTTTTAATGATATTGTGTGAAATATATGTTAAAATCAGCCATCAGAATTTAAGTGAGGTGAGCAGTGTTTCTATGTACCTTGATTGGTTGATATCTGAAAAATGGCCGTCTGGTCAAGGTAGCAACTAGTCATATGATGATAGTACACCCCAACACTACTCAATCGTATATATTTTGTCCATTAGAAAATAAGTGATGTCTGGCAGCTCTGGGATCTTGGACCATAATAAACCTGTAGAGAGGTCAATTCTGTACATGAAAAATATTTTCAAAATAACTATCAGGAGGTGATTAGTGATCGATACTGATGCCAAAAATGCAAACAGAAATTTTTTTGTCTGTCTGTCTGTCTGTTCCTTATAGAAACAAAAACTACTCGACGGATTTTAACGAATTATTCTTTATACTCCTGGGCAGGTTATAGAATAATTTTCATCACGCTACAATTAATAGGAGCAGAGTAGTGAAGAGAAATGTTGGGAAAACCGGAGAAGTTACTCCATTTTCTAAACTTCCGTCGCGTGTGCAGCCTTAATGGTTAAATTAACATAGAAATTATGTATAACGGAAATATTCTACATAAAATTGTCTAAAAATATTTCATAACAACATATGTCTATATTTTATGGTTGACTCACAATAACACGCGTAACTCCTGAAAGCTTAGCAGTTCGGAGCATAAGAGCAAAAAGGCAGTAGGAAATGTGTAAAAAACTGACACAGCTAGTTTATGTATAAGAAAGAATACAGAAGTTGCGAATTTGGGGAGGCCTATCTCTAGGAGTGGACTGAAATGGGCTGATGATGAAGATGATCTATAACCAAGGTTGATACACCATAGTGTTTTGTGTCATATACTCAGAAAATATTATTGCTTAGATCATAAATGCTAATTCTGGCGGTAAGTTTGTTACCCTTTTATACGAAAATTTCTTAACAGATTTAAATAAAATTCAGTAACTACTTACCTACACAGAAAATGTAGCTTATGAAAAAGGGCTCAGGGTACTTTTGAACCGACCTATGAGAGAGTAATGTGTTACACGATTAATTTCACAGGAACGGAGTTGCGGGTGTAATCTACGTAGTATATACTATAGTATGTATACCTATGTAAATCAGAAAGAATCGTGACAATGATAATTCCTAAAGGGGTGAAGTCGTGTTAGCCGCTTAAGGAGAGTCCTTCAAGCTAACTTGTTACAATGTTGCTTAAATACTGCTCGGTTGTATTGCCACATTCTAGAGCAACTCAAATTATCAGTGAACGTCACGAACGAAGCTTGTGCTTGTTGGTTCATATCTTAGTATGACGTTGTTCTATATGGCTTTTTGACTGACTTGATGACGCTTAAGAATTGCGCCTGCCTTTTTCACTAAGAAGATAGAGTTCGATTCCCACCCAGGATCAATATTAATGTGATGAACATCGTTTGTTCCGTAAAGAGTAAAGTAGTATATGTCCTTTTTGAATTTGGTACACCTAAATTTATTTTAAGGCACATTTGACAATATTTACTCGACTTCGAAAATTGTGTATAAAAGAGGCGGCGATCATGATTAATAAATAAATTAAAAAAGTTTTGACTACATTGGGGTGAGAGCCATCTGCTCTCCCGCAAGTCCGGTGAGGCTACTCCAAGCCATCATCGTATGTAAGTAAGGAAAAAAAACAAAACATTTTGACAAGTCCAAATCTTAAGGTACTATACCACTAGCTCTACCTATCATTGGTGAGATAACCCCTATAAACGGAATTTACTATCAAGTTCTGGTCTAACACCACAATCTGAGGCACATACAACATGTTGTTCCATAAACCAAGGCTTTGTTATCCAAGGGTTCAACGAAGCTCATAAAACAACCTCATCAGTTGATAGTCAAAGTTGCCGCTCGCTAAAACGTGCGCTAGTTGAGCACAAACATTTCTTGTAAGATTAGGAATATTTCTTCAGCAGCGGTTAACAAGCTAACTTCTAACATAGTTACGGGTCAGTACGGAACCGCGATAAGACAAAGCCGATGGCAAACGACCAGGGTGCGGTGTAAGGAATGAGAGATAAGCGTTTTTTACACAAGTATATTAATAATAAGGTTTGTAATAAATATTAGTCTTTATGGGTCTACACGCGTTATTAGAGTTCGCTCGCGACCACGATTGGTGTAACCCAGTCGAAACGTCGGGTAGTAAGTAGTTATGTAATTTGCTACTCCTAATATCGCGTGGAGACCCATAAAGATTAATATTTAGTGTAATGGAACGCGAAAGTCTAAAATATTAAATACGGTTTGTATATGAATAGGAACGACCAAAAATTCATTGTTTCAAAATTGTAAGATTGTGCTAATAATCTGCTTTTGTCTGACTTTATTTTTGCTTAAATGAAGACATTTCATAATCTTTATTTGGCTGTTCCACCTTATACATTTGTGTAAAATAAAATACAGATATGTAGGTATTATTTTACCAGCTCGATAGCACATTTGATAGTGCCCCTATCTTATCTGACAAGAGTCGTGCATTAAATTTTAGTATGATGGACATCGGTGTTTGTTCCGTGTCTATACTATGATTTTTTTATTTTAAACCGTCATGGTTACACACATTAGACAACTGTAATGTCTGTTGATGAACTGATGTCAGTTCACCCGCGATCATGGCGCTTGCAACAGTGCCGAAATATCGGGAGCTCATTAAAACAAAACAACATGGTAAATATCCCGGACAGTTACAGTTTTCTAATGATTTTTTTAAGTTTATGTGTGTATACCACTGTTGTTACTGAATTCATCCATAACTCCACTTACGTTACGTGATGTTGTTTAATATTTATTAACTGCCTCGTTGGTCTATTGGTAGCAAGAGTTGCGTAAGAACCGAGAGGACCCTGGTTCGAGTCCAAAATTTGTGTGAGTTTTTCTGTAAAGAGAGTACTTAGCCTGGAGTTAGTAAGTTGACGGTTGCATGGCCGTGCCTCGGAAAGCACGTTAAGCCTATCGAGGTCCTGCGCCCGTTTCTCATCAGTCATGTCTCACATCGGAGAATGCACTTGTGTTTGCGCGCATACTTATGCACTATAATATATCCTGCGCATTTGACTGATCTCAATTGAGATCGGCCGCCATGGCCGAATTCGGCCGGACGCCTTTTTGTATTTTTTTAAATATTTATTTGTTTGATTGTTAGTCGCTATCTGTTGCATCTTAGACCATCTCCTTCTAGGAATAGCTGCGTATGTGTTTCGGGGAAGGGAGATAACGCGACTCAATAACGATGCCGCCGAAACGATTGACACACTCATCTGGCGCATATTATTGCAATTCTCTATGCAATCGTAATGTTTCGCACCGAGTCAAGAACCTTTGATGATTTGTAGAGGATTATCAGTGTTGTGACACCAGTTTCTGTAGAAACTTTGTAAATTTGTATTGGTTAGCAAATTTTCCATGTAATTGCCTTATTTTTTATTATATAAGATCCTTTTACTGAAATAAAAATGGCGAAATCGGTTCAGCTGTTCTCTAAATTTGCGATTTTTTTTATATTTTAGCAACAATTCTCTTTTGTTTGCACGGCAGGATAAAATGTTGCCTTCATATTTTTAACAAGGTTGGGACCGCAATTCAGCGGTAAACATATTTTGTGTAATATGGGATAGCAAATTCTAAGCCGATATTTAAAAAAAAAATTAAGTTTCATGGAAATCTGTTCAGAAGTTAGTTTGCAATAGCAAATATTGGTGACAGACCGTATTGTGAAAATTAATCAAAGATAACTCTGAAAAAAAAAAAGAAATATGTGGACCTTCTACTTAAAATTACACATTCACATCAAAGATATCCGTTAAAAGATATGCTAAACGTTTGCACATTATATGTAAGCTTCATCCGTGAAAGTAGTTTTAATAAATAAAAATGTGTCAATAAATAATAGGTACTTGTTTGCATTGAATACTGATGCAAATAAAGTCAGTCGTAAAAAAATAGCTCCATTCGATTCGAAACAACAGACAATTCATCAAACATGTCAATAAATGTATTAAGCACAACAGTATCTATGATATTCATTTAAATCTGTGAAGCGGATTGCGAAATGTCATAATATTCATGCAAGTACGAAATCCGTGTATCAAAATCTGTGCTTTAAATTAAATGATGTAACTTTTATGTTGGACAATTTGAACCTTGGGAGGTTTTACATTTATTGTACTTGTAGTATGCTGTAGCTGGCTTTTAACATATTTTAACTGTCTTTTGAATATATTTTCGAGCAGAGTAACTGACTTTGCCTGACAAATAATGACCTATAATAATCAACTATCATTTCACTTTTGCAAAATAAATAGAAGTTCAGAAACTAATGTTGTTAACTACCAAAACATAAAATCCAATGAATAAAAAGCCTAAACGCATTTGAATTCGAAGTTGAGGTCTCTTAAGAGCTTGATACGCCGGGTTTCTACATCATTATGTCTAGAATAATAGAATACGCGAGTTTAATGTGTGAGTTCAAGTTTTATTTTTAAACTAGTTGACCCGACAGACTTCGTCCTGTCAAAAAATATGAAAAAGAAAAGGGCTTTTTTTAGGGTTTTTCCGGCAATTATTCGATTTTTTCAAAATCGGTTCAGGCGTTGTTGAGTTATGCGCTTCTTCTTCTTCTTATCGTATGGTTGATGAACAACCTGGTGTCAGAGTTATTAAACAGCCCGTAGGCCTCTAACATGGCTTCACACACCGTTGAAAAATTTCTCAGGTGTGCTGGTTTCCTCACGATGTTTTCCTTCACCGTTAAAGCGTCGAATGATGGTACATATGAATTTCAAATTTGAAAAACACATTGGTACCTGGCGGGGTTTGAACTGGCGACCTCTCGCATGGCAAGCAACGACCTTAACCACTCGGCCATCGACGCTTTTATTCTAGTTATGCGCTTACCAACACATTTTGCGATTCATTTTTATATATAAGACAGCTAGTCTGCCAGCGACTTCGTGCGCGTTTTCCTTCGATTACACATTTTCTATTGTTTCTTTGCTCCTATTTGTCGCAGCGATATATTACCTATATAGTACATAATTAGTAATTCCTGAGATTACCGCCTTCAAACAAACAAACAAAGTATTTTACTTATATTATAAGTATATATATTATGTTATGTTCACGCAAAAAAGATACAATAATGCATTCGCTTTCTACCAGAAAGCCGAACTGTAGACATACTACTATGTAGAATCAGCATAATTCAGCAGAACCTCTCAATATGCCATCAGCTCAACCTAATACCGAGCTGACTGTACCTTAATTCACAAACGTGGGTATCCGATAATGTGGATAAAATATTGGCATCGCTTGGCGCCATACCAAAATCTACGTCTTACTAAGCTTTTCTTACGTACATCGATTTTGCGGGCAAAATCTCAATAGTAGAATATTAGTGATAATTTGTTGGAGCAAATTTTATAAGGGTAGTTACGTTAACCCTTACTGGAACAATAGTACAATATTTGCTACCAGAACGGTCATATTTTCACGTCGAAAAAAAAACAATTCATTTCTGAACATACAGCTAAAATAAAGCGTCGATGGCCGAGTGGTTAAGGTCGTTGTTTGCCATGCGAGAGGTCGCCAGTTCAAACCCCGCCAGGTACCAATGTGTTTTTTTAATTTGAAATTCATATTTACCATAATTCGACTACCTGCACACCTAAGAAGAAATTCTAAGGTTGAGTCGACCAACCCGCATTTGGCCAGCGTGGTCGACTAAGGCCTTATCGCCCTAGTATAGGGTAGGCCCGTGCCCCAGCAGTGGGGACGTATATGGGCTGATGATGAAAGATGATGATGATAGATACTTTTTTCAAAAAAAATACGTCGTCTATGAATGCCATATTTATTATGTTGGCATTATTTTTTTAATGTAAATTTGTTTTGTATAGGAAGACAAGACGTCTTTCGACGAAGCTCTACAATAAAATGATTAGTTTAAATATCTCTATCTGGGACATTTCCACACACGGTCATCTGACCCCAAACAAAGCAGAGCTTGTACTGTGGGCGTCAGGGACTGATATACATACATTTATATCTATAAATACATACTTAAATATATATTCACACCCAGACACGGAACAAACACCGATGTTCATCACACAATATTTGTCCCGAGTGGGAATCGAACCCACGACTCTCGGAACCGCCAGCCAGGATCACTAACCACTGTTCCACCGAGCCAGTCAAACAACAGAATAACTGAAAATATGTACAAAAGTGATTAAGCATTTTGAGAATGTAAATCATGCATTTTAGCATAATGTCAATTATCATCCCTGTGGAAAATAAGCTGACCAATAAACAAATAGATATTTTTCAAGCTGTTTTTAAATGTTTTCGCAATTTCAGAAGAGCGTGGGTTCAATTCCCCGAGCCAGGAAGAGCAATTTGTCCTTTTCTATTGATCAAATCCAATGTTCAAGGAATCATTATATTTCTACTGGATCATTTTGTTTCTGTGTAGAAGGATGAATATATAGAATAATTTAATTTATAGGTATTACATTCGCCTTCGCATTACGAAATAAGTCAAGTCAAGTCGCTCAGTCCTGGGGGCTAACTCCGCTGTTCCTCGTCTCTCACGACTCCTTAACCGTCACAGTAGCCAGATTGACATCTTTCACGACTCAGTGGTTAAGATACGCCAAATCATTTGTCGGTCTTAATGATAGTTACCTCCGATGCGTCACTATTCCTACCTACTATTTTAGACTATAAGATACTTGTTGTTAATTAAGTTTATTATTATTATCAATTGTATGTGGTGTTTACTTGTAATAAATTTATGTATTTAGCTTTAAGTCACAATTTCTGTTTAGTGTAAGAATTGATACATAAGTTGTAAGTGAACCTAAATAAATAAAATAAAAAAATAAAATAAGTTTAAGAGACTCAGAACATTAATCCTATGACATCCAAATAAAACCTTTCAAACAAATTCTTAGGAGCGTGAACCTCGATATAAATTGTGAATGGTCCGTACTCAAAGTCTCAAAAGGTGGAACTCATTACCTGTCTTGTTTAAGAATATTCTTTCACTGCTCAACACCGAAGCAAAGTTAAGTAATCCACCCTGAAAGCTTCCGATTACGGAGCGAATTGTGAAATAATTACGGAACCCCGGCGCGTTTCCATTCAACAAATCGAATTAGTGCCACGATGAGTGCTCAAAACTACTAGACTGAGAGCGAACGCAAAAATTCTCACGTAATTCGTTATTGGATAACGAACTACATAATGCTGGTAAGAAGTTTAATAGAAATATACTATATTTTATACTAGCTGTCCGTTTGGGACTGCTTTGAACTTTAAACTTTGATTGCGTAAAAATGGTCGGTTAAAAAGTATTACCTAATAAAAGTATACCCTGTGTTTGGTCTATCTGTACTACAAAATATGTAATAAAATTAGCGAAATTTTATATAATCGAATATATTATTTTAATTGTATTACATAGACAGAGATTTGCATATTTCCTTTAATTTTAAAATTGTATGTACGTTTACTCTCACGGTTAAGAAAACATCGTGATGACTTGCACAACTTTGAAACAATTCTAAGTTTGTGTCAAATTTGCCAAAAAAAAAACATTTGGCCAGCGTGGTTGACAAAGGTTAGGTTAAGGCCCTAGTTTACAGTTGGCTCATGCCGCTCAGTGGGGTTAAAAAATATATCATCATCATCATCGTCGGCTCATATACATCCCCACTGCTGGGGCACGGGCTGACTCTGAACTAGGGCAAACAGGCCTTAGTCAACCACCCTGGTCAAGGATGTAGTCGACTATCCGGTCGACTACACAACCTTAGAATTTCTTCGTAGAGGTGCAGATTTCCTCACGTTGTTTTCCTTAACCGTCAAAGCGTCGAATAATCGTAAATATGAATTTTATATTTGAAAACATAGTGATACGTGGCGAGGTTTGAACTGGCAACCTCTCGCATGGCAAGCAACGACCTTAACACTGGGCCATGGACGCTTTCTTACTAAATTATAACATTTTGGTTACCGCCTCCTAGACTATAAGTATAAGACTAGCTAAGGGTGGTTAATCCCATCTTATCGTCCACTAAGCCTCTGTGTAAACTAGACCTGATTGAGACGCGATTGTGGAGGAATAGATTGCCGGATTCCGTTCCTTGCGTGATACCACCCGTTGGTTTTCAATCATCCTTTCTCTACATTGGATGGGTTTGGAAATCGCTTTCATGTTCACATTTTAGGAGGTACCTATTTATACCTTGTCTGTATGATGGTCGAATGGGGTAAAACATGACCTACATTATAAGGTGTCCGCTTGATTTTTAAAATGGGAGCTGATCTCCATTGAGATGCGCTGGACAATACTATATGTGCGCTTTATTATAAGCGTGTTTTTTGTTCCCTCCCTCTTATAGTTCAGTGAGACACCGTTCCCACATGACCGATGTGTGATCAGCCGCGAAACCATGGGCTTAACTTGCTTTTGGGGCACGGGCATGCAACCATCAAGTTTCTAACTGTAAGCTGAGTAATTTCTGAACAGAAAAACTCATACAAATTTTGCCCGACCCGGGGACCAGAGAACTCTCGGTTCTTACGTAGTACTTGCCACCATTAGACTTATTTACCCGACTACGTTGCTTAAAGCATAGATTAACGTTTAACCAAACATACTACATATCCCATTTCTCCAACTTATAAATGTAAAAGTTTTGGTCAGCTGATATTTTTACCATTCGAGAAAAAACTACCATACATGATCCAATAGCACTTTAACGAGGATCGCGATTACAAAAAGAATAATTATAAAACAGAGTTTCACTAGAACAAAAGTTTCGAACTGAACCTAGTAAATTCAGTTATTTTAACACTTTCTGTGTCATTCGATTACACTCGAAATTATTTTGCACAAATGTGAATTGTATTTTATCATTACGTTGTTGTAAATTATTAACAAACATATCGTTTTCATTTTGCTCCAGTACATATAAAATGAGTATTACATGAAAGATTCTTTTTTTCTACACATGTACGCGTAAGAGACAAACGCAATAATTTATACAGAACAATACATCAGTAGCATCCAACAGAAAAGTATTCTCTCAGAATACAAATGAAATGAGGATCCGGAAAATATTTATCTCAAGATGGTCTGTAGCGATGCTGGGTATATTTTTTCACGTATCGTGTAACGGAACGCCGGAAGCTTGATAGGTACGGTCAGCGTAAGAAGTTGTTGCACGCCTTTTGCTACATTTGATATAAAAAAAAATACTGTCAAAATCTCAAGCTGGCTTTGAGGAGGTACCCGATCATTTATAGATCAAAACAATAAACAAACTAAGTTTTAAAAATATGTACGAAAGAGTTTGTTTATCATTTTCTATGTCCAATTTAATGGTAATATTTAATATTAAATAATTTCGATAGTAAGGGGCTATTGGGTAATTCCATATTATAATCTATGTGAAAAATATTTAAAACTTTTGAGAAATAAAAAAATATATTAATACATTTTTGAGTTACCGATGAATACTGAAAAGATAATAAAATAAATAAATTCGATAGTTTTAACGACGCGAAGATTCGAAATAAGTTAAAGTTTAAAACTTACTTAACCGACAAATTAACCCTAAAATATGTAAATCGATCAATATACAGCCATAAGTGACTTATGTCTACGTTAACGCAGAGTTGACATTGCCATGATTATAATTAGGTACGCCAATAGAATACACGTGATAAACTTCTCATATTAAACCTCTATCAACATTGATAACGGTATTTAGTCCTTTCAGACAGATCAGCCTGGCCTTTATTAATAACTAAACTGTGGTCTTGATTACCAGCCATGACTATGATTGGATCCCAAGCTGTTATTAGAATGATTCAATGTTCAACTGATCCTAATTAGTTTTGGAGTTTAGATACAGATATAATTCGGCATTTGAATAGGACTTCAGGGCGAGTGCGACAGGCTCAATAAGGTCTACAAGTATTGTGCCTGTCGACCTTATATGTGGACCTCACAACCGCTTACCATGAGGTGGAGTGAGGTCATCCTATTAGCCATTTATCAGAACCCAATGTCCCTCATCCTTATTCTTACTAATAGGAAGTGTGTTTGTTTAATTGTAACCTCTTCACGCTTTATCTACAGAATACATTTTATTTTAATATTGAACGGTGCAATACATTTAAAAGTTAATAATAAGGCGACCGACCGATTTCGGCCATGGCGGCCGATCTCAGTTGAGATCAGATAATATCTGATCTCAACTGAGATCGGATTATGTGCGCAGGACATATTATAGTGCACAAGTATGCTCGCTATCACAAGTGCACTCTCTGTTACCTTAATCTCGTAGTTCGGTGAGACGGCCGTCCGACATGACCGATGTGAGATCGGGCGCCGGACCACCGGCTTAACGTGCTTTCCGAGGCACGGGCGTGCAACCGCCAGCTTCCTAACTACGGGCTTAGTGATTCCTTTACAGAAAAACTAACACAAATTTTGCCGGAAATGGGGACCTCTTGGTCCTTACGCAACGCTCGCTACCATAAGCCAACGAGGCAGTTAAGAGTATCGAGAAGGACATTAAGTTACTCTCATACCTCACACTCTCAATCTCGCGGGAAAATAACAATTGCCGTGAAATTGCACACGAGCGAAGCCTCGAGCAAAGTTTCTATCTTCACACATTAAAAAAAAAATAATCCAAATATAAAGCTTATTCAATGAGATACCTAAATAAAACATGCTAAATATATAAAACTACTATCAAGAATAAAACTCTGAAAGATATAACAAAAAACCAACCAATTTGTTTATTACAAAACGTGTAACGCGTGGTTAGTTCTAAAATACATAACCCTTTTAACCCCTGGTGCCCACAATGCTGTTGGCTTTTAATGCTATGTTCCTTTCGCAAACAAATAGTCTGTGGTCGCCTGAAAAATGACATGCCAACGGACTCCTTTATTTGTTACACTAGCTTTTACAAGATCCATAGGAATTGATCCAGTTGAAGCTACGCTTTTATGTTGACGTTATTATTTTAACATTCGAGTAAAAAGAAGTAATTCTCGTCAAAAGAAAAAACTGATATGGAAGTGGTGAGTTATCAAAACAACACGGATAGTACGGATACATAAAATTGTTGGCTTATCTTTACCGTTCGTTAATCTGTATATGCTTATTAATGAAATAGTGTCATTTTAAAAAAAATATTCGTTACATATTTTGTTTCTTAACATTTTGTTGTATTATATTCATCTAGCCTTCACCTAAGAAAATCACATACATTTCGGTATACTCAAGAACTTTTCAGATTTTTGACGGCAATCCGACATGAGCTATGAGGGATCAGGCGCAGGACCACCGGTAAAACATGCTTTCCGAGGCATTTCTTTACAGAAAAACTAACACAAATGTTGCCTGACCCCGGACTCGAACCGGGGACCTGTGGGTCCACGCAGCACTTGCTACCAATTTAGACCAACGAGGCAGTTAAATATATTCCAGGGCATCGATTTTTTATTTATTTAAAACATACATACATAATCCTTACAGGCTAACCTAATACAATAGGGTAGTTTCCTATTTTTTTATTTTTGTATAGATGGATGGACCACACAATTGCAAAGGTGCTGTTAAAAGAATGGTTTGATATTTGGAAAACTCTCGAAGATATTAGAGTTTCAATAGCACATCATTTGGGCGAGCTCAAAACGCTTCATACAAATGTCGCAGCGAGCTATGACGTCACCGCTTTTTATACTGTATGCATATCGTAAGAACATTGTTCAGCAGCTATATCAAATGTTGCGTTTAAGAATATGTTTTCATAGGGAAAGTTACTACTAATTCTGTTATTTATAAGATGGCATAGTATTTTAATTGAATTTTCGCACTTTAGAAATGGACTTTCCCACCTTACTTCAAATGCGTATTATTGTCTCATTTCATGAGAAATTTTAATTTCGATTTCACTTATGTTATTGATTTACCTGTATGTTACTGTTAATTGTGAAATTTTATGTAAAATCAAACTTAGGAAACTACCCTATTATGTAGTTTTTGCTGCTATATCAATAGCCAATCTTACGACCTCACTTGGCCACTCAGAAAACAGATCTCATTTTCTCCGCCATGGCATTGAGCAGTCGAAGCGCCCGCTGCAGCAGCGCGGTTATATAGCTTTATCTGGTTAGTGGAAAACTAACTTAATTGAAAATATCTTTAGGACACAAACCACACGCATATTTTCACAGCAAAATTTCCAGCGAGAAAATAAAAATAAATCGACTTATAGTTTTTTTTATTAAAAATATATATTTGTTTCGATGTGCTCGGGTGCCAAGATACTGTTTTGGTGCATATTACGACAATTACATATATTTGCTTTCATATACATAATAGTCCAGTCAAATGAGACACAACTAAGCGCTAATCTCGCAAACTGAAAGTATTAAGTATTCTGATAGTTTTTTTTTTTAATTTAACTGAATACTGAAATTAATGGAAAAAAAATAAATATAATAATTATTTTAGGGAACACGACGATTTAGAGCTCTTCACGGCGCTTAAATTGAGAGACATCAAATGATTACGATGAGATTTAAAATTTGTATAGATCATGCTATTAATATAAAATACCTACAAAAGTAACCAAAAGTATCAAATATGATCTTAAACGGAAATTTAATTCCAGGGACGTACTGTCTCCTCTTGACTAATAAAAAGCGAAAGAAACCTAAATAGTCTTGAGTACAGTAGCGATACCGGAAAGCATTAAGGCCCTTTAAAAGTCCGTAATCCTAAAAGCAATTCCCCTTATTCCGTCCTCCATTACAGTATTGAGCTTTAGGGGTGACGATCTTAGATCGATATAAACGAAAGGTTTACCTAAAAAAAATTAAACCTAAAATCGGTCTGATAATGCAATTGGCCGCCTGAGTCTTTTTTAAAAGATGTTTTATTTTTATTAATATCAAAGGCGGATCGATATTTCGCCCTAATGAAATCATTTTATTTAAATTGTTCCTTTATATTATACCTACATAAAAACCTTCCTCTTAAATCCTTATATCAATTAAAAAACCGCAATCTGTTTGTTGTGTAGGTTTAAAGATTTGTGCATACATACATACAGACAGACGTGACTACATAATAGTGATTTATAGACATAAGTTATTAAAAAGAGAGGGTCATAAAATAGAGTATTAATAAAGTGAACTACCTCGTTTAATGATTATTTTTTTTAAGTTGTCCTTTTCTTAATTTTATTTAATCGTTTTTTTAACAGGCCTTCAGGCTGAGTGCGACAGGCTCAATATGGTCCATTGTGCCTGTCGACCTCATATTTGGATCTCACTGCCGCTTATCATCAGATGGGTTAAGGTCATGATGTTAGCCAATTATAAAAAAAAAGACGTGTGGCACTCGGGGACTGCCGCGGTATTGCTATTGCATAGTGCATAGCATCGTCCGATTTCGGAGCAGCTCGTCTCGATTCGTGCGAGTTTCGTAGAGTCGTACAATACGTCTAACCGCACGCACACAAACACCGTGCCGAAGTCTACCGAACTGGAACGACGTTAGACGATTGTGAGGTTTTTTTCGTTACGGAATTTCTTGGTTCGGTCGCCGCGCTCAAAGCCCGCGATAAAAGCTATGCTATAGCTTAAAAATTAAGCTACCATTTACCATAAATTTAACCCTAAATATGTATTTTCAGCCATCACCATCCCTATTAGCCTTCTGAAAGACGTCTCTACGTTGCCTCATATTTACTTTACCACGCATACAGTTCCTTGCCCTAATCGGTTTTACATATATTACACTCACACAATTTACCTTCCGAGTACTGTGAAGCAATCCTGATAAGAGCTTTAATGGGAAGCAGCCTAGTTGATACCCATGTGTTTGTATGGCGGTGATTGTATGATGTTTTTAATTTGTAGACTTAGGGTCTAACGACTGGGTCTTCTTCTTATCGTATGGTTGAGGAAGAACCTGGTGTCAGAGTTTTTAAGGCGCCCGTAGGCCTGTGACATGGCTTCTCACACACCCTTGAAAAAATTCTCAGGTGTGCTGGTTTCCTCACGATGTTTTCCTTCACCGTTAAAGCGTCGAATGATGGTACATATGAATTTCAAAAGACGACTGGGTCAAAATCTTATTATTCTATTTAGTCCGTAAGTTAGTTTATACAAAAATATGGGACACATATTTTTTTGTTTTTCAATTGATTGAAAAATTACAAAATTATCGCTTATCAAACTTCTGGAGTTGGGGCTTGTGACGTCACGGTTAGGCAAAAATTGAAGCATAACGTGACGTCATACGAAACCTCTAAGCACTATCGCCTCATGATTTCTTGTTTGTGAAACCAAATAAAAAATAGGAGTACTATACAATATTTCTAAATAATCTAAATAACGGATTAATTATATTTTTTTAGTCGTCTCGCCTATTACCGTCTTGAAACATTTGCCGCGTACTTAGCACTTTGGCGATACCTAATAAGAACTTAATGAGTCGTAATAAAAATATTATAGGCGCGAGTATATTTAAAAATATTGCCTAAAGTCTCTTTTCCACGCAGACGAATTCACAGGCACAGCTAGTATTGAATACGTTTAATGAATCAGAAAGATATCTCACGGGCTATGAGGGTAGAAACGGAGTGCATACTTGTTTCAGATGGTTGTCTATTTCACCTGATTATAACTAAAATGCGTAGGTACCTGTAACAAAAAAAAAACACATTATTAGCTTCACGTATTTGTAAACAAAATATTAGTTTATAGATATAGATAAAAAAATCAAAAACCCTCATCAAGATCGGTCCATTCGAACACAGCCCCCTTTTTAGATAAGGATTAAGAAATCTTTTTAATTGACTGGCTCGGTGGAACAGTGGTTAGTGACCCAGGTTTACTACCTACGGTTCCAAGAGTCGTGGGTTCGATTTCCACTCGGGACAAATATTTGTGTGACGAACATCGGTGTTTGTTCCGTGTCTGGGTGTGTATTAAGTATATTTAAGTATATTTGTGTATCCACTGTTGATTCTGATATCTGTAACACAAGTGCTTAAGCTACTTACCACGGGATCAGATCAATGTATATGATGTTGTGTAATATTTATTTATTATTAATTGTCATTAAGTATTTTTTCAATCTGTTTTTCTTTCTTTGATTGACCAATTACACAAATTAACTTTTTCTTCTATTTTTTTTTACGCCAATCCTTTTTAAAATTACGGCTGATAAAACATCCCCCTCCTAATTGCCGTTGCGCGTATCAACGAAAATCTCTCACAATACTGGCGTAGGTAAAAAGTCCCTAAATGAACCGAAATGGATCCCTTGACCTTGAACCCTATTGCGGTGGAAGGGTTTAGTTGAAGGACCTTCCAGAAACACTTATCTGGTGACCTCTAAACTTTGCTGGACATACTGAGTGGGGAAACTTTTGCAAGTGTTTAAATAGTAATTAACGAATCTGAGGGAATTTGTGGGTATTGGCAATAACGATGGGTACGATTTTAGATTTAGATTAGCAGTTGTGATGTTGAGATATTGGGTTTAGAGTGGAAGTCATTTAGTCGTAGATATGCATAATATTTAAAAGTTTCTACCTCTTAGTAATCACAAAATAATCACAAAATATCAATCGTCATCTGTGGCTGGAACTCTACTGAATTTTAAACCAATTCCGAAAAGTAATCAGCCCATATAAGTCCCCACTGCTGGGGCACGGGCCTATCCTAAAATAGGGCGATAAGGCCTTAGTCAACCACGCTGGCCAAGTGCGGGTTGATCACCTACACAATGTAAGAATTGCTTCGTAGGTGTGCAGATTTCCTCAAAATGTTTTCCTTCACCGTTAAAGCGTCGAATAATCGTACATACGAATTCCAAATTTGAAAAACATAGTGGTCCGTGATGGGGTTTGAACTGGTGATCTCTCGCATGGCAAGCAACGACCTTAACAAGTTCAAAACAATGAATATTTATAACAATATACGAAAGATCACACACAATGTTGTGTTTTATTCTATTATATTCTATGTACCTAAGCATAGATAAGTCGAAAGGTACTCTAAGGTAAAGGTGAATTAAGTATGAGGCCTACGGGCGGTTTAAAAACTCTGACACCAGATTGTTCATCAACCATACGATAAGAAGAAGAAGTGGGAACTTCATACAGTTAATGTATTGAGTTTGTTGTGTAGTTAAAAGCGCATTCACATTTAGATTTAAGTGGAGCTTTATGAATTTAAGTATCGGATAAGTATCAGTTCATACCTTGCTTTGTTATCATCTGTCCATTGACTGACACTACCCGACTGTCAGAACTGACAATATTAAGTTATTACTAAAATTATTCATCGCTTTATGCAAAGTTAATTTCAAATTGTTTACTTTACAAATGTTAATTCATGAAGTTGCTAATATATTTTTGTACATAATTAATACTGTAACTTTTATTATAATTAAAGCTTCATTTTAAGCTCCAAAACTCTGATTTATAACATGAACTTTTATTATTATATTTAGGGCAATGGATCTATTCAAAAACAAGAAGAGAGTAAAAATCTTTTATATTTTCCGAAATTACAAAATTATACACAGAAAAATGTAGAGCTTATTAACAACATAGCTATGGCCGCATAAATGTTTATTTTTCCGATTTCACATTTATAAATACTAAAAACAATAAATAAAATGTACTTAGCTTTATACTTTCGAACATACAACGACAATGACATTAACAAACCTAGATTCTAAGAAATAGACATTTTAGTAAGTCAAAATCAAATGATAACAATGATTCAACCTGTCATTTAAGTGGGTATCACCTTGCATATAGCTTGAAATTAAGCAGAATTCACGCATTCATCCGTTACACAGACAACCCTTAGGGCACAAGATAAGAAAGTGTTACATAAATGAAAGCCTACTCCGCTGAATTGTAAGTTGCCTCGGGAAGAGCATTAGTGATGTACGTTTAGTAGCCATATCGATGTTCGGTAATTCACTTTGTTTTTTCACAGTCAGGGGATACCAGTCACAACTATCTGTCCGGTGGTTGGTGAACGGTATACGGGTAAGCGACCCCGGCTCCTAGAGCTACTTTCGACTCAGTCAAAATCATCCGAGGCGATAGTATCCTTCCTCCCCTTTTCCTTCCCCCGTCATATATCCATGCTACTACACGTACGCACGTACGTGGGAAAGCAATGACCCTGTAAAAACAATGCACAAGGCAGATTGGCGGCGACATGGTCCACATCCCGTCACGTCACGTTTCCCACAGAGGTGATAAGTGGATCGCTGGAAGTGATCTCTGCCTACCCCTCTGGGAAAAAGGCGTGGTTTTATGTATTTATGAAAGTACTTAATTTTTTCTGTCACATCATTGCTAACTAGTTTGTCAATTTAAAATTTAAAAAGAGAGCTATTTTAACCAGAGACTCACTCCCCTTTCCACTGCCGAATGACACGTGCTGAATAGCGCTGCCATCCATATACAATGCAAGCGTTGGTGGGTCGGACCAAAAGTTTCAGTTCCTCTTTTCTACCCCGTGTCATTCAGGCATGAAATGCCCTACTATCCCGGGCTCTTCAGACGGGGCGTGAAACAGCATTTAAGCAGGCCTTCAGGGTGAGTTAGACAGACTCAATAAGGTCTAATGTGCCTGTCGACCTCATATGTGGATCTCTCTACCGCTTACCATTAGATGGAGTGAGGTTATCCTATAGCCATTATAAAACACATTTCCAACGGTGCGTGAACGGAAATTCTAAACTATGCGTTTTTCACTACAGGACCTACGTGAAAAACGGAAATCGATCGATCGTAATTAGGTGGAATATTTTATAAACTTTTACTTCAAAAAATCAATTTTTCTCAGGCTCTTAATTTGAATAAAATCAGTTCAGTAGTTTTAGCTTAAAGGCGCGACACACAGATTTACTTGCGCATTTATTATATTGGTACTGCGAGGTTACTTTTCACCTAATTTAGCTCCGGAACCCCTCTAAATTACATTTATTTCATCGATAAATTGCAATTTCCACCAACACTCGTGTTACGTAACTCCGAATGAGCCACGCTAAGGGCACGGGCGCAGGGCACTTATCAATCATCTCCCACCTACAGATTTTATTATTAGGTAATTTGAGAAGTGAACAGACAAACAGACAAAATAATAAAATACTGAGTTATATGGCGTTCATAAAGCCATCTACAACACTGTTTAGGGTTATGTACCCAAAAATCTGTAACGAACTGTACGAATCGAGACGAGCTGCTCCGAAATCGGACGATGCTATGCAATAGCTATACCGCGGCAGTCCCCGAGTGCCACACGTCTTTTTTTAATATTCAATACTTATTAAATCCTTCATCCTATTTTAAAAAATACCTGGTGAGTATTACACAGGCAGAACGGCGGCGACGTGGTCCACAACCCGTCACGTCACGTTTCCCACAGAGGTGAAAAGTGGATCGCTGGAAGTGATCTCTGCCTACCCCTCTGGGAAAAAGGCGTGATTTTATGTATGTATTTATTACCCACTACGTCACTATGAAAACGTGTCAAACGGCGTAATCTTGTAAAAAGCGTAATACAGAGTGGAAATTTTACGTTTTCTTTTATATTATTTTAGGTAATAAGAGACAAATAATTATATAATTAGGTGCATTTGACATTTTGAAATAACGTCTTATTTTTTAAAGTTGTTATGATTCGCTAAATATGTTCCTCTTAACAAGGATAGATGCAAAATATAAAATAAAAAGTGTCAAATCAGTCATCTAATAGCGGCTCCGGTATAGTTTAAAAAAATCACCATTTTTTTTTTTGCCCTTGTAGCAACAAATAGTACCTCTCATACAACATTTTTTTTTTAATTTTTCGTACTCCAGGATACTAATGGTTATCCATTTTACCCAGTACGGTACTCTTCGTGTACGAGTCAGACTTGCACTTAGCTGTTTTTTAGGTCAGGAACCCTGACAATTCCATTTATTCCATCGATAAATGGCAATTTCCATCCCCACTCGCATTACGCCAGGGCACTCTATCAATCATCTTCCACCTACAGATATTATTATTAGGTAATTCGAGAAGGCAATAAGTGCCTTGTGGACTGTTTGTCTTCGTCGTCAGACCCCTAATTCGTCCCTGCACTGATTTCCAGCAATTTGTCGTAGTGGTTAATTTTTGCGTGGTATGGCTCTTTTGGGGGTTAAAATTGTTTTACAGGTTTTGATTGAGTTTTTGTTCGCGTAAATCAACTGATCCAAGAGCAGTATTCTTAAATAATTGTATTTGTTAGAGAATCGTTAGTTCTCCTTATTGAAGTTTACTGCGGAAAATTTTAGATGTGAGAGCCATCGGCTCTTCGCAAGTCTGGCGATGATGACAAGGGTACTCCAAGCCATCATCGTAGTCCGTTAGAAATAAAAACTACTGCTAACTACTTCTAACTAATAACGCCTTCTTTGTCGTCATCACTAGACAAATATTGCAACATCTCAAGCGCAAAAGAAAATGAAACACAATCTCTCAAAACTATCATCAAAACATCATTAATTTACGAATGGCAAGTAGTCCCGTCTACAGGCAAAATGAAATCTTGTCATAATTCAGAATCGCTCCCGGACAGTATTCTAACCACTCAGGGCAAACGGCATAAATCGGACGGCAATTACCTCCTTTGAGCTTTCGAATTACGAGTAACTTGTGACTAGCTCCGCAAACCATCCATTATTAATCTTGCTGAAACTTCGGTGCGATACAAAAACAGTAGTACTATTAATATTCATGATGAACCCCAATTTCTGTAAACGTGGGCTAGTGAGCATACTTTCATTGGTTTAGGAAGTAACGTAGGAGCTATCGAATTTGCTGACAGAGGCGCTAGTGTAGCGTGAGGTCTACTAAATGTCAAATGTCACTGTTGAAGTACTGGTGACTATACTGGTTTCTATCTGGTTCGGTGAAACGGTGATTAGCGACTCTAGCTACGAGTCCAAGAGTCGTAGGTTCGATCCCCAATCGGGACAAACATTCACGTGATGAGCAATTTTTGGATCTGGGTGTTAATAGTCTCTGACGCCCAAAGTTTATACGGACTAAACTAAGCACAGCTTATGCTGTGCTTAGTTTGCGATCAGATGGCTGTGTGTGGCGATGTACAAAATTATTTATTATCTATTAATGCCTACGAATATCCATTGATACACAATACTCATATTCTCTAGATTATGATCACCGCAATTAATACGCAAGGGCAATTAATTTCTGTCAAAATATTATCTCTTTCATTGATCTGAGAAAAACGAGTAATTTCAGTTAGCAAGTTAATATCGGATAGGTTGATTAATAGCTGGCTTTATTTCTTTCTAATTTATTGAAAATTCGCCTTCTTTTCGGAATAATGTCACGAAACATCGTACGTACAGGAGCTGTAAGCGTATACAATGTACGCGTGGATAGTGTTTCCCAACTACGCGTATAACAGGAGCTGGCAATCTGTACGCAGCTTTTCAGTTTACCGCCCGCGATTTCATCTTTCTATGTCGATCATCGCGTTAAGTTGCGAACGTATTGCACGTTTGCGTGTATAGCATATTTGGAAAACTTTTTTTTAACTCTCGCCTTTTACATGTAAAACAAAGGGTTTTAATGTGTAAATAAGACCAGTAGCACCTATTAAGTTACTTTACCTCTCAACATTTACAAACTTTAAAAGTCACTTTATTAATTTAGGATAGTCGAAGATCGATTGAGAGCTCATCTAAACGGTAAATATATGGATATATGTTCACTATGATCACTAATGAGTACCTAGTTCTCCACAACAACTTCCATCGACTCCCCCTGCAGAATTAATTCCGTAAATCCCTCCATACATAACTCATGCGAACATTGGTGCAACTGAAATCCGCCAGTGTTTATGCAAAACAAAAAGCATCTCCCCATATCGTACAATTAAGCTCTACTGCATTGAAATGGGGATTGTAATTCGATAACTGCAATTCTGGACCGGGCAGAACTAGGGCTGTGCGAATTTAGGTACTGAAAGACTTGAAAAATGTAGAGTTTGAAACATTATTGTTATTTAAGTAACTATACGTGTCTATCTGACGAGATGACACGTTAAACATTTTTATTGGATTAATTTACTTCAAAGCTTTGTAGCATTTAAACAAAAAATAAAAATATAGTATTTTAAAGCCTGATTGGGGATAAAGAATACTTTTTGTAAGTGTGAAATGTTACATGAGATAAACGATTTCAAGCAAATGAAGACACATGGGAAAGCTAGTTCAAATATATGTATAAGTAAACTGCGCAAACAAAAGTGCACTGACTGGCCGCAAACTGATTCTCCAAGAAACCGCACGATCTCATCCTTCTGACTTGCATCCAGCTGACAACCGCTCCGATTTTCATAGAACTCTGGCTGGCCGCAACTTGTTCACTGCACTGAACCAAGATGATATGGTATATAAGTATAGTAGCAATACACCGTTGCGGCCAATCTGATAGACTGCGACAGGCCGCAACTAGGCACCGCGGCCTGCCGCTAGTCCTTTCAAAGTTCACAACACTACAACTCGATGGAATTCCTCTCATTGTCCCACATAACAGTGATAAGGATATTATTCTATTATCTATTGAAATGGAACACTCCTAGAATGGAACGTTTATTGAACATTATTGAGTGCATTTTATTGTTGTGCTCCTGAATGGCGGCCGAACAATGACGTCATCAACAGAGTGAAAATAAACGATTTATTTAACGACGTCGCTTTTTCAGGCTGAATCGAAAAATAAATAACAATACAAGTTGAGCTGACACGTCATCGTTGGGCATGTTTGTAAAAATAAATGTTCATGCAAGAAACATGGTGCCCGTATCAATTACAGGGTTTCATATTCATACCCAAAAGGTATATGCATGTGATTTTATTTAATCTATACTAATCCATACTTTAATATTATAAAGCTGAAGAGTTTGTTTGTTTATTTGAACGCGCTAATCTCAGGAACTACTGATTCGAATTGAAAAATTCTTAGATAGACCATTTATCGAGGAAGGCTTAGGTATCACGCTGCGACCAATAGAAGCAAAGAAACAACACAACAACATACAATTGAACGCGAAATGTAGGTAGTTAGTTTCAGTAGATGTAAAATAAAACATACAAAAATAAGGCGTCCGACCGATATCTGCCATGGTGGCCATGTACGCGCACAAGTGCACTCTCTGTTCCCTTACTCTTATAGTTCGGTGAGACGGCTATACGACATGAAAGATGAGAGATCGGGCACAGGACCACCGGCTTAACGTGCTTTTCGAGACACGGGCGTTCAACCGCCAACTTCCTGTCTCCGGGTTGAGTAATCTCTTAACAGAAAAACTTACAGAAATTTCTCTCGATCTTAACGCAGCACTTGCTACCAATAGACAAACGAGGCAGTCACTTCATTTACATTTGCTACTGTTACATTAATTTATCGCATGAAGTAACATAATATGAAATTTATATTTAGCTGTTTTTCATCGACATAAATTACGTTATTCGCGAATTCGTCTCCCCCAGGCCGATTTTGTGCAAAATAAGCATCTCAAAATATACGACATCTTAATACATTCGTTCGCAGATCCGATCGGTTCAAAGCAGCGCAGTAGGAGGTACGGTAATTCAATTTGCTTCACACATCCCCTTTTATTTCTCTTATTGGGTCGGGAAAGATAAAAATGTTAAGTCTGCATCAAATTGAGCAGTTGACCATGCTATCCGAGCCTGGATTGTTCCACTGGTTTTATGACGGAATTAATGTTTGTGAATTTCAATGGAGAGTTTTTATAGTACACTAGCTGTGCCCGCGACTCCGTTCGCGTTGGAGCTAGAATTTAAATAGCGTATCCTGTATCCCAAATGTCTATGTGTTTTTATACCAAATTTCATCAAATTCGGATAATTGGTTTAAGAGTTATGGAGGAACATACATACATACACACATACAGAAAAAAATTCTTAAAATCGTGAAATTATTATCAGTATCATATATTGAGCCTATAAACACAATACAGAAAAAAAATCTAAAAATCGTGAAATTAGTATCAGTAAGTATCATATTGAGCCTATAATCACAATATCTCTGAAAACAAACTAACTTACTCCATGACCGACCCTTACAGATTTATTATTAGTATAGAATAGATAACTGTGTTGTTAGGTCGTTGCTTCCCGTGTGAGAGGTCGCCAGTTCAAACCCTGCTACGTACCAATGTGTTTTCAAATTTGAAATTCATTATGTAGGTAAGATTTATCGGTAAAGAAAAAACATCGGGAGGAAACCTCCGAAGAAATTCTAAAGTTATGTGATCATACAACCTTAGAATAGTCGACCAACCCGCACTTGGCCAGCGAGGTTGACCAAGGCCTTAGCGCCCTAGTTTAGGGTAGGCCCGTACTCCAGCATTGGGGACGTATATGGGCTAATGATGAACTGTGTTGTTTATTGTGACTGGATGGATCGTGGGTTCGATATCCCATCCGGGACAAATATTGTTCGATGAGTATCTGTTACGTACAAGTATTTGAATAATAATATATTAATTACAAAGATAAGTTTACTTTTATATTCCACAGAAGTTGTTTTGTTTTTTCCAATAAATCCGCTACACGGGTTACGGTAGGTACTTATCCCGGGATTAGATCAATGAAACTCTGTAAGATTTTCGACTTTCACGTTCCATTACACTAAATATTAGTCTTTATGGGTCTACACGCGTTATTAGGAGTAGCAAATTACATAGCTACTTACTGCCCGACGTTTCGACTGGGTTACACCAATCGTGGTCGCGCGACCACGATTAATAACGCGTGTAGACCCATAAAGACAAATATTTAATGAAACTCTGTATTGTTGTCTGCTGTTCATTTAGTTATTTTTATGGCTATTGACTAAAAGGTGGCAAATACAAACAAATAGGGTACAGTAAATTGATGAATTACGAGAACATAAAAGAAAGAGTGTAAAAATTTGGGATTCAACTGTCAGCTTATGAAATTAAGATTGTTTTTTCGTACTTACGCGTTTATTTTTTGTAAATAACAAGTTTTATCAATAAAGCCCAGGGATTTTAATTCATTATGATACAAACATATTTTTAATAAACGATCTTCATCCGCAAGTTCGTTTATTTCAAATCAATTATCAACTCGCCTTATATTCGCAACACGCGTTTAGTTATTTTTTTTTTCATAGTTAAGCACAAAGGGCATTGGGCACCGAACCCAGACATTTATTACACAATTGGAACGATGCCCTGACCTTCAGACACCGTTCCAAGCCATCCGTTTGTCCTTGAAATACTTTGCAAATGCACGCGTGTAGGAGATTACATATAGTATGTGGCATGTGTTACGCGCCTTAACTTTGCGGTGGTAAGAAAAACAATCCTTATATGGATAGATTTTGTCTTTAAAAAAAGGTTAGTGCGAATTAGTCTCGATGATAGGCAGCGTTTAGTAACGCACATTGAAAACATAAGTTTAAATTTAATAAAATATCTGGTGCATCGTTTAAACTTTTACAACAAACGTAATTGGTGGCTTACATAGAAAAATAAATGCTACGTTTCGTAGGGAAGACACTTGTGAAACTATAGGAGAAATTAACATACATGGCAGCCAAATTAACATTTTTAGTAAACTACGTTTTATAAATATTTTCGCCTCACCGCTTATTGATATTCAACTGGACACTCTTACTGTCCAAATAAATGCTTTAAGCGTATAGAAAACTCAATTTGCAGTAATTAATATCACCATTTCCAATTAAGCAAGTACCAATAAGTGCTTTGCAATAAATTGCATTGCAAAACTTTCCACGAAACTAATAATGCCTTCGTAAATAATTCAGAACGCACCTCAAAGATTAATGATGAGAACACGTACTAAGTATGTTAATAATTCTAAACTTTATCCATAAAGATGATTTAGGCTTTAATTTATCGTCACTATCGCACGCCATATGAAATAATATTATTGCTGGGCTTACCAAATCGTATAATGCTAAGTACCTAACTAGCAAAATTTTGAATATGCGGCTTACATTTTCAAATTAGAATATTTCAAGTAAATGATTGCATTGGAAATATATACGCCCCTATTGAGGTGTATAAAATTAATATCAAATTCTCAAATATACGTACCCACATACTTTAGAACTTTTATCTTTAGACACTACATAAGTACGCAATATCCGTTTTATACTTATTCAATAAACTTAAAGCTTACTATTAGCTCACTTTTAGTTGCAAAAAGAACAACAGATGAAGTGTGAGTAGGTATGAATAAATTCCTTGTTATGATATATTATATTTCAATAATTCAGAACATTACATACATTGATCTGATCCCGTGGTAAGTAGCTTCAGCACTTGTGTTACTGATATCAGAATCAATAGTGGAGACACAAATATATTAAAATAACACACCCAGACACGGAACAAACACCGATGTACGTCACACAAATATTTGTCCCGTATCGTTACACACACACAGTCTTAAATTACTGCTCTAGTAACCACACTAACAGATGCAGAATAGTACCATGGAATTGTATAATAATGTTGCATTTCGTTGAAATGACAACATTTTCTTTTGTTATGTCATTTAAAAAAGAAAAAGTCTGGTTTCTTTGAAATGGATTCGAAGAAGCCTTATTTTACGAAACGTAAACGCAAGATCTGCTTTACCATTTACTTTTTTCGTGTGTAATTTATTTGTGCAGTATTCGGGCCCACATCGAGAATCAAGCGATTTATCGTTAGGTATCTGATATATGAATTATTCTTAGCCAAATTCACACAACCAACAGCAACAGACGCTGAACGTTCAATACTGGTTTTGCTTGAGGCTGATCTCCATCCGACACTTAATTACTAATCATCAACATCATCAGTCCATATACATCTTTACTGCTGAGGTACGGGCTTACCCTAAACTATGGCGATCAGGCCTTAGTCAACCACGCTGGCCAAGTGGGGGTTGGTCGACTACATAACCTTAGAATTCCTTCACAGGTGCGTATAGGTTTCCTCACGATGTTTTTTCTTCACCATTACCGCTAAAACGTCGAATAATCACACATTGAATTTCAAATTTAAAACACAGTGGAACGTGGCGGGGTTTTAACTGCCGACCTGTCGCATTGCAAGCAACGACCTTATTCGCTCGGCTATCGACGCTTTATAAATACTTAAATATTCTTTATCATATCATGTATGTACATATATGTGATCCACCTTTTCCTCCAGTAACTCTAATAATAAGATACAATCACATCAGCTCAGCCAGTGACGACATAATGCCGTGAGCGCAACGTACGTGACGTAACAGCGGAACAACGTAACTCAATAACTGATGGCGACCGCTGATTACTGAGCTCTGTAAAACTGCACAACAAGGTATGGAACGGAGAATGAAGCGATTGTATCCTCTTTTAATAGACTGCCGAGGAAAGGTCGGTAATGGTTTTCGAACGCCTATATGTTTGTAGATCTATTTTTTGGCACAATACTTAAAACCTGAAGCTACTACTTAGCAAGGCTTGACCAATGTAAACAATTAAATGATTTAATTACTTATACAGGAAATGTAGTGTGTTAGAGCTTTATTATTCTTTTTGTGGTTTCGGCAGAGAATACTCCTGCAATAGACTCGTGCTTCAAGTGGCTAAAGCAATTTGTAACAACAGAAGCCTGGAGACGATATTAGAAAACCTTTGATATTTATCTAACTTTCCTCTTATTTCAAGATTTTTTAATTCCTCTGATAGTGAGGGGCAGTGAGTTCGACCAATGAGAGTTTTAGTAGTTATAACTTTTGAATTACAAAATTAAACCAAATTTTCTTACAAAAAAATTAAAAGTAATCACTAACGACCAAAAATACATTTTAAGCTTTCATAGATATACTAAAAAATCACATTTTAAATACTCAAGTACGCTCACACATGTCGCGAGTCACGAGCCGCTTCTAGTTATTCTTATTCCGGACCAAATTGTTGTTTGTGTCAGAACTTGTCTCTGCGAATAGACGCTGTGGATATTTGTTTTAGAAATACCCTCTATGTTTTTGCATATACATACATATAGTTAAAATTGTATTTTAGAGCTCACCGTTATATTTTAGATTTAATTAAGTTTATATTATAATACTCATGTAAGTGAATTTTATTCTTATGAGTAATAAATAAAGATTCTTTAACCGTATACCTACGATTGGACGAACACCCTGCTAATGAAACTCTAACGTTGTTTTAACTGTAATAAACTTATCGATTAACGCAGCTCACCTATTCGAATGACGCCATAGCCTACATCGCCAAGGTCACTCCGGGAAATCAAATAACATTAGAACTCCTCAAAGTACCCAGAGAACACGTGTACGGTACAAACGGGGTAAGTATTATTCAATATTTTATTAGGTATTTTCTTTGTTAATGTTTCTTTGAAAGAAAGAAATATCACATACCTCTTAATGTGAGTGAAGTTGTGTAATAATAGTGGTATTCAAAAATTCTTCAAGCCATCCATGTACAACACACTCATCCTAACAAATACAAATAATAATGAAAAGGGCACAATCGGGAATCGAACCCAAATTCCTGGCGCAGGTTTGTTCCTGTGAACTGCACATGAAGATATCCAATCCATAAATATCAGTAAATCGTTACTTTTACTGTATATTCGTCAAATTAACACAAATGCTTCGCCCTACAAAAAGAGATACCTACCAAATGTTTCATATTGATATTTATGGGTCTACAGGCGATATTAGGAGTAGCAAGTACTATCAGCAACGCTGGCGGTCGACCACCTATAAGGTGAAAATCGCTTGGCGCTTACGCGTCTGTCAGACAAGCCCCGCCCCATTGTGGTCAAGGAGCTGGCAAGAATTTTTGGGTAGATATTTGAAGCAAGCTGAAAACTTGTCCTGCACCTTTTTTTTTTTTGACAGGGAGAAATGCGTGACGCACCGTCACTCCGGGTAGGGGTTTGCCCGAAGTGGTGTGTAGGACTCCCGGCCGTCGGAGACTGGAACTTCCGGCGGCTGCTCCTGGGAAGGTGACCCAGGGGTATACCCACTAAAACTCCGCGGTGCAACTACAATGCCCTATGGCGGTGCGACGGGACATAGCGTAGCCTTCCTTCCGCTGCACCACCGGCATGCCCTTTCGGGCCCTCCCAGGCCCCCCGCCTCATGGGGTGAGGGGCGGCAGAAACACCTTGCACCAGTAGTTCCCACCCTTCATGCAGAGACCGAGTGCAATGCGAGCTGCACCTCTCCTATTATATCCCAACACAAAACCGCAGACCTGGCTGAGTAACGGGGCTAAACCAACCCCCAATTTTTTTTATTTAAAAATATATTTTTATAATCCAAAAAAAAAAAATAGTCAGTTCACCTGACAGGTAGAAGTTCCATCGAAATGATTTGTCTATGTGAGTCTTATTTTTTAGTTATAAATAAAAAGATGAAAAATATTCTTGGGGGTTTGCTTTAGCCCCGCTATTCACCAGCCAGGTCTGCAGTTTCGTGCTGGGATATAATAGGAGAGGTAAAGGATAAGTTTTCAGCTTGCCTCAAATACCTACCAAAAAATTCTTGCTAGCTCTCCTACTTTTGGTACGTATTCGTAAACAAAGTTTCGAAGTGCTCTTCTATTGGCTAGTGGGCGGGGCTAATGGCGTTTAAAGAAATCTGTTTGAAAAGTGTACTACCGCCAAAATTCCCGACTGTACATACCTACTTACTGCCCGTCGTTTCGACGGGATTGCACCAGTCATGGCGTAATATTAAAAATCGCGTGTAGATCCATAAAGACTAATATTAAGTGTAATGGAACACAAAAGTCAAAAATCAAATGCTTAAACAAAACAGTACCTTGGGCACGCTCTCTAGAGAGAACTGAGAACTGACCACTTCACTATTTGGGGTAAATGCAATAAATGATTACACACGGACGGAGTCGCGGGCGGAAAGTAAGTACAATAAAATACATACTTAAATTATATAGCGCCTATTAACTTTACAACTTAGGAAGTATTCAAAACAATTCCTTGCCGTATCATGTTACTCGCACATTTTGTTTTTAAGTTTATCCTTTTGAGTTCCCACGATAATGTTGTAATATTATTACTTGATATCCAATATCCTGCATTGCTCAGTTAGTACATTACATTACATTATACAATGTTAAAGGACTTTCTAATACGATATAATGTAGATTTTATGAAACTATGTTCTCTGCTAAATGATTGTTATCTTGTTTGTTATTTTCTCACAAATTACCAATTTTTTAATAAATAAATAAATTAATATCTGGGACATATCCACACACGGTCATCTAATCCCAAACTAAGCAGAGCTTGTACTATTGGCTCAGTCATCAACTATTGGTCAGAGACTGATATACATTCATTACATACATCTTCTTGTTACTAAGATTATAATTGAAAATAAGAAAACATAGCAAACATATTGTACTTAATATTTAAAGAAGAGCGGGGTTTCCTAATACAAGCAAATCTGATGCTTAAAAGGAAACTCCAACCACAATTTGCTGTATAACATTATGTGTTACCGAATAAATAATTTTGAAATTTTTGATTTTGATTTTGACATACATCTATAATTATAAATACATAATAACATCCAGACACGAAACAAACACCCATGTTTATCACACAAATTTGTCCCTAGTGGCAATCAAACCCACGACTTTTGGAACCGCCAGCCATGGTCACCAACCACTATTTCACCGAGCCAGTCAAATAGTAACAGTTTACATAATGATCACTTCAAGTAATACGAGTATTACCGAGTATTTTTGAGTATTAGATGCGAACATCTACGTTATCTATGGACAATCATATTTTAATATCCTTAGGGTAGCAAACTCAAAAAAATATTGTAAAATACCCATGATTCATTCCTATTATGGTGTCCAAAAAGCGTCGATGGCCGAGTGGTTAAGGTCGTTGCTTGCCATGCGAGAGGTCGCCAGTTCAATCCCAGGTACCAATGTGTTTTTCAAATTTGAAATTCATATGTACCATCATTCGACGCACTAAGGGCGAAGAAAAAACATCGTGAGGAAACCAGCACACCTGAGAAATTTTTCAACGGTGTATGAAGCCATGTCAGAGGCCTACGGGCGGTTTAAAAACTCTGCCACCAGGTTGTTCATCGACCATACGATAAGAAGAAGATTCCTATTATCATTATTACATAATGAAACTCAAAGACACCCACACTGTCTTTTACTATTATTATGTTCATCTTTTAAAATACGCAACGGATTTTGTTGCATTCTGTAAAGTTAAGTAAATAATTCAAGAGGAACGTTAACTGTATACTAATATTATAAAGCTGAAGAGTTTGTTTGTTTGTTTGTTTGTTTGTTTGTTTAAACGCGCTAATCTCAGGAACTACTGGTTCGATTTGAAAAAACTTTTGGCGTTGTATAGACCATTTATCGAGGAAGGCTCTATCGAACGTAGTCGCTGGCACAGCTAGTGTATAACATTTCTGAAGCGAAGAGAGGTCGCTTTTTATATTATATTTCAAACAATAAGGGATTTCGCCTACTAAAAAAAGTTGACTGTGTGTTATTAAGATAGAATTAGCAACTTCCTGTGTGAAGTTGTCTAATGTTTTTGGGTAAGCATACATTAGATAATTACTTATCATGAAATGTTAAACCAAGTTTTCGGATGTTTAAACCGCAAGCAACATTTTGAGGTAGCCGGAGGCATCAAAAATTAACATCTACTTCGTTTGTAAGATTCCGAGAGTTCCAAACAAGTTCACATCACATACGTAAGCAAGTAGAACGCAAGTTGAAAATTCTTCATAACCCTATTGTTTCCTAATGCTGTTTTCGTACAACTAGAGAGAATGTTGTTTACACAAAATGATACTACTAAGTTTTATGTTTTGATGCGCCAAACATTTAACTAAATTGTGGCTTAAAATGCAAACCTATCATTACTTACCTTATCTTTTAATCATATTTCAACTAATAGAAATGTGTTACTGTCGGTTATTAATATTATTTCACAGAGTACCTACCTAAATAAGAAATCAACACGTAGGTAACTAGTGGAATGCGCCGTCAGTGGCTATACAATAGAATCATAAACGATAATTATAATTTTACATCTCTTGTTGTTAACTACCTACTTTAACACTTAGTTCATCGGTAGGTAAATAAAATAAAGAAGGAATGCTTGTTTGAACATCCAACTAATTATAACTTGATAATACCGATATTGTTTTTTTGTATTGAATTGCCGCAAAATACCATTGAGTTTACTTATTTAGAACTTACATCAAAAATATTTATTTAATTATATATAATCAACTACTTTATTGACTAGAATTTTAATATTCATTTATGTGGCATTTATTGATTAAATAGGATTTTTAGGATATAGCTGTGATCCATATTCAGATTACCATTAAATTGGATAACGAATATGTCGATACCTACCTGCAAAAGAAAACAATGGATATGCCCTACGGATTTTCATTTAATTGAAAATAATCTTCATTTTGACTTCCATTAAATTGGAATCCTAGCTAGGTACCTACCTGCAAGAAATAAAATAATTCTGGATTTTCATTAAATTGAAAATAACCTTTTGATTTCCATTCAATTGGAAATACGTAGGTGCCTACATTATATGTGTAAATAAGAAATTCATTAAATTGAATTTAGCACATATGGACTTCTTTTAAATAAGAAGTATTGCATCTGTTTGTAGGTACCTATCGCATTGTGCGTAGTGACTTTTATTAAATTAAAAGTATTAGACGTCCATTCAATTGGGTGTATTTTCAGGTCACCCCAATACGATCAATCATGGCAAATCAACTACCGCCACCCGAAAAATTTGATACTGAGGGGGATAGTGCTTCGGTCGGCCTAAGATGGGAAAAATGGAAACGATCCCTTCTAATCTACCTAGAAGCTGCTGATATCACGATTACAGCTAAAAAGAGAGCTACGTTGCTTGTTCTAGGTGGAAGTACTTTGCAGGAAATTTTCTACAATTTGCCTGGAGCAAACGTGGAACCCGAAGAGAACGTTGATATTTTCGAAGTAGCTCTTAATAAATTAGATAACTATTTCCTCCCCAAACAAAATAAGACTTTTGAAAGACACATTTTTCGTCTTATCAAACAAGATGTAGGAGAAAGTTTTGAAACTTTCCTTGTAAAGTTAAGAGATCAAGCGGTAAAATGTAAATTCGAAAAACCGGAAGATCATATAATTGACCAAATTCTAGAAAAATCCTTGTCATCAGAGTTAAGGAAAAAAATGTTGACAATGGGGGACGAAATTACATTGGACAAAGTGATTACTGTAGCAAACACATTAGAAATTGTGAATTACCAATTGGATAGTTACGAACGAAAAGAAAAAAATAAGACAACTGAAGTTAACGCACTAAAAATTAGGAATAAGGATAATTCAAGATGGACTAAACAAGGCAAGGATTCTAGTGAAGATAAAAAGACGTCAAAGTGCACCAGATGTGGAAACATTTCACATTTCTCTCAGGGTCTTCCATGCCCAGCCAAGGACAAAAAATGTAACGGCTGTGGAAAGTTAGGCCATTATCAAAGATGCTGCAGAACAAAATTATTTCGACAAAAACGTACCTTCGCGCAAAATGAAGAAAGAGGAAAAGACTACAACAAGCGACAACGAACGGAAACTACAGTAAATTCTTTGGAAAATGAAGAAGTACAATACATATTTAATTTGAACGATGATGCAACAATCAAATGTGAGATAGGAGGTGTCAATTTAGAAATGTTGATTGACTCGGGCTGCAAATTAAATTTGATATCGTACAAAACCTGGGAATATTTAAAGAAAAATAAGATAAATTGTGACAATCAAGTAAAAGAACCAAATAAAATACTACTGGCATACGGAAGTAAGACACCTTTACAAATCAAAGGTTCATTTGAAGCATTTATAAAAGCAAACGGAAAAAGCGATTGCGCTACTATATACGTAATTGAAGATGGATCACGGAATCTACTTGGTAAAGACACTGCATTGCGATTGGGGGTTCTAAAGTTAGGCGTAAATCACGTTGAACTAGAACCAAATAAACCTTTTCCGAAGTTTAGTAATACTTTAATCGAGATTCCTGTCGATCCATCAGTTAGACCGATTATGCAACCCTACCGTAGAATTCCAATACCATTAGAAGAAACCATAAATAACAAAATCAAAGAATTACTCGATTTAGATATAATAGAAGAGGTTCATGAACCTTCGCCATGGGTATCTCCGATAGTCCCTATTCTTAAAGATAATGGTGATGTACGCATATGTGTCGACATGCGACGCGCCAACACAGCCATTTTGAGAGAAAACCACCCATTACCTTGCATGGAAAACTTACTGCCAAAAATAAAGAAGGCGACATATTTCTCGAAACTGGATATAAAAAATGCGTTCCACCAGGTTGAATTACACCCAGACTCGAGATATTTGACCACATTCATTACATCTAATGGCCTTTATAGATATAAAAGGCTTATGTTCGGTATCACATGTGCACCAGAACTTTTCCAGAAAATCATGGAAAAAATGTTAATTAAGTGCGAAGGAGCTACGAATTTTATTGATGACATATTAATTTGGGGAAGCAACGAGCGAGAACACGATTTACGACTTTCTAGAGTGATGGAGGTATTGAAGCTAAATAATGTTTTGCTGAATCAAGAAAAATGTATTTACAAAGTACAGACCATACACTTTTTAGGACATGAACTTAAACCAGAAGGAGTAAAACCACTGCCAAAATATATAAAAAGTATTGATGAATTTAGATTACCAAAAACAGTAGAAGAATTGCAAAGTTTTTTAGGTTTGGTTAACTATATAAACAAATGGATCCCGAATTTGGCTTCAGTCACCGAACCTTTAAAACAAATATTAAGACAGAAACTTGGAAAGAAGGCAAATATAGAAGAATACTGGAAGGACAATCACAATAGAGCATTTGAGGAGCTAAAAGAGATGCTATCTAAGATAAAAACTTTGGGATATTACGATGTCAAGGACAAGACGCAAGTTATAGCGGACGCAAGTCCTGTAGGACTAGGAGCAGTCTTAGTGCAGATAGACAGTAATGGGCCAAGAATTATTGCATATGGAAATAGGACACTCAGTCAATGTGAGAGAAAATATAGCCAGACTGAAAAAGAGGCTCTTGCTCTGGTATGGGCGATTGAGCATTTTAACACATTTCTGTTTGGTAAGGAGTTCGATTTAATAACAGACCACAAGCCATTGGAATTTCTGTTCAGTCCGAAGTCAAAACCATGCGCCCGTGTTGAAAGGTGGGTTTTACGACTACAGGCGTATCGATACAATGTAAAATACAAACCGGGTAAGACCAATATTGCGGACCCACTATCGCGACTGTGTAAATACTCAGATCGGCCAATTCCGTCATCAAAAGAAAATTATGTCTACCAAATAGTTGAACTCTCCAGACCTTGTGCAACTTCAATGCAAGAAATAATAGAAGAATCTGAAAGAGATCATGAAATCAGCAATGTCAAGAAAGGAATTTACAGTGAACAGTGGGATGAGTCTGTGAAATCTTATAAAATATTTAAGGACGAACTATGTTTTTACGAAAATATCCTTTTGAGAGGAAACAGGATAGTCATTCCCCAGAACCTCAGGAAACAGGTTTTAGTAGCAGCTCATGAGGGGCATCCGGGGATTGTAGCCATGAAGAGTCGCCTTCGTTCTAAAGTTTGGTGGCCTAGAATGGATAAGGACGTCGAATTGGTGGTAAAAAGCTGCAAAGGATGCACCTTAGTGAGTTTACCAAATCCTCCGGCCCTAATGAAACGGCGGGAATTACCATCTGAACCTTGGATTGATATTGCTATGGACCTATTGGGTCCCTTACCAAATAATGATTACATTCTAGTAGTTATAGACTATTACAGTCGTTACAAAGAGATCCAGATTACTAGAACCATTACGAGCTCTCAAATAATAAAAATATTAAAGGAACTATTTAGTCGACTAGGTTATCCAATATCAATCACGGCTGACAACGGTCGGCAATTCGTTAGTGAGGAGTTTAAAGATTTTTGTCGTAGTTGTAACATCAGACTTTTTAATACTGTGCCATATTGGCCACAAATGAATGGAGAAGTGGAACGCCAAAACAGAGACATAGTAAAACGACTCAAAATAAGTTCAAGTGAAAAAAGAGATATGCGAGATACATTATATGAATATTTAATGATGTACAACTCCACTCCTCATTCAGTCACAGGAAAGACGCCGTCAGAACTTTTTTTCAAAAGATTGAACAGGGACAAAATACCCATGTTGAAAAATTTTGATGAGTTAGATGATGCGGAAGTTAGAGACCGGGACAAGATACAAAAAGAAAAAGGAAAGGAGTACGGAGATCGCAAAAGAAGGGCTGAAAACCTCAATTTGACGTCAGGAGAGAAAGTGTATGTCAAGGAAATGGAAAAGACTAATAAGCTGTCAACTACTTTTAACCCTACACCACATGTAGTGGAACAAGCTGTAGGTGGTGATATTACAATAAGGAATGAAGAAACTGGGCAAAGGCTACGAAGGAATGTGATTCACCTGAAACGTGTGGAGGGACAGTGGAAATCAGTAGAAGACGAGATTAATGAAGATCAGATAAATGAAGGAAGCAATACTGCGTGAATTATTATTTGATGCTATAATTTAAGCTTGATTGTATAATTGTATTTTATTAATTAGGAAAATTGTTTGTTTAACTAAATAATTTATAAAAAATATATTTATGTATAAGTTAAGTAAAATTTATGTATAAATAAAATATGAAAAGTAAAAGTAGTATTTTTAATTATTAACATTGACTTCATTCACAATAAAATATAATTCGTTGAAAAGGAAGGGATGTAGTGTTTGTATCTATGAAATAGATATAATGCATTGTCTCATGTATACGACCGGAGAGGGCAGCTGTCAATCAGTAGTCTGGCGTGTGACGCCGAGTGGGTTGGACATGCGCCTGCGCTCCTGTGCGTGTAGTAGTGAGCCAGTGATATAGTTAGTTACATCGATTATAGTGACCAATAGCGATCGTTACAATAAGTTTTGTGGAAGAGAAATTAAATTTATTTATTATTTTAGGCTCAACACGGATGACGGATCGGGTGCATAACAGTCATACGTATCTTCGCATCAGTCGCAGTAACCCTGACCGCTCTCGGCGCAGGGTCATCGACCGCGCATCACAATGCATTGGTGCACACTTGCGATTTTTACGAAGCGAATGCAATATTTCATATCGTTTCGACCGTCGACACCCATACGGCTGGTAGAAGCTTTTTTTTTTCTAACTGACGTACGATGATGGCTTGGAGTAGCCTCGCCATCACCAGACTTGCGGGGGAGCTTGCTCTCACCCCTATGGTAGAAGATGGATTCGAGTGGTCGAGAATACGCGGGAATGGCGAAGACGTGGGGAGGAATGCGTTCATCAGTGGACTGACTTATAAGCTGATGACGATGATGATACCCATACAAATCTCATCTCCCAGCAATGCGTATTGTAAAGATAAGGAAACGAACTATATTTGTAGAACTTAACTGTCATAGTTACACCTATTAGGAAACTGTATATGTTCGGGTCAACTGAACCATGATCAGTTGACCTGTATCTCTTGATAGTTTTAAAACGCATAGATTATAGATTCAAAACGCATCACAATCCGTTACTTAGTTTTAGATTTAAGCTTATGTAGGGACGATCAAACAGCGGGAGCGACTTTGTTTTATACTATATAAAATATAATAAAATTCGGACGTAGCTACGACAGTTTTTTAGCGTAAAAGCACGACAGACTGAACCGATTAAATCAAACTTGGTACACGGATAGTCTAAAGCCTGAAAAAACATGAACTTCTTTCAACCGCCCAGCTAATAACGGAGTAACGTTTTACTCGACAAACGACTACGTGGACAGCTAGTATTATAATAACATAATACTCGATACCATTCACATTTGATTATTGGAGTGCCAATTGTCGAACAGGTAATTCCGCTTCAAAACAATTCTGAATTATTATTTCGCCTTGTCCTGTCGAAAATGTGTCGCAATACTTGCAATACCCAGCCGAGGTCAGAGGACTGCGTACTTGTACCTATATACTATACCTATCTACCGCTTGTAGGAAGTACTTGTAGTATGAACTTTATTATGGCTTACCTACCTGGTCCTTAAGGATGTCAACTGGACTGTCCATTTGAAAACGATGTGTTAAACTCGCGTGTATTGTTTTTTTATTATTATTATATACAGGCCTTTACATTTAAATGGATGATTTATGTAGCATCTCGATTCTCGCGGTCTATCACGGCAGGTTTCTTTATAATATGTTTAGAAACAATACCCGCGTGTTTAATACGTAAAATTTGTTTTATTTCAAATGTGTAGTGTTTGCGCAAATAATAGACAATACTACTGGACTGTCTAGTCTAAAATTCTGCGTTGATCATACAGTGTTGAATATTTCTCCTATTGTATTTCATACGTCATGACGGGTAGGACGCACTGATTGAAGACTTTCGTTTTTAAGCATTGTGGGATCGATGATGAGAAGACGGCTTAGTTTCCCAAATGCTGAAACTCATGAATTCTTCTGTTGTTGAAAATAACAGTTTCTGTTTAACTTTACAATGAAAACAAATATGGGACCCGTCTCATTCATTTCTGCACCCGTTCTGTAACCCAAGACCAATAAAAACCAAATATATATCGTTGGAATGCTCTTATCATGACAATATTATGAGCATATGTCTAAGTTCTAACATTTTTTTTTTTTAATTTAAGATTTTTGGTGTTTACGTATTACGGACGGCAGTACGGTAGTATGTCTAATGCTATAGTCGTATCCTTTTCTCCGTTTTTTTATTTTGATTTTTTTTCACATTTTCACTTTTATAAGCCCCCCGCAATAATCGTAATCCGATTCTTGCAGCCCTACTGCAGGGCATTGGGTTACATAATCGAGACGTAGGCGTTACTGACTGACTCACAGACAGCTGTATTCAGTCCATGGCAGGTGGTCGCCGACTCTGGCCAGAATCGGACTGTGGACAAACATCCCACTCACCTTCAATGGCTGGACTGGTAACAAGTAGCTGAGAACAGACCAGAGTGGTCAATTCTCGTATTAACCCAAAACCCAGCGTAATAAAGTGAGTAGTAGTAAAAAGTCAACGCGTATCAGCATTAGCGGACCTGGAATTACCTCATTTTGTAAACTTACCAAATGAGGGAACAACACAGCAATTTTTTTTCATGCCTCTACCACTGATTTGTTTACCCAAATGCGGAATGATCCGAAGAATTAATTAGTCCCTTAGAACAATAAGTGCTGTTCAGTGTTGCCATCCACATACCATAACGGGAACTGGTGGCCCGTATAAAGAGGATCAGTTCCTCGGCTCCGTGCCATTAAGGCATGGATCGCCCTTGCGACGCTAGCAAGACTATGCTAGGGGAATCCCGGACTTTCTATTTTTAAGGCTCCAAATATTTGCCCCTGGCCCCCAGGTGGTACAGTTATGCAAAGTTATCTTATACAGCCCTAAAGGCAATGGGTTGCATAATTAGGACGTAGGCGTTAGCACTGAGTCACATTTTTATTATCATAAGCCATAGTCTAGATTTCACCATTTTTCTACCTAAATAGTTTTTTTTTAATTTAAATTTTTTGCTTTTATAAGTCCCTCCGCAGTGATCATGATCCGATTCTTTTGCAGTCCAATTGCAGGGCATTGGTTATATGATTGTGACGTAGGTATTAGCTCTGAGTCACAGACAGCTGTATTCAGTCCATGGCAGGTGGTCGCCTCTGGCTAGTACCTACCATTGTGGACCTTTCATGTGTCTCTTTTAACTTATAACTATGTCTTTAAATTATATTGATAGTCTATAGAACATTACTAGTAAATAAATGTCACATTAAATGATATAAATTGTTCCCAACCGAATTGATCTGTTGCGTTGTAAGTTGCTTAAGCACTTGTTTTAAGGATACTCAATAGAATATAGATTTCAACAAATATACTTAATTATATTTAACTATAATCTCATAGATAATTTATGGAACGGATGTGATTCTTAATTATATTAGACGTGCCCGAAGCTCGAAACGTCGAATCTCTTAATAATATGATCAGAAAAGCAATACATTCGAGTTTAGTCCGTGAACTTATTTTTATTTCTAACTAAGCTACTTTTTAATAAGCTGCGCTATAAGTTTATCATGTTATACTCAATAAATAACTACACGCGGACAAAGTCGCGGGCTTATAGCAAGTCTGCTATAACCATCACATTTCTCGTGCAGAGTAACGTTTTATTGTGAAATGTAATATGTAAATTTCACAAAAGCAATATCTTGTGCTGTGCGGCAATGGTGTGCATAATAATTCGTCTGTTACAAACTTTTGCATTTTCCTTAGTTGATTCGATTCCTAGGCGATGTTAAGGCGTTTATTTGTTTCAAGTACCTACCTACCTTGAACGGAAATGTACTTTGATGTATACACAAGCGGATTGATTATTTTGAAATTGACTATTAGTGAACTAAAATCAATACAAAAAAAAATTATTCGTATTAAAAAACCGGCCAAGTGCGAGTCGAACTCACACGCACAAAGGGTTCCGTAGCAGCAATTATTATGTCAGATCTATCTTATAAGGTTCAGCCATCGTTTTCAGTGTAAGCACAATAACTTAACCAAAATTACAGTTAAATCAACCTATCTCAAAAACTATAAGAGATACTTTGATCAAACCAAAAATCGTTGAAAGAGTTAATTAGCATGCATCACCTCTATTTTTTTAGAATTTTATACCCCGTAGTTATAAAAATAGAGGGGGGGAGACATTCTTTTTACGTTTTTGATAGCTGATATCTCAATAACCGTTCACTTTAAGAAAAATCTTTTTTAGAAAACTTTATATCATTTTAAAAGACCTTTTCATTGATAGCCCACACGGGTATGTACATCGAAAAAAAAAATTTCATCCCTCAGTTACATGTATGGGGGCCCCACCCCAATTTCTTTTTACTATTTAGTGTCATATTTTTGTAGCGGTTCATACAACACATATTCCCATCAAATTTCATCACTGTAGTACTTATAGTTTCCGAGTAAATCGGCTGTGACAGACGGACAGACGGACAGACGGACAGACGGACAGACGGACATGACGAAACTATAAGGGTTCCGTTTTTGCCATTTTGGCTACGGAACCCTAAAAAGGTTCTAAGACGGATAAAATGTGTGTTTATTGTTAAATACATCCAAGGATAAGCATCTTCGATCATTTTAAATATTTAAATGACCTAAGCTAATGGCGGTATCAATTATCAATAGTAATGATTTTCATTAGATTGAGGAAGTTAACATCTAAGCAAAAGTCAGAAACAGACTGTTTGAGACAGTAAAACACAGTAGCTAAATTATAGATGAACATTTTTTTAAACTCACATCTTTGATGAATCAAAGAGAAAGAACATTAATGTTACAAAATAATGAGATCAAATATTAATTAGAAACAAACAAAATTACACAAATAAAATATGATGAGACTGACTATGATGATGGCTTGGAGTAGCCTGTCATCATCACCGGACTTGGGGAGAACGTATGGCTCTCACCCGAAAAGACGTGCGTTCTGGCTCCATTGAATACCGAAACGCATAATCGTCTTAATAAGGTTATAGAAGGTTCAAATAGCTCAAAGGCCCAACAATAAGGCAATTCAGGCCACAGATCCAAGGCAGGTGGCACTTACAATCGTTGTGAAACTGCAAAGGTTAGTGAGAGGTGCAGCGGAAGGCTGCAAGGCTGCAACTACGGTGTCGGTGCAGTCAATGATATCTATCGGTAAGGGGTTGATAGGTTTTAACACGTACATACAGGCACATATTGGGAAGAACTGTTTTTAAATACTAGCTTTCCGCCCGCAACTTCGTCCGCGTAAAGAGTTTTAACGGGTAAAACATTACTTCTTTATAGCGCAGACGGTTAAAAAGTCGCCTATGTCCTTTCTCAGGCTCTGGACTATATTTGTACATTTCATTTAAATCGGTTCAGTACTCTATGGGTACAAGCGTAACAGACAGACAGACAGACAGAGTTACTTTCGCATTTATAATATTAGTAAGAATTTGGCCCATCTCCACACACCGCCAGTGACGGTTGCAGAAGTTGTGGATCCCCACATTAGACTAAACATTAATACGATCAATATTTGTTTTTCTACCGTTTCCGTCATTTCAATAACAGTATTTCTTTATAAATATCATAATAATACGCCCATAGTACAAGCTCGGCTTAGTTTGGAGTCAGATGACCGTGTGTGAATATGTCCCAGAAAGGCTTTAATTTTTTGTGTTTTCCTCACATATGGACTTCACTACCGCTTACCATTAGGTTTTTTTTCAATACTATTCAATCAGGTGAAGTTTCACCTGATTGAATAGTAATGAAAAAAATAAAGCTAACTCTATAAACTAATCATCAAATGAACTCACCAAGCTTATAACGATGGCTCCGCCGAATAAACGTGCATGTGAAAAACGTCAATTTTACAGGAGAGAATAAAAACGTTTAATCCTTACTATCTCGGGTATTATTATAGGTAGGTTAAAACAATGTATAATGAAATTAAAGATAAAAAAATAATCTTTTAGCTGATATAATTTATTTTAAGGAATAGTCGTTAATTTAGTCAATAATCAAGAAAATCCATATTATACAATTACTCGAGTGAAATTAGAGTAGTCAGTTGACTGTTATAGATCATTACACGTTTATTCGTGTGAATATTTACGAAGTTGATCAACATAACGCAATGATACACTATTATTCTAGGGAAATCTCGCGTCTTTTGATGGCGGCTGCAATTGTTTGCACGCTTGTATTACAGAAATATTTGGTGATCTATGGATGGTAATAAAAATTACATTTATATTCGTGTCATTAAGTTAGCTTTACAATGTGTTATGCATATTAACATTATGAATTCACGCTATGTAATATTAAAATTTTGCATAATCTTTAAAGGGAAAATAAACAAAACTTCTGTTTTTATATATTATTTTTATTTATTATCATAATAATAACAATGAAACTATTTTTTATAATAATCAGCCTATGACATTCATAGAGATATTTCTTATTACTATAGAAATTGAGCAAAAATCAACAAAAAAAACAAACAGCTTATCTTATAAGCATTTTGAGAACTAAATAAATTCCAACATAATCTTTAATGAAATTGTCGTCATCTCAGCCCATTGCTGCCCACTGCTGAGCATAGGCCTCTTCCGAAGCTTTCCAACAAAACCCAGCGATTTTCACCAGGTCGTCGGTCCATCTGGTAGGTGGTCGTCCCACACTGCGCTTTCCAGTACGTGGCCTCCGCTCCAGGATCTTTCGGCCCAAACGACCGTCCAATCTTCGTGCTATGTGGCCGGCCCATTGCCACTTCAGTTTGCTAATCTGGTGGGTTATGTCAGCAAGTTTGGTTCTTCTACGGATCTCCTCATTTCTGATTCGATCACGTAGAGAAATGCCGAGCATAGCCCTCTCCATAACTCTCTGCGCGACATTGAGCCTTCTAAAAAGATCTTTTGTGAAGCACCACGTCTCAGCGCCGTAAGTCATCACAGGTAACACACATTGGTTGTACACCTTTGTCTTGAGACACTGAGGTATTTTGGACGAGAACACGTTGTGCAGTTTCCCGAACGCTGCCCAGCCGATTTGCATCGGCCTACTGACCTCTCTCTCTAAAATTGATTTTTCTAAACGGATTGCCTGTCCGAGGTAGATATATTCGTCCACAATTTCGAGAGTAAAGTTCCCAACAGTTTGTACGGTGGGTGCAACATTAAACATATTTTTTGTTTTATCCATGTTCATTCTAAGACCCACTTGTTGGGAAACTTTATCGAGGTCATCGAGCATTTGTCCTAGATCTTCCAGCGACTCGGCCATGACTACGATGTCATCAATATACAAGCAGCTTGAAGGAATCCTCCAGAGCAGCAGTAAACAGTTTCGGAGATATGACAACTACCTGTCGTACTCCTCTTTGTAAGGGGATTTCCTTCGTGCGATTTTCCTGTACTCGGACTGACATGGTGGCGCTGTTATACAAACACTTCAACACTTCAATGTACCGATAATCTACATGGCATCGCTGTGGGGATCTAAGAACCGCCCAAATTTTGACGGAATCGAAGGCTTTTTCATAGTCCACGAACGCTAAGCATAGTGGCCGATTATACTCTTCCGTCTTCTGTATAATCTGCCGCAGCGTATGTAAGTGCTCTATAGTACTAAAGCCTTTTCGGAAACCAGCTTGTTCGGAAGGCTGGAAGTCATCAAGCCTGCGTTCGAGACGATTCGTGATGGAGAACAGCTTGTAGACATGGCTTAGCAGTGTTATGGGCCGGTAGTTCTTCAGTAAGGTTTTGTCACCTTTTTTGAAGAATAAGACCACAACACCCCTGTTCCATGCTTTTGGCGTTTTGCCGTCGAGCGGGGAGAAATAAAAGAGCTTCTGAGGGACTTTTAGTACCGGTGTTCCACCCGCTTTCAGGGGCTCTGTTGTGATTCTATCCTCACCCGGTGTCTTGTTTTTCTTAAGTTGTTTGAGAGCCATTCTTATCTCGTACAGGCTGATGTCCGGGATGTCTTCGGTATAGTGTCGGGTTAGCTTGGCTCTGGGGTCTGTCGCCACAATAGCTGGCTCAGCACAGACCGAGGTATATAACTGCCCATAGAACCTCTCTATCTCCCGTAGCACCTCTGACTTGTTTGACGTCACGCGTCCATTTTCAGTCTTCAGCTTTGTCAGTTGGCTTTGCCCAATAGACGCGTCTCTTGCGAACACTTTGGAGCCTTGGTTCCGCTTAATTGTCTCCTTAACACGCTGGGTATTAAAGGAGCGTAAATCATGTCGCAGAGATTTCCTAATCAGTCTATTCAGCTGCCTATATGACTCAGCTTCATCTGAAGTTTTCAGCGTCAAAAAACGTCGACTAGCCTGATGAGGATGAGGTGTCGGGTATGGTCGGATAGTTTTTGAGGGTTTTTTTACGGTGGCTTTTGAAAAACTTGGACCGTACCGTATGAACATTTCAGTTTACAGCCTGATTTTATATCTTCCACTGATGAACAGCCGTCCAGCCATAGAAAGCGATTTGACAGTTCAAGCTGAAAGCTCTCGGGGTTTTGAATATGTGCCTTCGATGGTCGGAGCGTAGACTTCACCAGACGCGTTCTTTCCAGTTTGACGTTGATATTCAATGTGCCTCTAACGATACGGTGATCACTTCCGGTTTTAATCCTGTTGATCACAGAGACGTCGTTGAAATGACGTCTCCTAATGGTCATGATGTAGTCTATCTCATTTTTAGTTCAGCCGTTCGGACCCAACCAGGTCCATTTTCTGTGCGACGACTTTCGGAAGAATGAATTCTTCATAAAAAGTCCTTCTTTCTCCATAAAGTCAGCTAGCATCTGTCCCCTGAGATTCCGATGTTCATATCCAAATTGTCCCACTTTCAGCTCACCATCGCTTCTACGGCCCAGCTTTGCATTGAAGTCTCCCATTACAACAGTGAAATGTGTTTTGGAGCTATTTATGGCCCCTACTAATGTCCCCATACATAGCTTCCACTTCAACACTTTGTATTCTTACGCCGTCACCACACGGCTGGTGCTTGATTTATAGCAATAAATTATAAAACTTATCTATTATTACCCTGCGAGACCCGATTGCAAAAATTGATTGTCGTTTATATTTGGTTAAGGCACTTTTACTCTACTTTTTATTTTATTAAGAATAATGAAATACTGGTGCTTGATTTATAGCAATAAATTATAAAACTTACATATTATGGTAAGAAACAATGCAAAATTATTTGCTAAGTTACTTCTCGTGCAAGACACATTACTCAAAAAAGCACCAAAAAATATACACGAATAAACGTGCAAACGCATATTGCCTATACTTAACAACAAAGAACTAACAATATCAAACGTTTTGCTGTTTATACACGTTTATTCTTGTGAAACAGAGAAAGTATGAAGCATGTAATAGTCACTTATAATAATATTCTTGTGACAAAAAAAAATATTATTTCCGTGGAAAAAAGGTTTTTAATGCAATTACAGGCTTGTTTATGATCAAAAAATTCTAAAAAAATTGGGGAAGTAGAGGAGAGGCTAATGTAACGAAATACCAAAAAAAATTTTTTTGTGCAATGGCTATTACACGTTTATTCGGTGGGGCCATCGATAACAAGCCAAACAAATCTCTAAGAGAATGACGCTGTCAACGGAAAAACTGACCTGGATCCACGAAAACCACGTAATCAGCAAACAATAAGAGATTATAAACGGAGGAAATGTCGTCACTTAGAACGGAGGATGTGTTGGCAAATCAACGGGTTTTTGAAAGGTTTCACCTAAGAGTTGAGACTTTTGCGTTCCATTCGAGTTAATAAATATACAATGGAACTCGCGCCTCATTAGGAAGAGTAGACAGGTTTCGCCTATTTGCAAAAAGTAATAGAGTTTTACTAATTTTTGAATTCAATACTAATTAAAACTACTACAAAAACTTCTTATATTTTATCCGAGTCAGTATGGGTATGCCCAAGTTCATCCACATTAACTCATCTCTTAGCTATTTCTCTTGCGTACTTGCAAGGCATATTATTGTAAATAATACTCCCACTCTACTTCCACCAACTTTAACATCAGATATTAAGGATTAAATAGTTTTTGAAAGAAAAACGTAAATAAGTTTCCTCAAACCAGGAAATAAACGTAGTATTTTTTCATTACCTACTTCCAGCAATAAATCAACGAAAAGACATATTCCGAAGAAATTTCATAAAAAAAGGTATTACGATATTATTAGAAATTTTATCTGCAAATTAAATACAGGCCCAAAATAAACAGCCTAACTCAATTAACTACGGATTAGTTTTAACAGATCAATCAAGGTATACCTGTGGGTGTTTGCCAATCGGAGCTGTCTTGGGCAAACGACACAAAACATTTCAATGTAGATAAAGCCCTTATTAATCCGTACCAGGATTATACAACCCCGCCCTTAAGTAATAGTTAGTTACAGATTCACGGAATCCATCACCTTTGCCAATAACGATATTGGTAGGTCTTGTTTAATTAATTTGCACTAAGCCCTATTCTGTAGACATACACTTCATTTATATTAATTCCTCTTTGGTCTATTGGTGGAAAACTGGACCGAGAGATTCTGGATTCGAGTCTTGGACCATATTTTGGGTGAGTTTTCGGCTAAGAAATAAGCCCGAAGTTAGGTAGTTGGAGGTTGCTTGGGCGACCATACCTCGGAAAGCAGTTACAGAAAATAGTCAATTTTCTGATAACAAACCGCACTTTGTGATTTTGACAAATTTCCAACAAACGAATCTGACTACCTTTCTAAACCATTGTTGTTCCTTTGGATTAAACTTAAAGTATAGATAATATATTTCAAATACCTAGTAATATCTTCCTTGAAGTATGTATTTATAAACATATATGTTTATCATTCTTTTGACGCCCATAGGTCATACGCCCAATAGTACAAGCTCATATTATTATGACCGTGTTTGGAAATGTTCCAGATATTTATTTAATTTTATTTACTCGATTACTTATTCAATGTGTCAATATTCAATTTATATTGCATGTTTAGTAGCAGAAGTGGTTGTAATGTTGAGCCTCTCATAAGCAAGCCGTAGGAATCGATTTCAATATCATATTACGTACGTAGTAGGTACATGTTCTGTGACATGAAACAAAGCTTTATATGTAAGGATAATGGAAAGTATTGCGTAACCAATATTATCGGATTTGTAATATAAGTGCAATCACTTGTATTTACCCATTCAAATAAAATGGATATACGTATTGATAAATACATGTTTCCATAACATCAAATCCTAACTTTTATAAAAGCTGTTAAATAACGTATTTCTGGAATTATTTCCGGTTCGATTGTTTTACATAAAAACATTTTTATCTGACTGTTTATTCTCCCTAATTTTGGAAGCGGCTTGATCAATATTGGCAATCACTAATAAATCGTAAATTTTACAGGGTATTTATTATAGGCTATTTAAAAAAATAATTGCTGCTAATATCATTTCGATGCGGACGAAGTCATGGCGGCCGCCAGTTTCAAAATATGTATCTCCCGACCAAAATCTCATATCCTTTACAGCTTTAGTTTATATTACCTCTTTCGAGTCCGCATTTAGATTTATGTACTCAAGTACCAAGTGTGGAGAAGTGTTTGCCTGGCAACGTTGCCAAAATTCATACATTCACGTTCCCGGGCGAAAGGTGAGCAAACTAACTAGCAGTTACTTTGACTAAAGATAAAGTATCCTATAATGTACTTCCGAACGGTTATCGATTTTTATGTAAGACAATTTGAATTTCTGCAGGAGTGCGGTGGTAACCAGATTTCCGTGTTCCTCAGTATGCATACTATTTCAAATAATGCCAGTTACTACTGGTCTATTTAGACACATTTCAAAGGTGTAATATTTACTGATATCTCTACGTAGTATAAAGCAAAGTCGCTTCCGGCGTCTGTCTGTCCCTATGTATGCTTTAATCTTAAAAACTTGACAACGGATTTTGATGAAGGTTTTTATGTATAATATACCCGAAGCGAAGCGAAGGCAGGCCACTAGTTACATCCTTACTAGTCCTTACTAATATTATAAATCCGAAAGAAACTCTGTCTGTCTGTCTGTCTGTCTGTTACGCTTTCACACATAAAGTACTGAACCGATTGAAATGAAATTTGGTACAGATAGTCCAGAGCCTAGGAAAGGATATAGGCTACTTTTTGACCGACTGCGCTATAAGGAAGTAATGTTTTAGCCGTTAAACGTCTCTACGCGCACGAAGTCGCGGGCGGAAAGCTAGTAAATAATAAAGTAGATGTGATTTCACGCCAAAACTACTTGAATGAGTTATACAATTGGTGCCTGTGAAATATCTGTATTGTTAAGGACTTGAGGAAAACTTCTCTTTAACTAAGTAAATGCTTACTATTCAAAAACGTGATAAATGACTTTACGCAGACGGAGTCGCGCGGGCAGAAAGATAGTGAAACATACGAATATACAGTTTTACGAACATTTATTGAAACTTAGTCTATCTTTCCTAAACTTTGTAACTAAATTCCAATCGAAACGCAGGCATCACAGCACAGGTGAACTGGGTATACGATGGGCTAAGCGGATTCGGAGCCTACAGCGGCCTTCGTTAGCATTCGAATAGGGATTTTGTCGATCTACAGTTTGGGTATACTAGGCTTAATAAGCTGTAGTCACAGTTCTATAACAGTATTGAAGCCTCATAGAGTTAAAGTATTAAAAGTAGTGTAGAGGGATTTTCCAACCCATGTAAATACATAAATGTTTCAAAGAAAGTCTGTCAAAGCTAAGTAGCAAATCGCAAATTTTCCAATTTATGTGATGTTAGACTTATAAGCTCTATATTATTTTGATCTTTGGCCAGGTGGAGTATGATCTGCTCAAGACAGCTGGTGGGAATTGCAAGCGAATAACCGAATAAGCAGGAGTGGCAATCATTTAAGTCCAGCAGCGGACTGAAGTCACCATCATAATGATTTTTTGCAAACTTTAATATTTCACTATTCGATTTATTGTAATTTTGTTTTTTTCGACAATTTGATCCTTATAAGAGTTTTCTTCGAGTCGATTGTTCTCATAAAACAAAAAAAAATCAACTCAATAGACGATCTAAACCATTTCGCACCATGCCACATAAAGAAACCGAACGTTCAGGTCTCTTAACAATGATTTCCTTCGACGCTAAGCTTTCTCTAGCCATCTATCAACCTGCAACGTTGATTGATACCGGCCATGATTCCAATTACCTTGTCATAGTATAAGAAAAGAAGTACGTTGACTTCATACATACGTTAATTTGTACGTGAAGTCACCCGTAATAAAAAGTCATCACTTTCACTGACACAATTTAAATATCTATACTAATATTATAAAGCTGAAGAGTTTGTTTGTTTGTTTGTTTGTTTGTTTGTTTGTTTGTTTGAACGCGCTAATCCCAGGAACCGCTGGTCCGATTTAAAAAATCTTTCACTGTTGGATAGTCCATTTATCGAGGAAGGTTATAGGCTATATTACATTTTCAAAAAAAGTAGGGATCCGTACGAAAAACCCAAATTTGTCACCCAAGATGTAAAAAAAATCAAATTTCAAACAATTTTTTACAATTTGTTTTGACAGGACGAAGTCAGTTGGGTCAGCTATTGTTCATAAAATTACACATAGATGGCGTCGTGCTTTGTACAGCATGCCATAAATGCTGTCAAGTTTGATATAACATGAGTACCTACGTGATAAGTTTTTGGTAGTTCAAAAGATGGCACTGTGCTCTACGTATTACTTCGATATTATATTGTGGAAAAGTTTGTATGTAGGTATACCATACGTCAAATATGTGAAGTTTGTCTTTTGGAATTGATAAATTTCGAGTGCCATTAAATTACGTAAATTACCAGAAGGGTTCTGAATCGACAACATGTATCGAAAATATTCTAATTGTTGCCTTTTTTCTATTTTAATTTAACAAAAAAGTCTCATCTAATTGACATATTTTTAAGCTGTCAAATTAACGAGAGCATTCAAATTTCCATAATTGCCGAATTGAAGAAGGTTGGTTGTCAAAAAATACATTGATATTAATACTCAAGGGTTTGGTATCAGAAAAAAGGATGAGATGATCACAATGCGATTAATACATTGTATGCACCAACCGGGTATTAAATATTCATTCAAATTGAACAAATTCAATATTGAGTTCAAAAAATATTATGAAAATCAATATAAAAGTATAGCATAAGCATATTTAATTTGGTAAAGCATAAAATTCGACGGGAGAAAATAAGGGGTTTGCCAGGGATTAAGAAAGAACATGATTCAAGCACACAGTAAAAGCGTCGAATAATCGTACATAGGTAGGAATTTAAAATTTGAAAAACACAGTGGTACGTGGCAGGGTTTGAAGTGGCGACCTCTTGCATAGCAGGCAAATACCTAAACCACTCGGCCATGGACGCTTTTTTCCTCTCTAACTATAAACTACTACCTGGCTTTGGAATAGGACGTCCTTTATTTCAATTTGATCGATGAACAATTAGGATTACTTGTAGATGATCTATTTAATATGAGGAAGCTGTTCACTATAAACATAGATTTTAGGATTTCGTACGTCGAAAAGAATAACCGAACCCCTTAAAATTATAGGATCCGTTTATCATCGTCAATTTTTGTCAAGGAGAAAATATCAAACTGAGAGTTACATCAAATACTCAGGTCTACTGTCCCTTCGCCTGAGCCAACACAATCAAAAGAAACATTCATTTATGCTGCCAATTTTTGACACTCGCAAAGGGAACTACTATCTGCGAAGTACTCAGATTCTCAAAATTTGGAATAAAGCAACGTCAAGTAGGTACAGAGAATTGCGTAAACTTTAAAAATAAATTGCGTTGTGCGAGTCCGTCTTGCACTTGGACTTTTTTTTTTTTCTTTTCTTGGGTTCTATTCCCACTCAGCACAAATATTTCTGCGATGAATATCGATGTTTGTTCCGTGTCTGGTTGTGCTATTTAAATATTTAAATGTATACCACTGTTCTGATAAAAACAAGTGCTAAAGCTTCTTACCACAGGATCAGAGGGCCTACCATAAGTTGGCTATCGTAAACTTACGTTCGTTAAAAACCTATCGAGTTGTTTTTTTCATATGGCCGATTGTAGTTCTTTGCGTAACCACCAGGCGGCGCTGTACAAGTTTTTCATAGACATATTTACGTAGGCGATATCGAGCGCGTAAGTTTTAAACTCATGGTAGCCCCACAGATCAATTAATGTGATGTTGTGTAATATACTTATTTATTACTACACGATAAACAACAGATGATGATGATGATAAAAATCAAAATAATTTTGTTTTAAATGTTTCTTCCGGTTGACTAACTTCTTAAGTGGCAGAAAAGATTTTGACGGGACTACGACTACTTTTAAGTTAAAAAAAATCAAAATCCTGTAGTTCACGCGAACGAAGTCGCGGGCACAGCTAGTGGAGGATAAAAGTACAGCCAAAACCAACAAAGGCCTCCCGACCACCAAAAGCTCATTTTTCCAATCCAAATACATACAAATAGATCGAAAGGAGAACACCCGATTCCATACAAACTTGGGCCCAACGTTACAAAACTGAAAGTTGGTCATCAGACAAAGCATATAAAAGGTTTCCATGAGACGAATTTTCATGTTGATCCGCAATGGCCAAATCACTAAAAATACAGTGAATATTTTTGAGGTTATCTGTTTTTCTATAATGAAAGAAAGCTTGTAGGGTGTTTCTGTTTTAAGTTTTGCATAACAGATTGTATACAAGCTATCCAACAGTACAGATAAAGTGGTAAAATGGTATCAAGACATAAGCTATATGTCATCTATATTGGTCAGGGAACCTTGCATGTGTCCGTGAAATACGATTTTGTGATTTGTTAAGTTGTTGGGTAATTCTGAATATTAATAACAGAATACCAACAGAATAACAACATATATTCCCAAGCGTCGTTGACGGCGCAATGCCCGGTCAACCCTGCGCCCCACTGCACCGCGCACACACGCAAGCACGCTACATAGTAGGTAATGAGAATAAATCTATGGATATTGCAATCATTCGACTTATGAAGTCAAAGTCTTATATCTTAGACATTCTCCTGGGTGCCAGTCTCCTCCTCATTTATCCTGGGTGGGATTCGAACCCATGACCCTTGGTTTAGAAGCCAGAATTCACTAGCAACTGCTCCATCGAGCCGGTCAACTATAAAACCAATTTATTAGATATTTCATTAAAGTGAATAATGAACTAGGTAACTCTAAATGCATATTTGCTTATGGCTGGACAGAGCAGCTCAGTATAAAAAAATAAATGTAACAAAAGCAGGTCATTACAAAATAATAATCAATTATTTTATTCATCCTTATCATCATAATACATCTAAAAAAAATAGCATCTAAAAACTGTGCGTCTTCTTCTTCTTTTTCAGCCCTGTATCACCCATTGTTAGGTATAGGCCTCTTCATGTGCTTTCCATTTGACCCGGTCTTTTGCTGCTCGCATCCAGGTCTTGCCCAATATTTTTGTGATATCTTCGGCCCAGCGCATAGGTGGTTTCCCAACGTTTCTCCGTCCGAGTCTAGGTCTCCATTCGGCAATTCTGCGTGCCTATCTGCCATCCTCTCTTCTGCACATATGTCCGGCCCGTCTCCACTTCAACTTCGTCACAATCGATGTAATGTCCGTGACTCCGGTACGTCTCCGAATGATAGTATTTCGGATACGATCTAAATACGAGTAAATATGATAAATAATAAAACATTTTAATTATTAATCGACATCAATCAATTCGATCAATGTCATAAGTAGATTCTGTTTACTATACTCTATGGATAGATTTCTGTATCACCTTTGCGAAGATAGCTACGTTATTAATAAATAATATAAATGAACGTTTACAAAACCAGTAACATAAGGAAAATAAAAAAAATCTGCTTTTTTTCCCTGTTGGCCATTGCTGTTTTGGCTAAGATTTCTATAAGTTAACTTACAAAAATAGACCGATTTTTTGATATATAATTGAATCCTGTAACGTTGGGCCCAAAATGGTGGTTCTCCTTTTCTTGATGATATTATGTATTATTTCCTTGTTATCACATTATTGGCGCAATTTGGACGTGTTTACATGTAATTTTTTTTGCATTTTACATGTAAAGTTTAGAATATCGACATTTTCAATTCCAATAGCTGCGTGAGTTCAGATCCAGTTAGTTCCAGTGTACAGATAGACATAATTAAATACGGAGTCGAAACGTCGATGGCATTTCAACAGCATCGCAACACAATATTTGACGGCATGCAATTATAAACGGCATTTGAGCAGGCCTTCGGGGTGAGTGCGACACAGTCAATATGGGCTATTGTGCCTTTAGACCTCACATATGGCTCTCACTACCGCTTATCATCAGGTGGGGTGAGATCATCCTATAAGCCATTTATAAAAAAAAAACGATGACACCAAACGTTGTTTCAGAACAATAACCCATTTCTCCTATTGTTACTTAACAACATTCCTTCACGTTTTGCCTATCGCTTGCTCTGAGCCCAAGTAAACCTACTTCTTTACTTTTACTATGACCAAACAAATTTTAGACGCAGGATATCACGTGCAGACTATTGGTTTACCGTTGCGAGCGTAATTACTGGTAAGCCTAATGCCCCGCTTTGTATCATCCCTGTTTCAGTCAGGTAACTATGACGATAAAGCTTGGTAATTACCAAGCAAAGCTCAAAGCATTTTAGTGCAAGCAAATATGACATAGTTATGTTTATTGTTTGCGGTTCACGTGCTATTGTTTGTGTTCTGTAAAATTAAAAACTGATAAATAAAAAATAGAGTGTGGGTCGGATACACATTTCCTTTCTGGGTTCCCAACCTCAAAAGAGTATTAAAACACATAATGCAATTTGTTCTCCGTCTATCAGTATGTGTATTGAAAAATCAAGCTGTAGCATTTAAACATAAAAATGTCATCTGTCAATCTGTCCGTCTCGTAAAAAGATACAACGCTAAATCCAGCAACAAAGTATATTTTTTCTATTGATAACTAAGTGAGAGATACCTACTACCTGTAGTTCACAATAACCACCCATAAAGGCTAGATTATATTCAATTTTTTTTTATTCAATTTATCCAATAAGTGAAAGGCAAAGAGATCTAACCTGTACAGCCTAGTAGTGACTGCGGCCGGAGCAAAGTCTTCTTATCAATAAGATAAAAGAGAAGACAGAAAACTTCTATACAAAGAAATGCCTTGACAATAACAAAGAAACTACTTTAGACTAGGCTGTACGGGCTACGATCCCTTTGCCTTTCCCTGATGCGATGAATTGGATCAAAAAAAAGTAAAAGAGCAACCAAATTAAAAAACAAAATGTCACATAACCCGCCATTACCCAACGCAACCAGGTGAAGTTGTGAAGTCATAATGTGTTTCCGGTCGGCCTACTCCGGTGCCCTTGGGCGAGCCCTTTTGTTTTGCTTTTGTTTTAAATTAATTAACATTGCCTATTTGCCGTACTTTATTTGCATAGGGGCCTGACGCAGTGTTTTATACGGCATACCTACCTGCAAAGGGGTCCGTATCGAAATGGACAAAAATAAATATTGCATTTTGTTTTTAAATTAGGTTAGTACGCGGATCAAACGTGCGAAATTAGTACTGCAACCGTGACTGAAATTTAATTTAAATGCAACAAGCATTATTATGCAATTATGCATACATAAAACATTGAAAAATTTTATTATTTTAAATGAAGTTAGTATGATGACTGAGGCAATATAGGAATGATGATTTATCGATGATAAGTTAAATCGGTTACCCGAAAATGTACGTAAATATTTTGTGTCATACTATGTAGCTTATAACACGTTTTTTTGTGTTATACGCTACCTGGAGGTAGGAGTTATGAATTATAACACATTTTCGAGATTACAAGTACAAATAGGACAACATCAGAAATACAACAAAATTTGACAAATCTTGTATAACCCCGAAAATGTGTTATAATACATTATTATTTTGATACCTCCATAATATGTTTGTACTTTTAGGTTGTACACTTTCCTTTTAATATGGAAGATACTATACGGGACCCGACCTCATTATGTTTGATTCACACTTGACCACTTTTATTTTTTCCAACGGCCTTTAAAGCAGGTGTTTTCCTTCGGTGGAAAATATTTATTTCTTACAGGTCGACAGTTATGGTGTAAGTGTGCCAATGTTTATGGTAAAAACGCGTTAAAATTCTATTAAGTAAGCAATTTGCGGTATAAAACACGTTATTAGAATGTGTAGCATGTTAATAACTTTAAAATTACAAAATGTGTCTCTACATACATAATTTTCATCATCATTTTCCTGCCCTTGTCCCACGCTAAGTGGGGTCGGCGAAACGTGTATATGTACTTCTTACACTCAGGCATGTCATATTTATAGAGTCATATATTAAATAAATCATGTGACCAACTTATGTGCAATTAACATTTAAAATTAAGATGATAATTTTTTCAGTGATATGTTTGAGAAAGTGGCAATAAACCAAAACAAACGTAGAAAACCTAAAAATAAATTTAACTTTAGCTCTACCAAAATATAACACCGGTAACAAGGTTTAGTTCGCAATGAAAATCTTTTCTGATCGATCGGAAGGAACCTGTCGTAAAGGCTTAAAATAATGTATCCTAATAGTTAAACTGGGATTCATTTGAAACTTTCATTTCAAAACAGAGTCTTTTTCTGTCTACATAGACCACAACTATTAAGAACACGGCTCCAGATATTCACCGTGCAAAAAGTGCAAAAAAAAACAACAATATCCGCATGAATTAGAAAGTGAAAGGTGAATTTTGCAAACTTGTGACCCGACCTCGCGACCGGGCAGCTTATGAAACGCGTGGACACAGTGAAAATAAGGAATCAGTAGGGCTACCAGGAGTTTAAAACTTACGCACTCGATATCGCCTACGTAAATATGTCTATGAAAAACTTGTACAGCGCCCCTGGTGGTCACACTAAGGACTAAAATCGGTCGTATGCAAAAAACAACTCGATAGGTTTTAACGTACGTTAGTTTTCGATAGCCAACTCATGGTACCGCTACAGTACGTTGCAGCAATGTTAAGCAGAATAATATTAGCGAAAGTAAATAATAATTCACATATACATACATACATAATCAGCTCATGCACATCCTCACAGATGGGGCTAAACGCCTAACCCTACGCTACCCTAAACTAGGGCGATAAGGCAGTAGTCGAAAACGCTGGCCAAGTGCGAGTTAGTTGACAACACGACCTAAGCATTTCTTTGTAACACAGTGGTACGTACGGAGGGGTTTGAACTGAATTATTTGGCTTTTTGGTTTTAATGATTCGGTTATTCCAAATTAACATTTCTTTTAGACATTTACCGAGACCTAGGTACTCGTAGTTATCATCGTAACTACTTTTTGATAATTTTTCAGTTAAGTATGGCACGGATTGTACTTAGTTAAGTAGCCTTTTATCTGAAAAGGCAGAGAAATACCAGTATGGCCAGTGGGAGATGAAAACGGAAATTTAATCTAATCGTTACTAATATTATAAACTCGGAAGTAACTGTTCTCTCTATAAAGCTATTGAACCGATTAAATAAAATTTGGTAAACAGATTATTCATCAAGATGTGATGTGTAAATCCAGTTTGTTAAAAGTCTACTTCGCAAGAGTTAGGCTTTGCTAAGTGGGGTCGGCGCAACATGTGTACTTCTTCCACTCGGGCCTATCATTCGTCAGCTCTGTGTCTAGTCCTTTCCAATATCATCTCTCACGCAATCCATCCATGTTTTCTTCGGCCTTCCTCTACTGTTTCGACCATTTACATTCATACTCATCACTCTTGTTCACTCAGTCACATGGCTTTCTTCCCTCCTCATAACAAATTATTTACAGATTTTTAAGCTATTGCATAGCTTTTATCGCGGGCTTTGAGCGCGGCGACCGAACCAAGAAATTCCGTAACGAAAAAAACCTCACAATCGTCTAACATCGTTTCAGTTCGGTAGACTTCGGCACGGTGTTTGTGTGCGTGCGGTTAGACGTATTGTACGACTCTACTAAACTCGCACGAATCGAGACGAGCTGCTCCGAAATCGGACGATGCTATGCAATAGCTATACCGCGGCAGTCCCCGAGTGCCACACTTCTCGTCTTTTTTATAATACATACGTATTATTTTTAAAGCGGGCGGTAACCCAGTAAGACAATAAAAATTCTCTTTGACCACGGTAAGGCGTCTCAGTGTACCTAGTCTGACTGTGAAAATGTTCACGAGCCATAAAACCGCTAAACTCATCTTCAAGTTGTGTGCGATTCGGCGCTTCAAGCACTTAATTCGCCTTCGGAACTTGGTAATTTTTACCATTCCTAAAGGTAGAAGTTTGGATATGAAAATATGAGACTTTTTATCTCATACCCCCAGTGGAAAAAGAATTTTATAGCAGTTGTCAAATGAATTTTAAAACTCGAAACTTAATTATGTCCCATTTGGAGATAACGGTTAAATCGGGGTTTTCATTAGTTTGGCTTAAAATTTAATAAATAATATTATTTTTACATTGTACTAATTTCGAGCTATGTTGCTTAAGCTTGCATGGATGATTGATTTTCGGGTATTGCGCTACCTAGGTAGCGCAAAGCGCATATGAAAATGATAATGAAACTACTGGTAGTTTCATCATAATCATCATCAGCCCATAATAAGTCCCCATTGATGCGGCACGGGCTTACCCTAAACTACAGAGATCAGCAGTCAACCACGCTGGCCAAGTGCGGGTTGGTCAGTCGAAGAAATTGGTGTGACTACACAACCTTAGAATTTCTTCATGGGTGTGCAGGTTTCCTTACGATGTTTTTCCTTCACCGTTAAAGCGTCTAATAATCGTAGGATAAATTTCAAATTTGAAAACACAGTGGTACGTGAACTGGCGACCTCTAACATGGCCATCAACGCTTTTAGTAGCCTAGTAGCTTGGTCTATTGGTGGCAAGTGCTGCGTTAGGACCAAGAGGTCCCCGGTTCGAATCCGAGGTCGGGCAAAATTTGTGTGAGTTTTTCTGTATGGAATTACTCAGCCCAAAGTTAGGAAGTTGGCGGTTGAACGCCCGTGCCTCGGAAAGCACGTTAAGCCGGTGGTCCTGCGCCCGATCTCTCATCGGTCATGACGGATTGCCGTCTCACCGAATTATGAGAGTAAGGGAATAGAGAGTGCACTTGTGTTTGCGCGCACACTTGTGCACTATAATATGTCCTGCGCACTTGGCTGATCTCAATTGAGATCGGCCGCCATGGCTGAAATCGGTCGGACGCCTTTATTTATTTTAGTGTAACTATTCGATTTTTATTATTTTACAGATGTTTTAAAACTACATATTGCGTAGTTTAAAAGATTTAAGCACACACAGGCATATAGGGACAGAGAAAGCGACTTTGTTTTAAACTATGTAGTGATTTTAATTATGATGTAGGTATTAGGCTCTATTAAAAAGAAGTTATTCAATTGGCCTCTTCTACTTATCTGTAAGTAATATTATACAATTATTTTTCTCTTTCATATTGGCACAATGGATGTACGGCTTCATTGCCCACCAATAAAGGATTTTATTACCGCGATCACGAAATATCATTCCTGATTATCATACAATATTCCCACTAATTGGTCCTGCACTGTTGTGCCATCTCGAATTTTATTCATTGTGCTTTTGAATTGACATTTTTCGAACAAATACGAACACTTATTTTAGCTTTCATTTAAAATTAGAATAAATAATAGCTTCATAGTTTTTCGAGGCGATGGTAGCCTTCCCCCCTTTTTCCTTCCCCCGTCATATATCCTTGCTACTCGTGGGAACGCAATGACCTTGTTAAACAATGCACAAGGCAGAATGGCGGCGACGTGGTCCACAACCCGTCACGTCACGTTTCCCACAAAGGTGAAAAGTGGATAGCTGGAAGTGATCTCTGCCTACCCCTCTGGGAAATAGGCGTGATTTCATGTATGTATGTATGTTTTAACTCAACATCAAAATGTTGTGCAACCATATTTTGTGTTGGTATAGCATATTTGGGGAGGCCATGTCCAGCAGTAGACTATGATAGGCTGATGATGATGATATCACTTGGCACTAGGCTACTAATATTTCAATTACTGATTATTATGTGTAGACGACGAGTGAGCCGATTTTTTTCTAACATTTTTTACCACTTTAATAAATAAATAAAAATAAATATTACACAACATCACATACATTGATCTGATCCCGTGGTAAGTAGCTTAAGCACTTGTGTTACAGATACCAGAATCAACAGTGGATACACAAATATACTTAAATATACTTAATACACACCCAGACACGGAACAAACACCGATGTTCGTCACACAAATATTTGTCCCGAGTGGGAATCGAACCCACGACTCTTGGAACCGTAGGTAGTGAACCTGGGTCACTAACCACTGTTCCACCGAGCCAGTCAATGATTTATATTTAAGAAATTCATAAACTTTTGACTTTTTAACGGCGCTTCTCAATTTATGCGTGCAATGTCGTGGCCAAATCCATTACCGATATAAACCACAATTTTCCTAAGAAAGCTTTATAAGAATAATTAATGTTATACATCAAAATGTCTTTTATGACTCTGTAATACTCAGTATTCCTTGTGAGTGCCGTTTATTAATACTGCCTAGCCTAATAACAGTGTAGAGAGATGATTTATTACAGCTTTAGTAATTATGCCCGCTTCAGTTCATTTTAAAGACATCTGCCTATGCCTTGGACATTAACTTCGTAAGTAGGTGGAACCAATTTAAGTTAAAGCAACATTTTGCTTGCAAATATAGCATAAATTACGTTCTCATTTGTAAGAAGATATTTTAGATTGGATGGTCGTGATGAAATGTTGATTTTATGCTTACAAAATAATGGTAGGCCTGAAGTAATACTCGTAGTATGTAGTAAGGCTCTGTCTAACTGGTAAGTGTGATACATACATCCATACAAACGTATGTGTACATAACCAAAAAAATAAAGAGCAGCTATGTATTTAAATCAAGTTTAAAGAAAAATTATTTTAATGATTATAAGAAATTTAATGAAAATCCCTTTACAAAACAAACACATTAACCTACCAATTGTTATTTACGACACACTAGATAGGTATTCCGATTTCAGTACATTGTTTATACACCTAACCAAGAAACAACATATCTAGAGACACTACTTGCTTATGTACTCGTAGAATGTGATGTTATGTACAATACATTAACATGTATAAGATGACGACGGCAACGACCTCAGAATATATGCCTCGTTCTATTTAAGATTATAAGCTCTTTAATTACAGCGAGCAACTAATGTTTGCTCACGATAAGCAGCGATTTATCGTAGATTTAAGCCTTAGTAAGAGCTTAACGACTATGTAATACTTACGCCAGCTACGTGAGTAGTATCCATATGTCATAATGTAGGCTAATTCAATTTTCCACAGCAATATTGTGACGAGTTACCCAACGTAATTACACCGTACCACATTACAAGGCTTTGTTTTAAATTCAAACAAAAGTATTTACAAAAATAACATAAACATTGCCGGTGTTATTTTGGCCCCGGACACATACGTTAGCAGCGTTCGAAAATATGCCGTATTCCATTGACATACAGGTCAAAGTCATTGGCTCGATTTTGACAGCTGTCATTCTATGGTGTAACCGACACAGCTGTTTATCGGCATTCTCGGAAGTCAACGGTCGCAATTATCTTCCTATTTTCCTGTTTACAGACATGATATCAGACTATGTGTGTAAAAATTAACTAAAATCAATGGTCATCAAACAAATAGCTCTAACGACATGAGCTGTTTTGATATTATTATATTTTTAATCATACGCTTTTGAAAATTTTAATTACGACCAAACTTACCTTAGTCACGCGCCGGGCGATCGATAAATACACGTGTTGACAACCACACCTCGGCTCGTACAGAAAAATAAACGAAAACAAACCAAAAACGGAACACAAGAAACGTTCTCGAAACGTTTCCAGCCAGTCCACAGAAGGTCACTGAATTACGAACTGCACTATAGGTTATTGCGTATTTACAGAGATTTTTGACATCCACCCGGCATTTTCCCGGCTAAAATAAGGAACGAAAACAAAGGAACAAAATGGGAAACAAAAGCGAATCGTTGTTTATTGGCGCTCGTTCGTTGTGTGAGCGATTAGTTGTTTCAAAATGCGGTATGCACAGATATTGCGTTGATGTTTAGGGATAGAGGGAGCGTATTTTATCGTTTTTTCCACTGGTATGTGCGGTACGATACAGCAGTCGCGTCGGAGCCGCGGCCAGTACTGAGCCGAGTTAGTGAAAAAAACAAACCCACCGCTTCGAGACGTTGTGCCTACATTCGGAAAACGCAAGGGGAAAACTACTCCTGTCTCTTTCGTGCGTACTGAAACGCTCGATTTGGGGGTAGGTATCCCTTTTCCCTCCAATACTGGAGTCTGAACTGAGTCATCTTGCTACAAGTGTGCTTGTATCCAGATAAGTGTCTGTTTAATAAACAAGGTATTACTTAGTTCCTAATAAGTCGTGGTGGTTATGTGCGCATTGTTTTTGTGGAACAATCGAGGTTTCATGTTTGCTTGTCGACTAGATTGCCTGTAGATATACCTTCTAGAGCTGTTTTGTAACTGTGGATACGGTCTTGTCAGCTGTCACGTGGGCGGCAAAATTGAATCTTTACCGGCCATAGACTAGTAATTAAATGGAAACAACTTATTGACGATGAAGACAAAAGAAAATGTAATTTATTTGTTTGAACAATTTAGGCGAGGTCTGCTTATAGATTCTATGAATTGAGATTACTTAACTTCCTAACAATTTCACGACGTAATAAGATTGAGTGATTCTACGTACATATTATTGAGACTGTGTAGTTGAACATAATACATTCCAATTTGAGTTTATGATTTACTTAATCCGCTCAATTAAGCTTAATTGGAAACCTTGATCAGAATAGAATATAATAGAATATTGGTATTAATAAATTATATAATAACGAATACATTAGCTAAAATGTAGTTACAAGTAGGTTTTTATATAAAATATTTTACATCGCACAATTACAAATGATTGGTATACAATATGACTGAATAATCTTATAACTTTTATTCCTATTAATCTACTTTATGTATTAAAATATATAGTATGGATATTTTGAGTAATAAATAAGCGCACTAAGAGTCGTGCGTTCGAATCCTACTAGGGACAAAATTTATGTGTGCTGTACTTCGTATAAGAACATAGGGGATGGAAAAAAATGATTTAAGAAACTTAAAATATGAATATAATAATTGTTTTTGATAAAAACTTGATAAAAGATGCTTCGACGCTCCACGTCCGAAGTTAAGTATAAACAAAGAATTTATTTTGTCAGACCGATTTTGGCCATAGCGGCCGATCTCAATGGAGATCAGTAAACTGTAAAAGACATATTACAGTGCACAAGTGTACGCGCAAACACAATTACACTCTCTGTTCCCTAACTCTGGTCCTTCGTTGAGACGGCAATTCGTGGGCGACGGCAGGCCATGATCAATAAGAGATCAGGCGGAGGACCACCGGCTTAACGGCAAGACGGGCCTGCATTCAACTTCAGGCTGTGTAGTTACTTAACAGAACGAGGCATATAAATTTTGACCACCCCTCAAGTCGAACCGGGGACCTCCCGTTTGAAATAGACCAACGAGGCAGTTCATCACATATTTTATCCTAGCTGACCACAATGATAACTCGGAGTAGCCTTGTCATCATCAACGACCTTGTGAGGGAGCTGATGGCTAAGCCCCCTAAGCAGTTTGTCATAGAATTCCAGAAAGTACCTAGGGAGATATAAAGCATTCGGTATCCAGGGTAATATTTCAAAGGTATTCTAGGAAACAGGGAAGATATTCTGTGTACTAACAGGTTTTCCTTCGCCTGACAGAATTTGCTGATTTATTCATTTTCATAGCACATACCGTTTCAACGTGTGAGACATTTTGTTCGATTGCAAAATTATTTTCCATTATATTGCCTGAATAAAATGGTAGGAAGAGATACAAGCATTTTACTGACTGACATTTCAAGCTATATTGCTAGCCAACCTAGCTGATAGCAAGGTAATTATATAGATAAATAAATATACATGTAATACTAGCTCGATGGCGTATTGGACAATGCTCCTGTCGCATTCGTTAAGAGTCGTCGGTTCGATTCTTACTCGCGAAAAATATTTGAGTGATGCACATCGTATTTGTTCCGTGTCTGGCTGGGTGACGGGTGTATAATCATTTAATTAAGTACATTTTGTATACCAAAGTTTCTTATGCGAATTTTTTAATTAGATTTATTGAGCAGATCAAGAATGACGAGGTAATGAACGAACAAACACACTTTCGCATTGTACAGTACTGAATAATAACATCATTTATCATGAGCCCATTCCGGCCCACTCCTCGACAAAGGTCTCACCAAATCCTCACCATTTCTGTCTACTAGTATCTTCGGCTACTCGCATCCAGCTCCTTCCACCCGTCTTGCGCAGATCGTCCTACACATTACCTATTTACCAAGAACAACACTGGCATTACGGAAATGCAATACCAAATGTTGACTGGCGATCGCCAAAGAGCTGAAGCCGAAGTCACAGACCCCTGTCACTCGGCAAGCACAAAACAGAGATTACACAGTGGAACATGCGCCGCTTGATAATACATCAACGCCGCAATTGCGCGATTGCGGTCTCTGTTCCATTATTAACCTGTTCACTTGTCCGATGAAGGGATCAACAGTACTGACTTGCTTGACGTCACGTCAGACGAATACATAGGCAGTAATATAGTGGGACAAGGGTATATTGGCGCGTGGATGATATTGACAGGGAGGTGTGGGTGAGACATTAGTGTTAACAGTTGAAAAAACCTCCTTAGTTTAGGGTATTATTCAAGCTCTTGTCTCCGTATTACATTATTTTTCGGTTTCATTTTTATGGGTTCTGCACAAACGTTTACTCATATGATAGTGCTCAGTGCAAGTGTTTTTACAAAAAGAAAACACATGGTATTTTTCAGACTAAAAGGTAGGTCAAACATCCAAGTGAAGTTAAACAAAAACCAAACCAAACCATTCCATAGACGTCCATTTTCAAACCGATTTTTGTTAATTGCTTGTCCCATATGTATCTGATCTTCTAAACAATACATCCTACACTTACGGGGACGTTGTCGTCACTAGGCATCAAAGGCACACTAGGTGACGTTCAGTATAGGCTATTTTATCTGTGGTATAGGTATACTAGTCGCCTACCGCCTCTGTGGTCACAAGACACGCGCCCCTTCAACTCTAATTGCGATGTGAGCCTAAAGGGCTCGCCCTTAGGTCACAAGGGTACCCAGGTTCGATAGGGTACCCAACTTGATTGAGTACGCAACATGTTAAGGATAATTGCTAAGTTTAAAAAAAAAGACTTGTGGCACTCGGAGACTGCCGCGGTAAAGCTATTGCATAGCATAGACCGATTTCGGAGCTGCTCGGTTTCGATTCGTGCGAGTTTTGTAGAGTCGTACAATACGTCATATCGCACGCACACAAACACCGTGCCGAAGTCTACGACGTTAGACGATTGTGAGGTTTTGTTACGGAATTTCTTGGTTCGGTCGCCGCGCTCAAAGCCCGCGATAAAAGCTATGCAATAGCTTAAAAATTACATAAACATACGTTATACCAGAGCCGCTCTAAGTTGACTGATTTGACACATTTCAGACTGCCCGCACTAGTGAGGGACAACGGTAAAATTGTCGAAGCATATAAGTAACAGTTATTTCCACTAAGCAAAGTCTAATTATATTTTTTTTTTAATTAAAATCATTTATTCACATCCAGAAGATTGAATTGAAGTTTCTTATTTAAAAATATATTTATTTTTAAAATACAATACTTATAAAATCCCTTCATCCTATTTAAAAAAAATATCTGGTGAGTATTACCCATTACGTCACTATGAAAACGTGTCAAACGGCGTAACCTTTTAAAAGCGTAATACAGAGTGGAAATTTTACGTTTTCTTTTTATAATTCTATTATTTTAATTACTTAAAAAGACAAATAATTAGATAATTAGATGCATTTGACATTTTAAAATGACGTCTTATTTTTAAAAGCTGTTCTTTATGATTCGCTAAATATGTTCCTCTTAACAAGGATAAATGCAAAATATAAAATAAAAAGTGTCAAATCTAAAAGCGGCTCCGGTATAATCTTTGCCAAACAAATAAATACGGTCATTTTTACCTTTTTTAACCGACTTCAAAAAAAGGAGGAGGTTCTCAATTCGTCTGTATGTATAATATTTAAATTTTTTTTTTTATGTATGTTCACCGATATTTTCGTCAATTATACACGGATTTCAAAAATTTTTTTTGGTTGGATATTGTTCACTTCCGAGGTGGTCCCATTTTCACCAGTCTTGGATCTGATGATGGGATCCTGGAGAAATCGAGGGCAACCTTCAAATTTTATAGGGACATTTTTGCATATTATCTGAAGTCATATTGGCATTTGCTTCTGGCTATCATAATGTTATGGTGCTGAGCTGATGATGGAAGGTCAACTCCTTAATAGTTGGGAGTAAAGGGATTATTCTTTCAAATCTGTGTACATATTGATACTACTGGTTATAATATCAGTAGAATTATAGGTGAGCTTAACTAATAGGGTGTAAAAAAATTAACACTAAAAAGGATGAAAAAAAATTGTAAACAAAAAAAAACCGCCTTCAAAAACACGACTCACTAAAAATTACAAAATAATATAATACGAACATTAATCTGGGTATGAATTTGATATGTTGTTGAAGGCGGTGCCGTTTATATTTCACGCAGTTTTCCTAAAAAATTTAATTGGCACCGCCTTCAACAACATATCAAATTCATACCCAGATTAATGTTCGTATTATATTATTTTGTAATTTTTAGTGAGTCGTGTTTTTGAAGGCGGTTTTTTTTTTGTTTACAATTTTTTTGTTCCATTGTAACTGATGTAAACTATACTAAGTTCAATTTAAAATCACACCACATTCACCAACCCGATGGCATATTTGAAGGGTTTGAGTCTTAAAGCTTCTTCACAATGGTAAAATCTCTTCTAATCCGGGGCACAGGCGGGGCGTGAAACGGCATTTAAGCAGTCCTTCAGGGTGAGTGAGACAGACTCAATATGGTATATTGTGCCTGTCGACCTCATATGTGGATCTCACTACCGCTTAACATCGGGTGGAGTGTGGTCATCTCAGAAAACTGAAAATGTTCGGGATATTTACCATGTTGTTTTGTTTTAATGAGCTCCAGATATTTCGACACTGTTGCAAGCGCCATGAAAACGGGTGAACTGTTTGACTGCGTAAATCATTTCAGTTTTCGAATGTGAATAACCATGACAGTTTAAAATTATATATTGAGGTCATCTTTTGAGCCTTTTATAAAAAAAATCCTTATTCAAATACCACCAATTAATGAGAACCTCAGTTTGAATTCAGCATGTGTCATTCTGAAGGCAGAGAGCTCTGCGGCACTGCCCGTTGCGGTGTGGTCGACACGGTTCGCCGGTTCGTGTGCATTTTGAGTGCACTGCCTAATTTGAGCGCACTGGGTAGCTATCAGTAGGAATAATAAATAAATAATAATAATGAATAAATATTACACAACATCACATTCATTGAAGTGGTCCCGTGGTAAGTAGCTTAAGCACTTGCGTTACAGATATCAGAATCAACAGTGGACACACAAATATACTTAATACACAGTGAAATTTTAGTGGTTGTTTTCCCACAGTAAATGATTCTATCTTAGTAGCAAAATAGATTTCTGCAGTTCTTTTTTATTAAAATCAATAAATGCCGATTTTACGAAAGGTATAACTGAAACAAATCTTCTTTTCAAGGTATAATTTGCATGTTTCCATAGTATTACTAAATGCAAATCGTTCTGCCACGGGAAAACAACCACTCAAATTTCACGGTGTATACTTAATTCACACCCAGACACGAAACAAACACCGATTTTCGTGACACAAATATTTGTCCCGAGTCTCGATCGAACCCACGGAGGTTTTAAAATTGTGATACTGGCCAATCTATTCCGTATTCGATTTGGCTAGTAAGTACCCAACGCATTTGGTAGGGTCTATTGAAAGAACTCGTGTGTCGGATAGGTATCAGGTATCATAAACAAATCATGGATTAAAACAAGTTTTAAAGATTAAACTCACGTGTATTGTTATTCTAAACACATTGTGTGTATCAGTATGTACATTGTACATGGATGATAAAGTGATAAAAAAATATTATTGGAGATCTTTATCAACACAGGGTATAACTATGATTTTTGGATATTTTTTATTTTGCTCTGCTTGCCTATTTATTCGATCTGTATTAGGTTTTCAGTAACGGTAAGCTCCATTTAGGGATCAGTATCTGTTTCATCTCTATCAGTAAAAAATCCCTAATTTAAAAAATCTCGTCTTATTTGTATTGGTGAAAAAAAAATGAAATTACCTACAAGCCGACAAGGTAAGAAAACTTCTATGATACTTTATACCTATCATAGCAGTTTTCTTACCTAATAGCAATCTGTTCTCTCAAGCTTTGCTTTTAATTTTAGTTGCACACAATTTAAGCGTTCAAAGGCAGTGAGCGGAAATAAATTCCCTAGAGGCTTTCATCGCTCGGTCTCATACAGGGACACATATCTCGCCGAACTATAGCCAGAAGCCGGATTCTCTTGAAATATTGTTAAATTGTTCTCTTCCTTTTAACTTGAGAACTTGTACTTACTATATTGTAGAGTTGTTGTGACATTTTGAGGATTTCATTTTGTTCGTTAAGCTGTTTTACGAAAAGCTTCTTTGTGCTTTTTGAAATGAAATTAAATATACCACTTAAAATAGCGTGCATGAAGTTGACATTTAAAAATATGGTTTGACTCCGTGTGTTTTGCGAAATTCATACAAAATAAAATTAAATTAAAATATTACATACGCAAATTTCATAACATAAATTGTATCTTTTTTAAAAATCTAAAAACATAAAATTTTATACTTTGGGCCTGTATGTATTCTGAGGGCTGTAGTATCTCTTTATTTTGGTGACTTATTTCTCTTTCATCATCATCAGCCCATTTCTGTCCACTGCTGGACATAGGCCTCTCCAAAGGAGAGGCCTATTTCTCTTTATATACGGTTAATTATCGTGGTAGCAGCCCTATTTAGTACTAATAATTCAGTTTTACTACACTACATCTTTTTGTTCTTGTATTATAGCCAAATATATGCTGCAGCGAGGGATTAAACGTTGATGATATTATCAACATTGCGTTATGACGCATTATTATTTGGACTACCTGTAAACTGGACCAAAATCCACTGCTTGATATAGGAACATACAAACTAAATACATAAATAACTCTAATATAAGACACAAATCCGCAACGCACCGCAAGTTTACTTTAAAATAAAAATACCGCGTACATTTCTATTTTCAGAGCCGGTACAGTTGCAGTAATAAATAATGTAGTACCTAGTTATTACACAAACATGCTTTTTATTTATTAGTGAGGATATCCTTCCAGTGTTGGCTTGTGGCCAAGCGGACTGTCATGGTCTCAACGAAAGCTCGCCGTTTGAGAACTTAGCGATATATTTGTTTTCCATTCTGCGAACGCGATAATTTCCCCGCAAATGTAGAGTCGTAATTCTATTTTTTTGCTACACATTGGAACAGATGGACATTAATTTCCGGTCTCAGGATCATTTACTTTAGACAAATCGCCGCACAAACATTGTAATTTAAATAACAGGCGTTTTCAAACATAGAACTCCTGTCTATTTAAAATAGCAATGTTTGTGCGTCTACAATCTTTGCTTTTAAATTAATATAGTAGAGTTTCATAATATTTATTTGCACAATATTTGGGTTACGGGTAGTTTAGGTTCTTGGGTACAATAACATTATTTATTTATTTATTTTTAAGGCACATCAACAGTGTAAACACAAACATTCTCAAATTAACCATGCATTATAAATATTCTAGTGCTTACATCTATTACAGATATGCACAACATGGTTACAGTTAACATTTTAGTATTATCCTGTAGGGGTTCTATTTTACCTAACAAGAAGAATCAGATTACTATATTGGTAAAGTGCATAGCTCATACGTTCCTTATGATCCCGGATTCTTAAGGCGGGGCGTAAAACGGCATCTACGCAGGCCTTGAGAACGAGGGCAACAGGTTCAATAGGTTCTACGCTATTGTGCTAATCGACCTCATAAGTTGACCTCACGGCCGCTTACCGTTATTTGAAGTGAGGTCACACTTCTGCATGATGCCATCTTTTTTTACACTCGATGTTCTCATCGAGTGTAAAAAAAGATGACATTTTTAGTTTAAAATCGACTACCGGTAACCAGTTTCAATGCAATCGGGTGGCAAAATAAATGGCATCAAGTACATTCGCCCTATCACACAACGTGCGAATCGACGCGTTTCCGCTCAGCTAAATGCAGTTCTCGTGTGCATCGGAAGGCAATAACGCAGTGCGGTGCAGGGAGATCGAAAACTGTGGTCGGGCGGCGGGGCGGCCGCAAATGAGCGTCCTACGTCACAGACTACACGTAGTATGACATAGAAATACTTATACACCGTGAAATTTTAGTGGTTGTTTTCCCGTGGCAGAACGATTTGCCTTTAGTAATACTATCGAATCATGCAATTTATTCCTCGAAAAAAAAAAAATTCTTTTTTCAAGTTTTTAAAATAATAATTTTCCAACTCGAAAACGAGAGAAGCTATCGTTCTTTTATAAGATGTGACGTAATCAGGTACTGTTTGCCGCATGAAATCGATGCTTAAAGCTCATGAAGCTCTATACCCTAAGTAATAAAGCGGTTCGAACGTGCTTTCGAGTTTCGGTTTAACCTTTCGTAAAACCGGCAATTATTTATTTTAATAAAAAAGAACTGCACAAATATATTGTACTACTAAGGTAGAATCATTTTGCTGCGGGAAAACAACCACTAAAATTTCACGGTGTATATGTCGGGGCCAAATCTCTGAATTGATCATTTCATGAAATGGTTTAGATTTCGCGAAGTGTTCACGTTTCATGAAGTGACCAATGGTGACACGTCATCAATGGGTGTGGAAAGTTTTTTATGCTATTTGACCACGATGACGGATTGGAGTAGCCATGTCATCATCACCGGACTTGCGGGGGAGCGGATGGCTCTCACCATCCCTAAGGGTGTGGAAAGGTAGTTAGTTCCTTTAATGGCTCTTCAAAGAACCATCCTCTTTAAAGACCTATGAAATACTTATTTTTAAGATTGGAGCTTATTTCTATTACATAATTAATTATCTTATGGCGACTACTTCGACTCCAAGTGCGTCGAAGTCATCGACTTCGATTCGAAGTGGTCGCCATGGCCGAAATCGGTCGGAAGCAATCAATCAATATTATTTATAGAAAAATATTTATGGAAAATAGCATCAAAATCCGTTGCGTACATTTAAAGATTTATACTTGTTTGACGAACATCGGTGTTTGTTCCGTTTCTTGATGGATGGTATATTTGAGGCTATTTGTATATCCACTATTGATTCTGATATCCGTAACTCAAGTGCTTATTTAAAACTTTTTTAATATGTTAAACCTTCTACCTAAAACTGCACCAACGCCAATGACCCGGTAAGTACGAGTAATAAGCGGGTTCTTCGCAACTTCAAATTACATGAGTAATACCCTGACTCACTCGAACTCAAATAAAATGTACGCGTGGGCGTATTAAGGGCAGGCGGAAAATCGATGACTCATCGAAGTTCGCTCTGGTTACGCTACAGCCCTGTCATGGGGAATTACTGAGTGGGAAGATTCATTAAATATTTTTAACCGAAATTGAAATCGTGGTCACGGGTAAGACCCTTGAACGAATCTTGCTCGTGACCACGAACGCTGTAAAGAGTTCGAAACGTAGGGTCTTTAAAAAAAGCTTCTAACTAATTGAGAATCTAAATAAATTAACTGACTTATTTATTTATTTATTTATTTATTTATCAACAAAATCTTAACTATCCTTACAGGCTAACTTAACCTAATACGATAGAACAGACTACACTATTTATATTATTTATACTTGTACAATTATTAATAAACTAAAATTACATAATTATATTATATTATACTTATTCTATTTACTTATCTATACTAATATTATAAAGCTGAAGAGTTTGTTTGTTTGTTTGTTTGTTTGTTTGTTTGTTTGTTTGTTTGTTTGAACGCGCTAATCTCAGGAACCGCTGATCCGATTTAAAAAAATCTTTCACTGTTGGATAGTCCATTTATCGAGGAAGGTTATAGGCTATATTACATTTTTAAATAAGTGTTTTAATCTATAAGATAAAAATGAATTGCAAAATGTGTTGGTAAGCGCATAACTCAACAACGCCTGAACCAATTTGGCCGATTCTTTTTTAAATTTTCGTTGAAGTCCAAGGTTGGTTCTTACGTTGAGAAAAAATCAAATAATTGCCGGGAAAACCCTAAAAACAGCCCTTTTCTTTTTCACATACAAACGTTTTCTAACTAAAACGTAGAATCAATTTGAGCTTTATTGCTATTATATAAAGGTCATATTAAATTACAAGCACTCACTTTTATCTGGGTGTTCCTAACGTCAAAAATTTTTACAATTTGTTTTGACAGGGCGAAGTCTGTTGGGTCAGCTATTGTTCATAAAATTACTCATAGATGGCATCGTGCTTTGTATAGCATGCCATAAATGCTGTCAAGTTTGATATAACATGAGTACCGACGTGATAAGTTTTTTGGTATTTCAAAGATGGCACTATGCTCTACGTATTACTTCGATATTATATTGTGGAAAAGTTTGTATGTAGGTATACCATACGTCAAATATGTGAAGTTTGTCTTTTGGAATTGATAAATTTCGAGTGCGATTAAATTACGTAAATTACCAGAAGGGTTCTGAATCGACAACATGTATCGAAAATATTCTAATTGTTGCCTTTTTTCTATTTTAATTTAACAAAATATTGTCATCTAATTGACATATTTTTAAGCTGTCAATATTAACGAGAGCATTCAAATTTCCATAATTGCCGAATTGAAGAAGGTTGGTTGTCAAAAAATTCATTGATACTAATACTCAAGGGTTTGGTATCAGAAAAAAGGATGAGATGATCACAATGCGATTAATACATTGTATGCACCAACCGGGTATTAAATATTCAATCAAATTGAACAAATTCAATATTGAGTTCAAAAAATAATATGAAAATCAATATAAAAGTATAGCATCAGCATATTTTATTTGGTAAAGCATAAAATTCGAGAAGAGAAAATGAGGGGTTTGCCGGGAAAGAACATGATTCAAGCACACAGTAAAAGCGTCGAATAATCGTACATAGGTATGAATTTAAAATTTGAAAAACACAGTGGTACGTGGGAGGGTTTAAACTGGCGACCTCTTGCATAGCAAGCAAATACCTAAACCACTCGGCCATGGACGCTTTTTTCCTCTCTAACTATAAACTGCTACCTGGCTTTGGAATAGGACGTCCTTTATTTCACTTTGATCGATGAACAATTAGGATTACTTGAAGATGATCTATTCAATATGAGGAAGCTGTTTACTATAAACATAGATTTTAGGATTTCATACATCAAAAAGAATAACCGAACCCCTATATAGGATCCGTTTATCATCAATTTTTGTCAAGGAGAAAAAGAAACATCAAATACTCAGGTCTACTGTCCCTTCATCTGAGCCAACACAATCAAAAGAAACATTCATTTATGCTGCCAATTTTTGTCTGCGAAGAACTCAGATTCTCAAAATTTAGAATAAAGCAACGTCAAGTACAGAGAATTGCGTAAACTTAAATTGTATATATATAATAAAAATAAATTGCATTGTGCGAGTCCGTCTTGCACTTGGCGTTATTATGCCAATTCACAGACCACATAAAGAGCTGTGGGTTCTATTCCCACTCAGCACAAATATTTCTGTGATATATATCGATGTTTGTACCGTGTCTGGTTATGCTATTTAAATATTTAAATGTATACCACTGTTCTGATAAAAATAAGTGCTAAAGCTTCTTACCACAGGATCAGATCAATTAATGTGATGTTGTGTAATATACTTATTTATTACACGATAAACAACAGATGATGATGATGATATAAACCAAAATGATTTTGTTTTAAATGTTTCTTCCGGTTGACTAACTTAACTAAGTTTTAAGTGGCAGAAAAGATTTTGACGGGACTACGACTACTTTTAAGTTAAAAAATTCAAAATCCTGTAGTTCACGCGAACGAAGTCGCGGGCACAGCTAGTTTTTATGTAAAAGGAGAAACTGATAATCTAAGTTGTACCCTTTGATGTACCCTACTTTATTCGTTCTGGGTATGGTAGGGTACAATCAGCTGAGAGTGCGGCGCGAGTACGCGCTGGCACTGCACGTGGTCCGTGTGCTGCGCGGGCTGGCGCACCACCCCGAGCTGCTGCAGCGGCTGCCGCTGAGCGTGCCAGACCGGTACGTGTGGCGGCGGCGGCGCCCGGGCCTGCTGGCTGCGCCCGCACACAGAACCAACTTACTGGCTAAAACGCCCATTGTTCGCACAATGGGCTTAATTAATATAGTACACGAGAAAGTAGACATTTTTGCGTGTTCTTTGAGGGATTCGCAATATGTACATTATATTTTATTAGCTACTAGCTGTGCCCGCGACTTCGTTCGCGTGAACTACAGGATTTTGAATTTTTTAACTTAAAAGTAGTCGTAGTCCCGTCAAAATCTTTTTCTGCCACTTAAAAGTTAGTCAACCGGAAGAAACATTTAAAACAAAATCATTTTTGGTTTATATCATCATCATCATCTGTTGTTTATCGTGTAATAAATAAGTATATTACACAACATCACATTAATTGATCTGATCCTGTGGTAAGAAGCTTTAGCACTTATTTTTATCAGAACAGTGGTATACATTTAAATATTTAAATAGCATAACCAGACACGGTACAAACATCGATATATATCACAGAAATATTTGTGCTGAGTGGGAATAGAACCCACAGCTCTTTATGTGGTCTGTGAGTTGGCATAATAAGGCCAAGTGCAAGACGGACTCGCACAATGCAATTTATTTTTATTATATATATACAATTTAAGTTTACGCAATTCTCTGTACTTGACGTTGCTTTATTCTAAATTTTGAGAATCTGAGTTCTTCGCAGACAAAAATTGGCAGCATAAATGAATGTTTCCATTGATTGTGTTGGCTCAGATGAAGGGACAGTAGACCTGAGTATTTGATGTTTCTTTTTCTCCTTGACAAAAATTGATGATAAACGGATCCTATATAGGGGTTCGGTTATTCTTTTCGACGTAAGAAATCCTAAAATCTATGTTTATAGTAAACAGCTTCCTCATATTGAATTGATCATCTTCATGTATTCCTAATTGTTCATCGATTTAGTTAAATTAATGGACGTCCTAAGCCAAAGCCTGGTTGGAGTTTATAGTTAGAGAGAAAATAAGCGTCCATGACAGAGTGGTGTAGGTATTTGCTTGCTATGCAAGAGGTCGCCAGTTTACACCCTCCCACGTACCACTGTGTTTTTCAAACTTTAAATTCATACCTATGTACGATTATTCGTCGCTTTTACTGTGTGCTTGAATCATGTTCTTTCCCGGCAAACCCCTTATTTTCTCTTCTCGAATTTTATGCTTTACCAAATAAAATATGCTGATGCTATACTTTTTATATTGATTTTCATATTATTTTTTGAACTCAATATTGAATTTGTTCAATTTGATTGAATATTTAATACCCGGTTGGTGCATACAATGTATTAATCGCATTGTGATCATCTCATCCTTTTTTCTGATACCAAACCCTTGAGTATTAGTATTAATGAATTTTTTGACAACCAACCTTCTTCAATTCGGCAATTATGGAAATTTGAATGCTCTCGTTAATATTGACAGCTTAAAAATATGTCAATTAGATGACAATATTTTGTTAAATTAAAATAGAAAAAAGGCAACAATTAGAATATTTTCGATACATGTTGTCGATTCAGAACCCTTCTGGTAATTTACGTAATTTAATGGCACTCGAAATTTATCAGTTCCAAAAAGACAAACTTCACATATTTGACGTATGGTATACCTACATACAAACTTTTCCACAATATAATATCCAAGTAATACGTGGAGCACAGTGCCATGTTTTGAAATAGGAAAAAACTTATCACGTAGGTACTCATGTTACCTATATCAAACTTGACAGCATTTATGGCATGCTATACAAAGCACGATGCCATCTATGAGTAATTTTATGAACAATAGCTGACCCAACAGACTTCGTCCTGTCAAAACAAATTGTAAAAATTTTTGACGTTAGGAACACCCAGATTAAAGTGAGTGCTTGTAATTTAATATGACCTTTATATAATAGCAATAAAGCTCAAATTGATTCTACGTTTTAGTTAGAAAACGTTTGTATGTGAAAAAGAAAAGGGCTGTTTTTAGGGTTTTCCCGGCAATTATTTGATTTTTTCTCAACGTTAGAACCAACCTTGGACTTCAACGAAAATTTAAAAAAAAAAATTGGCCAAATTGGTTCAGGCGTTGTTGAGTTATGCGCTTACCAACACTTTTTGCGATTCATTTTTATATTATAGATTAAAACACTTATTTAAAAAATGTAATATAGCCTATAACCTTCCTCGATAAATGGACTATCCAACAGTGAAAGAATTTTTTAAATCGGACCAGCGGTTCCTGAGATTAGCGCGTTCAAACAAACAAACAAACAAACAAACAAACAAACAAACAAACAAACAAACTCTTCAGCTTTATAATATTAGTATAGAAGTATAGATATCAAAATAACTGACTGACTGACTGACGTATCAACGCACAGCCTAAATGGCTGAATGTAGGCACTTGAAATCTGTAGAGGTGCACTAAGAAAGGAATTCTCGAAATTCCCACGGGAACTGGAATTAGGGGGGAAATCCTTTTGTTTGAAAAATCTACACTGTTAAAGTTAGACGCCTGAAATTTGGCAGGCAGGAACCTAAGTAAACATTAAGTTTAGTAGCAACAGGATATTGCAAAATTCCCACGGGAACGTGAGAAAACGGGAAAAATCTTTTGTATGAAAAAATCTAAAGCGCTTACGTAATAAGGAGTAACTAATACTTTAATGTTTAAAAAAAAAATTAAAAACCCTGTAGTCCACGCCAAGAACAATAAGTGCGGAAAGGTTGCTCATGCTCCTGTAACCACAAAATAAGCTTATCGTTGTCTCGCACTTGCAAGGTTGTGATTGGTTAATTAGAGGCATCTTATTTTTCAAGCTTGTCCCGTGATCTCGCGACTGTTACTTTAGTTAGTCGTCTGTCTAGTCATTCGTAGCGTTTTTCTAATTTCGGTTCTGCATGTGAATTTGACTCGTTTATTGGACTCTAAGTTTTTCTCCCCATAATTTGGATTTTTATTCGATAAGTATTGAAGTCCCCTATCGATTGTCTCACGATGATCCACCCCTCCTGTTACATCCTGTATACACAGGATCCTGTATACATTTACCGAAAACAGAGGTAAAAAATTGGCACTGTCGAATGTGTTTGACCCAAGCCACAGAAAAAAGAAAAGTAAGTAAACCAAAATTTTGTAAATGAAGACAAGTAATCCTAACTATGTTTTTAATACTTAACTGGTAGATACAAATAATACAGTCCAATAGTACACAATAACTACGTAAGTTTGAACCGTAAAATTAGCTCAGTTTTACAAGTGTTGTATCCATGCAAATAAAAGATAAATAATACTCGGTACTATTAATCTTAAATGCACAAAGACGATGGAAAAATTCCATTTTTTAATTTACAAAAATTTCGCTGGCTGCCGGCACTTACATCAGCCTAAAACGAAACGCATAATATATTTAGTCAAAAAAGTACAGTTCGTAAAATAATACTTAAAGCTAAAATATGATTCTTTTCTCCAAATCACTGTGGCATATCTGCGCTGTGACAATCAGATTAGGAAATAGCATAATTAATCGATCTGATCCTATGGTTTTCGTCAATAAAAGCGGAGTTTAAAATCTATTACAGTTCGGAATAATCCTTAAATCAGATTAGAATCCAGTTTAATCCGGCCCAAAGAAACAAGCGACATGATCGTTAAATACTGTGAATGGCTCATCAAAATATCTAACAAACTTCCGATGTCTACGGTGCATTAATATTTATAAAAACAATTCAATTACACCTCCGCTTCGCAGTTAATCAAATCGAATACATTTTCATTAGCATTTCGTGCGGTAGGGTAACGAGCCTTGTTATGGACGTGCCCGTAATGGACCGTTCGTTTGTCGTCGAAAAATTGATTGCGAAACGATGTTTCATTTAATCAGTTGTCATGAATTGACCGACAACGGTTTTCTGCAAAATTGTCGATACTATTTTTTTAGTTCATGGTAATTTTTGTCAGGGATATGTTTTCCTTATTGAGCTCTTAGAAGAGTTTTAGAATGGCGAATGTTTCATCATTTATGAGATAAGTGATTAAATAATGGACTGTAAAAAGTTTTTTTGACAAAAAACCTATTTGTTTAAATAACAAATTACTATCCTGTCTAAAATCCTAAGACTGTTACTGAAAATCTTCTCAAGAAAACACAATACGACATACTTTTTAACCAACCACTTACCACGGTCCAATATTGGTGCTTTTACCTTTCTTATCCGAAGTATTAATTAAGCATTGGGTGTAACAAAGCCGCCTCTTAGTCGAAACTTCGCGAATTAAAAGCGTAATATAAATTAGGGAAACGAATTATTGTTGGAAACAAGAAAACAATTTTAGCGCTGAATAATGAAATTCCGAGTCTGGTACCGGTACAGAGATTGAAGAAGAAGTGATACCAAGATACCGAAGAAAATAAACATATAATTCTTTTTTAATAGGTTTTGAAAATTACTTTTCGCTAAATACCTCTTTTAAATACAGCGACCATTTCACGATTAAATTTTCGTCATCAGGTTCAAACGAACTATAATGATAATTTATTTGAAAGAAAAACAATAAAAGTATTTTAGCTGATTAAAAAAAATTGTTCGCAGAAATAGGAATAAAAGTATCACGACTGCTAAATGATTCGGCAGATGTTCATCATACGTTATCTTGTAAAATAACTCAATTTTAATACCAATACCAGAAACTCAACAGCACACAAATCACATCCCTACTCCGAAATTTCTCTGTGATGTCGCCGACTCAGCATAAATGGTATTATAATATCGTTACGAGATTTACATTTTGATTGAGTGTGAATTCACGACAGTTAATGTATACAGGCTGAATTTCAGCGGTTTGATAATTTGCTGACGTTATTATTGGACTATTTTCATGGTCAACTGTAAAATAACATTGTGTTATTACAAATTTTTAGACTAATTTATTGGATGCGCAACTAAGTATATTCCATTCTTCAGATTTTAGGAAAACCAGATTTTTTCAGATCAGTAGCGCTACCATGAGTTTAAAAGTGATAGACTCGATATAGCCTATATAAAAATGTCTATGAGAAAATGTACAGCGCCCTTAGCGGTAACGCTAAGAACTATGTTAAATCGGTAGTATGAAAAAAACAATTCGATAGGTTTTTAACGTACCTTTTTCGATAGCGAACTCTAGAGCACACAATATGGCCTGGTTTGGTACCAGAGCCAAACCATGCTTCAAAATACCTATATATCTTCTTTTAGTAGTTTCCAACCTTCACGTGTATCTACATAGTACATAATGAACTTGATACTTACTAAAAAAATCATAATAATGTTGTCCAACTCAGGTTCAATTTCTATTCCTTCACTCTCTGTCTCTCGTTTTCCTCCCTCCTATAATCCCAGGCTCTTCAGGCGAGGCGTAAACGAAACGGCTTCCAGGCTTTCAGGGTTAGAGCAACATGCTTAATAGGGTCTATTGTGCCTGTCGACCTCATATATGGACCTCATGGCCGCTTACCATCAGGTGGAGTAGGGTCATACTGAACGTCTAAAATTAGAAAAAATACTTATTCTGATCCGAATCAATTTTTACGAGGTTGTGCAACAAATTTCGAGGATTATATTTGATCTGGTCCAGCAATTCGTATAGTGGCTCAAAATATTGGACACGACTTCACATTCCTTTCACACCCATGAATAAACCAAGTTAAATCATATGACTGAGCTGATGGTCCAAGATCCCAGAGCTGCCAGACATCACTTATTTTCTAATGGACAAAATATATACGATTGAGTAGTGTTGGGGTGTACTATCATCATATGACTAGTTGCTACCTTGACCAGACGGCCATTTTCAGATATCAACCAATCCAAGGTACATAGAAACACTGCTCACCTCACTTAAATTCTGATGGCTGATTTTAACATATATTTCAAACAATATCATTAAAAATCAGGAGTCATTACTCCCAGGCACATGCGGTCGGCGGTTTTACCTTACAGACGCTTTAAAGCTATGAAGAATTTTTTACTTTTACTTATTTTCTGGTGCTTGATTTTTATATATGTTATTCAAACAACTAAAAAGTGCTCATCTGACCGCAATAATTATAGAATTGTACCTTACAAACTATTTTATTAGAAAAACTTAACTAAATTCAATTTAAAAAAAAATCTAAAACAGTTGGGTCTGGTGAATGTTTGGCCCCTTGGATCGGTCTGTCCGTTTGTAAAACGTTTTAAAATAGTTGTTTGAATAACATATATAAAAATCAAGCATCACAAAATAAGTAAAATTAAGTAAAAGTAAAATTTTTTTCATAGCTTTAAAGCGTCTGTAAGGTAAAACCGCCGACCGCATGTGTCTGGGAGTAATAAAACCTGATTTTTTAATGATATTGTGTAAAATATATGTTAAAATCCAGCCATCAGAATTCAAGTGGGGTGAGCAGTGTTTCTATGTACCTTGATTGGTTGATATCTGAAAAATGGCCGTCTGGTCAAGGTAGCAACTAGTCATATGATGATAGTACACCCCACCACTACTCAATCGAATATATTTTGTCCATTAGAAAATAAGTGATGTCTGGCGGCTCTGGGATCTTCCTCTATGAGCTTACCGTACATTCATCGCGGAACGCCGTCGAAATTCAGTTTGACGTACAATAGAACCACCGGAAATAGATCTGCGTGCAAATGGCCGCACTTCCGGCCGAAACTGATCCTGCGGCGGCCACTTCCGGCGGCTAAGCTTTGTTACGTGACGCGCTTCCGGTACAGACAAACCACTTACTTTTTTATTATTAATGATGTAGCGTATTTGTTTCATAGATTTCCAGTAAACAAATATTGTATTATATCGAAATGTATTTGATTTAGTGATGTTTTATGTTGTTTAATAGTACCGCTTGAAAGCTTCACAACATAGTGTAAAGCAAAGTCCCTTCCCGAGTCTGTTTTTCCATTTGTGCAAGTATGCTTAAATCTTTAAAAGTACACAACGGATTTTGATGCGGATTTTTTCAATAGATAGAGGGATTTAAGAGGAAGGTTTTTATGTACTAGTATAATATACCCGAAGCGAAGTGAGGGCGGGACACTAGTACAGTAGTAACTAATAAAAATAATATTATGAAAGTAATAAAGTTACTTTCATAATATTATTTTTATTAGTTATTATTAACATTCATTTGAGTTTGATAAAGCTGTTGAAAATCGCTGGGTTTTGTTGGATGCAGGTGGCCATAGACCGGCCGCGCTAGAAAGTTTTGGAAGAGGCCTATGGTACAGTAGTGGACATCAATAAGCTGAGATGATGATGAAAGCTGTTTGAATCTGCCGATTGTGATCAATAGACATCGCTCCATAAACCATCCATTCATAAAGATCAAAAAATTGAATGTACTAAGTGCAAGCAGACACTAGAAAAAATATATCTTCCAAGACAGAACTTCACGCAATAGTATCCAGTACAAAATACGGAGCAAGCATTTCAAAACTTAAGTATTATTTGTCTAAGTAAGTAGCAAAGTTGGACAGTAACTTCTCAACGTTTTATTTCTAAGTGGAAATAAACATTGAACTACATATTGTTTAAAGTATGGAAGCGGTATTATAGAGCAGAAATAGAACGCCGGAAAATAGTAAGAAACTAAATTATTGTCAACTGAATTTGCCCTGGAACTTTTACCTACTTTGCGGTTAGGGCTATCGACTTTATGTTTTTGTTTACTTTGTTACCTACGAGTAAATGTTTTTTTTTCTTTTTAAAATAAGCTACAATATGTGCGTTTAATCAATTTAGCTTTTAGGAGTTTTAACTCTTATTAATTGCGGTTTAAACATGTATTTTTTAGAGTGTTCAAGAATCTACAAAATTGAAAGAGATTACTAATACAACATTAACCTAGTAAAGGAACCTAAGGCTAATAGAAAATTATTATACCAAATAGGATCGCGTAAAGACTGTGGGGTCCCGGTTCGAATTCCAAGTAGAACAATATTTGTATGATTTATTATTTTGTCAAAAAATTACTTAACCCGGAGTTACGAAGTTGGTCAGTGCTTTAGTTACCACATTAAATCGGTAGATAGTACCACGAAATAGCTGAAATCGGTCTTCTAATCATGACATCTCATAATTGTATGCTTAAATATTTTAAACAAAGCAACGGATTTCGATAGAGGAATTAAAGAAGCTGGTTTTTATGTATAAGTACCTAAAGAGAAACGAGGACGGGCGGGTGACAAGTAATAAGTAAATTAGCAAGCACGAAGATCACGAACTAATTAAGAATAAAACGAACCTAAGCTGGCATCCTTATTGGAAAACATATTTCCCGACCAGCTATTGTGATATTGCATCGTACTGGTTTGAGTAAATTGACTCTAAAATCCACTAGTTTCATTTGTAAGCGGGTTTATTCAATTTGCTTCGTTTTACGCTCGGCTGGTTCCCTGATCACTGCTAGCCGGAAAATGCTTTATTTTTAGCTTTTGCCGATTTTTCAAATAGGATTTAACATAGAACTGAATTAGCGAGTTCAGCTTTTAGAGCGGAATTCAAAGGAATAATGGAGTTTGTTTTAGAATTGAAAATAAAATATAATAAAGATATATTAAGTCTACATTTCACTCTTAAAAATAGCGTACTTATTCAAGAATAACGATCGGAAATGTTCTCTACTCAGTGCTTCATTTTTTCAACAGCATTTTACCGGTATTTAGCTCCTTCGTCACACTAGCTATTTGTCGATATCACGTACTATTACATAAAGATTTAAATTTCAGTTTTTGCACGTGTAGGATTTGTTCTACCAATAGGTTTACATCGTTATTCAAGAGCATTATTTTCCTGCCCTTGTCCCACGATAAGTGGGGTCGGCACAACATATCTTTTTCTTCCACTCGGGTCTATCATTCGTCAGCTAATTGTGTCTACTCCTTTCACTCCCATATCATCTCTCACGCAATCCATCTATGTCTTCTTCGGCCTTCCTCTACTATAACATCCATCCATATTCAAGCTCATCACATGGCGTTCTTCCTCCTCCTAACATACCCTCCCGCACCTAGCCAATCAGACTTCCCCTTATATGTTCCCCTTATATTAATTACCAATTCTGTCTAACTTGTTACTCCACAAATCCATCTCAACACACGCTCCTCATTTTTATGTCTAATGACCGTTTTGTAAATTTTTCCTTTTAGTTTAAGGGGCATTTGGGTCGCAAGTGGTTCCTGAGACGGGTCGCCACTTCATCCATCCAGCATTCATTCTATACTTAACGTCTCAAGCAATATTGCCGTCGTTTTGGAAAAGTTAGCCTAGATACTTAAAGTCGGAGCAGCTCACTCACCTCTGTAGGACTACCATCCAAAGAAATTGGGGAAAAACTGGAAAAGTCTCCAAAGCCGCAGAGGCTTCCGACAGATGTTCTGTATTGGTGAGAATTATTTATATACCGACTCTCTCAAATTTTTCTAACCATATTCCCAGTCTGCTTTGCACCTCTGTTGCATCTTCTCCGATAAAGACAATGTCGTTGGCAACATGTATCAGGGTGCTTCCTCCTGTATGTCTGATATTAAAACGTCCATTACCAGGAGGAACAGGAATTGGCTTAAAGCTGATCTTTGGTGCAAACCGACTGCCACATTAAACACATCCGTAACACCGGCTTAGGATCAGATTTTCGTGCGCATTCCTGATCGCATCTCTTTCACAAGCCTACATACAGCCAAGGCACGCCTTTTTATGCAAAACCCACCATATAACTTTTCTGGGAACACAATCGTACGTCATTTCAAAGCTGAAAAAGGTCGAGTAGAGGTTGCAAAGTGTTTGAGGTTGTTCATATTGCTGTATTCAATATGATTTAATGAGTTTCTGGTAACAAATGTTACAATACCTACCTCAACAGAAGCGCCGCCTGGTGAGCCAACAACTGTATCACTGTCGGATTTCGTAGCATTCTGTTCAGTCTCCCACGAGTTCTCCTTTATTTTTTTTTCCTAAGCTTCCACACGAATCCCTTGCACTCAAACCTGTGTTCTGGCGGGTATCCGGCTTGGCGGAGCATAAATATTTGTGCCATCGCGTTCGGCCATCTTTGGAGCGGGCGCGCTCGCGCGGAAACGTGCTGCGCTGCAGTTCCGAGTATCTCACTGGGTATGATGCATTGAGGAATCACTAGATAATTCAATAAATCAACCTCTATCAGCTCAAATCATCATCAAAACGATAATCTATAAAAAAATCGCTGAATATTTTGCTGACTCAAACTCAATAACAGCTGAAACAATTTTGCTAATTTTTTTGAATGTTGTGTTCTTTCTTGCCAAGTGAAGGTTCTTGCAAAAGAAAGATTAAGGATATTTCGCGGGAAATCATGATTAGGGCGATATGAAAGTCGTCGGGACCATTATTTTTATGACTAATGAGAGTTAATTTGCTGATTAGATATAATCCAAATCAAAAACTTTTTTACAAAATTTTGATGAGTGTTACATAAATATTTAATTGTGTTTTCAGTATTTCGCTGTAACTGCTGTAAGTGTTTCAGTTTTAATTTGAAACTACTTCTTAGTAACCTGGAAAATAATAAATACAATAAATAACAATTTGTAACATAAGCAATAATATCAACATGATTTTTTGTATCAACATTCTTTTATTGTCGATTTGCGTTTAATGCTTTTTGGGGTTTCGTACCTAGAGTAAAACCGGGATCCTATTACTCAGATAAAATGGCAATCGCTATTATTTCGAGCGGTTCACGAATCCAGCGCTTTCACACACGTTATCATTTTTACTACTTTTATGTGGGCGCGTTGAGCCGATCAAATCTTTGAAGAATGTACGCGTGTAGATTTTTTCGCAAAGTCGTAAATGGGTAAAGGTTTTTTATAAAGGGCCCGTCACAGTCGAATTGTCGGGGATAATGAACCTACGGGAAAATACCTGCAAAGGACGGGAATTTGTAGCAATTTCACAGCAAACACTTATCCTTTTCTTGTGGAGAATTTGGGGACATAACCTCGTCGCTGGAAAGGTAAGGGAAGAAATGTGGTTTAATAGTTAGCTGTGTAAGTATTAGAGTAACCTGTGTTAACCTGTGTTATTAAAATTCAAGAAAATCATAATAAAGTTTAAAAAATTTCATGTTTCCTATTTTTGCTTTAAGGAGAGATCAGCAGTTTTTTTTTCTTTATGTAAATTTGTGTAAATAAAGTGGTGGTGGTAAATAATATGGTGACTCATATTTTATTACTTTCATTTAAGAAGTATTAAATTGTCTTTTAAATACAATTTATTGCATTAACCTAGTATTCTTACTTTCCGAGAATTTTTGGATTCTTTAAGTGACCCGGATTCATTGCTCTGGAGTGTATTTCGCTAAAAGTTAGAAAATCTAACCGATAAGAATATAGCTGGGCTACAAATCAAACTGCAACCACTCATTAAACAACACATTCATGTTTGCACGTGAGCCGGCCCCTAAAACACGCTTGCATTACATCATTTCCCAAAACCAATTTACCGTTTTATTGCTAACAAACATAAATATTCATCAAACCGGCCGCTGTTGTGCAGAAAACTGCCGCAAATTCCCGTGTTATTATAATAAAATTTGCCAAACTGCCACCACTTATTACGTAGTCCGTTCGTAATGAAATAACAACGCGGTAATGTCGGTCCTACGGGTAACTAGTTACGGGGACCATGAATGCGTTACTTCGCTGACCGTTCGCATCAAATATTCAAACGGGTGTGCACACTTGCGTTGCACATGCCGCGTTTGTTTTAAAAAAAAGTTTTACTAACTAATATTAGTAAAAAGGGATTTTATATAACATCGTATTGAAATCCAACCTCGCCTTCACGTGGAGCATCCTGTTGACAAACGGATGAGGCTCTGGCGCTCCACCCACCAACACGCATTGGACCAGCGACCAATACCCCCTAATTTATTCTCCAAATTATGACACGACAAACATGGAGTAAATTGGGGGAGGCCTTTGCCCAGCAGTGGGAAATCATAGGCTAGATAAAAAAAAACTAATATTAAAAAAAGTAGTGACCCGTCCTCGCATTTCTTCGGGTGAACTTTACATAGAAACCTTTCTATTGAATTCTTGTACCTATTAAAAGAACCGCATCTACATCCATTGCGTAGTTTTAAAGATTTCAGCCAACATGGGGATACGGGGAAATAGAAAACAACTTTGTTTGAGTGGTCTAAAGACTAAGAAAGTAACCGGCTTACTATTTTACAGGACCGAACTATTTTTCACGATAAACGACTCTGACGGAGCTTTCGATGCTTATTTTTGACCGCTGTATTAGTTCCTCCATTGTTTTTTTTTCGACTGGGATTATTTCAATTCCTCATATGATATATGTCTCTTAAAGTTTTTTTTAACTTTCTAAGGCCAGTTAGTGAATGTAAAACCGCCCGTTCCTAAAACCTAGTGTATCGAGGTAAGCACTAAGCTTGCACACGCTTGTTTCAGTCTGTCGGCTGTGCTGTGACGTCATTGTATTATTCACGAGGACCACCACCATTTTAGACACCGAAATTCATCATAGTTCGTCAAAAATTACAGTTGTGTTGTTATTGGTAAGTTGACCAATAGGGTATCCCTTATATCCTGAAAATTAACTGTTGTATCTAGGTTATTAGACTTAATTTTTTTTTGTCACAAACTTAGATGCAACAGGAAATTTTCGGAATACAAGGGACTATTGACCACCTACGACTTAGGGTTGAGAGCCATCCGCTCACAAGTCTGGTGATGATGACGAGCCTCTCTCCAAGCCATCATCGTAAGTCAGTTAGGAAAAAAAACTATCTACGTTGTACAGAAACGTAGATGGCTCTCTCTTGCGCTACGTGCCGGGAGTTCGAGCCCCAACCGGGACAAATACTTGTATGGTGGGTGAATCGATGTTCGCCACATATTTGTGCCATCATCATCATCAGCCCTACCCACTGCTGGGGCACGGCCCTTATTCTCCCAAGTGTCGGTTGATCACGATACGAGTATCACAAGGTTTCCTCACAATGATATTTCTTCACCGTTTGCGAATAATCATACAAAAAAAAATTTAAAATACAGGGGTACCTGTCGGGGTTTGAACTAGCGACCTCTCGCATGGCAAGCAACGACCTACGACGGTTTTTTGTGTCTATGTTGATTTAATTACTTAAGTATGTTTCCGTAAACCATTGATTCTGATTTCTGCAATACAAATGGTTAAGCTACTTACCACGGGATCAGATCAGTGTATGCGATGGTTTGTATAAAACAGGATATATACTTTTCTTTTCCTAACTAACATACCATGATGGCTTGGAGTAGCCTCGTCATCATCACCGGACTCAGCAGGTGGCTCTCACAAACACAAAAGCACCTATCTCATACAACTTGGCAAGTCGCAAAGGCCAACTTGAAAAGTTTCATAAAGCAATTTCCCGAATAAATTAAAACTTTAAAATGGCCATCCGAAACATTTTACATAACAATGAGAACACTATTACTGATGTAAAGTGCTCTGTAATGCGCTCTTGTTTTAAATTCTAAGAGGATTTGAGAACTTGCTTTGTATTTTTAAGGTAATTCGCAAGTTGAGTGAAATATTTTAAAGGCTCCTCGAAAAGTTTAATGATCAAACTTAGGCCTTGATATATTTTCTGTATTAATACAGCTAGTTTGAAATATTATCTATTTTCGACGGTTCTGTTTGCATAACGCTTGCCTTGTTAACCGAATTCGCCAAAAGGAGAGTTATGGGGGTTAGTAATTGCTACTAAAACGGGTTTTAAGCAGGCCATCAGGGTGAGTGCGACAGGCTCAATATGATCCATAGTACATGTTTATCTCACTACTTCTTACCACCAGGAAGAATGAAGTCATCTTATTAGCCATTATAAAAAAATATATTTTTAATAACAATGAGTAAACACTCAATCGATTGTTTCTTTCATGATTTAAAATAGTTCAGTCGTTTAATAACTTAAACAAATGCGATTTTTAATGCTTGAGAATGTTATTTGAAAATATATAACAAACGAAAATTAAATTTTCATTACCAGCCGGTTATCGAGAATAAATACTGTAAGTTTGTTTTGTATACGTGTATTACTTGGTTTGAAGACCGCGGAAAATGTTTGATTCTATTTTAGCGTTTCTTTAACTGCATTGGCAATATTATTTTACTTAGAAGATAGTGAAATTGATAAGATTATAAAAAAAAATCCTTAACGGTTGCGTCATAAAGCCATATTATTTTCTAATTACAAAGCAATCTTTTCCTTTATATATACTAATGAATAAAAATGTTAACCAGCTAGTCATTTAATGTATTCAAAGTTCTTACTTAGTTCACAATTTTGATCTTAATTCTAAAATTTTAAAGACAATCACCTGTATTTACATCCAGACAAACAGTGCCTATTTCTATAACCAGCCTGTAACCACCAAATAGTTTGTTTACAGACTAATTTTAAACCGGGCGACGTGTTAGTAACCTCCAAATAACTTGTTCACTCCAGTTTTAAACCATTCGAACCTGCCTGTCAGCGCGTTCTATTTCACCCGGATGCATAGCGTCCCTAGTTTCCGGTTCACCGGGCTCCTCAAGAATTGCTTCCGTCGTCCGCCTACCGACCGTCCGGTCTCGCACATCCAATAACTATATCATTTCCATCCGTTCGATTTGACTTTTGTTTATTAGAACGGAACGCTTTTAAATTGACCCTTTGGCGTGGTTTTAATTCTGAAAGGAGTTTTGTAGCGGTGATTAGCTTGGTTGGTCTGGTTGTATTTTCTGCTTCGTTGGTCTTCGATTGACGAAGTGAGGAGTATGAAGTTTAAGACTGATAGGGACAGGTATGTCTAGGAATGATAATTTTTTAAAATATTAAACCAAATGAGTGAGAGCAAAGCGTTTATAGTGTAAAAGATTACACCGTACAACGCACTCGTTAAAAAAGTAGCCGATGTCTTTTCTTAGGCTCTAATAACTTAATATTTATACAGTCACTAATAACTTAATACAAGGTCACAATATACCCGAAATAATCCTTCAACACCAACAATCACAAACAACACCAAGACGACAAGTCCAAGTCCTGATCCAACGAACCGTTCTTCACCCTGTTAGAATATGAAACAGTTACCAATCACTGAAATCCCAAATCGAGTTAACAAAAAGATGCTAGCACATATCCGTATTAGCATACCGTCTTCGGTGTCGATTGAATATAAGACGTCCCTTGTCTCCCCTCCGGCTAGAGTCCTGAGGGAACGGAATACATGAATACAAGGAGTGCTAATGCGTTCGAGTAAGGCTGTGTCCAGACGTATATTTGCCGCGAATCCCACGCGCATGGGCTCCAAAATTGATACTAAATAAAATAATTTCTTTCTAAAATTTCATAAACAACAGAAGACAGAGATTGTTTTCTTTCAGACAAGGCGTTCAACACGACTTCTGTCCACCTTATTTTAGGCGGCCGTGAGGTGGCTTACCATTTTTACCTCACGATACCTCACATAATAATAATATGATCATCGTACAGAAATCTCCAAGTACACACCGAATGTCATACATAACTCTCCAAATAAAGACCAAGTTTACATAAATCTTCAATCATACTCCAAACATCGTACATAGGTAAACATCTTTGAAAATTCTGTTAAAATGTCGTAATCAAATTTCCAGTCTTCCAAAGCTCCATTCCTAACCTGACATCGCCATTTAGCTTGGCCAACTAGATCGATTCCGATGCACAAACAGACAGTGATTACTGATTCACGACCCCTATTTATAGTCTGCCCCGTATATAGATTCACTCTCGCCACGTAAACCGGAATAGTTCACTATTTCCGTTTCGGTGTTCTATAAAAAGCAGTTTGGAAAAGCGAAATTTGTTTGTCTGCTATTTTAGGTGGAAGTTCAGTCGAGAATTCTGAATGAAGATAGTTTAGCGCCGTCTAGTTCTAAGAATAGAGCATTGTCTTTTTTCGAGGACATTATGGTGAGCGTGAAATGGTTTAATATCTAAATCTAGATATATTTTTTTCCTAACTGACTACGATGATGGCTTGGAGTAGTATTATAGCTTGTAGCGATTGTATACGTTCCTGGATCGAACCTGAAATAGGCATATTGTCAAATGCCTTTGCAATCCTGTACTATTGTCAGTAACAATATTTTTTGCATAAAACGCAGTCAGCACATCAAGCATAATCAAATGCCCATTATCATTACGATATCTAGAAATCCATAATATTTAAGGCAAAATGTAATTCCTACCAAGGATAATATTATAATAAGGAAAAGTCTGATGATGATAATCATACTGGGTATAAACTGGGTATAAACCACTGCATACGATAAAATAAAACTTAAAAACGTATAAAATATCCCGGAAACGCGGGCGCCACCAACAATGCCTTCAGATATCATAGATTCGGGACCTTTAAACCCACTATGTTTTATTGTGGTATTACTTTTCAGACAATGCGAGCCCATTTGGGGCCACATGAAAGTACCATATCCCCTTTTGATATCAGCCGCAGCCGTATTATCGAAGTTGTAAAAAGTTTATTTGCCATAAACCGTTAGTTCTTTTAGGACGCCATATTGGACGTAAATGGAACGGAATATTGCATTTGTTGAACTAGCACGGATGGTTGGGAGATCAAATAGTGAAGTGTTTTTGGATGTGGCTTGTAATGAAAGGATCTCTTGGTTTAAGTGGTAGGTAACCGCTTCCTACGCTTTTTTATCATCGACCACTTAAATTGTTTTTTTTTTTAATCTTTAGAATTTAAACTTTTAACTTTTTAATTAAAACAAAACAACATGGTAAATATCCCGGACACTTTCAGTTTTTTAACTTTTGTTTTGACTAGTTTTAGGCCGCGACTCAGCCCGCGTACAGTAGGTTATTTATCGCATAAAACATTACTCCCATTTAGCCAAGCCGGTTACAAAGGTAACATAATGTTCACGATTAGTATATATACTTAAGTGTACCAAATTTCATTGAAATCGAATTATGAATGTTGCCGTGTACGCACGACAGACAGACCGAGTCACGTTTGCTTTTAAAATATCAGAAAGGATTTTATAAGACTTCTTGGAGATCAAAGTTATATTTTGTTTTCTAAAGGATTTCCAGCACGCCTTTGATAGAGAGATTTATTCTAAAACTACAACAGAGTACTTGTTTCTACTAGAGCTCGTTACCTCGGTAAAGTTTGTTCCGTTGAGGAGTATAACTTAGAACCGTATTTTAAACAATAGGTATTCCAGGCTTCCGAGCTGAATACTGGTTCAAACTAAGAATTATAGCCAGAGGTCAGAGGTAGTTCTAATTAGTTGAAAATTCTTGAAAAATTATACAACAACTCCCGATACTGGGCAGAAGCACTAACTGCGTTACAGAAGCTCCACATCTATGAAGAGATGTTGATACCCCTCTTTTTATTAAAATTATTAATATTATCTATACTAATATTATAAAGCTGAAGAGTTTGTTTGTTTGTTTGTTTGTTTGTTTGAACGCGCTAATCTCAGGAACTACTGGTTCGATTTGAAAAAATCTTTTTGCGTTATGTAGACCATTAATCGAGGAAGGCTTTAGGCTATGTAACATCACGCTGCGACCAATAGGAGCAAAGATACAATGGAAAATGTGTAAAAAAACGGGGGAAACGCGAACGAAGTCGCTGGCACAGCTAGTTATTAATAAATTTTAATTTAAAGTGCTAAATTTAAAGCTAGTTTCGATAAAATAATTAATTCTTTTAACTCTGTGTAAATGACATGTATTGTTTCATAAAAAAATATTAATTACTGTATTATACATGTCACCGGAAAATAACAAGAACCGTAAATTTATAACTTTCCTAGGAAAATTATAAACTTTCGTTTGCGAGGACAGCGTGAATACACACGGTCAGGTTCTACAATCACAATACATCTTACATCAGATTTTACGCAGACGAACTCGCGGGCGTCCTCTAGTTCTAAAATATACAAACAAATCAAACGTAATAAGTAGATTCCTGAATTTGTCTACTTATTGCAACATGTCAAAGATTACCTAAGTCTATGGACATAAGCATTGCCACTGCTTGCGTCAACCAATCAGAGAGCTGCGTGTTATTTTCCGTCTTATAAGAAACGTAAAATGAAGCACTCTTCTGTGATTGGCCGAACCGCTTAGAATCTTACGAATGAATATCCGTCAGTTTATAAATTTACCACACGACGTCGCAAATTGATAAACTTCCTAGAATTTAGGCGTAAAATAATACATTTTATCTCTTGTGTAGAATCCTACGAAAGTTTATAATTTTCCTAGGAAAGTTATAAATTTACGGTCCTTGTTATTTTCCGGTGACATATACATAACATAGTGTGTAGTATTGCAGTCAGAATGTGATTTTCGGAAGAGCCTGGGTAAGAATCTCCCAGCCGCAGGGAAGTAAGTTATAGATTTTTTATGATTTCCTAAATAACTAGCTTCGTCCGTGGCTTTTCCCGCCACGGCATCAGAATTTTTAATTCTCGTGCGATTTAATAATACACTCGGTACCATCATGGATTTTTTTGATTTTGGGTTGAAAGGCATTCTATGTCCTTTTTCTCTGCTGAGGTGGATGAATTTCAAGAAGATTTATTAAGTAGAAGCCTGTGAGGCAACAAACAAACATTGTTTCGTATTTATTATATTATTTGGGATTGAGATTACAACAATTACTCTACATCGTACTTACTCCATGTTTAGTATAGTCACTCTTTTATAACCCAGGGCACACCTTGGCAGCAGCTCTATATAGATCCCAATTAGCGCGGCCCATTATCGAAGTTCTCGGGTCTGCTGCTATGTGTTGTAATTGCCTTTCAGGCACTCCGTCCGCGCTGGCGGCGGTAGTAGCAGCTCGATACAAATACTGCAAGCCTATTTATAAAGTGGAATGTAGTTATGGAAAGTTGCATGGTGCATACTGCATAGATAGTCCAGTCATTATAGTAGGTTCACCTCGGAATTCGAGATACCCAGCTGTAAGTCTGTAAATATTGACACCCTAAAACTTGTCTCAAAACCTACATATGGTAGGGTGTACGCAACTATTAAATTTTCAAGGTCAAATGTCACAAATATCAGTTTTATGAACTTTTGAGCGAGACGCGAAGATTTATCATAAAAGGGTGTAGGAGAAAATTACTTATTATCTATTTATCTATAAAAATTGTCTGTACGTTTTATTCCTAAGATTCACCATTTAAGAGATACAGCGATGCAAATAGTTGAAAAAGTTGTATTTTCAAAAGCTTCCAGACCCAGTCGGGCAGTAAGTAGCTATGTATATTGCTACTCCTAATATCGCGTGTAGACCCATAAAGACTAATTTTAGTGTCATACCTTGAAATAAGTACGGTTTGTACCCTCACGCTCTGCTGTTAAGTGGTGAGAATTCAGTTCCCTCCCTGTCCCTGTTACCCACTATTAAAACAGCCTTAGTTCGTGATTATTAAAAGGTAATTACCATAATAATAATTATTCTATTATTAAAACATTTACAACTAACTAGTGACCCGCCCTTGCTTTTGGGTGAATTTTACATAAAAAACCTTCCTATTAAATACCTCTATTTATAAAAAAAACCGAATCAAAATCTGTGGCGTACTTTTAAAGATTGAAACATATCTAGCGAAATAGGGACTTTGTTTTATACTATGTAATGATAATGATACATAATGTCGCTTATCACGTATATCGCAAACGGTGAAAAACCTATTTCCATTTAAAATTAGACTACTAATGTCTCGACCAATTGAACAAATGCCGCGACCGATTATACAAACCTGATTAAAGATTGAATTACGTAATTTTTCATTTCGCCAGCATCAAAATTGATTTATGATTGATTGCTAATCGAAATGTAGTTCCTGTCGTGGCCACATCGTAGAATTGGCCATTTCATGAAATGATTGGCCATTTCATGAAATGGTTGCATTTCATGAAATGGCCAATCACACATTGGCCATATCATGATGTGGCCAGGTCAGATCAATGATAAGAAATCGTTTGACGATTGGGCCAACTAGATGCACTGCCATTTCATGAAACGATCAATCTCAATCGATCATATCGTGGAATTGTTTCGTTGACTTTACCGGTAGAGTGCCAGAGTTGCCATACCAATTAAGCACTTTGTGCAAATATGCTAAATTTGCACAATGTGCTAAATTTTCTTCCTGTTTAGCATATTATTTTATCTTTTATTTTAGAATAGCATATTTTTAGCAAAACATTTTTTTTATACAATTAATGTTATTTTTAAAGTAGGTACATTTAATTTTAATTTGGACAAAATTGTCGGAAGTTTGCCTATTTTAGGCAGTAAATACACTTATTTGGCAACACTGGTTGTTTTTGTGCAGTTTGTGTAAAAATGGCGGCCCTTGTAAACAAAGACGAATTTTCTCTCAGAAAAAATGCGAATAATTCTTTATTAAACACGTTAAATTATTCGTTAAATAATTCGATGAAAACGTATTAGAGTATGCAAGTCATGCAAGGTTCCGAGCAAAATGTGAAATAACCGTGGAGTTTGGAATGTATTTCTAAGGTTAGTAATATTTTACTTACTTCATATTATAATTTTATGCACCTAACTAAATAACGTGTTTTATCAAAATATTTTTTTATTTATCTGTTATTATATTGATTGTCAAAAGACTGATAGCTAATTTAATTTCTTATTCAGGTTATATAGCAAATAAAGGAGAGTAGGGTGACACGAAAAAGAAATCCATGGACTACTACTGGTTATCGAAATATGATATTATGGAAACTGTCGAAGAGGGAGGAATATCTTATATTCAAGGAAAAAGCGCCGACTATCCTATGATTTTTGTTGTTCATGTGACTTTGTGCGCGGTGCCGTGTTTTAATCGCCTTAATGCACCTTATTATTAATAAATTTGTCTTGCGCTAGCAAGCAAAGAGAATATAATCACTACGTTTTCTAGCAAGTGACTGTTACCTTGTTTAATTTTTTTATTGTTTACGTGACTTTTATACTGCTTGTACAAAAATACTTGCAAATTTCACTAAATGTTCATTTTTATAACAATAAAAAAATCATTAAATGCATTTAATGATTTTTTTATTGTTATAAAATTTTAAACCTTTTTATTTTGAAAGTATGTAATAACTACTGAAAATAAACAAATACGTACCAAAATTTATCCTGGTTTTCATTAAATATTTTATAGTCGCCCTCTTTTTACGATATGGTCAAACGTGTGTGGCCAAATCGTTAAACGTTTATCGTTTAATGATTTGGTCACCATTGATTGGCCACTTCATGAAACGTGAACACTTCATGAAATGGCCAACCATTTCATGAAATGATCAATTCATCGATTTGGCCACGACAGTTCCTTATCGATATGCGTACGGTGCTGACGTTTGTTTTACTACTTGTGAGTATAGTGGTTATATTTTATGGGAACCTTGTTTAATATCTATATACCCATTTACGATTCTGTGAGATTTTTTGCTGTTTTTTTTATTTTTTTTTTGTCGACGATAAAATAATATTTACGACAAAAATCTTTTTTTTTTTTTCAAGTAATAATTTGCATGATTCGATAGTATTACTATAGGCAAATAGTTCTGCCACGGGAAAACAAGCACTAAAATTTCACGGTGTATTTATAAATACATATTTAAATACATAACCACACCCAGACACAGAACGAACACCGATGTTCATCACACAAATATTTGTACCGAGTGGTAATCGAACCCACGACTCTTGGAACCGCCAGCCAGGGTCACTAACCATTGTTCCACCGAGCCAATCTTGATTGAATTTCATTCACAATATCACAAAACGAACATTCACTTGTATTACCGATATCAGAAACAGTGGTATACACACCCAGCATACTCGTAAATTGTAAAACATTTGATACAAAGTTACGATTATAATAATATGATGTAATATATAAGTTTCTATTTTTTATTGTATGTACATTATTATGTATGATGTTGTGAAGGTTTTTTATATATTTACTTATATTTTTCAGATCCCCATAGCGTATCTCAAACCTTTCGATGAAGACATGTTACTTTATTGGAGAAGGAGTACGTATTTTAATTTAAACCGTATTTATTTATCTTAATACTAATAGTTAGGTACTTCCGGACCATTATGCTACATTTGTATCATATTTAGGTATTATTTTTATTTTTTTCTACACAATTAATTTCAAATTCCATTTGGAAAAAAAAATATTTGCACAAACATTAATTATTATTGTGGGAGAACCCGACATCGACTCTCAAATATTAATAAAGGATAGCTTAAGTATAGGTACAATTTTAATATCTTACGTATGTTCTTAAACTAGGCTGTACGGGCTAGATCCCTTTGCCTTTCCCTGATAGGATAAATTGGATAAAAAAATATCTCATTTATAAAAAAATAAAAGAGCGTGAAACGATCATCATCATCATCATCATCATCAGCCCATATACGTCCCCACTGCTGGGGCACGGGCCTACCCTAAACTAGGGCGATAAAGCCTTAGTCGACCACGCTGGCCAAGTGCGGGTTGGTCGACTACACAGCTTTAAATTTCTTCTTGGGTGTGCAGGTTCCTCACGATGTTTTCCTTCACCGTTAAACCGTGAAACGATATTATTTTAAAAATTGTTAGCAATAGGTATTACTTACAATACATAATCTTGGCGGAACAAGAAGTTCCTCTTTTCTGCCCCGTGCTATTAATTCATGGCGCCCTTCCAGCTCATGCTTTCCCTCCCTCCTAAACTACAATCCCGAACTCTTCAGGAGGGGCGTGAAACGGCATCTATGCAAGCCTTCAGAGTGAGGGCGACAGGCTCAATAGGGTCTATTGTGCCTGTCGACCTCATATGTAGACCTCACGGTCGCTTAAAGTCAGGTGAAGTGAATAGTGAGATCAACCTGAACGTCCATTAGGTATATAAAAAAAATATTTACTATTACTTTGAGTTGAAACTGCATTGTACAATTTTGTTGCAGCGGGCGGCATTGACGAGCCATGCAAGCCCTTCACCACTTATATGATCGATTGTAACAAATGCGTCTGCACGGCTGACTCCGTTGCATATTGCACCAAACTGATGTGCCATAACAAACTTGGTTAGTACTGTTATTTTTTGTATTTTTACTGTTTATTAACTATTTCTTCTTATGGGTCTATACGCGATATGAGGATTAGCAAATACACAGCTACGTACTGCCGGACGTTCTCCTATTATTTTGCTATTGCTTTTCTTGAGTTAAAAGATGAGGAGCGTTTTCTTCTGCTTAAAATATAAGTATATTGTGTTAGATAGTCTGGTCAAAATAGATGACAACAATGTGTTAAGCTGTGAAAAATCGCACAAAGCTGATTATTGGTGGTAATGTTAAGTTCTAATTCTACAGCTTTGATATGCTGGTAGTATAAGAAATACTACTAGCACTCGATTAGGAGTGAGAGTCATCCGCTCCCCCGCTAGTCCCATAATGATGACGAGGCTACTCCAAGCCATCATCGTAAGTCAGTTCACAGCCACCAGCACTTAATATCCGCAGGATAACTGTATGCTATCTTTATAGTACTCCAAATGTAAATTCGCCATCAGCTTATCATTGTCCATTGCTACTTAGGCATCCCTAAATGTTTGCCACTCCCGTAAATTTTCGACTAATTGCATCCTACTCCCACCAGCCGTCCTGCGCAGATTATCTATCTACCTGACATCTATAATGTAAATTAGGGCATCACAACCGCCCGTTCATCGGATCATATAAATAATCTTCTCATTATAAACAGTCCTAATAAATATTGTAATTAAATTTTGCTTAATAATTAATAAAATATTTTGATTGTTACAGATAATCGCATACAATCTTACAGTTCTGCAGAAACTTAAAAAATGGTTCACTTTGGCTATAAAATCATTTACATTTATAATTATACTCGTAGCACCTAAAACTACACATTTTATTAAGCCTGTTTCCGCTATTAGGTTGCGGAAGCAAGCTTTGTTAATAGGGAAACAAAACCTATTTATAACGCCTTACAAAAAAAATGTAGCAAAAGCATATTTATACTTATTAAGTACTTATTGTTAGGCGTTTTAGCACAATAAATTATCTTTATTATTACCGTGTTTTAGTGAGTACTGGACACATTTCCTTGCTTAAATATTCAATCACGACAAATAACACATAATTTAAAAAACTATTGCTCAATTATGCGCCTACACTACGTGAATAAATTATTTTAAGTTTGATAAATTTTACGTATCTGAATATACAATACTACCATTTAAAGTAAAAACCCCAAACTCAAACAAACCAAACCGGGGATTCGTACTTACTTCCTACTTGACTTACCACCGACCATCGTCTTCCCAAAAACACAAATACACTAAAAGGGCATTATACATTAAAAAAATACAATGACAGTGCATTGTATTTATTTTTGAATGTAAAAGCCCAAAGTTCAACATATTCCCACAAAATCATGGAACCCACGACCACTTCCCGTGTGAATTTCAACCGGAATCCATTTGTCCCATGGGAACCCGCCGATTATCACTTTGTCTCCTTGTTACTCAAATACGGGCACGTGCCGTTAAATTCTTGGTTATGGGTCCCCTTTAGTATGGTGGCTAGAGAGAGATACGCGGTTGTAGTGTAGGTACTTACTAAGTGGTTAAAGAGAGGGAGATACGCGGTTACGATGCAGTGATAAAAAATATATTTTTTCGTTGATTGATAATGTAAGGTATGTAATGTAAGGTAACAATACCATATACAGCGCTTATTTACCGTAACCGCAATTTCTTTCTTTTTGTTTTTGTGCAATAAAAATTATAAGATCTAGATTGATGGATATTATTTGTAGAACTTCCTTGAATTATTACAAAAATTGTTAATAGATAGGTACTATTATCAACTTATAAAATATAATTACTGTTGTAATTAATTCCAGGAATTAATATACGAGTAATAGTATTATTTATAATTAATCCCGTAATTTTGATTTGATGAACACATTCAAGCTTATTGCATTTAAATCATATAAATTTGTATAATTCTTAATCTGGTAAAGTTAAAACATTTATTACATGAGATAAGTTATTATTCATTATTTCATTTTGATTTAAATTGATAAAAAACCAGACGTGTGGCACTCGGGGACTGCCGCGGTATAGCTATTGCAAAGTATCGTGCGGTTACGGAGGAGCTCGGTTCGATTCGTGCGAGTTTCGTAGAGTCGTACAATACGTCTAACCGCACGCACACAAACACCGTGCCGAAGTCTACCGAACTGAAACGACGTTAGAGGATTGTGATTTTTTTTCGTTACGGAATTTCTTGGTTCGGTCGCCGCGCTCAAAGCCCGCGATAAAAGCTATGCAATAGCTTAAAACATTTTCGCACCGCCTAAAGAATTAAATATTTTTTCTGCCGACACAAATTAATAACTTACAGTAAGATAAATAATAAATAAATAAATATACATCATGACAACATCACAGAATTGATCTGATCCCATGATAAGTAGCTTAAGCAATTATGTTATGGATATCAGAATCAACAGTGAAAACATAAATATAATTAAATGTAATCCATAACACACCCAAACACGGAACAAACACCAATGAGATAAAAATAAAAGATAAATTGTAACTGATACTTGTATTTGTGAGGACCTTATAAGAGATTTCTTTATTCTTACATTAGTATCCTATGTTAAAAATTTAAATCCTGGTCTTTCCAAAAAGAATAAAAAAGGAAATGTATAGTATGTATTAAACATCTTTTTCCAAAAGCCAATAGTTCACTCAGGAACTTTCCTAGATAACCTTTACTGTCCTTCCCATCACGGGACCCATCGCGTTCGCTTCCCACGGTCAATCCGGGAACGCGATATTGAAAGGGATTCCATGGGAGAGTTTGGCTAAGGGTGGGAATCGTTTGGATCGTTACAACTTTATTAGTCGTTACGTGTTAAATTTAAATAAATTAACATCAATAATGACAGATAATTGTGATACAAAAGAATACTTTCAAAACTATTGTTATGTTTTGATAGAATAAATATTATGCGTTTTAAAAAAAAAAACTTACAAAACATAAGACAGAAAAAACAAATGCGTTTTAAAGAAATAAGACCTTAATAACAATAGACAGATATAAATGTTATTCTTATCCAATTGTATTATATTTAGTAATTAATTATTTATCCTTATAGTAAATACGAATATTTACCATATTAGACTTTTTTTTTCAATTTTCCATATACTTACCTTTCTTAAACTAAAAATATTACGTAAGTACGATCAATTTAAAGCGATGCGATGTATGACTTACTACTCTACGAACGAAAATCATTATCATTTGATAATGATTCCAAAGAATGAAAAATATGAATCATTGAATAAAACTTTTGATTACTTGAATGATTTTGCAAAATGATCTAATAGATATCAATTGTGATCATTTTGATACTCATACTCATTAACAAATATTTAGGATTACATTTAATATCTGTTTTAACATACGATAGAAGAATTGGTCAGTAATGTTTTCATAAAAAATATAATATTCAAGTAGGTATTAAGGTATTCGCCAAAGGGGAAGGTCCAAAAAAAGATGGAGTGACGATTTGGCCCAGCTATCTAGGAGCTGGGAAGTGCTAGCCTTGGATAGAGAGCGGTGGACAGGTTTGGAGGAGACCTTTGCCCGGCAGTAGGATGATACAGGTTAAGTAAAAAAAAGGTATTAAATAGGTATGTTCGACCTAAATGCATAACGAGTCTGTATAAACGAGGCTAAGTAAAAATTTGGTTACCAGTAGTTAAAACTGGTACCAAATTCTAACTTTACTTCGCAAATCGATTAGCAAATACCACCAAAGTAAAAAAACCGCACTAAGCAATTTGCCACTATCATTCAAACCAATTACTTAACTAGAGCATGAAGAGGATACGGCCGACCTCGCCCCATTAAGTTCCCACGGAAAAAAATCCTGTGGGAATCCGTGACTTTGGTGGGAATATTATTTTAGGGTACCGGAAGTTCAAATAGAAAAACAGAAACGTTATTGGATTCCATTGCAGTCCGATTTTGTGCGAAACCCGCGCAGGTTCAAATTACGATTAGGTATTAACAATTTTTTTCGGATCTCGCAAAATGAAACAACAGTTAAATTAAATAAATGTTACTGATATTTATGGACATACAGATACGGTGGTCCATAAAGATCATATAAATTTGTTTAATAATTCATAATCTACAATGATTAGACAAAATTAAATGTTAGGATAACTGGTATTACGAAAACCATTTAGAATATAATAGTACATTCGCCATTCGTTCATTCAAAACTAACAGTATCCCTAGTCTCTGGTCACGAATACGCCATATTTGTTTTCAAAATAAGTCAAGTCTAAACATATTGACTATATGTTTATCTATTTTCGCCTCAAAACTTAATTTACGATTTTATAAAGAACTCTCTGTGCACGAGACAGGCACTCACATGACCATCTTTTTTTAAAATCGGTCCCATTTTCACACGGAACCGATTTACTTTGACGCAGGTAAAAGATTTGTTTGGGTCGATGTGACCCATGTCACTGTTGGGTCAAGAGTGACGTTAAAGTGTTAATGATTGGATTTAAATACCTATTTAAATGGGATTTGAGGTCAGTATATTTGACTGATGATAGCTGCATCGGACTTTCTATTGGGCTAGGATTAGAAGTTGACGTGACGACAAATTAACCTTTAAAAATTCGTGTACTTTTTTGTTCTTCTTCTTATCGTATGGTTGATGAACAACCTGGTGTTAGAGTTTTTAAACCGACCGTAGGCCTCTGACATGGCTTCACACACCGTTGAAAAATTTCTCAGGTGTGCTGGTTTCCTCACGATGTTGTCCTTCACCGATGAATCTCAAATTTGAAAAACACATTGGTACCTGGCGGGGTTTGAACTGGCGACCTCTCGCGTGGCATGACATTTTTGTTACGTCGTCACTTATTTGAGAAAGTGTATTTCTTGTATAGAATAAAACATAGTATTTACAATAAATACACACTTTTATATTTGAAAATATTAATATAAACTTTTATTGACCGAATTAATTCTACCTAACACTAAATTCACCTACTATTCTAAAGGCTTAGTAGTGTTTATTGTTTGTTACTAATTACTCAAGGTAACAAAAATCAATAATCAATTATACGATTGATAGGAAATAACCTGTCATAACAAATAATCATAATAATACATAATAAAGATTATCTTTCAATAATAAGGAAAACGCATGTGCTAAGTTATTGCGTATCTACTTGTGAATTTTAAAATTTTTTAGAGATAATATTCAAGTTCAGCTTGATTAAATAGATAATTGAATTTGTCACAAATTTTAATCGAGAGTTAAGTCGGTTGCATTCGCCGAAACTGAGTAAGGATGAATAACTGATACTCGTAACTTTTTTTTTATATTGCCCTATTTTTTATTTAGCTATTGTCCTTCTTTGTGAGGAGTTTAGGAGTGGAGGAGAATCAGTTCTTGATCAATTCGTAAAATAATGAAATAACAACCCTATCCACGCTAAAAATTCATCTCAATAAATTTTAACATCACATAAGTTGGATGGCACACGTACTTTTGACCCCAAATGTGTTAATAACAGTTTTTTGTAATTGCATACCCATTGAAAAATGTGAAATAAAATCTTCTAGTCATTATTCTTGCCATGGATACCTTTATATTTTTTATATCATAGTTTTTATCGATAATAAAAATTAGTTAATGATAATTTAGGTGCATGGCGGCATGACGTTGTGTATATTTTTATCTGTGTTACTCATTAAATAAAATAAAGAATGTATTTAAAAGATATGAGAGGTAATAAGCACGTCCTTGAACTACAAGATTAGCTATATTATTTTTGGGTCCAGAACACACGCTGAAGCTTCGCAATCATAATGCGATGAAACTGTCAACCTACCAACTCGAATGAGGCTACGTCCGACTTTTTGTAGGACCGACAGTCGGTGTCCATATGAATAATATAAGTAAACAATAGTAACATGCCATTTTTTTTTAAATATTTTAATTCTTTAATGTTAATTTCAAAAATTTGACAAATGTAGAGACCTCACGATGCTAGACTCAAACTCATCCAGGAGGAGTCGACCTAGTTTCACCAAATTCGGGCCACACATTTTCAAATCTAAATCCGATTCAAACTGTATTTAGAATAAAGATGGAAAAGAGAGTGAGGAAGAAGAATATAAAACCTTCAGTAAAACATCACAGAACAGCCGGACAGCTGATTATTTCTAAACATGTATTCAATATACATAGTGTCATTATAACAGGACCGAGGAATAAGTACTTAACCACAAAGCGACTCTCAAACACGCCCCTTATAATTACAAGTACTATTTCAACACGTGGTACCACTTCCACCTAATGTTGGATGCACTTAAAAGTGGGGCCACGAAACCAGCGGTGACCATGTCACCATTAACGCTCTAAAAGGGCTCGCATTACGTCGTATTCATATGTACCATCATTCGACGCTTTAACGGTGAAGGAAAACATCGTGAGGAAACCTGCACACCTAAGAAGGAACTCTAAGGTTGTGTAGTCGACCAACCCGCACTTGGTCAGTGTGGTCGACTATGGCCTTATCGCCCTAGTTTAGGGTAGGCCCGTGCCCCAGCAGTGGGACGTATATGGGCTGATGATGATGATGCATTACGTCGCCTTTTAAACTAACTGTAAAATCAAATGAGAGGGTTATGTTAGATTGATTTTGCCCCGGTAATGTCTTGGGGTTAGAAAAAACCACTATATGTCCGATTTGATAGCGGTAATCATACTCCAGGCATGTTTCACAAATACATTTTAATCTTATTAGAGTCGTTAGAATCGACCATCGTTTCGACGATCGACCACTATTTTTATAATTTTTGCAAAATTTGTCTACTTTTGCCTTTCTGTTGTATGTTTTTTTCATCAGTAAGTGAATTGTATAAGAGATTCCATACATTCAAGGTTTTCTTTACTTCTTTTTATTTGTCCTTTCTAATATTCTGCTATCAAACCAGTCCAAATAAATTGCATCGTTTGATATGAAGACAAGAGATAATAACTACGGCACAACTATTAGGTACTTCTATATAACGTTCCGTCCGAAGACAATCAAAAGAAAACAAATTATAATACGACCATTTCAAATGTGACTTCAATCAGTACCTTCTTTCTAATTACAACTCGGCTTTTTTTCCTAACTGATATACGATGATTGCTTGGAGTAGCCTCGTCATCGTCACCGGACTTGCCGGAGAGCGGATTGCAACTCTACTACTTTACACTTCTACTGCACATTCTACAGCACATGCTGAGGCAGAACCTATTGATTACCTTAACTTTTTGTGTGTTTGTTCAATAATGTAAGCGTGTGATCAAAAGTACCCGTAATCAACGAGCGTGCATGAAAAGGTTGATGAATGTGGATGAAGCGAAAGTGGTGTGCCAGGACCGTGGCACATGGCAGGAAGTAATCTCTGCCTATCCCTCTGGGAAAAGTCGTGATTTTATGTATGTATGTATGTATGTGATCAATGGATGTTTACTTTCTTTTTTTTTCATTACTTTAAATGTAACAAATTTTTTAGTCCCCAGTCCTATTTTGTGGCCCCACCGAGCACTAGTCACCTCTCGCTGACCGCTCTCCGGAGACGCGCACAATGGTGCTCAGACAAACAGTGCGAATTGGATTTGTACGTACAGCTAACCTAATGAATCCAATATAATGTTGAACAAACTCTATTTGTAGGAGTTTGTGCCGTTATTTTTATTGCCATGACCTGCTACCTGGATCCACTGAAAATCAGCGTTATGTGGTCTTGTCCCCTAAACACGTGCTGGGTGGCAACCTTTTTGGCTGCATAATTTGTTATTTTACTTACTTTTTAAGATAGGCACTAAATACTATTGTAAGTTTTTAGTTTTAGTTCTATTATTGTAACTTTTATTATTTTTAGGCACCTAATAAATATTTTTTCATTTCATTTCAATAATTATTTTATATTATTAACTCATAGGTAGGAACTTTAACTGAGGGGTCGTCTGACTTAACACTCGTGGAATAAAGCTTTTGTAATAACTTAATAACTACATAATTTTAAACTGTCATGGAAATTACAATGTTGTTTTGTTTTCATGAGCACCCGATATTTCGGCAATGTTGTAAACACCATGATCACGGGTCAACTGACTAAAACAAAACAACATAGTAAATATCCCGAACATTTTCAGTTTTCTAGTTAATAAATGTTTTTACAACCAAATCGAAATTAAAATAAGCACTAATAAAAATTAAACAAGATTTATTTTGGCTTGTATTACAGAGAGTAACAGAGTTAATTTGTATTAGTAGTAAAGAATATTATAATGCAAAATAACTCTGTTTGTCCGTAACACGTAACTAGATGATGAGAGGATACTACAAAACTTGATATTGCAGGATTAATCATTATTTTTTCATTGGTCCATTCGCTAAGACTTAAAACCGGACTAAACTCAAATATTTTACTCTGGCTATGAAGTGAATCATTAAAATGGAGTGATTTCCTCTAACATTTTTGTCTACGTATATTTGAAAGTTCGCCGTAGGTGCGAAATCCTTAGGTTTTCAATCTGACCTTTTCTTCCTACACGGTAACTACATGTGCACTGGAATGTATAATTTAATACTTACCGGTGATCTTAACCTTGACATTTGTTCTGAACCTCTTAACGACCAATGTGCTTCTTACCTTACTCTCCTCGCTGAACACCAATTGCTACCCGCGATCACATTGCCTACTAGACAATCAACATGTCTTGACCACTTCTTTGTTAAATCTCTACGACACGCTCGCGGTTTCGTTTGTTCTTCAGATATTACAGACCACTACATTTGCCTATTAGGTCTTGCAATTAATTGTAAAAATACAATTATTAAACGTCAATATGACAAGTTAGATTACGATGGTGTTGCTAAAGACCTTTGCTCTACTGATTGGTCAATGGTTACTAGCTGCCATGATTTAAATGTAGCTACTGGAAACTTTGACTCAATAGTATCTGCTTGTATCCACAACAATACCAAAAAATTAGTCATACCCCGCAAGAAGCTAATCTTCAAACCTTGGATCACACCAGGTCTTATTAAATGCCAGCAAAACCGAGACCGTCTTCACCTGCAAGCCAAACAAAATCCTCAGAATAGTACTACCCAGTTAATATACAAGAGATATCGCAATTTTCTTAATAATCTTCTACGTAAGTTGAAATCGGAATATGAAAACCAGTTGCTTGTTTCCAATCGTAAAGATCCCAAAAAACTGTGGAACTCAATAAAAGAAATTTGCCACCTAAACAAATCCCGCAATAACCCTGTAGAATTACTGCACTCTGGCCCAAATTCTCTTACTTCACTTAATGAATGTAATTACTATTTTGCAAGTATTGGAGAAAAACTGGCGAATAAAACACTTAATAATGTTAACCAAACCCAAGACTCACTTGCAAAAATGTATAAAAGCAAAATTCAAGTTCCTTTTCCAAACTCCTTCTTTATGTCCCCTACCGACGAGGACGAGGTGTACAATCTTATATGTGACCTAAAACAGAATAGTGCACCCGGGATCGATAGGTGTCATCCTTTACTGATAAAAAAGGCAAGACTAGGTCTCCTTGCCCCTCTAACCCACATCTTCAACTTGAGCCTTTCGGCAGGATCATTCCCAGATTGCTGGAAACTAGCAATCGTCACTCCTATTCACAAAGGAGGTGATAAAAGCAATCCTTCCAACTACAGACCCATCTCTTTGCTTAATATATTTTCCAAGCTTTTGGAGAAGATAGTGAACAAGAGGTTGGTCGACTACCTGGAAGAAAATAAACTGATCTCCAATAGGCAATACGGGTTTCGCCGGGGGAAATCTACAGAAGATGCTGTCCTTAACCTCACTAATATTGTCTCCTCAGCTCTAGACACAAATAAATGTTGCTTAGCTGCCTTTATTGACTTAGCCAAGGCTTTTGACACTTTGTCAATACCCATTCTGTTAGAAAAACTTAACCAACTTGGAATTAGGGGAATTGCGTTAAGCTGGTTTAGTAGTTATCTGACCAAGAGGAGGCAATGTGTCCGCCTTGATCAACCCATCAGTGACCAAGAGTACATACGATTTGGAGTACCACAGGGGAGCATCCTGGGACCCTCTCTTTTTCTGGTTTACATAGGGGACCTCCCCGAGATCGATTTAGAAGATGGCGAAGTGCTCTGCTACGCAGACGATACAGTAGTCTTATTTCAGAGCCCGGACTGGGAGAGTGTTTACAGCAAAGCAGAGAAGGGCCTAGCTCAGGTGGCTGACTGGTTGGATGGCAATCTATTAACCCTAAATAGTAGCAAAACTAAATACATGGCTTTTCATAAAACTAGCGCATCTCAACCTCCCCAATCAAAACAGTTAATTCTTCACTCGTGCAAAAACCTATCCCTTTTATGTGACTGCCACCCCATAAGTAGAACCGATAGATTTAAATACCTTGGCATTTTTCTTGACGATAAACTCACCTTCAAACACCACTTAAGTAACCTTGCAACCAGAACCCGAAAAACTATATACTTAATGAAAGCTTTAAGACGATCCGCCCCCCAAGATACTCTTATGATGGTTTATAAAGCCATATGTCAATCTCTGTTCTTGTACTGCATAAAAGTATGGGGTGGCGCTGCAAAGCCTCCCTCATTGAGGTTGAGAGAACTCAGCGCGCAATTCTCAAAGTCATGTGGAAGAAACCTGTTAGGTACAGTACAAACCTACTATATAGAGAGAGCAAGGTTCTAAGAGTAAGACTGTTATACTTTCTGAGAGTTGTTGTCCATGTACACAAAAATACCCTTAATCTACCAGAATATAACAAACTTCTCCTTCGTCGCAACTACAGAATTCCAGTCCCCACCGTCCGTACCACTTTCGCCCAAAGGCAAGCGGCTCATCTTCATCCACGCATTTATAATAGTGTAACCCGTAAAATCAATTTGAAGAACATGCCCACGTATGAAGCTAAAGACAAAACTGAAACCTACCTTATGACACTTGACTATGCCCAAACAGAAGATCTAATTTTATAATATTGGTTATTTGGTTATACATACTGACACACACACACACAAACACACATACACCCACACACACACAAACACTCACACATGCAAACTAGATATTTTAATAAGTGAGCAGAGAATTTAAATTTCAGTTGTTAATTAAGTCAGTTTTCTTTGTTATCATAATTTTAAATAGTCTTTAACATTAATTTATAATTACAATTTTAAATTGAAATATTTGCAAAAATATTTTAAACATAAATAATTTAATTTTTTAAATGTCTATGTGCACCGGACGCCCTGATGTACACAATTTTGTAAAGTAAGTGGCCGCTGCGAGACAAGTCAATGCTTAGTGTGGCGGCCGTATGATATCTTTGTGTACTAGTTTTAAGGTTTTTTGAAATAAACATATTATTATTATATTATATAGAAACACCGGTCGCAATCGTTTTCCTATGAATATTTATCGGTGCAAAACAAAAGGGAAATTCGCTATTTTTCGCCGAGCCACCGCCGCTCCCTTAGGACTAGTGTGGCCATGCGTAAGAAAGAAAAATAAAAAGATTCAAATGTCACGGAAAACTTTCACGAGGAAGTGGCTCAATTTATCTTTTTATTTCATTAATATAGGACGAATCGTACAATGCAATTTAAGTAAATCTGCTACTCCCCATGCCAAGATAATACCTATAACAGCCCACTATTCTCAAACTACGGGTACAATACAGCTAAATGATAGCTAGCGTTACAACAAAAAAATACAATGTAGGTACTTTTTGTTGTACCTATCGGTAAAGGAAAATGAGATTTACGAAAATGTGTAGTGACGTTGAAGAATAAAGTGAAACATTAGTAACTTATTTTTGCTAAAGATAAACTTATTTTTCTTATCCCCAAAAATCCTGAAATGCACCAACCCTACGCACGAAATCGTTTGATTTACAAGTGTGCCTCTTATTTTGTTTCTCTATTACACACCAGTTTCGCATGCAACCGTTCGGAATTATGATTCATTGCGCGTTTCCTACGTTTTGATTATATAAGCGAATATGTGCATATTTATTACATATTATTAAGTTAGGCCCGGGAGAGAAATGAGAAGATTGCAAAAAGTGGTTTAGCAAGGCAAATGTAACAGAGCGCTGTCGGCCAATTGCCATTTTATATTCCGTCTTATTTTCATGTTATTTATGATTGTCTCGTTGGTTGTTCTGAATTGGATGATGCATATGCCTATGTAGAAATGAAAAAAATCTTAGCATATTAAAAAACTTCGCCTGCGCAGATATTAAGTAATGCACGTGACACATAAAAAGCTTTTAAAACACACATTTATTTAAATAGTACAACATAATAGACAGGTAAATGATGTAGATAAAGAAATTAACGATTTTTTAATAAAGATGCTCAAAATATGTATAAACTTAAATATTTTTATTATAATAATACATTACAAATTACGAGTATAACATACGTCCAAAGTGTCACGTCAGATGAGCTGTTGCTGTACCTTAAATACTCGATACTAGAATACTATACGAGTATACATACATACAGGTTTGACATACTTTATATATATCCAAAAAGACGGTAACTTTCAACCAAATCTTCAAGACGATTCTTAAACAGTTTCGTTGTTTCGTTCGATAGCGAATCAACAGCTAAAGCATGTTCCATTTTGTCTAGATCATTTTCTTTCATGGCATCTTGAATAACCTTCGCCTCTTCAGAATTAATAGTGAGCATACATGAAAGCATTATGCAGGACCCGAAGTAAGGTTTCGAGTATTTCCTCAAGTCTGAGTCCATTTGGTCTCGGGGGTACACTTCATTTGCTGCCATTCCGAAGTAGGATAAAGATTTGTCGAGCTGGTCATGGTAGTAATCCAACCAGTCCAGGTAATGTTTTTCTCTAGTTGCGTGGTTCGTTCCGTTGAACACCATGTATAGAATGTCACACACTGGCTTTGACTCTTTTGCTAGTTGGTAGTCGATCATGATGCAGTCCTGTAGCTTCTTTCCCTGAAATAAATCGTTAAACTTCATTTAAAAGTAATTATAGTGCTTAACTGGTCCAAAAAGTCAAAATATAATAATAATAATTATTAAAAGGCTGCTTGCATAAAAATCTGATTCTTTGCAAAGTATAATATTTTTATCAATATTTTTGTTTTTTATTATTATGGCTGACAGATGTTTTATATGTGTCCTAGATAGTATGAAATAAATGTTAAAACAGTAACTTACATCAAACTTGAACAAAATGTTATTAGTCCAAGCGTCCCCTTGTTGCACTACCAAGCCGCTAGAGTCTTTGTCTGCTTCCATGACTTCTTTAATATTCCCAGCAATATGTACTAATGAACCTTCGAAATACTTTTTATATTTGTCGTCAACTATCGCTAAGGCTCCTTCTTCCATGTTGACCATAAACATTTTAAATTGCTCACTATGAAAGGTCTTGGTCATTACATCTTCTATTAAGTTTCTTGAATCCTCATACACATCAGGTTCCTGTTTCTTCAAGACATAAGATAAAGAGTGGAAAATAGCAAAATTTTTGAGGATCAGCCTTACAGCCTCGTCATTTAAATAAGTAAACCTGCCAAGCATTTCGTAATTTAATTCCTTTAAGTCCTCCAGCAAAACGACTTCATTAGGCTCTTCTGAGAAGCATCCATAGCATTCTGCATATCGCAACCACTCTTTCTCTGGTACACCAGCTGCCTTTTGAAGGCTGACGAACTTAGGCAGTACTTTTTCGTACATGACTATTTCATTTTTGAACATAATTCCACCATTGTTTGAATCCCGTATAGATGATTGGTCAGGAGCGAATTTGGCGAACATTTTGAAGTCTTTATCGCCGTCCACGTTGACTGTGATCCTTTTAACATTGGCTGCATAGTTGTCCCCTGCTTTGGTTCCTGCTTCAAAGATCACCCTGTTGTCTTTGAATCCTCGATTCGTCAGCACATCACGGATAAACTCTATCTGCTTACTTCTCACACCCTGTATATCACCCTCAATTTTAAGTGACGCCATCTTCCTAGCACAGTTTATTATTGTCTGAAGTATTTTTACGACCGACGCTTATACTTGTATGATAATTGTCATATTTTATCTGTGTTGATTACTGTTACGTGGTAAAAAAATTACAATAATCATGCGTATCAGAAATTAATCGGAAGAATATTGAACGTGTGAGCATGAGAATGCAAATATTTTCTTCTTTATTTTGACTTAAAAACTCCAAATCATTGCACAAAGACAAAAAAATCGTGGAAACAATATATTACTTAAATATATAAAAATCATTGACAGAGTCGTGCCAGTAACCCTATGATTCATAATAATGAAAATAATACGTATCTATTTTTACTTTTACGAGTACAATCGGAATCCACGATACGACGTCCATTTTTACTGCTCAATATATAAAACAAACACTATGAAACCGCCAGCAGTCCATATTACACCCTGGAGTCCAATGCATTGTCCACGGTACCAGCCTTTATTGTACTCCTCCATTGATGGAAGTGCAATGGAAAATCAGTTCTATCATCCAGGAGATTAAGTCAGATCAGAGTTTTATAGTTACATGATAAGGTTGTTTTAGTTTAATGGAGGTGCAACATGAGCATATAAAACCCTTCTAAGTCCGGCTGAATTATAGGTTTATTGGCAAGTGGCAGTTAGGGAGGCCAGGGGGTGACCCAAACAGCCTATTATCATCCCGCAGTTGGTCTGTCTATTATGTGGTAAAGGGCTGCCTACGAAACAGCCTACGAAGGTATAGCAACATGCTTTGTTTTATCCCGCCAGAAGGTAGAAATGGTTGCTACCGCCGTGGTAATCTTCTTATATATAAAAATGAATCGCAAAATGTGTTGGTAAGCGCATAAGTCAACAACGCCTGAACCAATTTAGCCAATTCTTTTTTAAAAATGTTCATTGAAGTCCAAGGATGGTTCTTACGGCGAGAAAAAAGCGAATAATTGCCGGGAAAACCCTAAAACAGCCCTTTTCTTTTTCAAATTTTTTTGACAGGACGAAGTCTGTTGGGTCAACTAGTAGTATCTAATATTACGGTGGTACGAGTACCACTGGTTACGGATTGTGTAGTGTAAAGTGCACACGTTATACCGATTAGTAGTATCAGACCAGTCATACTATAAGCTGATAAAGTTTACAAATTGTTGAAAGTCGGAAGCTATAAATACATTTTCAAGTCTATTTATTTCATATCTACTTTGCCAATTGATCATGGCAAGGAGACATAATAACACTGCACTGTGGTAAACTTTCATGGTTATTTATAAAATCAGTCTTTCGAAAACGTCCGGCGTATATTTAAAAATTAATATCGCACAGGCCCATAGGCTTTGTGACAAACTTAAACATAACTGATGTGTGTTCCATTTAAATTTACTGTTTATTTTAAATTGAGATTACTTAAGATTATGTAAGATACCTAAGCATCCTTGTATATTACGAAATCGTTCGATCGTCATAAAATAGCTACCTACTTAACACATGTTTTATGATCAGTGATGTGCCCAAAATATTGTGTCGCGTGCCATTGGTTCACCCACCCTGCACTAAACACAAATATACAAATATAGGGGTGAGGGCCATCCGCTCCCCCGCAAGTCCGGTGATGATGACGAGGCTACTCCAAGCCATCATCGTTTGTCAGTTAGAGAAAATAAATAAATAAACACAGCTTATGTGTGATTCCTACTGAGTAAGAGCTTGGAGCTCATTTATTCATGATATTGACCATACATTAGGAAAAAAAGAATCCTACAATAAACATAACGAAAAGATTCAGAGCCAAGTTCAATACAAAAAATATTCTTGACTGTGGGTTCCGCCGCAAAAATAATGAGGATATAAATTAGTGCCGAATTCTATGCTATTATTATAAAATTGCTGTTATTATAAAATCCTATAGCAGCTTAGACTTGACTTAGCAAATCATTATATCATTCATTTTAAAAAGTTTTTCAGCATTATAATATATTTGTATTTGGATTCTGATAAAAACTGGCCAAGTCAAGTCTTACCTACTTTGTTATAAGGAATATGCATAAATAGACTTCAAAATATATTATATATATATATTGGCCACAGCATCTGTTGAAGATGATAGTTGCAGCGCTAGTGGTTTGGAATAGAAGGCAAGGGTACTATGCAGCGCCGCTTGTGGCTGTAGAGGCCTATCGCGGCTCGGCATTTCCTGCCACAGTTCTCGCATTCAAAACGTGAGTCCGTAGGAGGGGATGAAACACGGCGAAGCTTTTTCTGCTTAATATTATCTAGCCAGTCTTCGTCGTGCTTAGATATTCCTATTTTGATATGGTGGCGCCATTCAGGTCTCATCTCCGCAAGGTTTTCCCAGGTACCCGTCGGGATTCCAAAACTTAACATGTCACGTTTGCAGGAGTCTTTAAACCGCAGTGACGGGCGTCCTACAGGCCTCTTGGCATCCGCTACCTGACCCAACATTATTCGCCGAGGAAGTCTCTCTGGAGGCATCCGATGTACATGCCCGAGCCAACGCAATCTTCTTTGCTTGAGCATGGCTGTGATGCTGCAGCAGCACGTTTTCGAAGAACCGTCTCATTGCTCACTCTGTCCTTCCAAGTGACTCCAAGAATAGTTCTCAGGCAGCGCATATGGAAAGCATTCAGTTTACGCTCTTGTTTTGCGTAAGTAGTCCACGTTTCCGATGCGTACAATAAAATACTCAGGACGCAAGTCTGGTATACGAGGACTTTGGTGAGGATGGTGAGTTTGTTATTCCTCCAAACTCTATGGAATAGCTTTCCAAAGGCAGTCGATGCTCTGCCAATCCGAGTATCTATCTCTCTATCACCTGAGAGGGAGGATGTTGTGGTTGAGCCAAGATAGCAGAAGTGTTCCACGACGTCGAGAGCGACTCCATCGAGAAAGATTTCAGGGGGCCGGCTAACTCCCTGCACCATGATGACGGTTTTCTTGGTGTTTACGCTCATGGAAAATAGCTTGCAGGCGTTACCAAACCTCGTCACCAGCTCCTGAAGTTCACCTTCTGAGTTTGCAACAAGTGCAGCATCATCTGCATACAGTAGTTCTCTGGCGATCAAATCCAGACGCTTGTTCTTAGACTTCAGTAGATTGATGTTGAATAGTCTACCATCTTCTCGGGTATGCAGATGAACTCCGACATCGCAGTCCTCAAAAGCAGTCAGCAGGAGTGCAGATAGAAAAATCCCAAAAAGGGTGGGAGCCAGCACGCAGCCTTGCCTGACACCTCGGTTCACGCCGAACGGCGCAGATCTTTCACCGTCAAAAATAACAGTGCCCTTCATACTGTCGTGGAAGGACCTGATGATGCTTAAAAGTTTTGGAGGGCACCCAATTCTACTCAGTACCTCATACAGTCCATTCCTACTCACGGTGTCGAATGCCTTGTTAAGATCCACAAAGGCCATGTAAAGAGGTGTGCGGTGTTCGCGGCACTTCTCTTGTAGTTGCCGAAGGGTAAAAATCATGTCGTTGGTCGACCGGCCAGCTCTGAATCCACATTGGGATTCAGGGTAGATCTCAGCGGCCAAAGTGTCCAGCCTTCGTAAAACAACTTTGGCGAATGCCTTTCCTGCAATGCTCAATAGAGATATGCCTCTGTAGTTGTTACAATCACCTCTATCTCCCTTTCCTTTGTATAGAGTGACAATGTCGGCATCCTTCATGTCTTGCGGTATAGTTTCCTCATCCCAACAGCGCAGCAACAGAGCGTACAGAGGAGAGGTTACACACCCAAGCCTTATTAGCTCGGCAGGTAAGTTGTCAAGTCCTGTACTTTTACGTAGATTTAGGCTTCGGAGAGCAGCAAGGAATTCGTCGGACGTCGGAGGCTCGTCAAGTTCAGTCAGCACAGATCGCGGAGTGAAGGTAGTGAGCGCGTCAGGATGCAGAGCGACTTCTTGTGAGTACAGGTTTGTATAATGTTGTGCCCATCTGTCAAGTTCTTCTTTCTTATCTGCGATCGGATTTCCATTAAGATCTTTAATAGGGGCACGTTTCCGTTTGGTGGGACCGGTTGCAGATTTTATCCCCTGGTACATTCCCCTGAAATCACCCATGTCCCGACACTTCTGTATTGAGTGACACAAATTAGACCAGTATTCATTAGCGCAACTACGACTAGCGCGTTGTACTGCCGCTTTAGCTGCCTTGTATATTTGTAATTTGGCCGGATCTCTTTGGCTGTTCAAGAAATTTATGTGAGCTGTTCTTTTTTGCTGTATTAGTGGTAATAGGATGTGTTCATACTCAGTGAACCAATCTTCTTTGGTTTTCGGCTTTTTCCCAAATATTATTTCGGCCGCTACCGCTAATTCCTTTTTTATGAGCTGCCACATATCTTCGGCACAGACTGATTTTCCTAAGACTTCACTACTGAGTTTCTCCTTTACATGTTGCTCTAGATGTTTACAGAGATTTTTCTCAAGCATAGCTGCGGTGTTTAGTGCGACTTTCCTAGGAGCTATCGTGGATGAGTGAATTTTCTTAGGATTGAGGCAAGTTTTAGCCATGACCAGAGAATGGTCGGTGTTGCAGTCAGCACTATGATAAGTGCGAGTGTTAAGGATGTCACGCAGGTTTCTTCTCCTAGTAATAATGAGATCGATCTGGTGCCAGTGACCTGAACGGGGATGTTTCCATGACACTTTGTGGATAGGCTTGCACTTGAAGTAGGTGTTCGTTACGCAGAGAGAAAAAGATGCACAGAGTTCCAGTAATCGCTGTCCGTTTTCGTTGATGTTACCGATACCATGGCGTCCGAGGCTCTCTGACCAGTCGTCGAATTTGGTTCCTATTCTAGCATTAAAGTCACCGAGCAGGAGAAGCTTATCAGATGAACGAATAGCTTCGAGGCAATTACGTAAATCTTCATAAAAACTATCCTTGATATCAGCGGGAGCTTTGAGAGTTGGGGCATATGCCGAAACTAGGGTGATCGGACCTGACGACGACATCAGTCTTAAAGACATAATGCGTTCAGACACGCATTGTGGAGTTTCCATGGCTCCGAGTAAGCAGTTGCGAACAGCGAAGCCGACACCGTGTTCTCTTCTTTCGCCGTCTTTTTTTCCTTTCCAGAAAAAGGTGTAATTCTGTTCGCGAATACTGCCTTCGTCAAGGAGACGAGTTTCCTGTAGAGCGGCTACGTCAATACGAAGGCGGAAAAGCTCTCTGTCTATGATGGTGGTCTTTCTAATCTCCGGTATACCATCGACGATTGCGGTGGAAGGCGTCCCATCGATTCCAGGTAGCATGGTTCTCACGTTCCAAGTAGCAAATCTTGTGACAGGCATTTTTTTTGATTTATTGTTATTATTACTTGTTCTTTTATTGCTAGGTGCATTAGTAACCCATCTTGTTTCAGACATTGTGACATGCCTGCTGCTCCACACACCTATAGAAGCGCAAGATGGGAGGCGGACCAGTACCTTATTGGCCGGGGGCTGCCCAGCTAAGGCAGGCGGTAACTGATCAGTTAGTCGCGATGAACTATCCTACCGTCGGAAATCACCCCTGGCGCCCGCGCACACGCCTATAAGCGCTGGGCTTATCACCGGTGACTGTGACTTCCCGTGTTGTGATCCGCACCTTTTCAGGTACGGGTGGAGTATCCTCTCCACAGGCGCTGCATGCCTGGGACGCAGTTAAGGAATCACGAACTTGCCCGTCATTCGTGACCCTCTCTCGACCTCCTCAGCTGTATCCTCAGGAACGACGGGTCGCTACGTGAGGAGCTAATTTGGTTGCAGGGGATGCCGACTTGTTCAGGTTGCACCTTAATGTCGCCTACGGTACCCCAGATCCGTTGCCTCTTCCGCCGACTTATACCGTACCGAAGTCCATCTTCTCCGCTATAGCCACCGTTGAGGTCTTCACCCGTAACCCAGGTTCACTTCAAAATATAATAAAATGTGAATTTGAAGTGGAAATCGGTTCAAAAACGAAGGATTTATATGAATTAAAGTTCATTTTCCATCTCTATCTTACAAAACAGAGTTTTGAATGGATTGCGTATGGCCGTAGTGTAATTTGACGTCACCTGACATATCGGATCTCTCTGTCTACTCAGGAACTTTAAACAGCTATATCTCTGCTGTCGTTAAAGTAAATTGAAAAATAAAATTATATTCATATTTCTTCAATATTAAAGATTTATTTAGGATAATAAAAAGAATGTGTGCATATTTCCCATTCAATTAATGATTACCTTACATATGACATTTTAATCTTGATCGAAAGCCCTATTATCAATTACAGTTAGATTCCTTAGTTTCATGTGTCTTCGCTGATTATTTTTGTTAGTAGTGTTATGAAGACAAATCACATTTTAAATATATCTAAATTACAGATACGTATATATCTACTGTGTTATTGATAAAGATAAAAAGTATCATAATAATATTGACAAAGATAATCCATTGAAAAAGATAGCTAATCTCGGAAGTTATACTATTTAAGGAAAAAAGGTGTATTAATTAAACAAATACTTATCCCGGAAAAGAATATTGTCAATTCTAGAGCCATCCACTCCCCCGCAAGTCCGGTGATGATGATGAGGATACTCCAAGTCATCATCGTATGTCAGTTAGGAAAAAAAAATCAATTCAAGAATGTTAAAAATTTTGGGTGAATATTATAGATTGACAATGGAAAATTAAAACGGCCCTTTTAAATGAGTGAATCTTAAATAAAACAAAAATATTGCTATAAAATATAATTTAATATTCTATTAAACCGATGACATACAAATAAAAGATAAAACATCAAAAAATTTACAGAATTGGCATGGCAGCTGAAAAATTGTACCGGCAACTGCCTTACATGTAACCAAAGAGGCGGAAACTCTCCGCCAAGTCTTCTAGTCTGGACTTGTATAGGACTATGGTTTCACGACTCAAAGTATTGGTCGAAAGTTCCGAACTATTGTTCCGCATAGCCTCTTGCGCTTCCTTTGCCTCCTCCTGATTCCTAGTGAGGATACTCAAGAACATTACCGACATCCCAAAGGCTAGCTTTGAATGCCTCTTCAGGTCAGCGTCTAGTTGGTCCTTCGGGTAGACGAAACTGGCTTTCATGCCGAAGTAAGACAAGGACTCGTCCAGCTGTCTATGGTAATAGTCTATCCAGTCAAGGTAATGCTTCTCTCTGGTAGCGTGATCGGTACAAATGAATACCAAATTTAAAATGTCGCTCACTGGATTGGACTCGCGCACTGCTTGGTAGTCTATCATTATGCATTCCTTCAAACTGTCGCCCTGAAAATTAGAAGATTTTACATTGTAATTAAAAAGTTCAAATTACGGCAACAGCGGTAAACGTTGGTAAATTTTTGTTTAGAAACCATTTCATAATGTTTTGCCATTATAAACGCTGTCTAAAATACGTAAAAAATTTCATATATTTAAAACAGATTCAATGTTCTAAGGATAAATCATCAAATGGAGATCACTGATGCTTGAAATCCCATAGAAGGTAGGCGGAGCGCTAGGAGCAAGTAAATATTACATAATTTTCAAAACAAATAGCTGGACAGTAAATGAATAAACAATGTTCAATGACTTACTTCCAACTTAAACAACATATTGTTTGTCCAAGCATCGCCATGTTGAATCACCAAATTCTTAGAATTTGTTGCGGCTTTCTTTAATTTCATGGCAATTTCAGGCATTTGTGCTGCCAAACCTTTAAAAGCATTTTTATATTTTCCATCGACCATTTCAGTGACTTGTTCTTCCAATTGAGCAAAAATCATTTTGAATGGTTCTAAAGAAAACAGAATACTCCACAGATCACGAAGCTCTTTAACATATGAATTGTACGTTTCTGATTCAACTTTTTTCAGCACAAATGACAGAGAATGAAAAATAGCAAAATTTTTGAAGATCAGTCTCACTGCTTCGTCGGATAGAGACGTGAATCTATCGAGCAAGGTGAAATTGTATTCGCCTAAGTCTTCAAACACAATAGTTTCGTGTGGTTCTTCTGATAAGGTGCCGTAGCACTCTGGAAATCTGAACCAGTTTTCTTTTGGGACACCGGCAGCTTTTTGAAGATTGAGCATTTTGGGTAAGATCTTTTCGTACATAAATATTTCGTTGTTGAACATTAATGCTGCATTTGCTGCGGTGCGGGCAACTTGTTCTTCGGGTGCGAATTTGGCGACCATTTTAAACTCTTTGCCATTTTCTTGAACTATACGGATTCTAATAACGGTTGCCATGTAGTTGTCACCCACTTTGCCTACGGGTTCAATGATCACTTTGTTATTTGTGAAGCCGCGTCTCTGAACCACACCACGGATGAAATCCATACGAGCATTGTTGATGCCCTGTGTAAAACCTTCTATTTTGAGCGACGCCATAATGCCAGCACAGTCTTTCTCACTGTAGATCACACACGATATAGCACAACTGGTAATGAGAAATAAATCGACCGAAATTGTCTTATAAAGCGATTTATTATCTGCATTGTGTTATCATCGATTATGACTAACTGAATCATCTGAATACTATGCTTGACGCAATTACTGGACGTTTTACGGGTGCATTAGCAGATATTAAACGATTTAGTTGATGTTGTACGCTCCATAGAGCTTAGGATTATTATGTCTTAAAATATAGAACACTAGAAAGATTTCAAAAGATGACGAAGATGACAGATAAGAATAACATAGGTCATACGGCAATCCCTCGATTATCATTAAAAGATTTGTTTAGAGCCTTTCCAAATCATAATAAGCAACGACGGTCAATTCAGTATGTTTAAAGACGTCTACTTTAACCATTATTAAAGACGTCTACATTAATAATAACATTGTGATAACAAAGAAGTGCAAATGAAAGTGCACTCTGCGCTTGTCCGCATGCATATTTGTGCACTTTCATCTGTTATATTACTCATACTGATTTAGACAGGAAGATGGAATTACAACTGATAGTAAATCTTTTTGCAAATCATTCCATTGATTAAAGCAGTGAATGGATAAAACATAAACAAAGTACTGATAAACGTTTGTGAATGACTTGTTTTGTGGTATTGGTTTGTTTTAAGTGCCACGTAAATACCAATGGGGTAAAAAAACCTTTCCTAGGCTCTGGATATATCTGTACCAAATTTCGTTTAACCGATTAAAACCGATTTACGGTTCAGTAGTCTATGCGTGAAAGCGTAACAGACAGACAGAGTTATTTTCGCATTTATAATATAAGTAAGGAGTAAGGATACGTAATAGTAAAAATAAATTTGCATTAAAAACGTTTATTAATTTAAAATTACAAAATCAACATCATCATCATCAGCCCATATACGTCCCCACTGCTGGGGCACGGGCCTACCCTAAACTAGGGCGATAAGGCCTTAGTCGACCACGCTGGCCAAGTGCGGGTTGGTCGACTACACAACCTTAAAATTTCTTCTTAGGTGTGCAGGTTTCCTCACGATGTTTTCCTTCACCGTTAACACTTAAGGACTCGCTAATGGGTCCAGTGGACCCAGTCCTTTGTATTTTGTTGATTTATTTAAAAACTACGACATTTGCGACGTTGCCGTTTTCAGTACCTTTCGGCCATAGCATAAGGCGGTAGATTACGATCTCAGTTGTCGGTTAGCGCGTTACGTGTGAGTGCTACGGACGAAAAAGGCGCGTATTGTCTGCTGGACCCAGTAGCGATTAAATACGTAAACGATTTGTTGAAGAGATTTTATCAAAAAGTTGGCTATTTCTTTGATTAAACCACACCTACATATAAGTATTTCTATCATTAATATTCCACAGCATATCAAAACCCATATTCTAAGTATAACACCGGAATTAGAACCAATTGCAGCATCCAACGCACCCCTTCCAAAGAGTGGACGAAAATTACGTTGCGGTCTATATAACTGGAAGAGAGATAGGAAAACCAAGGTTTTTTGTATATAATGTAATATACACTAGTTTGTAGAGAACACATGTAACAGATTTGTGCAAATTTTTATGGCATAGTTTGATGCAGAGAAAATGTTGGAAAGTGAATTTATCCCAAAACCTCTAATCTAAAATTTGTTGATTTTGAAAGTTGATTTTTCTTGTTTCTATGAAAATTGATCTCTTAGATATATTTTTTCTTAGTAGATACACTATAGTAGTGAATTAAGGTAAAGAAGATTTTATTTAAAATATAGGGGAGAGGGGGCAGTTTTGAACATTTTTAAAACTTTGTCTTATATCTTAAAATTCTTTAGTTTTTATATCGTTTTATAGTTTCGCAATGCTTAACCCAACCATTATGCCATAAAATTTCAGTATCATATGAAGAAGAATATTTAAGATATAGCCGTAATATCAATTATAATAGCAGTAGTCAACTGTTCAAATCTGCCCCACTCCTGGGGCAGCTTTGAATTCATATGGGAGCAATTTTGAACGATCCTTAAAAAATGAAATTTAATGACTTTTTATACTTTTTTTATTAATTTTATTAAAAGAAAACAAATTAGAAACAATTGAGATCAAGTATCATTGCCACATTAGAAATTAAAAATGATAAAATAGTTCAATATGGTGATTGATGATGATTATGGGGCAGTTTTGAACTATCCTTAAAAATGGATTTTTAATGACTTTTTATACTTTTTTATATTAATTTTATTAAAAGAAAACAAATTAGAAACGACTGAGATCAAGTATCATTGCCACATTAGAAATTAAAAATGATAAAATATGTACTAGGGAATAACAAACTTCTATTTAAATAATATTAATTAACATACGGAAACAAATAAAATTATTAATTAACATTATGAGGTCAATCAAAGGAAACCCAAAAATAAACGAGATATAAATAAAACTGCAGTCTTCATGTCTCATCAATTTCATTCTCTCTCTTTTTTTTATAGTTGGGTACCATTATTACCTTTAAATGAAAAAGATACAGATATTTATTCCTATTGAACATTACGCTAACAAATATATTCCATGTTAGAATAAAATAATAAAAAATAATGCATTATAACAATCTCAGTATTTAAGACTGAAGGTGGGGCAGTTTTAAACAATGTTCAAAACTGCCCCCTTTATTTTGTTCAAAGCTGCCCCAATGGTCCTTGAAAAACAAAAAACGTTTTCCTTCCAAATATTTTTTATTGCGTGATATATGAAACCTTCTGACTAAAAAAGTAAAAAAACACTTCATTTGCCTTGAAATGAATCTCTGAGATCCTTACGCGCGAATTTCAAAAAGTGTAAAATTCAAACTCGTAAAAAAAAACTCCTCGTAACTCGTCGGCAAGCTGTCTAATGTGAGCAGTGATAAGTGACAGCTATGCGGGTTAATGTTACCACTACCCAAAAAAAAAACTACAAAAATTCTTTACATTAAAGCTTGTTAAATACACTTTTTCAAAGGTGCCCCTGTTCAAAGCTGCCCCCCTCTCCCCTATCATTACAGAATTTATTAATATTAGTCTAAGTTCAGTCATAAAACTATGCCAATTTTACTTATATTTTTGTACTGACTACTTGATTAAGTAAAAACAATAAATATTGCTTTTTTATCAAATATTTGTTTTCTTCTTGCACTTAATTAACGATATTAAAAGAAACCAACTTCTTTCATTAAGCAGTTTATAAAAAAAGGTATATTTTTGTCTGGGTCCGCTGGACCCGGTAGCGGGTGTTTATGTTGCTATTTGAGGCGCGGGTCCCTAAGTGTTAAAGCGTCGAATGATGGTACTGTTGCGGGAACGGGGTACGTTAAATTCAAGATACGCCAAAAGTCACCAAAAGACAATTAATTTATTTATCGACTAACAATTACACAAATAAACACTTAAAAACACAATTAGAAACACTTAATAAAAGCACTAAACACGGAACACTAAATTGCTCTAACGCACTGAATCACACTAAAACACTGAATTTCACTGAGACTATTCGCAGGTAACGCACTCGATCACTTCTAGTTCGCAGGAGACTGATTCGCTTCGCTTTCCAAATCGGAACTGTCCCGTCGCGTCGTACATCCCGCTTTTATACCCAGTGAGGACGCAGCTCTTCGCGTGGCGTCGAGAATCTTCTCGCGGGGATCGAAATTTCTAGAACTCGCTGGAGCTCGCTCCGACCGACCAGAGTGTGTGACGTAGTATCGTGCAAGCGAATATAGACCTTATCCATACGACGATAAGACTAATTTCGCTTGCACGGTCTCTCAAGGTCGTACTATTATTATTACTTTAGAACACTCTAGAGCTCGCTACAACCTACCAGAGTGTGTAGCGTAGTATCGTGCAAGCGAATATAGACCTTATCCATACGACGATAAGACTAATTTCGCTTGCACGGTCTCTCGTGGTCGTAACATTATCCCCCTCTTAGTCATGCTCGTCCCGAGCATCATTTGACCCATGGTAACGAGCCAATCGATCAATGTGAACAATTTTCGGCTTGCCTCTTGTCCCTTGTTTGATCCGATAGGTTAAGTCGTTCAGCCTAGTGATGATCTTGTATGGTCCTTCCCACCTTGGCTGGAACTTCGGTGATTTGCCCTTCTTCCTGAGTGGGTTGTGTAACCAAACCAGACTCCCTTCATCGAAACCGTCGGTGTTGGCTTTGCGGTCGTAACGGGTTTTCATTCTTTCGCTGGATTTTAGACTGCAGTCTCTGACGAGAGCATGTACTTCATCCAGGCGCTTCTGTAGGTCAGCCGCATATTCGGTTACTGGTTTCGGAGCTTCTGGCGGTGTCCCAGTCAACGCGTCTACCGGAAGCCGCATTTCTCTACCGAAGTTTACCATTGCTGGGGTTGCGCTGGTGCTATCGTGGATCGCAGATCGGTAGGACAGCAAGAAAAGCGGTATGTACTGGTCCCAGTCTCGTTGATGCTCGTCCACAACCTTGGCCAAGTGGTTTTCCAACGTTTGGTTGAATCTCTCGACCATGCCATCGGATTGCGGGTGTGCTGGTGTAGTACGGGTCTTATGCATACCCAACAGTTGACAGACCTCCTGGAACAGTGCTGACTCAAAGTTTCTTCCTTGGTCAGAATGTATCTCAAGAGGCACACCAAATCGGCAAATTACCTCGTGGACTAACTTCTTGGCGACCGTCTTTGCTTCTTGATTAGGCGTAGCGAAGACTTCAGGCCACTTAGTGAAGTAATCTTGGACCACAATGATGTACTTGTTTCCCTCATCGGATTCTGGAAAGGGGCCAGCTACATCTACTGCGATTCTTTCCCATGGAGCGCCGACGTTGTACAGCTTGAGTTTACCCTTACTTCTGGTTTGTGGGCCCTTTACTGATGCGCAAGTCGTACATTTCTTGCACCAGTCTTCGACGTCCTCCCGACAGTGTATCCAGTAGAACCTCTGTCTCAGCTTCTCTAGGGTCTTCTTCACGCCTAAATGTCCCCCGGATACCCCATCGTGTATGTACCTCAGTAGAGAAGCAACCTGTTTACGGGGTACAATCAGCTGTAGTGTCGTTTGATCCCCTTTTGGTGTTTCCCATTTCCTGAAGAGTACTCCATCCTTAATCTCCAAACTGTCCCATTGTGCCCAGTAACTTTTCGTGATGGGGCTTGATGATGCTACATGGCTCCAAGAAGGTTTTTGACCTACTTCTTTCCATTCAAATATTTTCCTCAGGTCACTATCCTCTTTTTGAGCCTTTTTGATAGCGTCTTCGCTCCATTCATTATCAAGTCCCTGGGTGGTAATCATCCGGACTTCTTCTTTAGTCTCCGTCTTAGAACAATGACTGCAGGCCACAGGACAAGGTCTCCTTGATAGGGCATCGGCATTCAAATGCGTTCTACCACTCCGATGTTCTGTTGTGAAGTTGTACTCCTGTAGTTGCTCTAGCCACCGCGCCACTTGTCCTTCAGGGTTCTTAAACTGCAAGAGCCATTTTAACGCAGCATGATCTGTCCGCAGGGAAAACTGTCTTCCAACGAGATACTTGTTGAAATGCTGTAGAGTCTTCACTACCGCCAACAGTTCCTTACGAGTCACACAGTAGTTCCTTTCAGGTTTTGAAAGTGACTTACTGAAATAGGCGATCACCACTTCTCGTTCACCTTGCTCTTGCGACAGAACTCCGCCTATGCCAGTATTGCTGGCATCGGTGTCCACGATAAACCTTCCTTCTCTGTTCGGGTAGCCAAGTATAGGACTGGTGCAGAGGTGTTCTTTTAATCTGACGAAGGCTTGATCACATTCCGAGTCCCAGGCGAATACTCGTTTATCTTCCGTGAGCCGATGAAGAGGTTTCGCTATATCAGAGAAGTTCTTTACAAAGCGCCGGTAGTATGCGCATAAACCCAAAAATGATCTCACGTCGGTCTTGTTAGCTGGTACAGGCCATTCTTGGACAGCTTTTATCTTCTCTGGGTCGGTCCTTACACCTTTCGACGAAATAATGTGGCCTAAGTAGGCAACTTCTTCCTTGAAAAACGTGCATTTCTTTGGGCTGAGTTTCAAGTTTGCTTCTCGTATTCTAGTGAAAACCTTCCTCAGGTTACTGACATGCTCTGTGAAATTTCGACCCATGACAATGATGTCATCCAGATAGACCAGGCATGCATCACCCAGAAGTCCAACCAGTACCCTTTCCATCAACCGCTCGAATGTCGCCGGAGCGTTGCAAAGACCAAAGGGCATGACGTTGAACTGCCACAATCCATTCCTAGTTCCGGTCGTAAATGCCGTCTTCTCCTTGTCTGCTGGATGGATGTCTACTTGCCAGTACCCACTCTTAAGGTCCACTGTTGAGAACCACTTCATGCCGCTCAACATGTCCAGTGTGTCGTCTATACGGGGCAGAGGGTAGCTGTCCTTCTTCGTTGCATTATTCAACAACCGGTAGTCCACACAAAACCTGGTGCTGCCGTCCTTCTTCTTTACCAGGACTACTGGCGAAGACCACGGGCTTGTTGAAGGTTCTATGATGCGGTTCTTCTGCATCTCGGCAACCATGTCTGCTACCTCCTTCTCTTTGGCAAATGGAAGGCGTCTAGGCCGCTGCTTTATTGGTGACGCGTCTCCCGTGTCTATTTTGTGTTTAACGAGACCTGTCCTTCCCAAATCATGGTCACCCTTCGAAAATATGTCGTTGAAATCTAGCAACAACCTTTTAGCTTGCTGAAGTTCCCGCTCAGAGAGTTTGTCCTTACAATTTGCTAGGAGCGGCGTGACGTCATCTCCTTGACAGGATTCCGGTTCCCGGGTCCTTTTCAGCCTTCTGATGGATTGACCTGCATCGCACCGTCCGATGACACAGTTTCTTCGTAGCTGCACTTCATATTCGCTAAGATTGATGACTCGCACCAGCGCTCCTTTTTGCGGTCACTGCCAGAGTTCTTGCTGTGATCCAACTCGGATGGTCGCCGCAGTTTTCTATGACGACGCTTCGCCCTTGACACGCAGTGTAAGGGAATTTAACTTTGACCAGAGTTTCAGATCTCGGCGGTAGGGTCGTATTTTTCAGGCAGTAAACTGCGCATGATCTCGCTCCCTCTAGGAATACTTCTTGTTCGGGGAAACTAAGTACTCGCTTTAGCGACGTCTACAACACACTTCTGGTCTCTTAAAAAGTCCAATCCGATGATGCAGTCGTCCGTGATGTCTGCTATGAGAACGCCGTATTCAAAGGTTTGTTCTCCAATGGTTATGTTCGCCATCGTCTCACCGAAGACGGTAACTGGCTGGCCTGTTGCTGTTTGAAGCTGAACGGATGGTCTCTGATTCCACACAATAGTCCTTTTCAATAGCTCCGGACGCACTATTGTTCTTGAAGCACCGGTGTCAATAGTAAAATGACACGTTACGCTGTTCAGCTGTCCAACCACAGTAAGATTGTTCCCATTACCAATCTGTGAAACAGTGACGGTAGGGGCTCGATGTTGGCCAGCCAGCGCCCGCCCCACGGCCCTGGCTCCTGACAGCTCTTCTGCGTCCACCTGTGTAGAGGACGCTACTGTCGTTCTATGCGGCCATCTTTGCCTGGGGCAACTACTCCGAATATGACCCCTCTCGCCGCAGCCATAGCACATCGGACCCAAAGAAGGTTTTTCCTTAACCACAACCTCCCGAAGTCGTTGAGTTCTAGCGTCTTGACGCACGGCTTCCACCTCCAAAGCATGGGCTAGAGCTTCCTGTAAGGTCTGATGATGGCTCAATTTCACGGTGTGTCTGACGTCTGCGTCTCTAATTCCATCACAGAAAGCTTGCGGGATCATTGATTCCACCATTGTCGGGCATGACACGTACGCACGTCTGACTAGCCTTTCGATTTCCGTTGCCCATTGCTGCAGACTCTCACCAGGCTTCTGCTGTCGGTCGCGGAGTTGTGCTCTATACGCGTGTTCCAGGTGTTTGTCGCTGTACCTGCCCTCTAGTGCTCTTTGGAGAGCACCTAAAGTTCTGTTATCCGAAGGCAGGTTTTCCAACGTGAGCAGGGCATCTCCACGAAGAGCCAGAGTCAGAGCTATCAAGGACTCTTCCTCGTTCCACCCCTTTCCTTTAGCCACCGTCTCGAACTGGTACCAAAATGCTGCCCAAGACGTCGTTCCATCGAAGTGGGGTACTTCGATTTTCGGAGAATCCGACACTACCGTAGCACCCCGGGTCCCCACTCTTGCCATTTTGGTATGCAGCTGTCGCATCTCAGCATCCACCTGGCTCAGTCGATCCTCGTGTTGGGTGAATCGGTCTTCATGTTGGATGAATCGATCTTCATGTTGGGTGAATCGATCTTCATGTTGGATGAGTCGGTCTTCGTGTTGGGTGAGTCGATCTTCGTGTTGGGTCTTGACGCTTAGCACATCATCCTTGAGAGCATCAATCTGCTTTTCTAATACTTCGTGCTTCTTCTCAATAGCCCCCAACAAACTCTTGCTTAGCTCTTCTTCCTGGCGAAGGTCTTGGTTTTCCTGGAGAAGGGCTTGTTCTTTCCTCAGCTTAGCAAATTGTGCTTCCTGAAGTCGGGCTAGCTCCTCCTGGCGGCGTGCTTGCTCACGGGCTTGCTCCTCCTGGCGGCGGGCTTGTTCACGGGCTTGCTCCTCCTGGCGACGGGCTTGTGTCTGCAGCATTTTAAATAAGTCTGCAAGCTCCACAGGCCCAATTGATGTTTGAATTGATCCCTCCGTTGAAGAGCCTTCACCCTCTTGCAGGGCCGCGGTTTGACTCCTTGTTACTCGACCCTCACTGTCTTCTCGTGGTGTAAGAGGCATCTTGAATCCCACTTCTGACACCAATTGTTGCGGGAACGGGGTACGTTAAATTCAAGATACGCCAAAAGTCACCAAAAGACAATTAATTTATTTATCGATTAACAATTACACAATTAAACACTTAAAAACACAATTAAAAACACTCAATAAAAACACTAAACACGGAACACTAAATTACCCTAAAGCACTGAAACACACTAAAACACTGAATTTCACTGAGACTATTCGCAGGTAACGCACTCGATCACTTCTAGTTCGCAGGAGACTGATTCGCTTCGCTTTCCAAATCGGAACTGTCCCGTCGCGTCGTACATCCCGCTTTTATACCCAGTGAGGACGCAGCTCTTCGCGTGGCGTCGAGAATCTTCTCGCGGGGATCGAAATTTCTAGAACTCGCTGGAGCTCGCTCCGACCGACCAGAGTGTGTGACGTAGTATCGTGCAAGCGAATATAGACCTTATCCATACGACGATAAGACTAATTTCGCTTGCACGGTCTCTCAAGGTCGTACTATTATTATTACTTTAGAACACTCTAGAGCTCGCTACAACCTACCAGAGTGTGTAGCGTAGTATCGTGCAAGCGAATATAGACCTTATCCATACGACGATAAGACTAATTTCGCTTGCACGGTCTCTCGTGGTCGTAACAGTACATATGAATTTCAATGTTGAAAAAAACACATTGGTACCTGGCGGGGATTGAACTGGCGACCTCTCGCATGGCAAGCAACGACCTTAACCGAGTGGTAAAGGTAAAAAAAAAAGCGTCGATGGCTGAGTGGCCGAGTGACGCTTTTTATTTTTTACAAAATAAGATACAAATAAGTTGCTAGTAGCCACCTATCTATAGGCGTTCAATACAGTGGTTGAATTATCAGATTATTAGGGACATACGGAAAATCTTTACAATATAAATGAAATATTTCAAAAGCGAAATCATCTTTAATACTTACTATAAAAAAAACATAAACAAAAAATGTGAAAGTAATTTGTTAATGAAAAAAATGAAATGAAAAAAATGAAAAAAAATGAAAAAAATGAAAAAACTCTTTATTGAAATAATTACAATCTTATCACATTAGGGATTGGAGCCGCCTTTTAAGCTATTGAGCTTGTGTCAGGCGACTCCGCTCTTCAGTCTCTTTAACTTATTTCCTATATTATACTGTTACAAGGATACAAGGATATTTGGTCGTGTGTGTGTGTGTGTGTGTGTGTGTGTGTGTGTGTGTGTTGTGCACGTGTGCGTGTGTGTGTGTGTGTGTGTGTGTGTGTGCGTGTGTGTGTGTGTGTGTGTGTGTGTGTGTGTGTGTGTGTGTGTGCGTGTGTATGTGTGTGTGTGTATGTGTGTGTGTGTGTGTGTGCGCGCGCGTGTGCATGTGTTTGTGCGTATGTGTGTGTGTGTGTCTGTTTGTTTGACTAATGGGAGCCAGCCAGCAACCCCTCGATTTCATCATAGTTCTTGGTCTCCAACCAATCACGGACGATATTCTTACACTCGACGTATGAGTTGCTATGTATACTTACATTATTATTAATTTTATTGTACAGAACAGCTGAACGTTTGTAAAACTGCCTATCCGCAAATATAGTGTTTGTTTTTGGTATAGCTACAACATTTTTTTTCCTTCTGCCTTTATTTATATTTGGCTTATAACTAGAGGTTCTGTGTACCTTTAGAACTGTACTAGCTATATATAGCTTCCTAACCGTCGAAAGTTTACTTAATTGGTATAATTGCTCAGTAGGGAATCTTCTTTTTTAAAATACATTGTCTTAATCAGATTTCTTTGGGCGCGTTCCACATTTATAAATTTAGTCTTTATAGCACCACCCCATATTGTGATGCAGTAACTCATGATTGATTGAGCTAAAGACACATAGATTTCTTTAAGAAGATCACGCGTCTCAGTAATGGGTGCTCGTGGCAGCACATGTCTCAAAGATTTGAAAATCCACACAAGCTTGCTGCTTCTCTGCCCAACGTGTTCAAGTTGAGGGAACCATGAAATCAATCGAACACAATTTTCAAAAGCTTGCACCTTTATTGATATTTCTTATTTAACACTAAGCCGTAGAAAGAACAACACTATCATGACTGAGTGTTGACCAAAGATTCACATAATTATATCCTAAGTGTTGACAAGTTTCAACCAGACCCCTCCACTCCCGAACGACACGTGCTGGACAGCGCTGCCATCCACATACAATGCAGGCGCTGGTGGCTTGTACCAAGAAATTCAGATACGCTTTTCTGCCACGTGTCATTAAGGCATGGAATGCCCTTCCAGCTCATGTTCCCCCCCTCCCCCCTTCTATGATCCCGGGCTCTTCAGGCGGGGCGTGAAACGACATTTAAGCTTGCTGTCCGGGTGAGTGCGACAGGCTCAATAATGGTATATTGTACCTATCTCTGCCACTGGATTGGATTCGCATGACGCTTGGTAGTTAATCATGATGCATTCATGTACTCTGGAATACTGAACATTTTAAAATAAATTTGAAGATATGTTTCATGCTTGTTATACCTATTATAAAATATAATACTTCTAATATAGATTCATATATCTTATCTATATAGTGTGGTTTTAGAGGTGGCATAGAGCCGTTACAAGGGAGGTCAGGGGAAAAAAGTAATACCTAGTTGCAGAAAAATAAAAATTTAAAACCTTACCGTTGATTAGAATAAGAAATTGGGAGACCAGGCGTCACCTTTATCAATCACCGAGGTTTTGCTACTTCCTGCAATTCTTTTGAGTTAAGCATCGGCGGCAGGTATTTCTGCTAGTGTTCCACGGAAGGCGCTTTTATATTTATCACCTATTCATACTTCAGGTCCAGATTCCAGCTTCTTTTCGTAGGAATTCTTATATGCGCATAAATTTTACTCTTATACATCAAATGACTCATTCTTGTGTACAAACTTGAGCATTTTAAGCAGTACTGCAGTTTTAGCAGAAAATAGGGTAGTGGAGAGTGGTATATTTTTTCCTACCACTACTAGGCAAAGGAATAATAATTATTTTATTAAGTTGTTAAAATAAAAAGGCATTGCATATACTATATTCTAAACTAGCTACCCCGACAGACTTCGTCCTGTCAAAAAAATGTGAAAAAGAAAATGGCTGGGGGTTTCCCGCCAATTATTAGATTTTTTCTCGCCGTAAGAACCGTCCTTGGACTTCAAGGAACATTTAAAAAAAAAGAATTGGCCAAATTGGTTCAGGCGTTGTTGAGTTATGCGCTTACCAACACATTTTGTGATTCATTTTTATATTATAGATTCTGACTTGAGAGGTGTGGGATGTAAGACAATTTCAAAAATTTAAATAACAAAAGTAATAGTATTTAAGCCAATAATATCAGATTCAATTTTATATTTAAGGAATTCTTATAACCAAGAAATAGAGGAATTAATTCTAATATAAACGGTTATATAAAGGTTTCTTCGAATTACATTTTTATTTCTCTATTTAAAAGGGACGACATGATAGTTGGGAGTAAAATAAAACAATATACATGAGTAGGTTAGGTATGTAAAATATCTAGACACGCACATATACGATATACGTAGTATAAATGGATAGAAGATACAAATAAAATAATATACCAAACATAACAAACGTTCAATCTTTATAAGATTACCTATATAAAAAATTAAATTGCTATTTTTGTCGTTCAAAAACCTTACTTAGATAATGATTATTTTTATCGTCCTTTAGTCTTAAATAAAACAGCATTTGTAAATAATGATGTAAATATAGATTAACATTCATAATGTTTAATAATGTTCAATGGACTTTCATCATCGTCATCATTATCATCAGCCCATATACGTCCCCTCTGCTGGGGCACGGGCCTACCCATAACTAAGGCCTAAGGGACTAAGGGACTAAGGCCTTACCTTAGTTAACCATGCTGGCCAGTGCGGTTGGTTTACACAGTAGTAAATATTGGAACATTATTTAACATAATGGGCCTAAAAAGTAAATCGTTTAAAGTTTATGTGTATCCAAATAGATGGTAACTCTCAACCAGACCCTCGAGTCGGGATTTGTAGAGCGCCATAGTCTCCTGGCTTAGAGAGATACCAGTCATTTTCTCAACGTCATTGGATTTCATGGCTTCCTGAGCTTCTTTCGCCTCTTCTGGTTTCCTGGTCATCACAGTCAGAATCATTACAGACATTCCAAAGTAGAGCTTGGAGTATCTCTTTAGATCAGCATCTAATTGGTCTTTTGGGTACACAAAGTTGGCTTTCATACCAAAGTATGACAACGACTCGTCGAGCTGTCTATGGTAGTAGTCTATCCAGTCAAGGTAGTGTTTCTCTCTGGTACCATGGTCAGTACAGTTAAATACCATGTATAAAATGTCGCTTACAGGACTTGATTCACGCGATATTTGGTAGTCAATCATGATGCATTCTTGTGGTTTGTCTCCCTGAAATTCAAAGAAATTAACATGTTACAAAACGGTCAACTAAGTAAAAGTTCCCAAAATTATTTTATCTTCTAACCTTTCTTTGCCAAAAAATACTAATAAATTAAATTATATGTATTCAGAAAATGTACAATGCATACATATTTAATGATCACAATTGATTTGAGTCATAAGTCCACATTTTTGCGTAAAAAATTAAAAGGAAGATGGAGTTGCGTTCTTATATTTTTCAGTAGTGGGTTTGGTATGGTAAATACATGGCTTAGAAGGATAAAGCTTTTTTATGATTACTTACATCCATTTTGAATAAAATATTGTTAGTCCAAGCATCACCTTGCTGAATCACCAAATTCTTGGAATGTGCCTGCATTTTTGTCAATTTAATAATTGTATCGGGTGCTTGTGCCACCACTCCACGGAAGGCGTTCTTATATTTACCATCAACTGTTACACAAGCTCCTGCTTCCATTTGAACCATAACCTTCCTGAATTGTTCACTCGTACATAAAATGCTCCAAGTATCGTGGAGCATATTTCTTGCTTCATCATAAGTTTCAGGCTCTACCTTCTTTAGAACAAACGACAAGGAATGTAGAATGGCAAAGTTTTTCAGGATCATCCTCACAACGTCGTCCGTCAGAGTAGTGAATCTATCAAGCATGATGAAATTGCTTTCGTTCAGGTCCTCAAGCACTAAAGCTTCATTGGGCGCGTCTGAAGAACTGCCGTAGCATTCTGCATGCCGCAGCCAGTCTTCTTCCGGAACACCAGTAGCCTTTTGAAGATTCACCAGTTTGGGTAGAAGCTTTTCATACATGTAAATTTCGTTTTGGAACATGAGTGCAACTTGCATAGCTTCGCGGGTAGCTGGCTCTTCAGGTGGAAATTTCGCTATCATACTAAAGTCTTTCCCATCTTCTACGACTACACGGACTCTAACAACGTTTGCAATGTAGTTATCACCCACTTGTCCTACGGGCTCAATGACTACCGTGTTATAGTTAAACCCACGATTCTGTATTACTCCACGGAGGAACTCCATACGAACATTGTTTATACCCTGTATATCACCTTCGATTTTTAGCGACGCCATATTGCTGGCACAGTTTTTGAATGGATTTTGCGAGCAGAAACTTCACACAATTTTTTTTTTATAGGAAAGATAACAGTAATGAACAATTTAACATCCGAGCAATCTTTTATAAGGTTTCTCATTATCTGGACTTACCGTCATTGATTATCATTATCTGTCTCTACGATGCACATCAGTCCGACCAATAAGAGGTGGTTTCATAAGTTACATAAGGCTACATGACTGCATATTTGGTAATTTTTTAATACCCCTAAAGTAAGACACAAGTTACTTGTGTTGTTGTTGTTACTAACATTTTACATTGTAAGTAAACCTGCACAATTAGGTGAGAGGGATCACCATGAATGATACTTCATGTACTCACAATAGATCACCCTTTTATTTTCAAAAAATTAAACACAGCCGCTGTTTGCCTATTAGCGATGAAGCAGTCTGTGTTCGAACAATTCGCGCTATTCCCAAAATGTATCGCAGTAATCATCATAACTAGCATTCAAAAGGTATTCGGAAAAATACCACATGTAATGAATACGATACTTGCACGTTGGCATAGATGTGTTAAACAGATTGGTTTCGAAAAACAATAAACGACACGAAAAAGAGTCAATGGCTAAGTGGTTAAGGTCGTTGCTTGCAATACAAGACGCCAGTTAAAACCCCGCCACGTACCACTGTGTTTTTAAATTTGAAATTCAAATGTACGATCAATTGATGCTTTAAGAGTTAAGGAAAACATCGTGAGGAAACCTGCACACCTGCGAATAAATTCTAAGGTTATGTCAGTGTAGTCGACCAACCCGCATTAGGCCAAGGTGGTTGACTAAGGCCTTATCGCCCTTGTTTAGGGTAAGCCCGTGCCCCAGCAGTGGGGACGTATATGGGCTGATGTTGATGATGAGACATCAACTATCAGCCAATAAAATGCATGTTGCATGGACTAAATGGGACAGGACGAGAAAGGAACTTATAATTGATATTATTTTAATCAGGTAGATTTAAAAACAAATTTGTGAAATATCAATTCAAATTTTTGATAAGATAGGGAGAATCGAGATCCAAGTGGTGACGTCAGTTTTTAAGTCGCTTTATATTTTCCAAAGAATTTGCGTTATTTGCGTTACCATTTGGTATTTTACGTTACATTAGAAATAACTCTAGAGCTGGAGAAAATTTATTAGTACTCTTGAGACATTAAAAAAAAACTCGTCAAAAGATTAAAATAAACAGACATTATAATAATATACAAACAACCTACGTACAATTGTAATAAAACGATTCCATATTATCACATAAAATTTAATTTATACCAAAAGCGCATGAGAAGATTTCTTACGTACATAAATAACTGTAGTCAGCTTTTTACTACTCGCATTACATTTATATTCTTATAGCAAAAATGGTTTAAAAATACCCAAAGAGATGGTAACTTTCAACTAAGTCCTCAAGACGGGTTTTGAAAAGTAACGTCGTTTCTTGACTTAATGACCAGCTCGCTTCATTCATTTTCTCCAAGTCGTTGGTTTTCATGGCTTCTTGGATTTCTTTAGCCTCCTCCGTATTTCTTGTGAGCATGGTTGAGAGCATTACAGACATAGCGAAGTAAAACTTGGAGTATCTTTTCAGGTCGGCGTCCAGTTGGTCTTTCGGGTAGACGAAGTTGGCTTTCATGCCAAAGTGAAACAGAGACTCGTCGAATTGACTGTGGTAGTAGTCGATCCAGTCATGGTAGTGTTTAGCTCTGGTGGCGTGGTCAGTACAGTTGAATACCATGTATAAAATATCACTCACTGGACTCGATTCTCGAGAAAGTTGGTAGTCGATCATCACGCATCCTTCTGGCTTGTCACCCTGAAAATAAAAGAAATAAACGTTATCATGGAGAAGTTACACGTTATAAAACTATACGTCAAATGTCCCTAATAAGTAACAATAAACTTTCAATTGAAAAAGTAAAATAAGTGTTTCGAACGCTCTTAGTAAAACTATAACTTTAGTTTAAATTTATTAAGAAACATAAACTATCAATTTTATAAATCGTAAATATTCAATAATATTACGAGTTAAGTTAAGAATTTATTGTCAAGGTGACATACAATTAATAAACGTATATCATCAATGTTAATGAAAGTATTGAATAATAATAAAGGTTTTAAAAATAAAAAAGCTCCCAATGGCGTCTACTTACATCCATATTAAACAACATATTGTTTGTCCAAGCATCTCCTTGCTGAATCACCAAATACCTGGAATTTGCCTGAACTCTTAACAGCTTAGTCACATTTTCCGGTGCTTGAGTAATTATTCCACGGAAAGCATTTTTATATTGACCATCGACCGTTGCAGTTGCTGCTGTTTCCATTTGAGCCATGTACTCTTTAAACTGTTCTGTTGCAAATGCCATGCTCCAAGTATCAACAAGCGCGTTCTTTGCTTCATCGTAACTCGCAGGCTCTAACTTCTTTAGAGCAAAAGAAAGAGAATGTAAAATTGCAAAGTTTTTCAGAACTATTCTTACTACGTCGTCAGACAAAGGTTTGAATCTATCAAGCATAATGAAATTGCTTTCTTTTAAGTCCTCGAGCACAATAGATTCATTCGGTGCCTCTAGCGAGCTGCCGTAGCATTTTGCATATCGCAATAAGTCTTCTTCAGGAACACCGGCAGTTTTTTGAAGATTTACTAACTTGGGAAGAACTTTCTCGTACATATTCACTTCATTTTGGAACATAAGTGCAATTTGCATTATTTCACGCCCAGCCTGTTCTTCAGGTGCAAACTTGGCGACCATTTTGAAATCTTTCCCACCGTCTACAACTACAGTAATTCTGATAACGCTCGCAATGTAGTTGTCACCCGCTTTTCCTACAGTCTCAATTATAACTTTGTTGTCCGTGTAACCTTGTCTCTGGATCACACCGCGGAGAAATTCCAAACGTACATTATTGATACCTTGTATATCGCCTTCGAATTTTAGCGACGCCATTTTGCTATAACAATTTTAAATAATAACTTGATCACAGCACTCACAGTTTTGTTATCGGAGAGATAACAACAATGAACATTTAGACACCTGAACGGTCTTTTATAATGTTCAACATAATCTGAAATTTGGTCGACATTGATTAAAATTATCGGCATTATGTGTAATATAACATTTAATACTTGTTAGCCGCCACACAAACAAATAAAAACGTCATTTTCCATTGATGTCCTTTTGATTATTTTTCATAAGTCTTTGCTACAATTCCACGCCTGTTGGGTAACCTATACTTAAAATTTAAGATAGATCAAGGTTTAGGAAATTTTGAAACATGTACAAAATATAATATGGAATTTTCATAATAATATCTGAATAGTTTTATCCTGTATTATTTCATTAGCACATACGGACGGATACTCATACCTATATTATGATATGCAAAGTAATAGCGATTATGAATTGAGTAAAGGCATTTTACCCGTAATGATGTGATGTCACCACTGTGACGTCACTATCATAGCGGCATGTGAATGTGATGACAAATATGGGGTGATTTTTAGGTGAGAGCCATCCGCTTAGGGGTGAGAGCCATCCGCTCCCCCGTAAGTCCGGTGATGATGACAAGGCTCCTCCAAGCCATCATCGTTAGTCAGTTAGGAAAAAAAAATGACAAATATGAAAAAATCAACATGAACACGATATGTTATTTCTCTTTCAAATGACAATTGCTTTAATCGCTATTATGACTCAAACTTCTAATGTTCTTACCTGTAAGAGATATAAGGAAATTAAAACGTAAAGTAAACGTGATAAAAGTTAATTGTTTATAAGATATAAGTATAATAATATATTTTATTGTTAAATAAATAAAATAAATACACAACATCACATACATTGATCTGATACCGTGGTAAGTAGCTTAAGCACTTGTGTTACAGATATCAAAATCAACAGTGGATACACAAATATACTTAAATATACTTAATACACACCCAGACACGGAACAAACACCGATGTTTGTCACACAAATATTTGTCCCGAGTGGGAATCGAACCCACGACTCTTGGAACTGTAGGTAATGAACCTGGGTCACTAACCACTGTTCCACCGAGCCAGCCATTATTAAATTTGTACTCAACTGTAACTGATGCATGTAACAGAGCCTAGATACAATGAGTGATTTATGATTGTGATGTAATATGCATGTTTTGTTGGTGGTCAAATTTAATAAATAAATAAACGCATCACAAGCATCGCTGAAGAAGCAGAAATCATTAAAATAGCCTTCTTTCATTCCAAAATGAATAAATTATATGCCATAATAATAATTAGTCCATTCTTAGTAATGTTGACTTGTGGTAGAGATGATGCATACCTAGTTTAGGTATGTATATGAAAAAAATATGACAACGTATTTTGGATAGTGGAGTATAAACTCCACCTTCCATCCTTATGGTGTCCGCCCTGAAAATAAAGCAGTGTATTATTATAATAAAAACTATCCTCAGAACATTTTAAAGTGCAAGCAAGTTCCTTAGCTTGATTTGCTTGGAAGTAAATCGATTAAACCTTAAAAAGTCATTGAGAATTTGATTTTTCTTTCTCGACAAGAAGAACAAGTATGAACAGTAGAAAATTTTAAAGTAAAACTGTAATTGAGTAAAAGGAATACCGTAACTGTTACATAAAAAATGCTTATTGTTGATCTACCCAGTTTAAATTGATCAATATTAATTTAAACAACTGACATAATTAAATTAACTTCACTCATCATCATCATCATCTCCGCGTTTTCCCAGTTGCATCCTTACGGAGCCCGGAGTCCTACTTATCTTCCTATACCTCGCACGGTCTTCGGCATCCTTCACGGAGAGTTTGTTGGCACGCATGTCATCCACTTCGACGTCAAGCCAGCCAAATTAAATTAACTTCATTATAAAATGCTTACCGAATAGCAGTTTGGAATATACTTTTTACTCCAAACAAAAAGATATTTTCAGAGTATGTGCGACCATTTCTTAGGTCAACAGGTATAGAACAGATAGAGGACTCCCTATCACATCACCGCGATTTCAATGTAAATTATCATTTAGCTATATCTCATTCATTTATATTTGTAAAGATTACTATGATTCTGGATTTCCTGTTGTACTGCAAAGTCATTTTGAATTTACGCATACTGAGATTAGACGTGACATATTTTTTTACGGACTTATTAAAATTTTATGAATGACAAAAACTTTTGAAAGAATGTTGTAAGCATTTTCACATTCTGTCCGCTATGGTTAGGCCACTGAAATACAGGTAGGTAATATTTCAAAACGAGTACCTTTAAAAACGCTACTTCAATAAACTGTTATCTATATTAACTTATTTTCTGAAACGAAATGGTTTCTGTTTATTGGCGAACTGACTAGGTATTTTAACGCAAGTTTTTATCTATTATAAAAGTTTAAGTACATACCTTACTGGCCACATAGGTAGTTTTAAAGCGTTACATTAGGGCTCGAAAATAGTGATAAGACCATGTAGGGAGTGTCCCAAATTAAAGTTTGACTAGGTGGGCCAATTCTAGCATGTCTTGTCATGTGATGATGACATGTGATACCATGTCCTGATGATACTTGTCATTTCATGACTTAAGTTTCCATGAAATAATAAGTATCATCAGTAACCAAAAGCATATTGAAGTCCATAAATTTCTTGATCTGGCATCTAAAGACTGACTTACAGAAGGCGTTTACCTGAACTGCAACGAATAAGTAATTAAATAAATATTTCAAAAACCGCGGATGGTCGAGTGGTTCAGGTTATCCCCACCAAGTACCACTGTGTTTTCAAATATGAAATTCATAAGTACAATTATTCAACCCTTTAAAGGTGAAGGAAAACATCGTGAAAAAACCTGGTCACCTAAGATGAAATTATGAGGTTGTGTAGGTTACCACCTCCCACTTGAACAGGGTGGTTGACTAAGGCCTGATTGCCCTAGTTTAGGGTTAGCCCGTACCCCAGCAAAAGTATTAGGTGATATTTGAGTTGTAGACTCATATAATAAGGCGTCTGACCGATTTCGGCCATGTCAACCGGTCTCAATTGAGATCTGCCATCTGCGCAGAACATATTATAGTGCACAAGTGCGCGTAAACACAAGTGCACTCTCTGTTCTCTTTACTCTCGTAGTTTAGTGAGACTGTAATTTGACATGACCGATGAGAGATGGACGCAGGACCACCGGCTTCGCGTGCTTTCCGAGGCACGTGTGTGCAACCGCTGACTTCTTGACTCCGGGCTGAGTAATTTCTCTGCAGAAAAAACAAATTTGCCCGACCCCGGACTCGAAACGGGGCCCTCTCAGTTTTATGCAGCGCTTGCTACCAAGAGCAACCAACAAGGCAGTCTGCTTCTGGCAGGACCACAATTTACGTTTTGGGGGGGGGGCTTGCTCTGACAGACGCGTAAGCGCCAAGCGATTTTCACCTTATAGGTGGTCGACCGCCAAGTTCTCCGATAGTACTTAAGCTACTTACTGAGGGATCAGATCAATGATCAATTTATGCGATGTGGTGTTATATCTATTTATTCATTTATCTCTGTAGATGTAGCTATTCATACGGAACGTGACCCACCGTAAACTCATTTTATTATCTATCTAAATGCAACTCAGTCGAATTTGGTGATTACTGGGTAACCAACACTAACTATCAAGCAACTTCTTATCATCATATCGTATTGACGTAATTTGATTAGTATTTAAAATGTATTAAGTGCATCATACACGTATACCTTACAAGTCAGTTTTAAAGCATTATAATTATGCGGCCGAATTGAGAAACCTCCTCACTTTTTGAAGTCGGTAAAAAAAAATGTAAAGTGGCACAGGATTCAATTCATACGATTGTACCGAGGCTTCCTAAACGCCTAGATACCTAGGTATAGCTATTTTTCAAAAAGCACCTTAAAAGTAGGTTTTATTTTGTATTGGTATTTTGTGAGACAGCCCCGAGTTTAATATGTTTTAGTAATAAGACGATTTCTCAATTTTTGCAAGTCATATAATTATACTGTCCACATGGACGAGTTTATTTTTATTATCGATAACCAAAAATATTTAGGTTTGTTTCAGTTGTTGTTAAGGCATATTATCTTATCAAATAATAATGACAAATCGGTAACTATATCAAAATGAATCAAAATATTATTATAATTCGACGATATAATACGATCGACGCTTTTCCATGTATATTTTCATGTAGCTCGAAGCTTCTAGACAGAACATTGAAACATTGGTTCTTAACGCCCTCTCATGGCTGTTAAAGAAAACCAACATCTTACAGTTCTGTGAGAGCGGAGAAATACTCAAATATTATTAGTATTAAGAGTAGGTTCATTGTACAGAGAGCCCTTAACATTTTGTTAGGCTTAAACGATCAATTGCCTTTTATTTTTAACTAGTGCCCGCCCTCCTTTCGTTTCGGGTGTATTATGCGTAAAAACCTTCCTCTTTTATCCCTCAAGAAAACCCCATCAAAATTATTTGCGTAGTTTTGAAGATTTAAGCATACATTTACATACAAACAGACGCGGGAAGCGACTTTGCTTTATACTATGTAGTGATAACTGACCATAGTTGAACACCATGACTTGTGAATGTATTTCACAAGCATGGATACGATTCTTCCTATAGCTAAATAAATGTGAGAATCTTTTACGACTACTACGTTAACGCTGTACAGAATTTCAATAATAAATATGACAATATATCGTTCCATTTACCATTTCACTAACATTAATAAGAGGTAAGAGTATCTAATTGAAACACATGTTATCGCTTAAATACTTTGTGCTTCGAACAACTGATACACTACGTAATCTTATATCAATTATTACAACAAATCTGATAAATAACTGATAACAGCCTATTATTAATTTCATATTGTACCATTTAATAAAGTAAATATTCGTTGCCAATATGACGCTTTTACAATTCGAAGGTGATTTTAAAGGTCTCAGTGAAAAACAAAATGAATATATACGTGAAGTGCTGGAAAAACAAGGTTATATAAATAACACGGTAGTTTTTGAGACAGTTGGGAAACCAGGAGATAACTATGTAGCCAATGTAAAAAGGTTAGTAGTCAAAGTTGATGATGGTGAAGATGTCAAAATGATAGCGAAGATTGCACCTAATAATGAAATGTTGCGTGCTGTAATGAATACTGGTTATATGTTCAAAAATGAAATAGCCATGTACCGACAAGTATTGCCGAAGTTCGGTAAAGTCCAGACAGCCATAAATGTGTCTGAAGAAGAAAGATTGAAGTACCCAAAATGTTACGGCTGCTTATCAGAAGAACCAAATGAGGTTATCCTTCTTGAAGACTTGAATGTCTCGGATTACATAATGCTAGATAAATTCGAGAATTTGACTAACAAATCTGTTAAGTTGGTCTTAAAGAACTTTGCAAAACTGCACTCGTACTCATTTTTACTGAAGAAGAATGAGCCAGGGATATATGAAATACTGAAGAGTAAGTTAGTCGATATTTGGAGTGCTGTAAGCGAATCACCTAATTACAAAGCATTCTTGAATCAAGTAGAACAAAGTGCTCAAGAAGTATTAACTGACGATAAATACTTAAAAGTGACCAATGGTTTAGTAGAGCAAGTTTCCACACAAATGAACAAAATAAAGAAACTCGAATCTACGTCCAATCATCTTGTAATTTTACAAGGAGATCCATGGAGCAACAACCTAATGTTCAAATTTACGGTAAGAACCCAGATTATTTACAATTATCGATCTGTTTGATTCTAGATCACTTTACTATCTTGCCCACAATAATTTTAATACCAAAGTTAGCTTTTCACATATAAAAAAGGCTTGAGTGAGTTTGCATGTCGCAGTCTTGAAGTCACCGATAAAAATATAAACTAATGAGGTATAATGCGGTTTTGATTTACCTACGTACTAAGATAAATGAAACTTGTAGTTCATCTTGGAAAGTGTTTGGTACATTTAGAAACACTATTTTATGATGTGTGATACAAAAATCTAGACATTTTTTCACTAAGTCAATTTATTTTTTTACACATAACGGTAATGAATTAGCAAAACCCAGTAATATTATCAAGGACATTGTTTCAGGATGACGAACCATCGGACTGCATCATGATCGATTACCAAATATCGAAAGAGGGCAACCCAGCAGGAGATATCCTTTACATGATCTTCAACTGCACAGACCACGCCACCAGAGTCGAACACTATCAGGAATGGATCGACTACTATCATGAACAGTTAGATGAGAGTCTCTCCGATTTCGGAATAAGAGTCAACTTTGTATACCCTAGGTACCAGCTCGATGAAGATTTGAAGACGTATTCCAAGATATTCTTTATTACGTCCATAGTACTTTACTACTTTGTATATAGGAAACCCGACGAAGCAGAAAAGTTGAGCAACCAAATACAAAATTTTGCTGAAAACGAAATCGACAATGAAGTGCAGAAGTTAAGCGAAAATACGGCGAAGATTTTCAAAGCTAAAATAGAGGATTTGGTTGATAGTTATCGTGAATTTGGTTATTTATCGTAATCGATACTCGATCAATCGATTTGATTTTACTTTGATAAAAAGATTTGATTTTTAATTCGATATGCATTTAACCATAGAGAAAGGTTGTGTACTTCTGATAGCCAATTATTTTTCAAAGTATTTTTATAATGTCTAAATCAATTTGACATTCGCAACTTAAAGTGCAAATCCATAACATGATTACAAATAAACAAAACTAATTAATTTTAATTAATCGTTTATTATGTGTTTGTTTCTAACTTTTGTTATAAGTACAACACAACAAATTTAAATTACCTAAAAATTAGGGATAAACACCAACTTTCGTTAGTAACCAACCACGAAAAGTGTACAACAAAATGTTTTATACAATTTCAAGGTTAATATCATTATCCTTTAACATTATCTCGGTGATCATAATCCAAATTATCGGAAATTGGTGGTGTCATAATTTTATATTTTTGACATCTTTTGTCATACATTTAAAGTTATCGTTTCTTTGTTGATTTTTTAAATGAAGCACTACCATGGATCAATATCCATGGTAGTGCTAATTGACACATGTAAAGAAACACGAGGTGGTGAACCTCATAAGGCTCTTTTATCTCACGACGATATTTTTTCATGAAAGGTTTGCCGTAACGTAACCTTATTTTTATGTTTAAAACCTGTACCTACATTTAAAAATCCTCTACGAACCTCTTTAATAAAATAACTAATATTTTAATTCCAAGGATATTACCAAAATAATTTTCCTCAATCCAAAATTTATATTTATAATTATCTGCAGATACTACAGTAGAAGCTTTTCCAAACCAAATTTTATTTATTGATAACATAAAATTTGATGAAACATTCGGGCGTCAGAGCAAAGGATCCTTAAATATGTAATACAACATTTTTTTCGAATACACAAAAAAAGAGAATTCTCCCTGATAAATCAACGGCGTGTCCCCAAGGAACAAGTGGAGGAAATCGCGAAATCGTCTCAAATGAAATTTCTCAGTCTGAAGCGTATAACATAGTCGAAAATTTCTCAGACACCAACAACCCAAAACACTCCATAGGGGTTCAGAAATAAGGTCGAATTTACAACGGTCTGTTCCCACGGGATTTTGCTGGAAACTCTCACGCGTAAAATGTATTCGAGAGAGCAAATTGTATACCAAATATAGTGTAAGAACTAGCAGAGACCCGCGATAGTGAGACAATAGGATTTCGCTAATTGTGTTCCGTATAGACTTCGACAGGATATTACGTCAGTTTCTGTCCCATACGCAAGTTTAGCAATTTTCTAAAGTAAAATCAGAAGCAAGTATTTACAAATATTTATATAAAAAACTTTACTAATTCCTTATTTAGAGTTGAGACTTATTTTCGGAGGCCAGGACTTATTTTAGGTCGATAAGCTGTTTTAGTTAATTAGTTAATTGATTACTTTTACAGAAAGATAAAAAATCAATATATGCATAATCTGTTTGTAAATAATGTCTCTAAATGGGTTCCGTAAATACTTACACGATAAATAAAGAAACATTCTCAGAGCTTTCTTTTCAATTAATCAACATCAACAATTAAATAACCTATTTTTTTTTTATTTAACCCATTCAATCCCAATACTGTGCAAAGATCCCCTCCAAACCTGTTTTCTTTTCCTGTACCAAAATAATAATTGTAATAAATACTCAAATGCTTATAAAATCAATGGGTTTCAATTGATTCGAATGAAAAAAATCATCAACATTCATTTTGCACACCAATCAAAATCAAATGTTGTATAAATTAAGCGTCAGTTACTTTCTCTCACGGCCCCCATATTTTTTCCCATGGCCCGTCCCTTTCACACAGGAACCAATGCCCCACGGGACGGCCATGGGAACGACCTTGTCACTTGACCTCGCATTGTGATTCCCATGACCCCACACCACGGGAATACCTTGCGGTTTACCGTATATTAGTTTGCATATTTTTTAGAAAACAATAAAACGGTCTTTTTTTTCTTTCGCAATAAACTGTCAAATGAACCAAAAAAAATTTTTTTAATTGTTTTGTTTCGGCAGCTATTTTTCACCAAAAGACATGTAGCATAATTGTTTTCTTTAGAAATTACTTGATGCCTGATACACATAATAGGTTTTCTTTTTGTAATAAATTGATAACTGGGTCGATCAACTTTTAAGTGTACATCAGTAAAAATTTTTCATTTTTAAATTTTATTCGTCAATTAAGTTTGTTTTACACATTTGCACTAGATTATTATTTATATTTTAAGAATTCACATAGAGCAGTGCAATTTATTAAAATAAAATAGTAAATTTGACTCCGAAAGCCACATGACTCTAGCTAAAGTAGTCTCTTGGACAACTGAACTAAATAGGCTTCTGAACGTTAAAAATTCAGTCAAATTGCAAATCGTCACTTTATTCTCATTAAATATAGGACATATTTTAATTTATTATCCACAAATAAATGACATGGCTTTTAATTAATAAGTTATTCCCAATAATATTGTCCCCTGGGCAACGATGAACTTCAAATGTAACAAACTTTTCATTTAACTAATAAAATAATAATTTATAGAGTAATATTTAACAGTCTATGAATTCACTGTTTATATTTTCATTCATATTTGAAAATTTTGTAAAGCTCTCTGTTTTTTTGAAAGTATTTATGACAATAATGTATCTCTCAGAGTCAGGGACAAAGTGTTTGTCCAGTGGACATATACGGTTGTCCATAGGACATACTCGGGAGTTCGAAGGAAATACTAGGATAGAAATCGCCTGTATTTGTTTTTTTGTAAAACAAAACTACAATGTGAATGTGTCTTCAATGACGTGACTAATAAATGGAAGATAAAGTATTTTTTTATGCCAATTCTATTAAATTTGACAACCAAAATGTCCCATGGACAACGGTTTTGGTTGCCCAAGTGACCGGTTGTCCGAGTGACATTTATCTGTATTTGAGCACCCTGGTAATAAATAATGATATTTTGATTTAGGTCCTACGCGCAGTAAAAATATAGACTAAATAGAATATTTTCCACTTTAATTTACTGAGATATGTCAAATACTTAAGTTTTTATGCCGGTTGTCCGGTAGACACACAATAAAGCCACCCACTTCTTCAAGACACACTCGGCCGACTGGCGACGCGGAAAAGATGAATTCGAAATGGCGGTTGGGTGAGTGCTGTCAATGAATTAATCGACTTGTTGTCAAGGCACTGATCACACCACCTGTGTTTTGTTTTCGGGACTTTTTGCCGTTGTCCGGTGAACATAAGGATATTCAAATATATGAGGGACAAAAATGAACATGCCTAAAAATTGATAAAATTTTTAATTAGACAAAAATCTATATGCTAGAGACATTATAGACACTGCAATAAATAATTATGTACAAGCGCAATAAATCGCCCCATATATTTTTTTTGTATAAAGTAATGTTTCATTTTACTAACCTACTGGGGGACACACAATAAATCACTATATCAGATGGTTTTTCAGTCGGACAACCATAAAAAATCAAGCATAATAGTGATTTTTTTTTTAAATTATTTACTGGTTTATTTGCTCAATAACATACGAAATGCTACATATGTCAAAAACCAATGAATTTTATTTAGAACTGCGATTATTGGTCAGGGACACAACATAATACTGACATGACAAATAAAAGTTGATCGACCCAACTAATCTTTAAGTCCATGTTCTTACTTTAAAATATCCAATTATAATTTTTTATTCAAAATTTTATATTGAATTGCTGGAATAAATGTTCATAGATCTTGTTCTTCTTCTTATCTGCCTATGCTACCTATGAGTAAAGCTAAGAGAATTCTCATATTAGTTATTATAATTGATAAAATATAATAATTGATAAAAGTGATTAACGTTTGATAAGATATTTATAGCTTTATCTTCATAAAACGTTAATGTCGAATTGTAATAATGACACTACAAGTATTAGTATTATTACGATTGAATCATAAGTACATAAATAGGTATTTGACGTAATAAAAGTATGAGCAATATCCACCAGTATTCTAGAGAAAGAAGTTCTTTTTTTTTTTGGCCATGGCGGTTGTTCTTAATGGAGATTTTCCAAATGCGCAGGACATATTGCAGTGCACAAGTGTTCGCGCGATACACAAATGCACTATCTGAGCCCTGACTCTTATTTATAACAGAAAATCGATGCATGTAAATCCCACACTTTTTCGGTTCCCATGGGATACGAATGGTTTGCATGGGAAACGAATCCGAATTCAATTCTGTGGTGGGGTGACTCGCGCGGCCTACTTAGTGACTGAATGATAATTTTGCTGGTAATGTCGTGTTTAATTAATATGTTATAATAATTACCGCTATGGAAAAATATACCTACCTGAAGACAATGTATAGATATTTACAACATTTTGGCAGAATGACAAAATGTTTATGATACCTACTTGTAGTTGTTTGCCGCTCTTTCACGCCAACATCCATAGAAAATATATAGATATCAATAGTTTTATTGTCATTAAGCGCGTGCCATAATAGTAAATACAATGAAATAATCAGTAAAAAAGCTATCTACAGAGATAAAAGAAAAAGATTACTATGTTTAAAAGCATTGAAAATACTTAGTTGTCATGTTGTTATTACGCTCATTAAACTAATCTAAAAATCGGAAATTGCATGATGCATGACTTTTAAAAAATATCGTTAATTATTATTTATGGTTTTAAATTTTAAAAAAATATTTGTATTCCCACCGAGCTGTTATAGTTCACACGGGAATAACGAATGTGAGAAATATTGAAAAAGAGGGGTGAATGACGCGTGCCAACAGCCAATAATGCGGTTGTTATAATAATTATGTCATTTTAACCGATTTTACGGTCACGGTTTCCGACTTCAAAGGGATCGATCAACAGTAGTTACTTTGTGCACATGTGCATTCACAACAGTGCACTATTGGAATGAAGTTAACATGGCTTAGCACATATATTGAGAACTTAATAGAAGAGGTGGTTCCCAATTCGTTTATCTTTGTCGTTGAAAGACGCTTTTGAAAATTTTGGCTTAATTTATTTTCATTTATGTAAAACATGTTTTATCGATAAACACTTTTAGACCTAAAAACTTTTGTATCACCATAAAGTACTATATGAATGTAAACACTAAGTAAAAATAAAAATATTTTCGATTTGGTGTAATTTCCTGTCGACATAGTGACTTCAAATCCAATACATGATTAGTTGATAAGACTTATCGCAAACATGCACAAAAAAATAACAATAACATGAGTAACACTAACAAAATTATCATAATGCATGACAAAACAAAAAAATATTGAAAATGTGTGTGTAAATATTTATATTATAATGTAGCCTTTTTATTATGATTCAAATGTGTCAATTATTGTGCGCTAATCTAAACGATACCTATTATAAAGATAATAAGAAAAAAAATTTAAACTGTCATGGTAACACACATTAGAAAACTGAAACTGTCCGGGATATTTACCATGTTGTAAAAAAATTACCGTTTTTAACTTACTAAAATGATGAATTAAATATTGTATTTATACAATAATTACTTTAAAAGAAATGAAATTTTAAATGAAGTTCATTTCCAATTTATTAAATAAATGGCTAATATTATCCCATCGGTAAAATTATTATTTCTACGAGTGGCTGCTCAAGGGTTAAAAGTGCTTACAAATCCTCGCCCACCATTCATTTAATCGTCAGTTAAAAGTATGCTAATAGCGTCATTATCTCTCTCTGTTAACTTTGGCACGTGTCACCTACCGCAGAAGGGATAGCATTATTCCCACCGTTCAATTCCCGCGCGAACTGGTGGGATCCTTTGGGAATATATACCTGCCTTTTGATTGTTTTTTACAAATCGTGAGAATTGTCACTTCTGGTAGTTACCAGACAAACAAACAGATAGAGTACAATTTTTTTTTTGTTTCTTTAATGCTATTAGATAGATAGGTTTTCTAAGAGTATAATGCACATTAACAAAGAAATAAAAGAGTTAGCTAATGTAACATTAACGTTTAACTTATGTCTAAACCGATAGTTTAGCTAGAAAACCTATGTGTCTAACTAGACAGGATAATGGCATAACAGTTTCACAAACCCATCCATCCATTACTATTTTTGATATAGGAGGTAAAAAAATATTACCTATTACAGTTTACCTAACACTTCATTAAAAATCACAGATAGTAATGAGACCTTATTAGCAAAGGGATATAAATGATTAGCATTTAGTTAAGAATCCTCGCCCACCACACTTTTAATCGTCAGTTTAAAGTATGCTAATAGCGTGATAATGTGCTCTGTTAACTTTTGGCACGTGTCGCCTACCACAGAAGGGATAGCGTTATTCGACGTAATTCCCATAGTTCGGTTCCCGTGCGAACTGGTAGGTTCCTGTGGGAACATTTACTTGCCTACTGTACAAACGCGTGTGAATGTTTTGGGAAATATCTCTTGTGGTCAATACATTCGGAAGTTTGTAAATGTTTCTTTGTTTGCAATTAATTGTTATTAGATAGATAGATTTCTTATTACACATTGAAATAAACAATTTAAAGAGTTGGTCAGTGTAACATTTAGTGTGTAACTAGGTGTTTAACATAGGTTTTCAAAATATAACATCAGATTACAAGATTATGACAAAACAGTCTCACAAACCCATCCAATTACAATTTTTTTGATAAGTACAGGAGGTAAACATTTATTATTAAATATATGCTTAATCTATCTATATATCGCTCTATCAGTAGTCACATACGCACAGTATCATTACCGCAAATGATTATTGATATCGCTATAATTAAAAATGCTAATAAATCCACGCACCATACTTTTAACCGTCAGTTAAAAGTATGCTAATAGCATGATTATGTCCTCTGTTAACTTTGGCACGTGTCACGCACCGCATTAGGGGTAGCGTTATTCGACGTTATTCCCACAGTTCGATTCCCGTGCGAACTAGAAGGTTCCTTTGAGAACATTTACCTGACTGAGTTTTTTTTTTTTACAAACGCGTGAGAATTGTCGCGCGAGTCAATAGATTCGGAAGTTTTTAAGCTATCTGTTTGATCGTGTTATAATTTATGGTAAAGATAGATAGATTTCTACATTGAACAAATAAACAGAGCCGGTGTAGAAAACTTTACTTTTACTACTACTTACTTACTTTTACTAACACTACTTACTACTACTTACTTTGTCTAAGCCCCCTGTATAGAGCTGGAGTATTCGGTACCTAATAACTAAGTTTAAATTTGGTCTCATCGCTTTTTAACCGATTAAATTTTAACAGAATTAAAATTTGATTTCATATTGTTGTACCTATATGTATGATGAAACACAAAAATCTTTTAATAAAAAATTATTCATATTACCTATTACATAGTACACTTCTTACAACTTACTTACTTAAGGTTAATGGTCCAAGATCCCAGAGCTGCCAGACATCACTTATTTTCTAATGGACAAAATATATACGATTGAGTAGTGTTGGGGTGTACTATCATCATATGACTAGTTGCTACCTTGACCAGACGGCCATTTTTCAGATATCAACCAATCAAGGTACATAGAAACACTGCTCACCTCACTTAAATTCTGATGGCTGATTTTAACATATATTTCACACAATATCATTAAAAATCAGGATTCATTACTCCCAGACACATGCGGTCGGCGGTTTTACCTTACAGACGCTTTAAAGCTACGAAAAAATTTTACTTTTACTTATTTTCTGATGCTTGATTTTTATATATGTTATTCAAACAACTAAAAAGTGCTCATCTGACCGCAATAATTATAGAATGGTACCTTACAAACTATTTTATTAGAAAAACTTAACTAAATTCAATTTTTTAAAAAAACCAAAAAAAGTTGGGTCTGGTGAATGTTTGGCCCCTTGGATCGGTCTGTCCGTTTGCAAAACGTTTTAAAATAGTTGTTTGAATAACATATATAAAAATCAAGCATCACAAAATAAGTAAAATTAAGTAAAAGTAAAATTTTTTTCATAGCTTTAAAGCGTCTGTAAGGTAAAACCGCCGACCGCATGTGTCTGGGAGTAATAAAATCTGATTTTTAATGATATTGTGTGAAATATATGTTAAAATCAGCCATCAGAATTTAAGTGAGGTGAGCAGTGTTTCTATGTACCTTGATTGGTTGATATCTGAAAAATGGCCGTCTGGTCAAGGTAGCACCTAGTCATATGATGATAGTACACCCCACCACTACTCAATCGTATATATTTTGTCCATTAGAAAATAAGTGATGTCTGGCGGCTCTGGGATCTTCCTCTATAAGGTAAGGACACGTCTAACCTTATTTCATCACGATAAAAAAACTCGGCCAAAAAACTACGATTTTGCCATAAACGCTTCCTTAAAGACGGTATCAAAAAATGTTTCGGATGATCCCAGAAAAAATTGGTTCCCATCGGACCGTTACAATTCGCACGGGAACGAACGTGGGAACTTCCGTGGTTCCGATGTCCCTTCGTTGAAGGGAGGGCATGGCGCGTGTCGCCTGAGCCCTTGGAGATAACAATGCGAAACAGTGTCCTACTTATATTGTAAAAGCGAAAGTTTGTATGTGTGTAACAGATTTGGATGAAACTTTACAATAATGTACCTACCTTACTTAAGCGCGGCCGGCGCAAGTTCGTATTTACGATGGTAATTAATAACATACTCAAGGTAGGTACGTCGGTAGATCAGATAGGACCGATTTATTACAGTTGATCTAAACTTTAATATGTACTGTATCTACTTACTACTATATCCTTGCACGCACATGCCTACCCTTTCCTGTAAAACCTATTTTCCTTCACCTCCCGGATATGTAATCCTAAAGAAACTGCTGAAAGTGATAAGATTTCCTAAATTGTGGCTATTTTATTGTAACGCCAACTCTGTAAAAAGTTTTGTTTTTATGTGCAACAAAGTTTCAATCTACCAATTATACTATAATCAAAATATTTTTATAACAAACTATCATCAGGTTCATTAAATCATGATGAGAGTACATTATTATTTGTGTGTAGGCAGTTAAAAAATACAATAATTTCTACTTAGGCGATATAGCTATGTTGTCTTTGGAAGGAAAAATAATCATAAGTAAACGCATGATATGTCGATACATGCATTCGAAACTGCATTTGATGACAAGCGCTCCTTAAAAACCGCTCCGAAAAGACCCGGATTGCGCCAATATCGTAAGTTTATTAAAAAAAAGTGAAGTTAAATTATGTTTTTACTTTAACTTGCATTGTAATTCATAGTTTAATTAAGGCTTAGTTTAAGTTATACTTTTGTTTGAAACGCCTGTCCGTTTATGAGGTGGGCGCTAACATTTGCGACACAGTCATAGACTACTGCAGGTGTTAACGTCAACTTTTGTATTGTATAATGTGTATCTGGTTTCAAAAAAGATTATTATTATTAAAGATTATTATTATTATTAACCTTGTTAAAATGACTCGACAAGGAATCAGAGTAAGAAAGGTGCTGGATGCACGCCCGTGCCTTAGAAAGCACCTTAAGCCGGTATTAACGTCTCACTAACTATTATAGTGATGGAAAACTTAGGCCTGCTGTCTACCTAAATTGCACGCCATGCGCGCGTTTTCGTTAAATTGATGATTTCACAACGAACACTTGCATCTTGTGTAGCAACCTTCAAAACTGTGTATACGGCCATATAAAGAATGCATGATGGTTTACGTGAACAATAAGCCTTAGAGTGTTTGCACACATACTTATACACTGTAATATGTCTTCAGTTGCCTTATCTTCATTGAAATCGGCCGCCATGGCCGAAATCGGTGGGACACATACTTCCTAATACAATTCAGCGTGGATCCTGTTTTATTTTTATTAAGAGCTTCCCACACCATGCACTTAGTTCCCATGCGACCGGACCCCTTCCCATGGGAAGACCGCAAACAAAATATTGTGTCCGTTTAGGGTTGCCATTTTAAATTTGGCAACCAGGACAAGACCTTTGGCTGAACATTAAGGAGAAGCAATAAAAAACGTGAAAACCCCGGGTTTTTGAACCCCGAACCAGAAACCCAGAGATTTTTATACATAGTCAGTGTGTATAAAAAAATCTTGTAGATTTTGTAGGTCTTATCTTTAAATGTGTCCTTAGACTCCTCGACACATGCTGAGCAAAAATCTTTTCAGTTACTTTGAAGTGTTAATTTTAATAGTCTGTGTCGCCTTTTGTTTATGTAACTAAATGATTGTTGTTCATTTTCTTTCTTTCTAAATAAACTCCGAACGTCCACTAAACTGGGACATATCCATGGAAACCCTGAGGGATGGCAACCCTATCCACTGTAAATACCGCCGATATGGTGTTTGCGTTCGAGTGTCCGTTGATATGCTGATAGTAGTGGGGTCGCAAAAAATGTTTATTCTAGCAAAGAGCCCTTGGAATATCGACGATCCACTGTTTTGGTTCCCGTATTTCAATCTCATGGCTTGATGTATTTTTTTTTTTTTGAAATACAATAATTATTGGTCATTGGGTACGTACTCATAAAAAGAAGTGAATGTCAAAATATTGTGAACCCTTTTCAAATCAGTCGAAATTTTCTAAGAATAAAAAGGCCAGGTCGTCGGTATTAAAATCAATGAATTTATTGCACTTTATCATATCTAAACCGCGTGAGATAGATGATTGAAAGTCGCTTTCTCGGTCCTTATAAGTAACTATCCTTAAAACTGCGCAGCGGTTTTTTTTATATTTAGAGGGATTCAGGAAGGTTTTTATAAAAAATTCAAATTCACCCGAAGCAAAGCGAGGGCGGATACTAATATTACATGAAAATAAATCTTAACAAAAGTAAACGTGTGTACATAGTTTTTCACACAGTTAAATAAACTAAGGTCCATAGCTTTTCTACTATTAAAAATTCTGGTCTAGCACTATTTTGGAGTTGTTCAGGACCCCAGGATTACTAGAACGAAGAGTTCGCAACTTTTTTCTTTTTAATAAGTTTTCTATGGAGTATCAACAGCGAGTAAAAGCTCTAAAAGAAAAACTAAATGGTCTGCAAAGACATTTTAAGGCTGCAAAATCCTGTTCACAAAAGCCCTATAGGAAAGGCGATGGGGAACAAAACTAGTTTACCCTATTACTACCCCGGAGGGCGGTAACGGCCTGTGTTAAGAGTGTTAATGCCTCGAAGATTGAACAGCCATTTAAATTTTCAGACTAGATAGAAGGTTGAATGGTTCGCTATAGATAGATTCATAAGCAACCTATCCACCAATCTACGAGTATATGTCCCTACTCGTGGATTTTGCGTTTTGTTTCAAGAGATCAAATTATTTATCCATATAAGTTGACACAAGATCAACGATATTCAAACCTCTTCAGTACCCGTTTTTAAGTTCTAAAGCGGTTCTTATGATCTGTTCTTACTGAATAGTACTCTTTAGTCAATACTCTTTTTAAGCACAATTATGGTGCGACAGTTACTATGCAGCCCATAAATATAGCTTCAAAAATTTTAAGTGCATAATATAGCACTAAAACCCTAGACCAAAACAAACTTGAAAATGTTTCAATTTAAAACCACACAGGTATTTCGTGAGTGAACCCTACAAAAGTGTCCCTGCGGTGTTTACGTAGCTCTCCGGAGCAGCCTCTCCGATGATTGAAAGGCAAACATTGCACTGTAATAAAACGGGGCACCGAGCATTATTGGAAAACACACTGTTTATTATTCTATGAAACAACACTGCGGTACTCAGCACTGGAGAACACAGAATAACACCGGATATTACTTTGAGAGCTGTATTTCACCGGCTTCTTTTTCTTCTTTTGTTTCCTTCTTAATATTGATGGCAAATAGTAATGTTAATTAGAAATTGCAGCGCTGATTTGCAAATTGTGGAGGTCCAATTAAAGACAAAAACACATTTTGAATCATCGATATTCCATCTATCGTTGACTAAAGCCTTATCGCCCTAGTTTAGGGTAGGCCCGTGCCCCAGCAGTGGGGACGCATATGGGCTGATGATGATGATGATGATATTCCATCATGGAATGCTAGTGCCTATCTTCTGGCTTCATCATCAGACCTTAAAACCTAATCATGGCCAACGTTCATTACAAGACATTTCTAATATAACTTATTAATTAACTTAACTGATTTAGAAGATTATCTGTAATTTTTATTTAAGAGCTGTGGATTTTGAATAAACAAATAAATAAAATAAATAAACAAGTAGAAAACACGGCTATGATACGATCATCCATAATGAAGTTCCAGTTTATATCTTCCAACTTCATGATCTGATCAGCTCGACAGTACCATATTATTGTATTGCCATGAAAATCATATGGTAATGGTAATGGTGCAACGGGCTGATATCCGCAACTCGACGTCAAGGCGCCTATTTTGCGTGGGGGGAGGGAATCATTTCAACATTTTTTTTTAAATCACATACAACTGCCAATTTTCATAAAGCTGAGCCTTTAGAAGATGGTAGTTAAATTAGTTTTCATAGATTTGATTACATTGTTACATACATACTTACATTACAGGGCGACCTAATAAAAGCGTGTTATTAAAAAACTTACCGGCTTTGCACAGATTGGCAAAAATAAATGTGTATATCTCACTAGCGGTAAGAAGTTCGCCGAGATTAATAAACATTTAAAAAAAATTACCTGCACTGGACTAACCAAATCTTGCACCAAATGTTCCAGATTCTGATCCCGGTAAGATGTGACCCAGTTCCTCAGACAAAGCCTCCATATTATTATTCAGTCTGAACTTTAATCACCTCCAAGGGTCTGGCGAACGAAATTGACCTTTTTGAGTGTCGTCTCCGATACCTTAATTTATGGACCCTTAGGCCGATATTGAAAAAGGCCTCCCTCAAAACGCTTGAGAGTTGAAATTAACGGCAGTCACATTTTAAACCTTAATGACTTTGGTAATAAGGTGCTTTAATTCAATCCGTTTTTGCATGCCTGAGATCGGACTGATAACTAACAAACAGAATTTTGATTAAAGACATTCGTCATTACTGAGGGTCATGCAAAGAAAAGCATTCAAATCAGTTATGTAACTTGTCTTGAAAAGAACACTTCTAGTCCAGTCATTTAAGCTTAAATTAGGTAAGAATCTCGGAATTCGAGATACCCAGCTGTAACTTTGTAAATACTTGGATATTGACACCCTAAAAGTGGTCTCAAAACCTACATATGGTAGGGTGTACGCAACTATAAAATTTTCACGGTCAAATGTCACAAATATTAGTTTTATGAACTTTTGAGCGAAACGGGAAGTTTTATCATAAAAGTGTGTAGGAGAAAATTACTTATCATCTAATTATCTATAAAAAATGTCTGTACGTTTTATTCCTAAGATTCACCATTTCAGAAATACAGCGATGCAAATAGTTGAAAAAGTTGTATTTTCAAAAGCTTCCAGACCCCCGTGCGATTGTGCTAGACAGTTAAAATTTTCACGACTAATGTATTTCAGTAGCCTCTATAACATCTGATACTAGAAAAAGCTTAAAACCAATGTTTAAGTGGGTTCTCATACAAAAACTATGTTTTTTTTTCTCACACTTGGCCGGTTTTTAACGTGGTTACCCCAGTAAAACTATTCCAGGCGACACCTTTTATAAGTGAAGAACACGTTATTTATATGAAAGCCTAGTTAAATAATTGTTTTATGTTGTTTTTCAGTACATTCAAACTGCTTATTATGGGTCAAAAAGTACGAAATAACAATTATTAGAATTTCTGTTTGAAGTATAACTGCAAAAAAACATTTTAAAAATGTTAACTGTCCATCTAACTCTATTATGAACGTGAAGATCCATTCATTATTATCCATTAACCAAATTTAATTTAATGAAACGCAGAATTCTTAAATCTTCTGAATACTGAAAACAACACAAAACAATTATTTAACTAGGCTTTCATATAAACAACGTGTTCTTCACTTATAAAAGGTGTCGCCTGGAATAGGTTTACTGGGGTAACCACGTTAAAAACCGGCCAAGTGTGAGAAAAAAAAACCATAGTTTTTGTATTAGAACCCACTTAAACATTGGTTTTAAGCTTTTTCTAGTATTAGATGTTATAGAGGCTACTGAAATACATCAGTGGTGAAAATTTTAACTGTCTAGCACAATTGCACGTGGACCTGGAAGCTTTTGAAAATACAACTTTTTCAACTATTTGCATCGCTGTATCTTTGAAATGGTGAATCTTAGGAATAAAACGTACTTACATTTTTAATAGAGAAATAGAAGATAAGTAATTTTCTCCTACACACTTTTATGATAAATCTTCCCGTTTCGCTCAAAAGTTCATAAAACTGATATTTGTGACATTTGACCTTGAAAATTTAATAGTTGCGTACACCCTACAATATGTAGGTTTTGAGACAACTTTTAAGACGTCAATATACAAGTATTTACAAATTCACAGCTGGGTATCTCGAATTCCGAGATTTTTCCCTAATTTGACTGGACTATTCTACAAAATCAACATCGATTGAATTGAAAACAGCTTAAAAGCAAGAAATAAAATTACACTACTTGAGTGATGAATACCAAAGTAAATATCTCGCTCAAACATCACCGCTTAGCAACTCAACTCCATTTTCAAAAGAATAAACTTAGAGAAGTCAGCAATTTACAGCCTAAGCTTAATCTTTCACAAAGCGAAAGTAGAAGGCTAAAGAACCTTCAGTTTCGTAATCAAAGATGATAATAAAAGTCGAGTTACGGGCAGTTCCACTTAGTGATTGGAAATAGCTTTATTATTGAAACGGTGAAATTTATTGGGGAGGCAATTACGAAAGCGCTAGAAATCACCAATCGAATTGGAATAGCGAATAAAAATAGTCAAGAGCGAAGCGGGTGGGACGTTTGTGCGGGCGATTAAGAAACATTTTGACTATCAATGAGCTCATAAACATTACAATGTATAGATAATGGAAAGCTAGATTTTGAGATGCATAATTCAAAACTTTTGAGGTTATACAAGTAATAACTAATAATATTATTCACTTTTTTGTGTAGGAACCACATGTTAAGTATGACCTAACCATCAAAGATGGTGCTACAGAGACCAAAAGGCTTGATATTGGAATACTGACACTCCTAACAACAACTCGATCCTAACAAGTGAAACAAATCTTGCGAATCATCAAAAATCGCTGACCCTAAGCCCCCGCACTTAAGACAGCGATTTAGTTAGCTCCCAAGAAAGAATAGGTGCCGTTTTCTTTGCATTTTTATTGGACATCCCCGTCCATTCGGATCTGAATAATTCCTGAAGGCGACAGAAGTAACTTTTGCCGCTCTCTGTATATCGCATTATGCTATTAATCGGCGAACTCATTTGTATTCGGCCCGGGGATTTTTTATTTTTCCCCCCGTTTTGTAACTTTGAATGAATGAGACGTAATTTTTTGGTGCTATACTTTTTTTACATTTTGTAGAGTCAGGGTAAAGTAGATTGGTTTAATAGGTACAGATGTACAAAGAGTTTCTAGGACTTTGCGACAAGAAGGTTCCTAATGATAGTCCTGCTAAAATGTTGCCTAAGTATATACTATATAAACTAATAGCTTATATCATTCTTAATATAAATAGTAAACAGTAGGCATACTATGCGGAAATTCGCTAATTAATCTAGAAGTCAATAAATAATCAACATCCTGAAAACTTACTCGGAGTGTATTATCTCCTAAATAAAGAAGAATGTCTGCAATAAAAAAGTTTCAATAACGCGTTCAAACATTCTCCAAAAAAGCCCAGGTCCCACCGAGATTTGAACTCGGATCGTTGGATTCAGAGTCCAAAGTGCTAACCATTACACCATGGGACCGCTGTGAGAGCGGGCGAAAGAACAAATGCCAAGGCTCGAAAAGAACAGCAATATGTATGACCTCCATATTGAATTATTGTACTATCTCGCTCGCACGCAGCGGCGACTACGTTACTTGCGCGGTCAATACCGCGAATGTTATGAATTGGTTGCGACTTCAAAACCACGAATGTGTATGATAACGATGATGTTAGTTCGTTGATTTAATATTAATATTGAACTTTTATAGGATGAACATATCGTAATTACATTCATATGCTTGACACTAAAATTTGTCTTTATTCTGGTCTAGCCCAAAATTTTATTAAGGTTTTCCTTACCATTATTAAATCGCTACGTAGCCCCTCATGGTTTCTAAGTTTGGTAGTCTAGATCTTATGTAGCATAAAATAAAATAAAATAAATTTTAAAAAATAATGTTATAAATCTAATCGCATGCGAGTTTCAAATTAGTCACTTTGATGTTGCATTAAGTAAGTCCATATATCTTATAGAGCTCATAAAAATAAGTAGACTAGTGACCCGCCCTCGATTTGCTTGGGGCTAAATTAAAGATAAAAACCTCTACCTATTAAAAAAACTGCATCAAAATCCGTTCCGTAGTTTTAAATATTTAAGCATACATAGTGACAGATAGACGCGGGAAGGGACTTTGCTTTATACCTACTATGTAGTGATAACCGAATTTTCCACATACGCTAAATTGAAAACGTAAGCAAGACAAATTACAAGTTAGTATGTAGCCAAACATTTTCTATACTATTTTAGGTACTTTTATCATTGAGTAGATGTAGTGGCTTAACTACCATACGAATAACACTGGCTAAAATATAGGGTGATTAACACCCAAACCCAAATCCAGTGATTATATAACACGCACTCACAGAATATTAATTGCAATCATTTCTTTTCCGTAGCACTGGTCAAAAGGGCCGAATTAATTGAGGCTATTTGCTATGAAAAATATCGTACACATAAGTTGTGTTTCTTGTGAGAAAGTAGGTACCGTAGATTCGACAAAATTTTTATTTTCGTATATGATACGAAAATAAAAATTCCGACGTTATATGTATTCTTTTTGTTGAGAAAGTTTGCACTACAATATTTTAAAACAAAATCCAAGCTTGTCAAAACAAGTCACAGTACCAATCACAACAAAGAAATTCTAAGGTTGTGTATGTGTAGTCGACCAACCCGCACTTGGCCAGCGTGGTCGACTAAGGCCTTATCGCCCTAGTTTAGAGTAGGCGCGTGCCCCAGCAGTGGGGACGTATATGGGCTGATGTTGAAAGCAGTGTAATTTATTGGTTATCACTTTTACACCCTAGACACTGAGAATGGTGTGGCAGGAAGTTCAAACTTTTACCAATTTTGGCCTAAAGTCACCCTTCAGGGCCAGAGTCATACGACTTTACTTGTACATAAAGTATAGTCACGTATAAGTACGTATATGTTATACTAGCTCAAATCGTTCATAGCGTAAAACATTACTCCCTTGTACTCGTAGTAAAGGCTGTTAAAAATAGCCTATGCCTTTTCTCAGGCTAGACGTCAGTTTCGGCTTGAAAGAGCGACGAAAGGTGTGATGGTTTGAACTGGCGACCTCTCGCATGGCTCTTACTATTAGGCCATTGACGCTCTATGAGTAAATACTTTTCTTTTTTTCTAAATTACCTATTACGTATTATTTTATTCGAGATTCCAAAGAGACTTGCACAACACGGTTTGTTTGAATGACCTAATCCTATTAGTCTTTTTTTTCCTAACTGACTTACGATGATAGCTTGGAGTAGCCTCGTCATCATCACCGGACATGGGGGGGAGCGGATGGCTCTTGCCTCTAAAACTAGTAGTGCATACGGACTTTAAACATGGCACGGTCATTCGAGCGCAGCAATATGTCCGATGTCGAGTGCAACGCTAAATGAATCAACGTCGATGCATTAATTTATTAGCGACGTGTCGATAGCGGTCCGTTTTAATCGCATTCCCGCTTTTAGCGATTCGTAAAATGGACGATTTTATTATCTACTAGCTTTCTGCCTACTACTCCGTTCAAGTAATGTCTTTGAGTGGTACATCCCTCGTAAATGGGATGGAAAGTATTCTAGAATCCTTCTAAGCTTCCAACTATCTAACCAACTGTCATCGAAATCGGTTCAGCCACTCTTGAGTTATGAAAAGTGTACGTAACACGGCTTTGTTTTAACTAAATGTGTTGTCTGACTTATAAAATAAAATACCTTTCTTCTGTACGTCTTTTTCAGTAGGTATTGTGTTATAATTCTAGGAAACCTATCGCGTTTGAATATAAAAATATCCACTATCGCAGGTGCTTTACAGTAACAATTATTGTGAAAATTATAAATATCATTAACCACATGAATATTATTCAAACATGAGTAGTAAATGAACACTTCTTTAAGAATATGCAATTCAACAACACAAATATACACTCATTCACTTAGGTACGACGTACTTATTAAAAACTTAAGCGACGAAATTCGCAAGAATTTTAAACACAATAGGAGCTCCGCAAGAGAAAAACACAACAGCACGTAATATTAGTGGAATTTTATTTAACTCGGCGAACCACTTCAAAACGGGCATACAAAACTGTCACTGAGGATAAACACGCAAGTTGAAACCTTGTCACCAGCTGTGCAAACGAAGAATTTAAAACAAAAGAACTCTATGCACAACAATAATAGAGACGTCATCGATTGTCAACTGTTCAAATAATATAAACTTGTTAACGAATAGTTTGGATTGAAAACAAACTGAGTGCTTTTGTAGCGAATTGGCAAACGTTTTACGCTTTTTATGGGCAAGCCGTGTCTTCTTGCATGACTTTCTTTAAAGACTTCACTAACGAAATGTGATTAGATAATTAAAGTGTACAGTAACTATTGACGGGCAGAAATGTATTGGCAATTTATTTTTATACATAGATTTAATTGTAGTTTAACTTTACTTTTTTTAACTCATCGAATTGAATAGCTCTCACAAAAAATAATGAAAGTCCTGAAAAACTTTCTAACGACATTCGTCGTTCGGTAGTTATTGGTCAGTGGGTATTTTCTGGCCAAGTCTGGCATAAAGTTAAATAAAAAAAGCTAAGTAGTCAGTTCAGTCGTGACATTTGCTTGTCATAATATACTGTTGTGGAACGAAAAGTGCTATAAGTATACAATTTATCGAGAAACAATTTCCAAAAACCAAAAATAAAGTTAAATAATACCAGGCCTTTTTCTCAATCAACGTTAACTTATTCAAACCTTTCAATCTTTCTGCCAATCCTTCATTTAGAATTTAAAAAGAAAGCTGGCTTATCTTTAAACATCCCTAGCGATCTTTGTAAGTCCTTCCATACAGCCGAAGTACAGTTCGTAGTTCAGTATTTGCATTGTTATAATAAGCTTATTCACTGCACTGCGATTCTATTTGAGACGAAAGATAACTGGGCGCTAGATCAATTTGAGATAAAGGCGTCTTTACTTTGTAATGCAAAATAGTAAGGTTGACTGTTTGCTTGGGAGGACAAAGAAAATATTGGCTTAGAAGAGCTTTTAAATCAGGACCGATGTTGATTTTAAAACTGGAAGTTTAATGAGATTGTTAAACCAAAATTTCATTTTAGACTTTCGCGTTCCATTACACTAAATATTAGTCTTTATGGGTCTACACGCGATATTAGGTGTAGCAATTACATCACGCGGTATTAGAAGTAGCAATTATAATTGAAGCAGTTCGCTCGCGACCATGATATGTGTAACCCAGTCGAAACGTCGGGCAGTAAGCAGCTATGTAATTGCTACTCCTAATATCGCGTGTAGACCTTTAAAGACTAATTTAGTGAAACCAAAATTTTGAGTGTTGAAAAAGTTGTATGACAAAGTAAATTATAATATAGCAGCGTATTGCGTAAGAAAACTTACATTTTTTATCTTTAAAAAAGACCTTTAAGGCTATGTACAACAATATACATACATACATACAATCACGCCTTTTTCCCAAAGGGGTAGGCAGAGATCACTTCTTGCCATGTGCTACGGTCCTGGCACACCACTTTCGCTTCATCTACATCCATTGACAACAATATTTATGTTGTAATATGCTAAGCATTATTTTTTCACCGCCGATTTATGCAACGGTGTTACATATTGAAAATGTATGCATGATAAATACATAGTCCAAATAAACGACCCAAGCACTGGATTTACACGCAAAAAAAAAAAGAAATTGTTAAAAGTTCCCGCGACCTCGATCGCTTTTATTCGCTCTCATTATCTTAGTCCATGAAATACCGCATCGGACAAAGGAAAAATTACTTACTCCCCACATAGGAATAAAATGTACATTGTGTTGCGAGACAGACAATTTGTTTCGTTACGACTGCACGGAGAGAAAATGTGCATTAAAGTTAAAAGTAAGTGAAGAAAGATTTTGAGGACTTACCGGTAAGTATCTTGTCATTCTATCCCTTAGAGTCTGGTCATAAATTGCCGGAAGTGCCACCGTATTCACATTTTGTGCCCTTAAACTCTTCCATGTCTTGGAAGAAAGTCGTTAAAACGATGTTACACGGTGTAAAATATACATAAACTAGAGGTCAACTATTTCATTATTATCATACATAACTTACCAAAAAAGAAAAAAAAATTAATTAATTTAGCATCTTAAGCGGGTTCATTTTATTTTATTATACTAATGTGAATTCTTAATTGACATATTAAGGCTAGAAAATCAGCGCTATCGCGACCTAGCTGCCGCTTCAGCACATGCTGAATGACCTTTTGATCACTTCAATTGTACGTATGTGAGTTTTCTTAATTGCTTAATATGTGATCAAAAAATGTATTTCTTTCTTTAAAAATATTAGATAACCATGTCTAAATTGATTCTGATTCAAGAAGCATAATGTTTATGACGTGTGACAAATACCAAACTCTTCATATACTTACATATTACTTTTTTTTCCTAACTGACATACGATGATGGCTTGGAGTAGCCTCGTCTTCATCATCGGACTTGTGCGGGAGCGGATGGCTCTCACCCCTAAATATATTACTATAAATTTTACTTATAGTTAAATAAATAGAAGTACCCTCAAACATCTAAAAAGACGTGTGGCACTCGGAGACTGCCGCGGTAAAGCTATTGCATAGCATCGTCCGATTTTGGAGCAGCTCGTTCGATTCGTGCGAGTTTCGTAGAGTCGTACAATACGTCTAACCGCACGCACACAAACACCGTGCCGAAGTCTACCGAACTGAAACGACGATTGTGAGGTTTTTTTCCTTACGGAATTTCTTGATTCGGTCGCCGCGCTCAAAGCCCGCGATAAAAGCTATGCAATAGCTTAAAAACAAAACACCAACACATAATTCGCTGTATTCATTAGCAACTCAAACTTTACCCACTGAAGGGGACAACTAATCTCATCTTCCTACCCCACAGCAATCCGGAAGGTATTTGAATAAAAGCAAAATCACTCTTGGGCATTAATCTGTATTCAGAATAAAGCCGGCGATTAGTCTTTGCCCACAGCTCAGTAAAAAAGCACTAAGTGCTCTCAGTTTAAGTAGATTTGGCAAAGAGCACGCTATCTTGTGGGGCACTGAATCATTTTATACTGGCTGGGCATCGCTTGGCGGCTGTAACTGACATCTGGACTCTTCATTACCCGACTGGAGAAAGGAAGAGTAATGTACATATTACGAGTACATTACGCTTATATACTTATCCAATAAGTGAGCAATAAACGATTTCTTTACGATATACGAGCGTATGTAGGTACTTCTAATTTAACGCGTGTGAGAAATTTACTAGATGAAAAATTGTAAACAAAAAAAAAAACCGCCTTCAAAAACCCGACTCACTAAAAATTACAAAATAATATAATACGAACATTAATCTGGGTATGAATTTGATATGTTGTTGAAGGCGGTGCCGTTTATATTTCATGCAGTTTTCCTCAAAAACTTAATTGGCACCGCCTTCAACAACATATCAAATTCATACCCAGATTAATGTTCGTATTATATTATTTTGTAATTTTTAGTGAGTCGGGTTTTTGAAGGCGGTTTTTTTTTTTGTTTACAATTTTTTTTCATCCTTTTTAGTGTTACATTTTTTTACACCCTATTAGTTCAGCTCACCTATAATTCTGCTGATATTATAACTAGTAGTATCAATATGTACACAGATTTGAAAGAATTATCGTTTTACTTCCAACTATTAAGGAGTTGACCATCCATCATCAGCTCAGTATCATAACATTATGATTGCCAGAAGCAAATGTCTATATAACTTAAGAAAATATGTAAAACGCGGTACATGTGGTACATGTGCCTATAAAATTTAAGAGTTGCCCTCGTTTTCTCCTGGAACCCATCATCAGATCCTAGACTGGTCAACCTAATAGTTTAGCTCACCTGTAATGCTACTGATATTATAACTAGTTAGTCTCAATATGTATACAGTATTGAAATAATTATTCTTTTACTCATAACTACTAAGGAGTTGACCTTCCATCATCAGCTCAGCATCATAAGATTATGATTGCCAGAAGCAAATGCCAATATGACTTCAGATAATATGCAAAACGCGGTACATGTCCCTATAAAATTTGAAGGTTGCCCTCGATTTCTCCTGGATCCCATCATCAGATCCGAGACTGGTGAAAATGGGACCACCTCGGAAGTGAACTCTATCCAACCAAAAAAATTTTTGAAATCTGTCTATAATTGACGGAAATATCGGTGAACATACATAAAAAAAAAAAAAAAAAAAATATTATACATACAGACGAATTGAGAACCTCCTCCTTTTTTGAAGTCGGTTAAAAATACGTAGGCGTGAGGTCGAACTGCAGCATGATTGGGGAATATTGACATGTCTGTCAATGTCACGTCAAAAATAACCATTAGCGGGGATAAATAGACAGACTGACTGACAATTTTTTTTTGTAATTGGTACGATAGAGATACATACATAAAATCACGCCTTTTTCCCCGAGGGGTAGGCAGAGATCACTTCCAGCGATCCACTTTTCACCTCTGTGGACCACGTCGCCGCCATTCTGCCTTGTGCATTGTTTTAACAAGGTCATTGCGTTCCCACGAGTAGAAAGGATGTATGACGGGGAAGGAAAAAGGGAGGAAGGATACTGTCGCCTCGGATGATTTGGACTGAGTCGATAGTAGCTCGAGGAGCCGGGGACGCTTACCCGTATACCGTTCATACATCCAATTAGTCAAGTCTAATGACTTGACTATTTGGAATTATTTAATATTACAAACAGACAGTTAAATTTTATTTAGTTCAACAGTTAAGGTCTATATCTATCTATGAATAAAGTGATACCTCTATATCTACAGAAACAAAAATTGGCAAAAAAGTAATGTAAAATCCTTTACAGTAGTTTGCAGTGCAAATATTTAAATTTATTCAAGCGTCGTAAAAGTCGGTTTAAACCTCTACATTTTGTACGTGAATAAGTTTTCCAAATACCATATTGCGCTTCTTTTTGTCCTTCATTTTACTTCTAGTAGTTCAATTACTCAACTTTATTAATAGTTGAATATGAATAGTAAAGGGTTTATACTTGACACTTCAAAGTTCAAATAATTATTTGCTTACTAAGTGTGTAGGTACATAATATAAGTCTTCGCTTAAAATTATGTATTACACTCAAAACTTAGTAGTGACCTTTTACAGGTATTTCAAATGTACTTATACTACAAATTATACGTACCTATAAGTATTAAATATTTACTTGATATTTTAACAGTACAGTGCAAGTACAATTATTTTAACTTTTGGTTGGCTGAAAACATTTAAACTTCATTGCGAACTGAAAAATAATATAGGGCCTAAGAGAGTTGTATAAAACAGATTATTTCATCAAAATGCGTGTCGTAATTAAAGTAGGTACGTAAACCTTCTAACAGCAACAAAACGAACTGTAAATTAAAATAAATTAATATCTGGGACATTTCCACTGACCCCAAACTAAGCAGAGCTTGTAATATGGGCGTCAAAGACGTAAGAGTAATATACATACATACATATTTATAAATATATACTTAAATACATAATCACACCCAGACACGGAACAAACACCGATGTTCATCACACAAATATTTGTCCCGAGTGGGAATCGAACCCACGACTCTTGGAACCGCCAGTCAGGGTCACTAACAACTGGTCCACCGAGCCAGTCCAATTGAAAAAGTTTTACAGACAACTCAATATTAGAAGCAGGTTACTTACAGATCACTGCCTTATTTGAAAATACTTCGTAAGACCTACGCTTATGACAAATGATTCGATATCTAATAAGGGTCTTATATTGCTTTCCGATGCGATATTAAATTTTATGCGTATTTCTGTAATTTCTCGGGGATTCACTTCGGGGTTTACGTTACCTGGACACACTGGGATTTGAGTTATTATGTGCAATCAAAAATATGATTTCTCTAAGTAACTTATTAGGTATGTACCACTATCTTCTTATAATCATAAATAGACGCAGATGATAACGATTATGTAAAGTCTCATTTTTCTAATAAGATTACCAAACAAACTTTTCGCCCGCGATCATTGCGATAGTACTTATGTATGCGATATGATATACATGTGAGTCTTACTCATCACGTAAAACAATACTCCCCTTGCAGTGCAGTAGTTCAAAAAGTAGTACATACTCGTATCCTACCCTCGTAGGACTATCTATGTAAAAAAACTTGATTTAAACTGGTTTATAAGTTCCTGAAAAAAGGGGTCTTTATCACAAACGGCTAGACCAAAAAGTGGCCTTATAAGAGTTCCTTTCTTCTTTATCATCATCATATGGGACGTATCCTATATGCGTCCCCATCGCTGGGGCCCGGCCTACTCTAAACTAGAGCGACCAGGCCTTAGTCACCCACTCTAGCCAAGTGTGGGTTGATCGACTACACAACCTTAGGATTCGTAAGTGTGCAGGTTTCCTCACGTCGCGTCGAATAATCGTACATATGCAGCTCATCTATGAAAAACACAGAGGTACGTGGCTTTTGAACTTGCGACCTCTCGGTTAGCAAGCAACGACTTAAACCATTATTCTTTATGAAGTCCTATAAATCGAGGGAATCATTGGGCCCCTGTAAAGAAGCACCTTCCTGACTCAGACGAGTCCGGTGGAACATCTTAACGACCGAGATTTTGTAAGGAGATTGCATCTGGTAATCCGTCCACGGAAGCGGTTCAGGACTGCGGAATATTAATAACGGGTAATCTTCGTCCACCCTGAGATGCAGGCTTGAGAAATGTCGTTATTCTTGGACTGATACGATTGGTTTTTAATACAAAAGGTGCAGTAAGTGCATAGATACTTAAAGTCTGACGTTTCGATTGGAACATCATCAACAACCCATATACATACTTCCGCACTGCTGGGGCACGGGTCCACCCTAAACTAGAGCGATTAGGCCTCTGTCAACCACCCTGGCCAAATGCGGGTTAGTTGACTACATAACCTATGAATTTCTTCGTAGGTGTGCAGGTTTCCTCACAATGTCTTCCTTCACCGAAAAAGCGTCGAATAATAGTACAAATGAATTTTAAATTTTAATAACAAAGTGGTACGTGGCGAGGTTTGAACTGACAACCGCCGACGACCTAATATATTGATTTGTATTTCAGTTAGAAGATAGAATTTACTGCTGCTTGAGTTTACAGATTTCCTTCTTGTAATGGAAAAACAGAGCCCTTTTATGGCACTCCCTTAAACCCTGAGTCACTTTGTTGTTCAAGATCCTTTTTCTCGGAAACATATAAAGGTATAAACTAGAATATAAACATGGAAATGTCGCCAGGGGGTTAAAGCTGTAAGAGAATTAATCTTCTGTCATCATTGGATTCAAATGACTGTATGAATCATTATATTAACAAATTCCGATTAACCAAGAAGCACGAATTATTAGTCGTTAAGGGTCTACACGCGATATTAGGAGTAGCATACACATACCTACCTAAGGGCAGTAAGTAGCTATGTATTTGCTACTCCTAATATCCCATAATGGCTAATATTTATTTATTTATTTTGCTAGTCACACTAGGTACATAATAATACATAAAATATATAATTAGGTACATGTAGTGTAATGAAACGTGAAAGTCTAAAATCTTACTGGTAGCACGAAATTTGGCAAGTTCGTCAAACACTGTAACACGTTACCGAAATCGGTTGGACCACATTTAATGCTTTATTTGTTTATATAGCCTTACCTTCAATATATAGCTATAGGAACCAATTCCTCTTTGCATGGTGGGAGTGCATAAAATACCAGAAATACTTTTAATAGGTCGGGGCGCACAGCATGAAGTGGCTAAGCGTTCCACAGTGGTTGTCTTTACTGGATATTTATAGCTAAGTCCACTGTCAAGGGAATTTTGGCATAGTTTCCTACACTGCCACAGAGTAATCGGTACAGATGGTGACAAGTGTTTACGACTGTTTATTTGATTGGCAATGAATCTTGTTTAGTTTATGTGTTGGAGACATTTACAGTGAAAAGTAGTTGTGGTATAATTTTCACGCGCTGGTCATTGTACAATTTTATTGGCAAATGAAAAGCCAGAAATTCCATAAAATATGATTTGCGAAATTATCCTGGGTGGACACGCTATTGTTAAAGCAGCCTTTTTTTATACAGATCCTTGGTTAGGTACGTTATTAGATCATTATAATAAGTTGTTTTAAAAACGTCCTAATGTTATCTTTAATTCAAGTAAATTAAACATAACTAACTAAGTAGGAGACCTGTTTGGTACTTTTTCAAGATTAGTTTAAGAGTTAATTGTAACCATCTTTTTATTTTCCAATATAGTCCAGTCATTTAAGCTTAAATTAGGTAAGAATCTCGGAATTCGAGATACCCAGCTGAAAGTCTGTAAATACTACAAGTATTAGGGTGTACGCAACTATTAAATTTTCAAGGTCAAATGTCACAAATATCAGTTTTATGAACTTTTGAGCGAAACGGGAAGTTTTATCATAAAAGTGTGTAGGAGAAAATTGCTTATCTTCTATTTATCTATAAAAATTGTCTGTACGTTTTATTCCTAAGATTCACCATTTCAGAGATACAGCGATGCAAATAGTTGAAAAAGTTGTATTTTCAAAAGCTTCCAGACCCCCGTGCGATTGTGCTAGACAGTTAAAATTTTCACAACTGATGTATTTCAGTAGCCTCTATAACATCTAATACTAGAAAAAGCTTAAAACCAATGTTTAAGTGGGTTCTCATACAAAAACTATGGTTTTTTTTTCTCACATTTGGCCGGTTTTTAACGTGGTTACCCCAGTAAAACTATTCCAGACGACACCTTTTATACGTGAAGAACACGTTGTTTATATGGAAACCTAGTTAAATAATTGTTTTATGTTGTTTTAAGTACATTTAAACCGCTTATTATGGGTCAAAAAGTACGAAATAACCAACTATTAGAATTCCTGTTTGAAGTATAACTGAAATAAAATACATTTTCAAAATGATAACTGTCCATCTAACTCTATTATGAACGTGAAGATCCATATTAACCAAATTTAATTTAATGAAACGCAGAAATCTTAAATCTTCTGAATACTGAAAACAACAAAAAACAATTATTTAACTAGGCTTCCTTATAAACAACGTGTTCTTCATGTATAAAAGGTGTCGTCTGGAATAGGTTTACTGGGGTAACCACGTTAAAAACCGGCCAAGTGTAAGAAAAAAAAAACCATAGTTTTTGTATGAGAACCCACTTAAACATTGGTTTTAAGCTTTTTCTAGTATAAGATGTTATAGAGGCTACTAAAATACATCATTCGTGAAAATTTTAACTGTCTAGCACAATCGCACGTGGGCCTGGAAGCTTTTGAAAATACAACTTTTTCAACTATTTGCATCGCTGTATCTCTGAAATGGTGAATCTTAGGAATAAAACGTACAGACAATTTTTATAGATAAATAGAAGATAAGTAATTTTCTCCTACACACTTTTATGATAAAACTTCCCGTTTCGCTCAAAAGTTCATAAAACTGATATTTGTGACATTTGACCTTGAAAATTTAATAGTTGCCTACATACATACATACATACAATCACACCTTTTTCCCAGAGGGGTAGGCAGAGATCACTTCCAGCGATCCACTTTTCACCTCTGTGGGAAACGTGACGTGACGGGTTGTGGACCACGTCGCCGCCATTCTACCTTGTGCATTGTTTTAACAAGGTCTTTGCGTTCCCACGAGTAGCAAGGATATAATATATCGTCATATTATGACGGGGGAGGAAAAGGGGAGGAAGGATACTATCGCCTCGGATAACTGGGACTGAGTCGATAGTAGCTCGAGGAGCCGGGGTCGCTTACCCGTATACCGTTCGCCAACCATCGGACAGAGTTGTGACTTGTATCCTCTGACTAATCAGTACGTACACCCAGCCCCCAGTAGTTGCGAACACCCTACAAAATGTAGGTTTTGAGACAACTGTTAGGACGTCAATATACAAGTATTTACAGACTTACAGCTGGGTATCTCGAATTCCGAGATTTTTTCCTAATTTGACTGGACTAATATACAATGATTCTATTTTATTGTAACTAGTATGCCGCAGCGATCCATAACGATACTAAAAACACTACAAAACTTTTTTCATTTATGACTATTGCAAATGAAACCCAATCCAATTATACTTAAAAATCATGAGCAATTAAATATTGTATCAGTTCGGCACTCTCTGTACATAACGAGTCTTAGCTGTACTGCGGCTTAACGTTTTGTATAAGCACTTCGCTGAATAGGGCTCTCTTTAATTTATAGAAGAGCCAGGGGACTGATATTGTTTGAAGATATTTACCGCACTAGCCTATTTTGGAGATGCCTACGGTCTGTTATAGCGCCAGATTAATGACACATAGACTAGACATTCATCTATTATTATTATGGACCATAGGAATTTTAGAGTAATATACCTTAACAAGTAGGTATAGTTCTTATCTAATCGCTAACATAACATTTGTTACATATCGCTTGAATTCATAATATAATTTTACTTATTATCCAGTAGTGAATGAGGAGTTAATATCATACATAAATATTATAATCTAACGGCTTTAAATATTTTAACCATAGTTTTAATTCGGTTTTAGATCGGAACGGACGGAATGCCCATATGGCCTATACGATTTTGAATCATTAACAGAATTTAATCGAAAAATTTTTGCTAATCTGATCATCATTAAGTATTAGGCCGCTTTAAATTTAAAATTTGATTTATTTTTTTTCTAATTTTAAATTTACAGTTTTAATAGCATTAAAAGCAACAAAAAAAGCTGTTATATTTTAACTATACATTTGTCTGTCATCTATTATTCTATCATCTTAAAACGCCAGTATTTCATCATTTTATCTATGTATGTAGTTTTTGATCGCAATAATAAAACATCAGCCTAGGTAATAAATAGCTGCCTAGACGCTGTCTAGGGCACGCGGAGGCCGCAAGCAACATTTAGACTCCGGTATAAAGAGTGCATCGGTGGGACGTGGGCTACGGCCGATATCAAATATTTGTGAGTCGACACTGCATTTGGGAAAAGGATGGTCTTAATGTGGATTCGGTATAAGACATTTTAGCAGAACAGGGGCCTTAGAAAAAGTAATAATATCAAAACTATAACGTAGTTAGATTGGAATAAAATGTATGCGATTGACATTAGATGCGATAAATCACGTGGTCAATCTTTTGATATTGTTACTTTGTCTACGGCACCAGGCGTTGTGGCCAAGAATATAAATAAATAAAATAAATAAATATTTCACAACATCACATCATCTTGTAAGCTTATTATAAAAATTAAAAAAAATATCAATTCAAACATCCACATTCCACACTGTAAAAATCAAAATCAAAATCAAAATCAAAATCAAAATGTCTTTATTCATATAGGCAATTTGCATGCACTTATAAATCGTCAAATTAGTAATAATAAGATTCTCCCACCGGTTCGACAAGCCGTATCTATCGAGAAGACTCCGGCAAGAAACTCGATAGTCGCTCTTTTTAAACATGTCATACATTGTAAATGAGCCAAGTCATACAGTCCGGGTGTGCCATAGTAAAAGGTACCACAGTAAGGTGGCTTGTCCACCGGAAAGAAGCTAGGCTGCGGAGCGGATGCTTAAGTTTGTATCAGCCACCCGCACCGCACAAACCATCGCCACCGCGTATGTCCAGTATTACTTGATTTTTTCTTTATATTGGCTATCAAGATGACCTCACTCTCTGATGTTAGCGGCAGTTTGCAACCTAACAGAAATCTCTCAAGAAAAAAAACCCTAGCTATTTAAGTTCTTAAAAATGAAAGGCGTATCAACTCCATTCCAACCAGACACACACCTGTATCAAGTAGGTATTTCTTCCTCGGTCAAAATGTAAAACAAGCGCCATTGGCCGTTACTTATTCACGGTGGCACATAACAAACAGCCGTGGCACTGGCTCGTGCCGCTCCGAAGAAGTTAAATTTTAAACTCCTAAGGATCGGAAGGTGCGCTAAGAAAGGCGAAGCTCCTAGGCAATGCAGCAATTCTAGGCAGCTTAATAAATAAATTGAAACCACATCTTGTCTTGGGACCACCGATAATAAATATAGCCGGCACTGAGAAGCGGTACAGACAGACACGTCTTTTAAAAGCCGAATATATTTTTCGGTACTTAACAATACTTCCTGACTTATAAGTAACTAGCTTTCCGCCCGCGTAGAGACGTTTAACGGGTAAAACATTACTTCTTTATAGCGCAGCCGGTTAAAAGTATAGTATGTCCTTTCTCAGGCAATGGATTATATCTGTACCAAATTTCATTGAAATCGGATCAGTACTCTATGCGTGAAAGCATAACAGACAGAAAGACAGAGTTACTTTCGGATTTATAATATTAGTAAGGATAAGGATAGTGACCCGCCCTCGCTTTGCTTCGGGTATATCATACACAAAAACCTTCCACTTAAACCTCTCTATCTAAGATTTTAGACGTTTGCGTTCCATTACACTAAATATTAGTATTTATGTCTACACGCGTTATTAGGAGTAGCAAATTACATAGCTACTTACTGCCCGACGTTTCGACTGGGTTACACCAATCATGGTCGCGAGCGAACTGGCGCCGCCCGTCTTCGTCTGCCACAGCGGTTGTGAATTTCTAAATCCACCCCCGAACCAGCACTAATGTCATTTGTACAGCTACTCACATTTGTCCGACAAACACTCACTGTATCCGGGTTCTCGCTATTTATTAAAAGACTGCATAAAAATCCGATTAGTAGTTTTAAAGATTTAAGCATTCATAGGGACAGACAGACGCGCAAAGCGACTTTACTTTATACTATGTAGTGACGTGTTTTGTATTGGCACTAACTATCTTAGATAGAGCAGTGGACCAGTTTGCAGGAGACCTTTGCCCAGCAGTGGGAAACACTGGTTAACAAAAATTCCAAAAGAATCTATCGCGCTCTTACGCTAAAACTACAAAACCGATTTAACTAGATTTAGTACACAAACAAAAATACAGGGCCTACTTTTTAACTAACTACTTTGGAGAGTTATGTTTACGAGATAACTCTATCTGTACCGAGTAAACTATTATTATATTCTATTCTATTCTATCTACTTCAAGTGGACGGATTCGAGAGCGGAAAGCTATCTTGGTATCCAATAAAACAACCTCCAAAGTTTACTGTACAGTCTTTTTTTAAACAATAATAGACAAAAATAAATGCTTATTTTTTTATAATAACACACTGCCAGTTCAATATTTGCTTATTAAAACAAAAAAATGTAAACCAAGCTGAAAATTAAATTGTATTCAAATTTCATAATGTAAGCTCACAATTTGATCAGTGGACCGACGCGGGCGCCAAGGGCGGCCTAATTAAATTTATGGGCTTTATTGTGAAAATGTAGACTTCATATTTACCTAAATAATTTATACAAAAATATATGAAGTTTTTGGGGGTCCATCCTTCTGTCAGTCCACCCGTTTCACACCAGGCTGTATCTCAAAAACGGTGATAACTAGACAGTGTTTTTTTTGTAAGTATCACACTACATCACCTTCATTCTTCTGGTTCAGAAGCTTAAGCACTTGTGTTACGGATATCAGATACAACATACACAAATATCACTACATAGTATATTCCAAAGTCGCTTCCCGCGTCTGTCTGTAATTATGTATGTATGTATGTTTACGAAACGAAGCGAGGGCGGGTCACTAGATAGTACTTAAATTTAAAAAAAAACTCTAACCCAGTCCCACGATGGATCACAGGGGTCACGATTTTTTTCAAATTTTAAATTTGCATTAGAGTTTTAAATAGCACTAAAACAACAAATAAAAATATAGCCGATGCCTTAGACACAACCTGAAATCGAACCCATGACTCTTAGCGAGATAGCGACACTATCCAATGCGCCATCAAGCGTCCAACACACATAACATTAAATATAAATGCCTCCGCAGAACTTACTTCTTAGAGTAGTTTCATCAATTTAGGCATGAAAATGAACCGACTAATTGCCCCCTGTTGTTTATGACAACACCTGAAGGACTCATTGTGAAATATTTGCATATGAAACGACCACTGATTAACTGGACCACATCTCCGTTAATCATCAAAGGAAAATTCTGGCACAGCGTGTTTGATCTTCTGGATGTGGACAAAAATTAATGCAACCCTTTTCAGATTTGCATAAAATAATAAAGCTACGTAAAAATGAAACAGATTTTAGATTAAAAATAAAATAATATTTTTACATGCTTCATTGCTTGCGCTTATAATAATAATAATATAAAAATAATTATATTTTTTTAATATTATTATTAAGAATCAGACAGTATTTGATTTTCAAAAGATACCTTTCTTTATCAAATTCACGTTGCCCTAAATATAGCTGAGCTACAATAAAATTTCAAACTCCGTCATTTCTACGCATAAACCCTTGAAGAGGTAAATAAAAATTCTCAACTTTGAACCTGTTTGGATTCTTTGGCACACTACAAAGACTGCTTCGACCTTTGGGAAAGTTTCTGAGGAAACAATGTCAGGAAAAATTGAAAGTCTTCACTATTTATTTCTTTTTTCATTTTTTCTTCTTCGTAATTGGCACAATAATTGTTTTGGTAGAAATATCGTGTGACCTCCAATATGCAAAAGATTTCGGTGAAGTATTTTAATTTATAGACTTTAATATTGAAACAATTGAAACTATGTCTAGCCATTAAAATGACGGAATTTTAATTTATAAGTATTGTGACATTGAACGTATTTTTTATATATTTATATATAATTATTTTAAAATTGATTGTTCAACTAACAAATACTGAATGTTGTAAAATATTTATGAGGTACATATTGTAAATTACTTTCTATATTAATTAGGTAACGTTTTTTATCATAAAATAATAGATATAAAATAAATAATTAGTAAATAAAATTGTTTTGTGACATGTATATCATTATCGTCATGTTTTGCCTCTCACGTTGTATCATTGTATAGGATTAGGTGAACTATACGTTTCCTAATTGTTAGGAAATGTTGTGTTCAGAGCTAGCGCTCGGATTATCTTCTTGAACAATAGTCATATTCAAAACTATTCAGTTGTGTCTATTTTAAGGGAATATCTCTTCAGTATATATACATTAAATATATCACATAATATTTGTGTGACGAACATCGGTGTTTGTTCCGTGTCTAGTATTATTAGTGTATTATTAAATATATTTAAGTTTATTTATGTATCCACAGTTGATCCTGATATCCGTAACACAAGTACTTAAGCTACTTACCACGGGATAAGATCAATGTATGTGATGTTGTGTAATATTTATTTATATTTATTTTATCACATACCTTGAAAGTTGCTTAAAAGCGTAACTTACTGATTAGTATCAGAAATGATTAAAATGCGTACTCAGGCACGAAACAAACACCGATTTTCATCAGTCTAGTATTTGTCCCGAAGTGGGAATCGAACCTACGTCTCTACGAAGAGACCGACCGTACGATAGCGCAACCAATGCGCAATCGTACCAGTCGAATAATCTATTAGTGGCCTAGACAGATTGACACATAATATTCTGTGTCGGCCTTAGGCAATCCTCTTGTATCGATATCTTGCCTGTTGACAGATCATATAGCCACAGGCGTATTAGACTACTACAACGTCAATTAGTAATTAGGGAACTGTTAGGCTTTACGTGTGGGAATAATACGTTACGTCGTTTTAATCAATTTCATTACAATCACGGTAGCTTTAGGACTCTTTATTAGGCTAATTTCTAATTCATACTCACTTTGTATGTGTTACAAAGACATTGTTTTAGTCCTATTTTGAAATCAGTTTCCTACTAATTGTATCTCCATAAATAAGAGTTCTATCAACGAGTTAAACAATATCTGTTGGATCTAATAATTTGAAAGAAAGATATTGATGAAAAAAATATTAATTCAGTGACACACAATTAAAGAAAGGAAGAAAGGTTAAAATCTTAAGAACCCGTAATCGACGAGCGTGCATGAAGAGGTTGATGGATGTGGAAGAAGTGAAAGTGGTGTGCCAGGACCGTAGCACATGCCAGGAGGTGATCTTTGCCTACCCCTCTGGGAAAAAAGCGTAATTATATGTATGTATGCGTCTACAAAATTAAACCTATACATATACAAATAAAAAAAAGACGTGTGGCACTCGGGGACTGCCGCGGTATAGCTATTGCATAGCATCATCCGGTTTCGGAGCAGCTCGTCCCGATTCGTGCGAGTTTCGTAGAGTCGTACAATACGTCTAACCGCACGCACACAAACACCGTGCCGAAGTCTACCGAACTGAAACGACGTTAGACGATTGTGAGGTTTTTTTCGTTACGGAATTTCTTGGTTCGGTCGCCGCGCTCAAAGCCTGCGATAAAAGCTATGCAATAGCTTAAAAGATCTAATTGAATTTTCTCGAATCTTCTGTATCAGGTAGTAGCGTACTAGTTGCAAGGTATTCCCATTTAAACAAAACGGGGGGTGTCTTGATGTTTTCATCCTCAAGGAACTCGTTTGAAGACGCCTCTAAAAGGGTATGAAAAGCGCGCGGCATTAATATTCACGCCGAACTATCGTTAACAAGATGAAGCATAGGTACTCTCAGTGGCTGCTTCAAACAGTATGCAAAATACGACACCGCACAGAAATATGACCAGATGTATTTTGGTTCTGTATAAAAATCACTTAAACATTCGATTACGAAAACTTTCAAAATAATAATGATTATTATTTATCAATATATGTACAAACAATTGTGATATAGGACTTTCTAACGAAATATTGGTCATAGCAGAGCTCACCAAACTACGAATTAAAATAAAATTATTTTCGCATCCCAGACTAAGGGCGCATTCAAATTAGCCGAAAAGTAACCCGTGACCGCAGTGCTGACGTAAGGCACATTATTATCAACATCTTAAAAATCATCTTAAACTTTTCCCTGCTTTTTAACAGCAAATATTAGTCTTTATAGGTCTTCCTGCGATATTAGGAGTAGCAAATACATTAGCTACTTTCTGCCCGACTAAGACTAATATTTAGTGTAATGGAACGCGCGGTCTAAAATCTTTCATATCAACACCATCAACTAATGCACAAAGAACCCACAGACTTCGCAACAACGTATAACAAATCTAGACTATCTCCTAAACTTCGGTAGCGTTTCCTTTAATTTTATCTCGCGTTGGGCTTGCGGTTCCCAGTTCCCTATATTTACCTTGTGAATTCGTAATGCCGCGTTTCGTACCATCCTGAGGGAACTCTAGCTGGCGTAAAAAAGGATTCCGGCGCACTTACTGTACCTCCGCCTGTTTGAGTAGTTGATGAAAAATGCACCCGGCTCGCTGCACAGAGAATTTTTAAAACTGGGCGTGCAAATTTTTAAAAAACTACCCCGTAGTTGGTTCCTCCGTGTTTGTAAGCTTTCGATTTGAAGCGCGCGCGCGGTAACCAGATTTTTGCATTGATTCGGGTACTCGGCACCGAAATTGAGTGGCCATTGAACGCGCTCGTTTATTATGGTGTCTGAACGCAACTTTGTTTTCGTGGTATTGTTTGTCGGCTCAAACCTATTTCTTCCACGGGTTTGTTTGTCTACCCACCTACAAACCATGGTTTATTCAAAGTAAAAGTAAATTTTCTAAACTTTAAAAATCTTACTTTAACAATATGCGAATTATGGTAAATAAACCCATATACGTCCCCACTACTGGGGCACGGGCCCACCCTAAACTAGGGCGTTAAGGCCTTAGTCGACCACCCTGGCCAAGTGCAGGTTGGTCGACTACACAACCTTAAAATTGCTTCGTAGGTTTCCTGGTTTCATTACGATGATTTCCTTTGCCGTTAAAGCATCGTATATATGAATTTAAAATTTGAAAACACATTGGTAGGTGGCGGGGGTTTGAACTGGCGACCTCGCAGAGCGAGGATATGACCATGATACCTTGTCGATTTTTGATCAAAATTGATCTACCCCGTTCACACCCATATCATTTACTTCTGCAAACACTTAGATAGGAGCCGGCAATCCATTATGATTGCACATCTCGTTTCAACAGTAAACAAAGAAAATACCCCTCCAGTTGTCACTACTGCATTCGAAGACGTAAGTGTCTAGCGCATTTATTTAAAGTTCTCTCTTGAAAACTAAATAAAATAAGTTAACTTCAAAGCTGACACCTTTTACTGCACAAAATGGCAAGTTTTATCTGGCGTTCCCTTACCGAGAGGGCATAAGTGAGACCATTAGTCAATGGCAAAGGAAGGTACTCTGTCTACCTTTGTTCAAGTCTGCCTTTTCAGTTTATTTAAAGAAACATTGCTTTATTTACCTTTTTGAAAACTGTCTCGTTGATCTTCGTAAGGGGCATTTAGTAAACCTAACACGCAAATCGTTAGCACACAACATCGCTTATTGGTCTGACCCCGTGGTAAGTAGCTTAGGCAGTCATGTCACGGAAATCAGAATCAACCACAAACACAATTAAACATAACTTATTTATATTTGACACGACACAATCACCGATGTTCATCACACAAATATTTGTCCTGGTGGGGTTTGAACCCACGACCCCACCATGCGACAGGGGAATTACCAAATGCGTCACTGCGTCAGTCAATAATTTATCGATAAAGATGATTGATGACAATATTGAAAAGGTCTCAAAGAGGATTCACGTGAGGCGATATGTTTTCCTTAACGATTTTACTTCGCGCACTCTGCAGGCCTATACTGCCAGCATATCATCATCAGCCCATATACGTCCCCACTGCTAGGGCACGGGCCTACCCTAAAGGGCGATCAGGCCTTAGTCAACCATGTTGGCCAAGTGCGTGTTGGTTGACAATACAGCCTAAGAATTTCTCCGTAGGTAAACCTAAGAGTTCTTCACGATGTTTTCTTTCACCGTTAAAACCTCTTACCCCTAATAGAATATATCTAATAACTTCTTCTTCTTATGTATGTATTAAAACTGATCTCATTACTTATATGAATTTTTTTACTCGCCTTGGTTTCAAGTGCCAAAAGTAATTGAATAATAATTCTACATATAAAAATGTCTCCTGCATCTAAAATATAACGCAAAGAAAAAGATGTAAGAAAAATAATCAACCCAATTACTATTTAGAAGCTAAACTCTACTTCCACATTCTTACAATGTCGCTACCACAAGTGAAAAGAGAAATAATAAAACGTCAACACGCGCCCTCTAACCGAGACGCGCGGTAATGGATGCACCGAGGTGCAGTCTTATATGATTATAGTGAGAACCCCGGAAGTAGCGTATACCTGCTGAACAATAGCTTTCAACACAATGTTTGTATGAAATGGAGTTAAATAAAAAGTCTCCGCGAACACCCTGCAAAGTTAAAAGTAGTGTACATTGTTTTGTAAGTGCTTCCAACTATTTTTTAATAAAGAAAAAGCAAATGTCCCTAGTATGACAGGGCAATAATATGTCCTAATAATAACGGACTTTCTCATTCACAATCTTGTCCTGAAGAAATATTAGTAAATGTAAAAAAATAAGTAAACTAACATTAAGCGCACATTAGCTTCCTCATCGCAAATGACTTATAACATAACACAGGTGTACAAATAACGTAGGAGCAACCGTACCACTGATTTTTTACATTTAATTTCAGGCTAGCCTGAATCTTATAAATTAGTAAAATAATAATTTCTTAAAAGAGATTCCATGTTACAAAGCTATATACGCGGTAAATTAGTATTGCATTAATTCACATACTTGTTGGAAGTCTATTCCTTTTTTGCACAAGTTATATCGATGGGGGCTATTGATAATTCTATTGTGTGTACTTAAGATTTGTTCAAAATTTCAGCTCTTTGAAAGCTTCCAGATTTTAAACTGTCATGGTTACACACATTAAAAAACTGAAAATATCCGGGATGAAATGAGTGGGAGCTCATTAAAACAAAACAACATGGTAAATATCCCGGTCATTTTAAGTTTTCTTACGTTAAGTGAGTAGTAAAAGATTTTAACCGGACAACCGACCGCCAACAGCATCCATAGTAAGATTAATTAACAAGGTACTCTAAAAGAAACATGCAGCAATTGCGACATTGGCACACTTGGCAAATGCAACATCTGCATCCTAATTTCATTAGCACGTACTCGTACTCCAATACCCACATCCCATGCAACATACACACTGCTCCCACTTGGCCACATTCACAGCAACTTGGGCTGTCCCCGGCCGCTGAGAAAAATTAATGTTGCATTCTTGTTGCAGCTGCACTTTGCAAACGGCGTCGGTTTAATTCTACTTAGACCTTGCTATTGTTGCCAAGCGCTGATTGAGAGATGGGTGGAATCTTGGGTTGAGGAATAAAATTTGTGAAATGTTTGTTTCTTTTGTCTGTGTATAAATTTTTTATTTTATTTTATAAATCAATAAATAACACAATATTTTGTTAAACTACTTCTTCGAACAGAATATTAGTTGCACTCTACTTTTCAATTGGCAGGCAGTTACAACAACCTGTATCATCCCACTGCTGGGCCAATATCTCCTCCAAACGGATCTACTGCTCTCTACTTAAGGCTACTTGCCATTTCTTTGATAGGTGGACCAAAAAGTCACACCAAATTGTCTTTGCCTAGCCGTAGGATGACATATGTTAAAATAACAACGAGCATTTTAATCGCCTATCGGGGTTAAGGTAATTAAAACATCAAACAAAAACTGTATGCATCAACCATTACTCTATCAATACAATAAAACAAACGAAGTACAACATCTATCGTCACGAAAATAACACTATTTTTGCGTTACGGTAACCGAACACACAGAACTCCCAAGGGTTGTTCCCGCAAACACTTTTGGGCATATCCGCAATAATATTTTGTGCTCGCTACACACAAATTTGTTTGGATATTTCATATGTCCTTGTTAGTGAATTTTTATTCGCTTTGCCGTGGAGAAACGTCCGCGAACTGCAGAGGCGCAATGCGTCGCTGTCGAGCGACAAAAATTTATATTTGCTGCCATGTTGTGGGCAGAGCTGGATTATACAGTTACACAGGTGTTAATGCATATTCTTTTTGGCACAAAAGAGAACGAACAGCACCTCATTCCGCAGTGGTAGTGCCCTAATCCTCATTACCTCGTTTATCTTTAGGTCGCGTATACTGTTTTTATTTTAGTTTGGAGTGAGGCTATTCGCGAATAAGAAATTCACTTGATGGCAAGACGTAAATATGAGGTCTAACTGATACGTGATTGGTGAATATTGACATGTCTGACAATGCTAAAAAGAAATCATGCTTTGGACTACTATGGCCATCTAGTGAATTTCTCATTGAAACCAATTGTAATAAGCGAACTGTATAGCTAAGTTAAAATGTTGTTAAGCAGGTCGTAAGATGTGTTTGAGTTCATGATTTTTTTTTGGAATCATGTAAAGTTATTGGCAGGTAAAAACGAAGAATGGCCTGCTTACTAAAATTAAAAAATAGATTTTAAAATCATTATAATTAGCAAAAGTCATGTGACCAGTTATAAGCGATTACATTTTTTATCTGTCTAGACGAAAATAATTTTTAAAGGGTTAAAGGAAATCAACCGGTCCAGCCGAATTTCAAAGAACACGATTAAGGTAACATAAGTCAACTTACATTATTAGTTAAATCGTGAATAATCCACATATCGTCGGCTTAGAGTGTAAACCTGTCAAATCCATTTTTTTACTTTAATACGTTATAAAATTTATACCATTCGAAAGTGTGAAAATAAATACACAATCTAATCGTCTCTCCTGAAAATGTACCTGATATGGAGTTAGCAGGTTTACACTCTAAGCCGACGATATTATATTTTCACTAACTCGCCTACATTTTTAAGCTATTTTAAATGCTTATGTCAATCCAGCCCTGGTTCTCTTGTACAGAAATGTATATTTATCTGTTTCCATCTGGGCACTAAGCTAGCGAGCACTTTGAATATTCATTTATTTTGATACTTTACTCAACAGAATATCTTATGAGATTGTTATGAGACTATGATCCCCTTACTACGAAATTTCCAAAGTTCAAAGAGGTACTTACATTGAATCTTTACTACATACTTTGAATACTACAAAATCTCCAAGACACAAAGATGAACGAACAGTTAAACTACATTAATAATTCTAATTTATTTAACTCATATCCACGCTTAGCGGAGCGTTAGTAATTTCGTAGTCTCGTAGTAGACTCGTAGCAACTACGATTCGTTTGTAGTTGCCAAGAATTTTGATCTACTGAACTTCCTTTTAAGAGATACTCTTAGTAAGAGCACGGTTAAGTGTATTTAATATGATATATTTTCAACTTGCGTGTCTGACATACAGGGATTATTGTACGTCAAGGCCATCATTGTACGTTATTCAAAGAATACTTGTTTCCCATATTTTTTACATCGAACAACGGTATTTTGCTGGACATCTTAATACTTTTAGTATTAAGCCACACCAAAATGTGGGTTGGTGTACCTTACAGTACAACATTTATGTAAGGTAAGCGCATGGTTGATGTGGTTAGATGCGCCATAAATTGCTTCTAACGTCCAGCTATCATTCATTCATATATCAGGTTCATACGATACAGCCTGGTGACAAACAGACGAACGGACGAACGGAAGTCCCCAGTGCTGGGGCACGTGCCTACCCTAAACTAGAAGCCTATATAGATATGTCGGAGAACATCCAATATTACGTTTACGAAGACTTCTGTTTTGAATCCTAAACGTCAAAATGACAGTTCAACTTTGTTTCTTTTTAATTTTATTTCTTAAACTATTGTAAAGGTGGCGTGCATGTCGATACTTTTAATTTTATTAGAATGGCAACACTGGTTTGTTTCTGGCCGGAAGTCAGTTTAGCTTCTTTTTAAATTGTCAGTTCGTTCATTTTTAAAACGGAGTGACCGTCATTCGATTCATTCTGTTAGTGATCGCCGTCGAGTAAAGTTATCCGAGGACATCACGTACATCTCGACATATTTTTGTGTAATTCGAATTGGAACGGAATAAATCCACGTTGGTCTACACGCCTGCATTATTATTTTGAAGAAATTCCTCGTAATGGCCGAGCAATCGAGCTTCATAAACGCCCCTTGTGAAGGACCCGCCGTCATATATAAAGCCTTAGTCAACCACGCTGGCCCAGTGCGGGTTGGTTGGCTACACAACCTAAGAATTTCTTCGAAGGTGTGCTGATTTCCTCACGATGTTTTCCTTCACCGTTAAAGCGTCGAATAATTGTACATTATGAATTTCAAATTTGAAAAACTCAGTGGTTTGAACTGGCGACCTCTCGCATGGCAAGCAACGACCTTAACCACTCGCCATCGACGCTTTTCGTATGGATCTACATCGGCCTAATCAGGGCACTGAAATGGCTGCAATAAACGCATTCTGTGTTTTGTTCTCAAACGCGCGATGGGCGGGGCGGCGTGAGGACCATAAATCGTCCCTGATGAGAGCGGGATTAACTGGCCACGCCTCGGAGCCTCGCATTTTCACACTGTTCATACTTACGTGTCTGAGAGTTTAACATATTCATTGTAGACTTTCAAGTTGGTTTTGAATTGTAATCCACTGAGTTGGTGTACTGTTTTAAGCCCTTGAGTCATTCGCAAACATTTTTTGTTACGACATTCAAATAAGACAATTATTATGCGCTATCCTATTGTTCAACGAAAAAAGAAAAAAAAATGATTTAGTCTCATTAAAATTAAATTAAATTTGCTTGAATGTGTGAATTCTCCTGCTTCTCCGTTATACTGCTAATTGAAAAACTTCAAAACAATTTCTCAACAAACTAGTTATCAAAATATAACTAATCGCTTCAAAAAAAAGCAAGCATTTCCACCATTTTCTTAAAACAAACATTTCTGGGTCTTATAAACTAAATACATTTTTTTTTAATCTAACTAAAGCGGGGAAATACATTAAGACACTTGTCTGAGATTTTTATACATAAATACGCAAAAAAATGTTGACGATTCATTTGATCTTATAAACACCCTTGTATGCTACCCGGGACTTGAACCGAAGACTCCTCAGTCTTCATTATAGCAACAACAGCTGGCCAGAGCTAGGTCCTAGGTATAATAAATAGCAGCTAGATGGGAGTGGGATTAACTGCTCGCTCCTCGGCTTCTCGATTTTTCACACTCTGCAGTTAGAGCATCCACACGGTACTTTATCACAGACTTTAATCAGATGAACCGACTTTAGAGTGAAGAGTTAACTGTGTAGTTAACATCGTGACTTCGTTTCGTCGTGAAAATCGTGTTATATTAGTTTAGATTTCATGTTGTAACTAATTATGTTAATTAGTCTGGTTTTATTTAATGAAACACTTGGGTACTACACTTAATTTGTGTTGTATTCAACATGTAACATTAAAATAATGTGAACACAAATAAAAGTTATAATTTCATTCAAAGTAAGTCTAAATATACTTTTTCTTAAAGAAATGCGTAGGTTAGGTTCAACTAGGTTCAACATGATCACTGAATAAAGTATTTAAGTTGAACGTAGTATGTAAAACTGGTGATAACAATGTCTTAGATCGCATAAATTGGCACGCAAATATTAAAGAATTTTATATCTAGGTTAATCGATAATCATGTAAAATTATTAATGTATATTATCAATTTATGTTAATGTGTGCAACGTGCATGTTATAATCTGTTAATGTGTGCAACGTGAATGTAATGGAAAAATTTATCCAATTTAATGTGCGACCAAAGTGTGCTCTAAAAAAAAATTGGCAACACAACGAAATACTTTTGCAACCTAATTCGCGCTGTTTTTCTAACAATTTGCATAAGTTCACTTTAGTAAAACCACAAGTCGGAATATTTCAAGTGAGCCGCTTAATGCGGGCAATGTTTTCCTTTTAATTTGGCTGCGGTACACAGAATGCAATTTGCTGTGTATATTGGTGCATAGGAGCAGGTAAGGAGGACAATGCATTCGGCTTTTGTGCACTAAAAGCCGATAAAGGTAAGTTTTAAGTTTCGGCACTGTTGTCTTTCTTAACGTTTATAATAAATGTTATTGTGCAAAAATATTCTAAATAATTCTAGAGCGATCAATATGGCATTTTAAAATTGTGATAAATGTTTATTTCAATTGTCATGATCTATGAATGTTCAAATAGAAGTAGCAAGTGTTTTCACCTATCAAAACTCAAGCGCTATTTTTTGTGACAGATCCCATCTGCACCTAGAAACTTTTTTAGATACCTATCATTTGGCATAACTTATTATAGTTTAAACTTTTTATTTTTCATACTAAATAATGCGCCAAAATTGTTCGAAGCTATGCATTTTAGAACCAATGTTTCTCTGACAGAGAAGTTAAGGCACATCAAAAGGAACACAGCGTATATCAATTTTTGAGCCTAAAATGGCCGAAACTGGCCGGTCCACCCAGGGCCGTACGCAGCGGTCGCGCCCCGCATATTTCACCTTTTATCGCCTCCACGAATAGTGTCGAATGCCCGGTGCGGCCTACCGAGATGCATCCCCGGCGCATTCACGCCATAACTCCAGGACATGCATTTTTCATAGCGCCGAAATTGGAACGCGGTCGTGTTGCCGAAGTGTAGAGAATGTGAGAGCCATGGAATAGGTTAAAAAGCTCGACCACTGTTGCCGCAAGTCACTGGAATGCCAACATTTGTAGTTTACCAGTAGAGTAGTAACCACCTCTTACAAAACTTATCCTACTCGTATTATCCAGAGTAAATAGGTACTATTTTATTTTTCGAGAAAAAAATTAATCTTTATTTAAATAGAAATGTATGTTCTCCCCATTCCCATACTTCATAACTAAGAGAGTACTAATAGCTATCTTTTCGCGCAAATTTGTGTACAATATGTCCTGCGCTGCTGCTGCAATATGTACTGATCTCCATTGAGATCGGCCGCCATGACTAAAATCGGTCGGATACACAGTACAAACCTCATACGAAGAGGCTTAGTCGCCGTAGCTCAGAATATTGGTTAGCTGCCTATACTTTTGCTGCAAGTAGCAAATATGGCATAGTCCAGTAAAACCTTTCAGACAAAACGTACCGCATTGAAGCACTTTTGTTACACTGCAGTGGTGTTACAACGATTTATTGCACTCGAATAAAAGTTTTGAAGTTCCATCCAAAATATTGTGATAGCCGGATAAAAGCTTTTAGTGGGCAGATGCGTGGAACGAAACGGCTGGACGGAGCAAGCGTCAGGCCTTGGGTGATTCATTGGACCATGAATTGAGTATGGCTATGGCACTACAATACTCTGAACACTAATATTGCTGATGGACTCGCTAACATAAGTGTAAAACTAATTAAAAGTAGTAAAAAATCTTACAGCGACGATCATTTAAAAAATAAAACATATTTGGTGTTTACACACGGGCATTTGACTCTTAAAAATGCAAAACTAGTACTATGGGTGTCAGAGACTGATATACATACATAGCTATTCTATAAATACATAATCACACCAAGACAAGAAACAAACACTGATTCGTCACAAAAATATTTTTCCCGGGTGGGAAGTGTTTTGCAAATGGTCTTACTAAGTATTGTAGGACCGGCTATCTTATTTGCGACTGTCCCCGCTAAAATCAGTCAAGGGACTATTTTTTTTATAATCACCATTACATGTTAAATATGTTTTATTTTAATGATTTTTTTATGATTTCTCGCAGGACGACCACACTCCACCTTATATTTAGGTACAGCCGTAAACTTCTGTCCCTAACTTTCTGATTCTTTCTAGTCATGTAAGCATATTATGGTTACTGATTTTAGGATTGTAGTAACCATCGCGAACTTAGTGTCCTCACACTTTACCTATATGGGTAACTTTTCATAGTAAGTAGACTCTTATGTTCATTTATACAACAAATATGCAACGATTACCTACTCTTCTTGACAACGTGTGGGAATGACTAGGTCACAGTGACCCAAAATAGAACAAAGTAGAAATTTTAATCATGAACATTATAAAGGGTAGTAGTGTGTTCTAACCCACTGTGCAGGCGTTGCATAATTGAGGTAGCAGGTGTGCTTTCAAGGCAATTTTACAAATTTAATAAAACGAGCCCACGTGCTGTGACGGACCACTGTACAACAGAGTAATGTGGCTCAGAGATTTACACGTAAAATCATATCTTGATATTATTACATTGTGGTAGTCTTCCTTAAAACTGTCATGGTTACACATATTACTAAACTGAATATACCCGGGATAAATTCGGGAGCTCGTTGAAATAAAACAACATGATATATTGCTTGGAAAATGTAAAAAGCTCCGATTAGGTTTGAGTGTTTTTGTGGCCAAGGCTTTGTACGTCTATTAGCATTCATACAAACCAATGTTTAAGTTTAAGAGTTATAGTGTATATACTTTACTTACTTATACTTTGTTACGTGTTTATACTTTGTTTTCAATGTTGTTGGTGTACTTACATATAACTATTAAAAATAATAACGGACATATTTACTCTATTTTTCTTCAAATAATTAAGATTGTCCACAACTGCTTTATAAAATGCATAGGGCAATAATATACTAGTCCAATCTTTTACCACATATGCCTGGATGCTGTAGCTATTAAAAAATATTAAAAAAAGAAATACAAATTAATTTTTCCTTTATACAGTCTAAAAGTTTGTAGTTTTGAATTATCAGCTGCAATATTTGGGTTGCCAGACAGTTCAGTCTTGTCAGATCGGTTGTGAAATCTGATGCAAACATTAGTTTCACTATTTTGTTCGTTTTTAAAGTAGGTACAAGTACTAGGTATTCAAATATTAGTCTACTCTATGACCACAGTAACACCTGTAAGGTAAGAATTTAGAGCCTAGCAAAGTAGCTTTTCAACCTTTCATTGCGTTTCCATAATTTTACAGTTTCAAAATACTCGTTTTAAATCAAGATTACATATTTATTTTGATGTTTTATATGTTAGATTTTCTACACCGTGAAATTTAAGTGGTTGTTTTCCCGTGGCAGAACGATTTGCCTTTAGTAATACTATCGAATCATGCAAATTATTCGTTAAAAAAAATTTTTTTTTTAAATTTTTAAAGATATCAATTTTCCAACTCGAGAACGAGAGAAGCTATCGTTGTTTTTTATGATGTCACGTAATCAGGTACTGATTGCCGTATAAAATCGATGCTTTAAGCTAAAGAAGCTCTACGCCCTAAGTAATAAAGCAGTTAGAACGTTCTTTAGAGTTTCGGTTATACCTTTCGTAAAACCGGCATTTATTGATTTAAAAAAAAAAAAATTACTGCACAAATCTATTGTGCTACTAAGATAGAATCATTTTGCTGCGGGAAAATAACCACTAAAATTTCACGGAGTATATAGGACTATATAGTTTTAAGGCCATTACGCTTTATTACAAAGAGTAAATATAATTTCAAATGTTTTTCCAATCTTTATTTAACCCGACAATTCACCCATAAGCTTACTCATCAAAACGTAATATTTGATAGCATTTTTCTCCTTTATCTCGCAACGTCTATTTTCTAACTCGCATTTCTTCATCTCTATGAGTTTCTTCAACATCTGCAGAGTTTGATCACCGTATTTGGTGCCGTCGTTAGTGATGTCCGCCGAATCATCGTCATTCAAATCATTGGTCCCTGATGTTCTCAAAATTAAAGAAGCTGAACGCTCGTTCTTGAAATCTTTTTCCGTCAATCTATTCATATCACTTTGCAGTGAACCTGAAATAATTATTATACAGCATAAGACACATTGTTGCGATTTCAAAGTAAGTTGCTTGAGAACTTGTGTGGCGAATATAAGAAACAACAGTAGGTATACACAGGTACACAATAAATCTACTTAAATAGATGAAATCTCCATTCATGGTCAATCTACTAAGAGGACTAAGAGGTTTAGCTCCTCATTTCTGCCCCGTGCCATTAAGGCATGGAATGCCCTTCCAGCTCATGTTTTCCCTCCCTCCTATGACCCCGGGCTGCTCTTCAGGCGGGGCGTGAAACGGCATTTACGATCACATTACGGATCTCACTACCGCTTACCATCAGGTGGAGTGAGGTCATCTTGTTAAAAAAAAAAATCACTGATGTTAGAAAACTGAAACTGTCCGGGATGTTGTTTTGTTTTAATGAGCTCCCGATATTTCGGCACTGTTGCAAGTGCTATGATCTCGGGTGAACTGTAGGACTGCGAGAATGACGGTAAGTATACCAACATGGTAAATATCCCGGACACTTTCAGTTTTCTAATGTTTGTAACCATGACAGTTTAAAATCACTGATGTTCATCGCACAAATGTGTCCTGTATGGGAATTGAATCCACTACTCTTTGCGCAAGACACAGGAACACTATCATAAGAGCCATCGATTTGATCGAGCCAATAATATATTAAAATTATACGTCCCCACTGCTGGGGCATGAGACTACCCTAAACAAGGGCGATAAGGCCTTAGTCAACCACGCTGGCCAAGTGCGGGTTGGTTGACTTCACAGCCTAAGAATTTCTTCGTAGTTGTGCAGGTTTCCTCACGATGTTTTCCTTTACTGTTAAGGCGTCGAATAATCGTACATATGAATTTCAAATTATAAAACACAGTGGTACGTGGCGGGGTTTTAACTGATGACCTCTCGCATGCCAGCGACGACCTTTACCACTCGGCCATCGACGCTTTTTTATATTATTATTGTCCATTGTTACTAGCAGTCTTTTTAATAGTGCCATTTGTAGGGTAATAAAGTAGTTTTATTAGTAAAACTTTTCTACTGACCGTCATCACTCGAATACCAATAATCGGATAATTCGTCATAGACAGTTGATTGACAAACAGTCACCTGAAACTCGGTTAAATCATAATTAGTTTAACATTAAAATAGGCGAAAGTACAGCTTATTTTAAATTCATGACCACAAGCACTAAATAATGTGTAAGCCACGTAAAGAAGAAAACTGTATTTGTTAAATTTATTATAGTTTATAATTCGAAATTATAATAACACTATGCAATTACGGTTATTAAGTGTCACAGTTTAGCACATTAATGTTCAAAAATATATTTAGGCTGATAACATGAGTTTGGCCACAGAGTAATAAAATATTAATTAATAAATGTAGCTTTAGTTCTTACCAATAGTAACAGACGCAATAAAAAATACGCAGTAATCATTTTGGAAATTGTATTGCAATTGCTGCACACTGCAGCAACAAGTCAACGAATCGATTACGATCACCGATTAATCGATTATAATTAACACCCAATGAAATAATTAAGAACATGTATTTTTAATTCATTCATTTACTTTCCAAATGCGTGGCTAAGCGCTTTCCCTATTGCTTATGTGTTTATCATCATCATTGGATTAGCCCTTCTCACACCTACACACATATCCCTACATCACTTGAGAGGATCTTGTTTACCATATTTAAAGCAATCAGGCTTTAGTCAATCTGGCCATGGGCGTACCTAGGGTGGGCAGGGAAGGGCTGCGTATTTCGATAGTCATCTAGCAAAAAATCCGTTTTGCGCCCTGTCTGAATCTGAATTGTAACCAATGGCCATCGTCGCTCCTATTAATTTAATTTTTTTCATGAAAAAAATATTTAATTAGCAGGTTCTAACAATGATGGTGTCGCTTCGTTTTATTTGTGAACTAAGCTTTCACTGCACTGATTGTGGTGAGAGTCATCCGCTCTCCTGCAAGTCTGGTGATGATGACAAGGCTACTCCGAGCCATCATCGTAAATCAGTTAGGAAAAACTGATTGTGGAACAAATATTTAAAATGTAATGCCTCGTGCCTTACTCAATTTATTTATTAAAAAATAAATTGGAATTAAATAAGTTAATTCTTTTAAATGTAATTTAATTTTAAAATTTACTTTGTGCCTGTACCTACTTTGTTTTAAAATATAGAATACTAGCGACCCGCCCTCGCTTCGCTTCGGGTATATCTCTATCTCTATATAATATATTTCAACCCCGTGAGGGATTTTAAATACAGAAGTTATTTCCCAATAACTCCCGTTCCCATGGGAATTTTGTAATATCGCGTTGGAAGTAAGCTTTACGTTCATTAGGGTACCTGCATGCCAAATCTCAATCGTCTATCTATATCGCGGTTTAGATTTTTTCATACAAAAGTTTTTTCCCTATTACTCCCGTTCCCGTGGGAATTTTACAATATCCTGTTGCAACTAAGCTTTTAATTTATTAAGGTACCTGCATGTCACCTGAATTTCAAGCGTCTAACTTATGCGGTTAGTAGTTTTTCATACAAAAGGATTTTCCCGTGATTTCCCGTTCCCGTGGGAATTTCGGGAAGTCCTGTCCTAAGGGATGCCTACGTCATAACATCTACCTGCATGCTAAATTTAATCTCGATCCGCCCAGTGGACGATTTCGTCCGCGTAGAGATGTTTAACGGCTAAAACATTACTTCTTTATAGCGCAGTCGGTTAAAAAGTAGCCTCTAACCTTTTCTAGGCTCTGGACTATATCTGTACCAAATTTCGTTTAAATCGGTTCAGAACTTTATGCGTGAAAGCGTAACAGACAGACAGACAGACAGACAGAGTTACTTTCGCATTTATAATATTAGTAAGGATTTAAATAAAAAGTCAGATGTAATACAGATAATTTATTTATTTTTAGAATTAAACTTATCCTCAATTCTGCTCTGTATCTTGTTGTCTTTGTTGAATTTTAAAAGCCAATGCATTACTTGATTTAAATTACGAATAGGATTTTTCTTAAATTCCAATCCTCGCGAATTACTTTTATGTTGGTTTAGTTCAAAATTAGATATTTTATCAAGAATTTGTTTATTTGTGTCGATAAAAACATTCACATCCACATTTACGTTTACAATGTTTATTAATCCCGATAGACTGTCAAATGTCTCAGCTGTATTTAATTTATCGCTTTGAAAATGACTTCTGGGTTCACCATTTTTAGTACTATTACCGATTTCAATAATATCCTTAGTGGTATTAACTTTATTCTTATAATCAACTGGTTTCTTTTGATATGTAGGTAATTCCGTTGTAATCGTGGAAACATTTTTTTCAGTCTGAACCGACCTTTCAGCGCCATTTTTCTCTTTAGGCAAAGCAGGTTCATCCGTAGATTCAGCGGATATTATATCTTCTAAAGAAAAGTAATTGTAATCACTAATGTTTTGATTGTGGGAGTCAGTTATAACATTTTCTCCATCAGTTTTATTAATAAGTTCTTTTATGTTTGATGAACTGAGAATAACAGGTGTTTGATTGTTACTATTGTTCTTAGGTTGACTAATGTTACTGATGACAGATAATAGATTATTACTTTTACTTTTAGACTTCTTAATAGTATCAATAGATCCGAGAGGCTTAATTGTACTACTCAGCAACGGCTTTTGAGTAGAAGTTAGAGCCGGGTCAGTCTGTTTCATAAAGTAATCATGTTTATTAGACATTTTAAACACGATCGCTTTTGTAGACTGTTTTTTGTAGGGACTTCGAGTCGTTATTAATTTGGATTTGATTTTCTGAATTGTAGGTTTAGTTTTCGTTTCAATAATAAGCTTCTTCCTTTTATCATCAGAACGTAGAACGTCTTTTTGGTCTGTATTATTACTATTAGATAATTCACTGTCGTCCACTTTATAAAGATTCGTATATGAGGAACGTAATCCAGCCTTTTCAGAATGTATCATTGGCAAAATTTCCTTTACTAGAAAAGGAATATAGTGTTCATCACTTAAATCATATTCGTCTGTAAATAAAATAAGAGGTGTCAGTGAAATACCTATCTATCTATAAATAAATAATTCAACCGTTTGTTTCCGTATTTAAAAAATACCTCGACTTTGTCCACAACATGTCTCCGATTGCATTATAAACATTAATATTACCTAAAAAAAACATTTTGTTAAAAAGGTGCCTCATCACTAAACATCTTAACCAACAACACTTTTAATACGTACGAATTTTTTTATCAAATCATAAAACATGTTCAGAACTTAATGATTACTGTATGTACGCAATATTCACAAATATATAAATAAATACGACTCCTATATTCTAATCTATTATTGTTTTTCTATGGTAAGTACATCTCACGTCAACCTCCTAACAAGAATATACATTTTGGTTGCGTAATTTCAAAGCAGTGTTTTCAATATAAGCAATCATAAATTACACAAGGTTATAGCATTGTTAATTGGCTATGGCTTTTTATAACACGGCATATTGTCGCTATTATAATTTTCTACTAGATAATCCACAGGTGAAATTAAAATTAATTTAATAGGGGTACATAACGGGCAAAACGTCAAATTAAATATTCTGAAAAATCAATAATAAATATTTTACAACATTACAAATATCGATCTGATCCGGTGGTAAATAGCTTAAGCACTTATGTGACGGATATCAGAAACGAAAAAATATATAATAACACACCCAGAGATGGAACAAACACCGATCACACAAATATTTGTCCCGAGTGGGAATCGAACCCATGACCCTTAGAACCGCCAGCCAGGGTAACTAACCTCTTTTCCACGGAGCTAGTCGCTTGTAATTTGTAAACTTATACATACATGTTTGTCGTAATTATGACAAAAATTTAGTATAGTAGGTATCGATGTCTGTAGGCTCCGCAAGTCATAGACAGGAAAAAAAATCATTACCAAATGTCCACTAAGACATTTAACCATGCAACGTGGTAGCTGATAGAGGTATTTGCCACTTCTTGCAAGTTCCCAATTAGGTGTTTCCCGACAGTCCTCAGGAAGTCCAACTCCTCGGAGACTCGGTCCTTCCAGGGCCGTAACCAGGGACTGGGAGAACCAAAAATATTTCTTAAGGAATCTGTTTTTATCCTCCGGTTGAATAGTGGAAAAGAGAAAGCTTGAAAGCTCTTATTTATTGCGAATCGCTATTATTGCGAATTTAATTAATTAATTAATACGCTAGATTTGACAATATTTTTGTTTTAAATACCACGTACCACTGTGTTTTTCAAATTTGAAATTCATATGTACGATTACGATTATTCGACGCTTTAACGGTGAAGGAAAACATCTTAAGGAAACCTGCACACCTACGGAGAAATTCTGAGGTTGTGTAGTCGACCAACCTGCACTTGGCCAGCGTGGTTACCAAAGGCCTTATCGCCCTAGTTTGGGGTAGGCCCGAGCCCCGGCAGTAGGGACGTATATGGGGTGATGATGATGATGATGATGATTAATTTTTATTGATTTCGTAACTAGATACAGAAACGGATTTTGTAACTGGATACTGGAATCCCGAGCGCAAACAGGGATTATCAGAGATTGACTTGGTTCTTTTTAGAGTACATCACCGAAAGGTCCCAACAAAATATACCACTATTGTCTCTCTGCTTGTCAGTCTGTCACAGAGCTTTAGTTGTACTTCTAACTCTATCACTACTAAAATAAGAAAAACATTAATATGTCAAAATGCCTTAACTTATATTGGTCCAAGATCCCGGAGCTGCCAGACATCACTTATTTTCTAATGGACAAAATATATACGATTGAGTCGTGTTGGGGAGTACTATCATCATATGGGTGACTAGTTGCTACCTTGACCAGACAGCCATTTTTCAGATATCAACCAATCAAGGTAAATAGAAACACTGCTCACCTCACTTAAATTCTGATGGCTGATTTTAACATTTATTTCACACAATATCATTAAAAATCAGGATTAATTACTCCCAGACACATGCGGTCGGCGGTTTTACCTAACAGACGCTTTAAAGCTATGAAAAAATTTTACTTTTACTTATTTTCTGATGCTTGATTTTTATATATGTTATTCAAACAACTAAAAAGTGCTCATCTGACCGCAATAATTATAGAATTGTACCTTACAAACTATTTTATTAGAAAAACTTAACTAATTTCAATTAAAAAAAAAATATCTAAAACAGTTGGGTCTGGTGAATGTTTGGCCCCTTGGATCGGTCTGTCCGTTTGCAAAACGTTTTAAAATAGTTGTTTGAATAACATATATAAAAAATCAAGCATCAGAAAATAAGTAAAATTAAGTAAAAGTAAAATTCTTTTTCATAGCTTTAAAGCGTCTGTAAATTAAAACTATTTTAAATTAAACGCTTGAATCATAGATGAGAACTGAACGTTTATTTTAAATAGACAAAAGCATAATGTACAACCTCCTTAGTCTATGCTGCCAGTTTATGAGGTTTGATATTGTCGATACAATAGACAAAAATAACACCCCTACTTATCGCAATATCGATTAAACAATTTAATATAAAACTATTCTATACAAACTACTGTGCCTAGAAGCGACATAAACTTATAATGTTTGGCTGAACATAAACTTTTTTTCAAAATGTCAGCTGGCATATCAGCTGTTGGTAAATACAGCACCTTAACAATTTTATTTTTCACTAGATCACGACAAAAATGATATTTTATATCAATGTGCTTTGTGCGTTTATGAAAGACTGGGTTTGCACACAACTTCTGTGCACCCTGGTTATCATTGAATATGCTAATTATGTACATCTTGTTAGTTATTTCGAATTGTAAAGACTTTAGATACAATGCTTCTCTACATGCTTCAGACAGACCAATATATTCTGATTCAGTGCTTGAGAGGGCTACACATTGTTGTTTTCTACTCTCCCATGAGATTGCACCATCACATAACAAAAAACACATCCCAGTATATGATCTCCTATCTTTAGAATTAGAAGCCCAATCAGCATCTACATAACCTGTTATTTCTGAATTACCTTCTTTACAATATTTAATTCCATAACATTTAGTTCGTTTTAGATACCTCAATACTCGCTTTGCATATTCCCAATGCTCTTTCGTGTGACAATTATTAAATTGGCTTAAAAAACTTACTGAGTAACTAATATCTGGTCTAGTTAAGACTGATAGGTACATCAAGCTACCAATTAACTGTTGATAGGGTACATGACTATTTACACCTACTTGACCTTTATTTACATTAAGTTTTACCTACCTCGGTGTGTCGACAGTTTTACAATCACTCAAATTAAATTTACTTAATAGTTGATCAATGTAAGTTTCTTGACTCAAGGTTACAAATCCTTTATGTTTATTAAAGTTTACATTCATTCCCAGACACATTTTAACTTCACCTAAGTCTTTAATGCTGAATTCATTAGATAAAATTTGTTTCAAGTTTACAGTTTCAATTTTATCGTCAGAAAAAATAAAGAAATCGTCGACATAGACTGTTACAATGGTCATACATTTGTTAATATTCTTAATATACATACATGGCTCTATTTTTGACCTTTTGTAACCAGAACTGATTAAACATTTATCAACCTTTTTATTCCAGGCTCTAGAAGCCTGCTTAAGCCCATAAATGGCCTTTTTTAGTTTCAATACTTTATTAACTGAACTACTATCATAACAATCTGGCATTTTCATATAAATGGTTTCCTCCAAATCACCATTTAAGAACGCAGTCTTTACATCTAAATGGTTAACATTTAAACCTAACTTTACAGACAATGCAAACAATAGTCTAAGAGTTGTATGTCTCACTACAGGCGAAAATGTTTCTGAATAGTCTATACCATATTTTTGTGTGAAGCCCTTTGCGACTAGACGGGCACGGTAACGCACATTGTTTTCACTATCATACTTTTTACGCAAAACCCACTTGCACTGCACTATAGAACCATCTTTTGGGATGTCTACGAGTTCCCATGCACTATTTTTCTCAAACGACTGCAACTCATCCTGCACTGCCGCTAGCCACTGTGCTTTCTCAGGACCATCTAAGGCTTCTTGATGTGATATCTCACCCGTGTACATGTTGTCATCTTGTATATAAGCACTTGCAAATCCATATCTGTCTGGCTGCTTCCTATGCCTACGACCACTTGTTATGTTGACATTGTTGAGTATCGAGGAGTCTTCAGTATCTGTTGTACTGTATTCAGAGTTTTCAGATGTATCATCTTCACTAGGTACATACAGTTCTGATGACAGATCAGGTTCCAAGGTATCTGATTGTTCAAGTGAATTTTCCTGAAGTGTCAAATCTTCTTCCCCTACTGGAACTATATTCACTTCATCTGAACAATCTTCCTGCACCTCAGAGCATTTTCTGTGTTTATCTTCTCAAATACTATAACATCTCGGCTGGTAGTGACAACATTGGACGTTGGATTATAAATCCTGTACCCTTTGACTTCATTGGAATAGCCAACAAGGATACATTTCTCAGATTTTTGTCCCATTTCAGTCTCTTTGTTTTTGGCACATGTACCAAGATTGTACTACCAAACACACGCAGATGACTTACATCAGGCTTTCTGCCTGTCCATATCTCAAAAGGTGTTCTATAATTCAAAGATGTGGACACTGTTCTGTTTTGTAAGTATACTGCGGTGAGTGCTGCCTCTGCCCAAAATTTTTTCTCAAGACCTGCATCGAACAAAAAGACACTTAGCTTTCTCAACAATGGTTCTGTTGAATCGTTCCAGAGAGACCATTTTGCTCTGGTGTGTATGGGTTTGTTTTCTGATGTACTATTCCATGCAACACCAAAAATCTTCAAACTTGTTGTTGCAGAATTCTGTCCCATTGTCGCTTCTCAAGACCTTTATGCTGCGATTTAGTTGATTCTCAACTTCAGTTTTGAACTGCTGAAAACATTTCAAAGCCTCATTTTTTGTTTTCAAAAAATAGATATATATCATACGACTAAAATCATCTATGAACAGTATAAAGTATCTAGACCCACCTATAGATGGAATTTCCATTGGTCCGCAGAGGTCAGTATGCACAATATGTAACAACTCAGTACTTCTGTTACCTTCTTTGGGAAAAGGTAAGCGGCTCTGCTTGCCCTCACAGCATGTGACACATGATGACTTTGATATGTCAGTTTTCTTCTCGAGTGTGAGTCCCTGCACAGCATCTTGCATTTTATTCAAATACTGGCTGTTGACATGACCAAGACGTCTATGCCAAACCTCACTGGACACCATCACTGCAGCTGGAGAACAATATTTAGGTATATTAAGTTTATACACCCCATTCAACAGACTAGCTGTAGCCACCAGTACTCCTGCTTGGTTGAAAATCTCACAGCCATCATTGTTAAACAAAACTTTGTTTCCTTTTGATATTAGTTGACTAACAGACAACAGATTTGTAGTCAGCTTTGGCACGCATAATACACCTTCCACTGTAATGTCATATTCACAGGTATGCGTCTTTGTCGTAATCTGCACGTTTCCAGTACATAATACAGGTACTTTATCTTTGTTTGCCACGACAATTTCTTTGATCATAAGCTCCCGTGACACATCCGACATCCATTCTTCGTTCGCGGTGAGATGAACACTCGCCCCGGAGTCGATATACCAATCACTATTACAAAATTCACCATTCAGGAACACAGCGCTAAACGCATTACTGCTTGCACGTTCAATTTTATTTGTATTCGACTGGTTTTTGTTCGAAAAATGTGCATTGATTGCGGTAATGCCCTGTTTGTTTACATTTATAGCACGATATGACTTTTGGTTTTGACTTTGACATCTTGGCGCTGTCTTTGGTCGCAGTGTTACCAACATTCCATTTCTTCTTGTAACTCGCAAAAGCGCCACTGGAACTGAAAGCGCTACTTTCGCCACTGTTTCCGCTTTCTTCCATGTCTAACAACTTGGTTTTAATGGCGTCAGCTGTCAATGGTATGCCGCAATGCTCGATCGCCATTATCATAGGGGCATATTTTTCTGTTAATCCCGCTAACAAAAGCGATGCGACCCACTCATCATTAATGTTAAAACCCGTTCCACTCAGTTTTTGGCTGGTTTCGATGATTTGTGTTACGTACGAAGTCATTGAAACGGTATTTTCCAGTCGTATGGAAATTAAACTCCTCAACAAACTGATTCTCCTCGTGAATCCAGAGTCGTCGAATAGATTTCTTAATTTCTTCCATAGCTCGTAGGTCGTTTGAACATTTTTGATGTGCACGTACAGCGACGAATCTATTGTCATAATCAGCTTGGCTCTAGTTTTCGCATCACCTGCTGCTCCTACTTCTGCTGGTATAGTCTCCGACTTGATACAATCAGACATTCCCTCCAGAATAAGGAAATTCTCAGCCGCGAAAGCCCACTCGCTGTAGTTCTCCCGCCCTTTTAGTTTAGGCACACTGACGAGATAGTTCGACGTCATTTTCACAGTCACAGCGTTAACACAGTTTAATCTCAATCTGCAAAGTCTATTTCGCTAAGAATGTCCAAGAAAATTGCGAGAAAAAACTAAAATCACTGGGCACATAACCTATTTTAAATTAAACGCTTGAATCATAGATGAGAACTGAACGTTTATTTAAATAGACAAAAGCATAATGTACAACCTCCTTAGTCTATGCTGCCAGTTTATGAGGTTTGATATTGTCGATACAATAGACAAAAATAACAAAAACCGCCGACCGCATGTGTCTGGGAGTAATAAAACCTGATTTTTAATGATATTGTGTGAAATATATGTTAAAATCAGCCATCAGAATTTAAGTGAGGTGAGCAGTGTTTCTATGTACCTTGATTGGTTGATATCTGAAAAATGGCCGTCTGGTCAAGGTAGCAACTAGTCATATGATGATAGTACACCCCACCACTACTCAATCGTATATATTTTGTCCATTAGAAAATAAGTGATGTCTGGCGGCTCTGGGATCTTCCTCTATATAGACATTTTACATGCACTTAAAAATTCAGTAAAAAAATAAGTAAAAGATTAGTGATTCTACCAATCGGTTCGGGCCGCCGATTCTATCGAGAAGATGTGGGTGGCTCTAATGATTTTCACCAGATTTTATAAATATTAGTGAAAGTCCCGTCTAAATTGGTCCAGCCGTTTCGGAAATAAACAGACAGGACATGGACAAAAATGTTTTAGTCGTGTTTTTGTAATTTTCTCCCGGTATATATTCATGCGCCCATTTAGTAAAAAGTCGTTATTTAAATATTACAAACAGATTCTGAAATTATAAATAAAATAAAATAAAATAAATACCTGGTACATTTTTACACACGGTCATGTGACCCCAAACTAAGCAAGCTTGTACTATGGGCGTCAGAGACTGATATACATACATAATTATATATTTATAATTACATAATCACACCCAGACACGAAACAAACACAGTTTATCGCACAAATATTTGTCTGCAGTGGGAATCGAACCCACTGCTCTTGGAACCGCCAGCCAAGTTCACTAACCACTGTTTCATCGAGCCAGTCAATTTTATTAAGTTGTATAGATTCTCACTAATTAACGACATTGATCGACCTAAATCGGCCCCTGCCCACCAACTGAAGGAATTAGAGACATTGGAGACAATTCTCAAATTGTCTAACGGCGACGTTTAGTTGTCCCCACTTGTTCTAGACTATTGTTCTTGTCTAACGCCAAGTTGACTGTCATTCAATTTGATTCCCGAGGTGGCTGAATCGGAGATTAGGAGTTAGACTTCGGACTTGAATCTTGGACCGTACGGTTAACTTGTACAAGTCAGAGTTATCTAATAGTAAGAGGGTTCAGGATTAACTTATTGCAATGCGTCTCGTATTACAACGCACTAAGACAACATGGTGTAAAACAAAGTCACTTTCTCTGTCCCTATATCCCTATGTATGCTTAAATCTTTAAAACTACGCAACGGATTCTTTAATAGATAAAGGGATTTAAAGAGGAAGGATTTTAATGTAAAATTCACCAGCACTAGTAATTTATAAATCTCCGATGACATTGTAATCGTTTACTTTGCTATACTATTTAACTGTCTTTCGACGCCTTTTAAATACATGTTGTGAAGTCGGTTAAAAAATATGTATTTCTTCGGTATATGTATGTTTGATTTTTATATTATTTGGAGTTGGGAGTGAGACTTAAGCTATGTTTATAAAGGAAGGAAGGAAACGAAACGAAATAATTTTATTTGCTAGAAATACGGTTACATACAGATTACATACATACATACAATCACGCCTTTTTCCCAGAGGGGTAGGCAGAGATCACTTCCAGCGATCCTCTTTTCACCTCTGTGAGAAACGTGACATGACGGGTTGTGGACCACGTCGCCGCCATTCTGCCTTGTGCATTGTTTTAAAGGTCATTGCGTTCCCACGAGTAGCAAGGATATATGGAAAAAGGGAGGAAGGATACTATCGCCTCGGATGATTTGGACTGAGTTGATAGTAGCTCGAGGAGCCGGGGTCGCTTACCCGTATACCGTTCACCAACCACCGGACAGATAGTTGTGACTGGTATCCCCTGACTTTACAGATTTACATACAGATTAAAGTAAGATTTATAATAATTACAGATAGATTATATATAGATAACAACGTAAATACAGCTGGAAATTAGGATTAGTTTGGTAAGCATTCGAAGACTTTGAATAAGCTATTCAATTAGTTTGACGAGCACTAAATAATGTACTACGATTTTAGTCAGGCGTTCGATCAGGTCAAAATGGAATACCTATGGAATACTGCAAATCGAAATAATCATTTCGATTCAACGCACATTCGCCTATTTGTGCAGTTAGCAACTCGCTTATCATTTATACGGATTTAGCCGTACAATTAAAATTGTACCTGAATAGGCACCTCCACAATGGCCGCTAAACAACGTAAACAAAACTCTTTTCAACGTGTTCATTTGCGTTTATTGTTCAATATTTATCCGACTGAACAAACAGCCATTCGTTTCGAGCACCTTTTACATTTATTTCGAATTGAATTTGACTTTGATTTTAATATTATGATAAAAAGGTACTATTTTATACAATCGCTGTCCTCCATTATGACTGCTCCGATGGTCTTTTAATGGCCTCGCTTAAGGACCGAGAGGTTCCCGGTTCGAGTCCAGGACGGGACAACATAAAGTGAGTTTTCTGGTAATAAGTTCGGGTCAAGAAGTTGGCGAATGCATGACGGTGCCACGGAAACCACGATTAAGGCTGTGGTCCTGCGCCTTATCTCGCCAGCATTGGGGACTTATGGGCTGATGATAATGATGATAAAAATAGAACAACCAACAGCAGATGGTTTTAAATTTAAATATTCGACAAAAGGAAAAAAAATAAGGTATGTTATATGAGAGCCCCCTAAATATTTTATAGCAGCAAAAACAATACCTACATAATTTTTGATAAAGCTCTTGAGATAGAGCAGATAAACGACTTTATACCCGATGGAGCAGACAGACAGCCAGCCAAACAGACGGACAGATAGAGAAATCTTAGTTAAAGGGTCCAATTTCTGCCTTTGAGTACAGAATACACACAAAAGCTCATCGTTGCTAATGATTGATTAGTTCTGCACTCAAACAGACGACAATGCGCTGCAATACGCCGTATTGATTATGCTAATCACTCCCTTTGTGCTAACATTTGAGCTTTATTGTCTTATTAAATTGGTCTGACTACGCGTAGATTACGATACGTCTTTTATTTTAATAAGGCTCTCTCAACGAAATTTAATAAGTATTTACGTGAACCAATTAGCTGCCTAGTTAGGTACATTAAAACTGACCTGGTATTAATTTGAAGGACTTTGAGTGAGACCTATGGCCAGCAGTGTTTGAGACATCTTCTCACACGGCCAAGTGACCCCAAACTAAGTAAATCTTGTACTATGGGACTGACATACATACATAGATACATCTATTTAAAAATACTTTTACTACTGACGAATTGAGAACCTCATTTGAAGTCGGTTAAAAAATGTTACGACACTTCACCACAATATTTCTTCCCGGTCATTCTTCAGACAAAGGACTGTCCAGACAGGTCATTGGCATCCATTATTGGCGCTGCACATTAGCGCAGTTCGCGTGCACTCAGCCGGATGAGGAATTAAAAGTTTCACAATGGAACCGTCCGTGCCTGTCTACCACTTATTACACTTTGCTATCTAGTACTATCTACTCTATGTTCGGGATCTATCTTAACTGAATTCATTTCAGTTAGCCAACTGGCAAGAAACGAGGGCATTGTTTTTTAATATATACAATTTAAAAGATTAACAATTAGGCAGTTAAAGCTATCTTTATCAGCCAATATATTACGTCCCCACTGCTGGGGCACGGGCCTACCCTAAACTAGGGCGATAAGGCCGCGAGTCAACCACCCTGGCCAAGTGCGGGTTAGTCGACTACACAACCTTAGAATTTCTTCGTAGATGTACAGATTTCCTCACGATGTTTTCCTTCACCGTTAAGGGTGAAGCATCGAAAAATTATATGAATTTCAAATTTTAAAAACACAGTGGTTCGTGGCTGGGTTTCAACTGACCACTCGCATTGCAAGTAACCAGTTTAACCACTAGGCCATCGACGCTTTTAAACTCATTTTAATTTAAAGATATAATTACGATTATAAGATATACCTACTTGATACCTATAATATTATGTCCTGCGCACTTGACTGATCTCAATTGAGATCGGCCGCCATCGCTGAAATCGGTCGGACTTCTTATACCTAGTTAAAATAATATACAAATTCAAATTAAACTTTGCCGACTTCCGCGGTATTGTGTGTAATGTAAATTTGTATTATACATTTTTTTTTACAAAACATCCTCTCGCTCCTGACGGGTTTTTATTAAAACAAATCTGTCGTAGGTTCTCTGAAATACAAAATTCCGTAGCAAGCCGACGCCAAACGGGAGCGGTTAATAAATAATTTATAGAGGATGGCGAGGCTTATCTCGTCTACAGGGTGCTCTTTTTCAGGACAAAATCCTTTTTTTTTGTACTTTTGCCTCGAACTATGCATACAATTAAGCCCATAATGAGTTTTTCCTAGATGCTATTAGGTTATTGAGATGGATTAGCTATCTATTACCTGTCTAGTGCAAATTTTATCCACTTTAAGCCGCTGTAGGGATTTTGTTATTGGTTGTTGTACCATAGTATGTGATGATGATAACAATATATTATATGAACTGTTAGTAACCAATGGTCAATAATGATACTAACCGCTAATGGATAATGCCATTGGATGCAAAAACTAATTTAGTTTTGTCAACTAATAATTTAATTAGATTTTTTTTTATTTTATCCTTGTATGTATTTGTTACGATAATTGCCATGTCGGATCCGTTTCGTTTCAGACTGAATTATATGCATTTTTTCCTCAATGTTTTTTCTACTACAAGGTAAGACGAACTGTTGATAAAGCCAGTATTTTTACAGAATGCATTATTGTTGTTTTTTTTTCATCAATAAAAACAATGACATACATTTTAATAAAAAATATATTTACGATGGCTCCGAGTCCAACTGGCATTTAATCGGCTTTTATATGAATTGAACCAAAATATTCAGAAAAACGCATCACTACCTTCGCATATGCGCCGGAAGTGTAATATGAATAACGCGAATAATCCTCGGCTCGGACGAAATACCACCGGCTCTCGTACAATTCAATATGTATCTATTATTACAATATACCAAATGAACATGACGTGTACATTCATGAATATTTAATATTAATTTTGGATTTCTGCGGTTCCCTAATATTGTAGAATTTCATATTGGTTTTGTAGCTGATTGTAACAGCTTTTGAACATGCGGTTTAGTTGAACTTAGAGCAAAATGACATTGTAAATAGAGTTTGTGGTTGATTGGCCATAACAAGTTAAAGTTAAGGAAGTTTGCTTGCTTGTCGGTTTTATATTAGAAAGTCATTGTTTTAACAAAATACTAATCTAATAAATAAAAAACTATACTATGGTAGTATAGGTACAACATACTAATTATGCGTTAATGGTTTCAGTCTTGAAATTTTTAACAACAACGTTACTGTATTAATTTAGTATAAGTAGACTCTGGCCATCAATCTACAAGGCAATTTGTAAGTATAATAAAAATGGTAATGCCCAAGCAAATTCGATTAAAATTAAATACTTACATGAAAACTAAAATCAAAAAGCAACCAGCCATATACAACGACGAACAGAATTACTTGAAACCGTGATCAAAGCAACTACAACTGTTGTACCTTTTAGTTCTTTGTTTGCCAACTCCCGTTCGCAATCACAAAGAAGATCCCACAGGAGAGACAGGATTATCTTCAGCTTTATCCCGGGACTTTGACTACGAAGGCCTGGGTCTGGAGTGGAGCGGAGCGGAGCATAAGCGGAAGCGGGGAATAAAGCATGCGCCAGCTGAAGATCTGAAAATTCTACAAGTGCGCTTCAACTGCGCCGTACCGAATCATAGTTTCATTTCTTATTACACCAACTTGAAAAATATTATGACTAATAGCGATAGTGATAACAGGCCGAAGATTTCAAAAAGTTTTTATTTATGTATTATAATTTAAGGAGATGATGAGCTGAGATGTTTCTAATTTTTTTTATTTATTTAGGTAAACCAACGACAGTTACAACAATACCATCACATTTTGCACACGTAAACTTAAGCTAATTGCACTATCACTTAAAGGTCAACACAGCTATCTAAACAACAATTGTTACTTAGTGATTAATTAAAAACATTAGATTAAAAAAAAACAAAAACACAGAATATAAATACAAAAAACAAAGTTTTGGTCGATACAGCAATTTAAATAGTAGAGTCGATCGATAAGTACGACTAAATTGCGACATATCTCGATATCTCTAATAATCTCTATCTCTAATGATTAACGATGTCATGTCCAACTTTTTATATTCGATTTGTTACGAATATACCTATTATGAGTAAAACTAACCTGTAGTTCTTTTCTATCTATTCCTTTTTGAATATAATCTTAAGAGTACCGCTACCACCCAAGCCGCGTCCTTACCAACAGAATTTGACTTTGTAAGACTTCAATAATACTTTCCCGAGCACGACGTTGTTTCATAAATCTGACGGATCCGGGATCTCTGTACAATTGCTCCGTTGCGAACTGCGGGATTATTGCTCCGTGTGCTCACGTAATAAGCCCCTGTTCGGATAGTGTACCAGCTAGCAATTTTAGAATAGCCACGCTAACCTACATGTTGGTTAGTTCGTGTTTCATGTTGGGTTCGTGATTTTGATTTATTTTAGAGTGAGTAATGTTGGAGTATTTTAGTGGGTATTAATCTTGGCCCGTTACAATCTGCTTAGGTTAATGCTTGTTCAGATCAAATCTGTTTGCTGTTTTGATCCCAAAGTTGTCAAGAATTGTATAAGTAGGTATCGCTTAGCATTTTTGTAAAAGATGAAGATTTTTCTGAAAGAAAGATGTGCTTATAAATAGTCTCACATGTCCTATTTCACTCTCACTGAACTATGTATAAAAGTGAGAAAGGATGCACTTGTGTTTATATCATGTCCTGCGCAGTTAAAATAAATAAATAAATATTTCACAACATCACTTACATCGATCTGATTCCGTGGTAAGAAGCTTAAGCACTTGTGTTACAGATATCAGAATCAACAGTGGATACACAAATAAATCTAAATATATTTAATAACACACCCAGACGCGGAACAAAAACCGATGTTCCGGTGATGTCCGTCACACAAATATTTGTCCCAAGTGGGGATCGAACCCACGAATCTTGGAACCGTAGGTAGTAAACCTGGGTCACTAACCACTGTTCCACCGAGCCAGTCAAAAGTTATCCGCTAGCTGCTGATGGTTCAGTTAATGAACCCAGAGACTGTCCCTTAGTCTGTAAGCCCTAACCTTTACGACGCGCCCGGTTGTCCCAGACGCGAACCCATTTATGACGCGCCGTCATGAACCCAGATTACTCCTTCGAACGCTGTCGAGGAAGCGGCTATGGACCACGCGATAAACTGGGACACAGCGCACTGAACACAGTACGTTTGAAAAAATTTAAACGATTTAGTGTTCGTAGTTCGCCTCACTAGGTAGTATTGGTCACTTATGAGGTTTAGTTTGTTGTTTTATTTTTCTGTCTTATTACACCAAACTACTTCAAGTCCTATGATGAGGTTCTTAGTAACATGTTGTGTGCCTATGGTGTGGTTTCCAGTTAATATTGTGGTAAGCTCTACTTAAAATTTAGTTTTTACTTCAGACTATAAATCGGTTTAGAAATAAAAAGTTACGCCAATTCAACGAATCACGTTGATTTTGAAGTTTGTAAACGAGAGTTTATTAAAAAATTTTGCCTAAAGTCTTTTTTTTCACGCGGACCATGTTGCTGACCTAGTATATAAATAATAATAAAATATATCTTGTTTTAATTATGTCCAAAAAGAAGACCCGAAGTCAGGATATTTGATCTGTTTTGGGTCCAGCCAAAGTGCCGAAACGAATCACGATTACAGCGAACGTGGCATACTGTATCATCTCTACTGTATCTGTTTCCTATCGGTAACGGCATACGGCGAGGAGTCAACTCCGGCAGTAACGTGACAATGTTGCTTCAGTTCGTCTTGCACTTAACTGCCAACCTTAATCTCTCCCTTAAGTTGTGTCGCTAAGGCTAAGCGCTCGACAATAAAAAGCGATTAAGCTACAAATGTGCTCAAAGAGTTGCTTGCTTTACTATCGATTTTACTTCTTAGGTATAGACTCAGCGCCATCTAAGCAGGCCTTCAGGGTGAGGTCGACAGGCTCAATAGGGTCTATGGTAGGTACCTGTCGACCTCATATGTGGAATTAACGTCAGAGATGACTGAGGTCATCCTAGGAGTCTAGTACTATCAATCATCATCCACAATTATGTACTCGTACGTAGTATCTATGTACTTGTTTTGCTATAGTTAAGTAGTAGTACAAAGTAACCAAAGCTCATGTAAAAAAAGCACAATACTTTACTATAGGTAAGTATAAAGTACCCAAAATGAATACAAATTTAATTTTTCTGAGCATTATCTATCATAGCCGAACTAAAATACAGATTTTATATAAATTGAACTGCTAATTTAATCATAAATCGGCGCAATAAGCTATCATTCCCTTTATCAACTCTAGTTACGTATTTCAGAAAATCAAACACGATTTCACGTTATCAAATCAAATAAAATACGTTGTAGGTATATCGTAAAAGCGCATCACATTTCAAATAATAAACTTTAGTCATTTAGTATGAAACATAAAGCTACAAAATCGGGAGGAGTTTTATTTGACTCGTTGTCATAAAATGGCAACACATTCGGAACTGCACCTGCGGCGCCATCTGAAAACTAATCAACACAGAAACATGGCGCATCCCGCGTCCCGCACCCCGTATCCCGGACCTTGAATCCCAGGTCCCGGAACCCGCAGTTTGGTGTCACCGTAATTTATAGGTACCGATAGATTAGAATATTATTAATTGCAATTATGACGACTGAGAGACTGGACTCCCAAGCGCATTGGATGGTGCCCATGTCTCTTGAGCTAATAGGCATGGGATCGATTCCCGCTCAGGACAAATATTTCTGTGACGAACGTCAGTGCTTTTTCCATGTCCGGGTATGTTTTTTATATGTTTAAGTTCAAACTATTGTTGTTTCTGTTATCCGTAACACAAGAGCTTAAGTAACTTACTTCGGAATCAGAGCAATATGAAATGTGTCTGACAAGCATCTATATCAGCATCAGTAGTTTGTTATTTGATGTGATATTAAATAAATAAAAAAATATTACACAACAGAATCAACAGTGGATACACAAATATACTTAAATATACTTAATACACACCCAGACCCGGAACAAACACCGATGTTCGTCACACAAATATTTGTCCCAGTGGGAATGGAACCCACGACTCTTGGAACTTCTGTAGGTAATGAACCTGGGTCACTAAGTTTCACCGATCCAGTCAAATATTATAAACTCTTGACAGCATCATAAGATAGGTACGGCACAAAATTTTCAGCAGTTCTAAATCTCGTGTAGCTAATATTATAAAATGACGGTATTTACATTTTTACAGTGACATCGACGCGCCAACGGACGGTTATGACTGTTTTACGGCGCTCTCTCGACCATGCAATTATGATGGCAACATTGTAACACTGTAATGTGGATGCGAAGTGTGTGAATATCTGGACAGCAACACAGATTTGTTTAGTTCTATGGTGAAGTGACTTTACTGTAGAGTAAGGATTTTACCCAGTCGAAACGTCGGGCAGTAAGTAGCTATGTATTTGCTACTACTAATATCGAGTGTAGACCCATAAAGACTAATATTTAATGTAATAGAATGGAATGTAAAGCTTAAATTCATTCGTAGAGTAAGGATTGTACCAAATAGCAATCAATATTTGTTTGGTTTTAGACTATATACGGAGAAATAAGGTTAAGGTCGTTGCTTCCCTCTTGTGTAGTCAACCAACCCGCACTTGGCCAGGGTGGTTGACTATGGCCCGCCCTAGTTTAGGGTAGGCTCGTGCCCCAGCAGTGGGGACGTATATGATGATGATGATGAGACCCTATCCCTTCAGTATGATGAAGAAAAGAGACTTGAGCCTTCCCTAAAGTAGCCCTTAGTCAAACAGGCTGGTCAATTGCTGGTGGGCGACTTTACCCAAACTTAAACTTGCCTCGCAATACTGATGGTACTAAAGACATTAATTATTTGCCTTGTTTATCTAATCTACCTATCGAATCGATCTATCTAGTATTTTAGTTTTTAATACAGCTCAAAATTACTCAACAACATCAATATAACCGAACACATCAACCCATAAAGAATCTCTATTGATTCTCTATCAAAAAACATGTATAATACGATTAATACTAACTTTTGTAGCGAAGTTGCGAGAGTACCTACAATAGTTGAGTAGGTGTAACCTCTGGGCGAATTGTAAGAGGTATACAAGTAAACATATAACGATTTCCATACTAAGATGAATCTGCTACTTAACCCATATAAATAGGTTGTAGTCTCAAACGCTCTAAAGTCATATATTTTTATCAAGCATCAACACAAGTTTCCTAGCAATACTACAACGACAATAATATGCAATATACCATACAAAAAGTTATCACTTACTTGACATGTCAAAACAAAAGAACTAAACACGTATAGGACACTCAGCCGGCATTACGGCTGTTCTTTAGAGCCCTCGCGAAGAGTACGATATGACGGCCGTAAGCCGACAACACTGTATTTCGTAGTAACGGCACTCGAGAATGTTAGCAAAATTAAATTTCACAAGGATACGATGAAATTTTATTTCGATACTAAAACAAATGTCTTATTCATTGGAGTATTACGACGGAATTACGGCGTTGAGTGAGATATTTAGAGACACGTCATATTCGTCGGCTCAATTTCAATAGCTGAAATTCTTATTATATTTGCCTGAAACGTATTTATTTACGGCCTTAATTTTTATTTTATCTTCCACCTCCAGTCAGGTGATAGGAGTTTCAATATTTTTCATCAAATTTGATCAGCAATTTTTAAAATTATGAGCTGTTTTGTAAACTAAGGTAGGATGAAGGTTCAATTTTTTTAATTATCAATTCAAATATAAAATCAAAAATAGTTTATTCGTTTTCAGAACATTTGTACATAACAGTTGTTGGAGCCCCCTTTTAAGCTTGTAATTGCCTGTACCAGGGAATTCCGCTCTTTCTTAAATTTATTACAGATTTATCAATTCAATTCTACTTTTTATAAATAATTTTAAGTAGGTTAGTGATTTTAGATTTCACATTGATGATTTTAGTTATGAGCTATGAGTTAATTATAATATTTTAAACAAGTACAAATCAGTTTTGTAATAACTTTAATATACAGTTGTACACACTATTTTAAGTGAATCAATTTCACAATTGTTTGGCTATACTCGTAAACAAGATTCTAGGAGTGATATTATTAGTCGAAGCCTTCTACTGTTTTACTAATTAAAACGAACGAATACTGTATTTGCCTTTATTTACTTCACTTTTACAACTACTAATAGTTATTCCGAAAATACCTATTGAAAAGTCAGCAAATGCCCAAGCTTTTAAATTCTAATTCAATGACAAAGAAAGGAACAGAGAATTCGCCATTTCAGTAATGGCGTGCTTTTCTATCGGAAAGTACTTAACTTTTCGCTTTTCTACGCGAGCCCGATTACTTAAAAGCTGGGAACACTTTCGAAGTTAGTTTTAAACTGGTCTTTAGTAACATACCTACCTACCTAGTAAATGCAGATGCCTATATTTTTAAATCAGGTTATATCTACGAAACGTACCTATTATTATCAATATAATATGTTGTAGTTGTAGTATATATTGCAAAAAATCCAGAAGCAAAAGAGGAAAATTACTAAATTTTCCGTTGTTTATTTTTATAACTGGCAGATCATTTCTAGCACAAAAACAAACCGAGCAGTACCTAGCTATGTATTTGCTCTGTTTATCGTGTGTATACCCATAATGTATAGTTTTTTAATCACAAAAACAATTTCGCAACATAACAAACCTGTACGCGCCAGTTGATTAATTTAATGTTGACAGACGTCTTCATCTAAGTGTTGATTGTTAATATTATTTTAGATAAAAATTTATTTAACGTTACAACAACCATAATAACATTGTTCGTTAGGGTGACCACACACTTGCGTTCTTTTAACATTATATTGTAACAAGACTAACACTTTATGTTAGTTAGTAGATCAATCTTTAGATCTCAGACTTTCTACTAATATTCAATTGACTACAGTCTTAGTCAAAGCTGATATACGTTGAACCATTATTGTGATATAATGTTTACTTCTTATTTTGTTACTTCGTGTACGAAAAAACAACGTTCAACATTAGAAATTAGCATTTAAAGAAAAAAAATGTTGGATGAGTTTTTGCAAATAAATAAATACGAGTATCACACAACATTAGATTCATTGTTCTGATTCCGAAATAAGTTGCTCAAGCACTTGTGTGTGTAACAGTGGTGTTCACAATAATCATATTAATTCGGTACTTATTTTATAAGTTCTTCTAACTTCTCTTATGTTAATTAAGTTCAATTTCACCAAGTTCGCCAATTAGTAGAGCTGTTAACCACTTCGCTACCAAACATAGAAACATATTTTCCTGACTGACCATGATGATGGCCTGGAGTAGCCTTCATCAAAACCGGACCTGAAGGGTAGAGCGGCCCTTTCATTCATTGCATATGAATACTTAATTTATAGTCTGTAGCGAGCCTTACACCGATGATTTACTTAACAGATGACGTGCAACCAAACGAAAAATAAATTTATTAAACATTGTACAAAATATAGACAATCTGCGTTAATGCTCGCCCCTAGACAAACAGACAAACACACGCTTCAATTAATCGCTTTGTTCTTGTGATTTCGGAACAACTGTCTATAAACACTTCTTCAAACAAAACTCACTGAAAACTAGTTCTTATGTCTTTGTAATAAAAACCACCTGTGTTAAATGTTATAATGTAAGTTTGATGAAGTTGTACCCATGGTAATTTATTTATACAAGTGTATAATGGTGTATTGTGATGGAAATGTATAAATATGGTTAAATAGAGAGGCTGTCGTGTATAGTATATACCGAATTGGTCGATAAAAGACCAGCAAAATGCTGCCTTTCGTTTTGGTATCACTCTTTGTGTCGGTAAGTACAACTTTTATCTAATAAGCAGTATGTTTCAGTAATCGGGACTACCCTTTTACGGCATTAACATTAAGTTATGGAAAAGATATACAACAACATTATTTTTGAATTATTTATAAATAACGTTTATTTCATCATCATAAGCCTTTTGTAATAACCCACTGCAAGGTATAGGCCTCCTCCGTAAAACGCCATGTACTTCGGTCCTGCTGCGCTACCATGAGTTATATAGCTATCGAAAACTTACGTACGTTAAAACCTATCGAATTGTATTTTTCATACTAACTATTTTACTTCTCGTTATCGCTAGGGGGGCTGTACAAGTTTTTCATAGACATATTTACATAGGCGATATCGATTCTGTCACTTTTTAACTCATGGTAGCGCTACTGCGCCAGTCTTATCCAGAGACCTCACGCGGCATTCTTTATATCCAGTGGCGTAACTATACCTGTTGAAGTCTGTGGCAAAATTCATCGGTTGGGGCCCCGTGCACCCCTCGTTCTTTTTTTTTATCTTAATGTGTATGTGGGTTGGCAGATGAGAATCTCCTATGACCGGGAACCCCTTTCGGCTGGGGCCCCCTACCGGCTGGGGGCCCTTGGCATTTTGCCGACTTGCCACCCTGTAGTTACGCCACTGTTTATATCACTTGCCCATCTTTTCGAAAGCCGTCCTCTTTGCGTTTACCGAACCTAGGCCAACATTCTGTTAAAGATTTGCTCCACCTGCCGTCATAGAATCGTCATCTAAATGGAACGAACGAAAACCAACCTTTTCCTAAAGTACGATTAAAAAGAACTAAATCACAATCCCTTTAAATCTGTAAGAAAGTGAAAATTATCAAGTAGTAGTAACAAGACTACGTCGTAGCAAGTCGTAGCAAGTATTAAGTCGTATAATATTTTATTTTATAAACATGTTTTTATAACCTATTTGGCTCCAAATGCTCAGATAATAATCTGAGTTTTTCAATTTAGCATTTGGATCATGTCAATTGATTTTTCACTACATAGTATAAAACAAAGTCCCTTCGCGCGTCTATCCCTATGTATGCTTTAAATCTTTAAAAATACACAACGAATTCTTAATGCCGATTTAATATTTCAATGCCCATTTTTATGTTTAATACTTATATCCGAAGCGAAGCGAAGGCGGGTCCCTAATAAAATATAAAAGTTACATTACCTACATCACTCTTTGTGAAACTATAGGCAAATGCCAAATCACAAATTGGATTCAAATAGATAATATCAGCGATCAGTAATCCCGGATATCACATGGTATTATCCCGTCAGTGAAAATGAATCAAACCAATCACTAACAGAAATCAATTACCATGCGAATGGTTACTAGCATCATAATAATACGTTATGAGACTAATAACGATTACTCAAATATTTATTGGCATGTTACAAAGCGGTCAACAATTATTTGAAACGTTAATACCCAACCGAGGGAATCATCCTAAATCCATTTCCGTTTGCAATTAATATGTATGATGCATATCAGTGATTGATAAAATCCGCGTATGTACGTGTATATCTATAGTTTTACGTAATATTATCAATACCATTTACCGATATATTTTAAGTGGATTAAGTGAGATCTTTTTATTTAACAATGTTTTATCTCCGTTATGGATTTTATAGAGGTTGATTTTTAATATTATTATCGATTACTTATATAGTTCTCTTAACTTGGATTGCCGTTTGCCTGGGTTTACCACGAAGAACCGAAATGGTTTAATCAATAGATGTTTACAAGTAATATTCAAAAATTTTAATTTAAACACTAGTTATTTTATACACATTCGACTTATACAGACAGCGGTCCATCTTATCATAGAACTATCACAAGGAGCACTATTTTTGTTAATTTTTAATTGAATTAAAAAAAATAATAGAGTTATAAATTTAATTGTTTGGTAGATTATTTTAATTTGCAATAAATGTATGTACTTACATAGATATGCTCTATTGTTTTGATTTAATTAAGTTAATACTAATTAACTAGCCAATAGGTCTTGAGCACTTATTAGTTGAAAACAAAAACTGGATATTTAAATTACATCAATTTTAATTAATTCCCTGAATAAATTAAATGTAAAACCATTCCATTATCCAGTATTTACCGACAGCAGACAAATGGATTATTTAACTCTATCCGTGTGACTACTAAACTAATTATACCCGTGGGAACTAAACGCAGTCGGTAAGCCACTAGTTAAATAACATTTAAATAATGGATATTCTACTCGCAGGCGATAAAGAAAAATAAGCACCATATTTTATTACGAAACAATTTTCTAACGAATGAATTGTTTAAAACGTAATTCATAGAATTGAACTGATGGCCTACCATGAGTTGGCTATCGAAAACTTACTTACGTTAAAAACCTATCGAGTTGTTTTTTTCATACGGCCGATTTTAGTTCTTCGCGTAACCACCAGCGGCGCTGTACAAGTTTTTCATACACATATTTACGTAGGCGATATGGAGTGCGTAAGTTTTAAACTCATGGTAGCCCCACTGAATGTTAGTGACGCCGCTCGGTCATGCTATTGTTTTCACGCAAGACGTAAAATGCTTTACGTCGTGTTAGAAGTCAGAATGTACCTACCCACGAAATTGAGCCGGAAAATCGGCGTAAGAGTTTAAGGTGAATAATTGTATTTAAGATATTTTTAAACTCTTGTCAACAGGAGTTAACATTGAGTTGTTAGGCATTTCTTTACAATTATAGATATTTCGAAGTTACAAAAGGGTGACGTGAAAGAGGAGACCACTGTTGCGGCAATATTCGAATTTATATAATTACTAGAGGTCCCGGCGGCGTTCATACGCCCATATATTTTATTTTCTGGTTAAGAATGAAATTAACGTATTTATTGAATTGACTCATATGTGTGTGTGTGTTTGTATTATTATTCAATAGCTACGTTTGACTTGCAACCATGTAAACGACCTAAGAATGACAACTATCAAATTTTTTCAATACAGTAATAATAATTTTTGACAGAAAAGTTCCCACAATTAAATTGTTGTTTTTACTATACTTATGATTATTTTCCATTATTTCTCACCGTTTAAACCTTCCCTGAACTATTGCGAATATTTCAAGACTAAAAGTACCCTAATCGGTTTAGCCATTCTTGAGTTTTAGTGAGACTATCGAACAGGCGTGGCGTGAGTGAGAAATTAGTTTTCAGTTGAAAATAGCTCTTCACCGGCCTCGTGGTCACATGAAGACTAAAGAAAATACGATGACACAGAACTCACAATATCCTGTGGTCTTGCAATATTTTGTTGCTTTTAAAGGGCCAGAGAATATTTATAGTCATTATGATAGGAACCAGGAACAAGCAGTACTGAATGGGTGCGTTTAGCCGACAGACAGACTGGTCAGAATCTGAGAGTGCTGAACAGCATTCGACAATTCTGACTACAGTATCGGCCAGAACCATGCTGAGTGGAAATGAGAGAAGTGAAGTTAGCTGTTAACGTTTGAATATTCCGCCATATGACGAATCAATCAATCAATCTGAATATCGCCACTTAGCATTCCTCAGCCGCGTCAGCCTATGCTACTCAGCAATCGCCATTTTTCTTTCTGTGCTGCCAAGATTGTGTGTCGGCTAAACGCACCCAATGACAAAAGTGAGGCTTTAAAGATGGCGGAACGTTAGTTCCGAATTTTGCCACACGCCAAAATGTCCTTGTCGCACATATACGTTTCACCTTTGGCAATAACTGCAACTTTCGCGTCAAACGTCAAACATAACCGGTAAACGGTCAAACAAAACGAAACTCCGCACCGGCCGAAGCAACCGCCAGACGGTAAAATTGAAACTATTTTGGGGGATTAGCCCGTGACAGTTATTCAGTGGGTGTGCGGGATCCGGGATCAGTGTGTCAGCCGGGAAACAGTTTTCATAACTCAAAATAGGGGATTTGCGGCCCAATACCGGGCAATTCGTGGCCGTTTTAACAATAGTCTGCTATGATTGAGAGATAGACGAAGACTGTGGAGGTTATACATTGCTAATTATGAATTTATTTGGATTATTTTCTCATACCATACAGATAAATATAAAAAATCACAAATTAATAAAAACCATATTCTTAAAATAAAATGTATACGTTATTGTACATTAGATACGAATAAAAAATTAAATATTTATAATTAGAAACTAGATTTAGGTTATCACCTAGAATTTTTAGACTTTCGCGTTCCATTACACTAAATATTTGTCTTAATGGGTCTACACGCGTTATTAGGAGTAGCAAATTAAATTAAATTAATTTGCTACTCCTAATAACGCGTGTTGACCATTAAGACAAATATTTAGGTCATCACCTAGAATTTTGTCAAACAGGATTTACACACACATTTCTTTTGTGTTTTTAATTAATTGACTGTATCCTGTAATGGTCCTGTATTCATAGATTTCAGTATTTATATAAATCCGTATTTGTTGATACATGTATCTGTAGATTTCATTATTTATAATTTTTTTTTAATTTTGTTAGCTATGCACCATGTTCTCTTTTTTTGTCGACTGGAATGTCACTCCACATTTTTTCTAGAATGTTCCACGTGTTTCAGAGCGTGCTCGCCGGCCCAGTCGTCAACGTAAACCAGTACAGCATCGGAGAGATCGCTCCAGTTGCTGACAATGGAAGACTCGTCTCCAGGTACATACATAACTAAACATCACGCCTTTCTCCCAGAGGGGAAGGCAGATATCACTTCCTGCCATGTGCTACGGTCCTGGTACACCACTTTCGCTTCATCCACATCCATTAACCTCTTCATGCATGCTCGTCTTAGGTAAGTCTTCAATGGAACAGAATTTAAAAATAGTAGGTAAAATAGAATAAATATCATACAACAGTTCTCATTCTGAAATAAGTTGCTTTTAAGCAACTTGTGTTACGGATATCAGAAACAAAAGTGGTAAGTATACATTAATAAATACTCGTAATAACACAGATTCGGAACAAACAACGATGTTCGTCACACAAATATTGTTCTGGATCTCGACTCTTAGATCCTTAGCCAGTTATATTAATTTAAATTTTGAGTAGTTTTCTAGTTTAAGTTTTCAAGTAATACCTTTATCTTTCTTGTGCCCAGGACTTTATGTTAAATGCATGTAGCATAAAACAACTTTTCTAAATATTAATTCAACTAAGGCAAATCAGATATTTCATTATTTAGGCTTTAGAAAAAGTAATGGCCAACATAATATCTTTATTCAAATTAATCAATGCTCTTTCTCATTAAAATATTTAGAGAATGTTATTTCAATGAGAAATAGCATCGATTAATAAAAGCGAATGAAATAAATAAACGATGTACAAAAAAAAATACTTTTCCACACTTCCAGCTTCTTAACCGACCGCTCGTTCGAAATCATCGATGGTGGAGACACCAACATCTACATCCTGAGTCTGCAGACCGTCCTGAACGACCTGGCCAACCTGCCAGACAGCAGGAGCCAGGCCCTGGCCGTCGCCCAGACCATCGCCGTCCTCGGGGAACTCTCCACGGGCATCCCAGGAGACGCTTGCGAGGCTGCTGCTGTAAGTCCCATAGAACATCCGCAGTATCATCCCATAGAGTATCTTTAGGGGTAAGAGCCATCTGCTCCCCCGTAAGTCCGATGATAATGACGAAGCTACTCCAAGCAATCATCGTATGACAGTTGGGAAAAAAAAATATCTAAATGTGACCGGAAAATAGCTAGACTCGTATACGTCGTTAAACTTTCGGGGTACTTTATCAACTCTTGGAAAATAAGAAACCGTAAGTATTAAATATGTACTATTTAGCTATTTTCTTAAATTTTTTTCTTAGTTTTTTAAAAGTAACTAGGTACTCCAGATGGCAGATAAATCTGGTTATTAAGAAGATAACCCATTCACGAGCTAATAGAAACTCAAATGGATAATTGTTTATTGCTGTTCCATAATGTACAACATACATGGAAATTATTAATCTCTAAAGATAAATGTTTCTGAACGTACAATCATAAGTCACTTTGTTTAGAAAGCGTGAATGAAACCACGCTATTTTCTGCACACATTACATAAATCTCGATTATTGGTTATAGTAGGTACCAGTTACTGTTTAAAATGTTTGATACAGTATATGTATGTACCTGTACCATTTAAACGCAACAAGTGATACTATTTTTAATTTAACAAATCTATGAGGTTTTTGTTGGATTCTCTTGAGAAAAGAAGACAAACACCTCCATAATACTTTCAAAGAGAATGTTCTAACATTGATTTTCTGTTCCCCGCAGCTCGTGAACGCTTACGCCAACGGCGTGCGCGTAGGAAACCTGTCCGGCGTCCGCGGAGCCCTGAACGCCTTCCTGGGCCGCCTCGCCGCCAGCATCGACCTCATCGCTCAAGTCAGCGCCAACCCCAACGCTCTTCGCTACTCAGTGAGTCTCGCATTCTTTTCTAACGTTTTCTTTTTTGTTTTAAAATAAATATTGCACAACATCACATACATTGATCTGATCCCGTGGTAAGTTGCTTAAGCACTTGTGCTACGGATATCAGAATCAACAGTGGATACACAAATAAACTTAAACATATTTAATAATACACCCAGACACGGAACAAACACCGATGTTCGTCACACAAATATTTGTCCCGAGTGGGAATCGAATCCACGACTCTTGGAACCGTAGGTTATGAACCTGAGTCACTAGCCACTGTTCCACCGAGCCAGTCAAGCTAGCTGCTTCTGCCTATGAAGAAGAAACATAGAAAAATAAATCACTCCGTTATGTAACACTTTGCAAGAAACTTCAATAGTGGGTCCGGATCTGTTAATTCAGCTATGAAAAGAAGAAAAAGAAAAAAAGAAATCACTCAGTTACGTAACACTGCAAGAAGTGTCCTATGAAAAGACGCATTTTCAGATTGATAAGCAGTTTTATCAAATTTACTAAGGGATTTTATTTATATTAACGTTTGATAGTTAGGTAATATTGGGTCCGGTGTTGTCTAGTTGGTAAATCTCTAAACTGTCTTAGCTTAGGATATTTCATCCCATGGACATACTAATATTTTAAATGCATGTACTACGTATACAAATTAAAAAAACACAAACATGAGTTAATTTCCTGGTGACCCAGGTTGCATCCAATGTTTCAATGTTTCATAGGTAGGTACAGTAGTACTGCATTGATCGGCACAAAATTAATTGCATCTGCATGAAATATGCATTCACCTGAAGAATCATCCGGCCATTCGAAATACATCATCGGACGTTGCAAGTCTCCCAGCATCAAGTATTAATGACCAACGTTCGAAATGCATCCGCAGTCCGCGTAATAAATCATGTTCTAGAGGGGCCATTTATCATCGCACTATAGCAAATTGCCCCTAACATTGTCTCTGGACTAAACCATTCGGCCGTTCTTCGACTGATATTGATATTAATGATTTTTCTCTCAGGTTCCCGACGATGATTAATTGTGGTACAATAGTCGGTCCCGAAGCTGTTATTTATCATGTTACATTCAGTTTTCAATGGGCCAATTGTGAACTGTGTTGGAATAGGACATTCTTGTGTTTGTTAATCTACCTGAACACCAACATTTTAGCAATGAAGCATGAGATACGAGTATAATAAACTAAGTACACAGCGCATAGATTTCGTCTAAACCTAAAACAATCTAAAAAAACGCTCTTTTAGTTCAAGCATCTCGCGTGCTATGTGTATAGAAAGATATAAACAAACCCTTCCAGTTCACATGAGCTGGATATCTGATACCTACTGAATGGGAACCATAAGTCCAAATATCGGAATAACACAACTAGTTCTACAGCAATTCCGTGCAATTGTAGACCATTGCCAAACAACTTCTTTACTAGTAATCTTTTCTACAGAGCGGACCAAAGGGTAACTGCGTCGGAGGAGGCAGGTCTTACCAATTCGAAGCAGCTTGGGATGCGGTCATTGCTAGCTCTAACGTAAACTCAGTTGGGTAAGTCGAATTAAATGACCCTTCTATCCTTTAGGAGTGGAGATAAATGGTTACATACAAAATTGGGAATTTTGTATGAAACCATTTCCGCTTAACGCAACGTTAGCCCTAAATAGACACAAAAGAAACAATTATTATCCAAAACTAACATGGACCTTAACGTCCCAACATACAACTTACAATATAATTGTAATCTTATGAAATCGCTACTATTAGAGAGCGACGATGTGTTTTCAAATTAAACTCAAACTCAAAATATTTATTGCTTTTCCATAATGTACAAAAGGTGTTGCTTAAAAAGTAAGATTCAACTATGGAACATATCGGGCACAGCTATTTTTTTTTAAATTAACATGTACGTTTATTCGATTTTTTTACGGTGAAGGAAAACATCGTGATAAATTCTAAGGTTGTGTGATGTCGACCAACTCCCACTGGGCCAAGGTGGTATGAAATCGCCCTAGTTTAGGGCAGGCTCGTGCCCCTCAGTGGGGACGTGGGCTGACGATGAAACTGATGTCTCCCTCCTTCCAGACTCGTGAACGAAGAGTACTGCGCTGCCAAGCGCTTGTACAGCGCGTTCAACAGCCGCAGCAACAACGTCGGAGCCGCCGTGTCCGCCGCCTCCGTCGGGCCCGTCGTCCAGGCCGTTGAAGGCGCCCTCGGCCCACTCGCCAACGTAAGTACCCCGCTGGTGACCTGTAAGATAAGATAAGAGAAAGATAAAGTGTTTAAAATAAAGATAAGAATAAAGTTTTAGATAAAGATAAAAATTAAGTTTAAGATAAAAAACAGAAAGCTTAAGATAAAGATAAACATAAAGTTTGAGATAAAATTAAAATGTTTTAAGACAAAAGATAAAGATTAAAAAAAACATAGATAAAAGTTCAACAATACCAATGAAAGTTAAGCAAGACCAATAAAAGTTAAAACAAAAGATAACGATATAAATGTAAATAAAAAATGAGCAAATAATTTTTTTCGGGATTGAAAAACGATAGAGAGTGCACTTATATTTGCGCGCACACTTGTGCTCTACAATATGTCCTTCGCACTTGGCTGATCGCAATTGAGATCGGCCGCCATGAAATCAGTCGGAGGCCTTATACAATTTTTTTGTTTTTTTTTAAATATATTTTTTTGCTTTGCAGTTCCTGCGCGCTATCGCCAACGGAGCCAACGCCTCCGGCGCCGCCGCCGTCGCCAAGAACGCCCTCCTCCAAGCCGGCGCTCGCGTCCCACTCTAAACGTCCACACGGACAGACAACCAATATTACATCTATATATAATATCGCATAACAACACAGAACGACCCCCCTTCCCCATCCGCTTACCGTCAAAACATTCTAAACCTATCTATTCGACTTATATTATCTACTAGACAAAACTCCTAAATAGATGATTATTATTCTTATGTAAATATACGTTTTATACAAAACAAACACGACTTGGCTTTCATTTGGACAAATGACACAACAATGTTTTTTTTATTGTAATAAAGATGTATCCTGTGTAATGCACTAAAGTGGTTTTATTTTTTTTACAAATTATAGTTCACAGCAAATAAATAAAAATGATAAGAACTTATTCCCATAACACTCGACAGTTTTTTTACTTATTTCCTTAAACTTCATGCGACTTTAAAACCAGTACGTATCTTAAAAAAGAATTGATAATAACGTTTCAGCAAAAAACATATATATTTTTTTATGTACCCTACTTTTGTACACACTTCCGTTGAGTAGAGGAAGATATTGATAAATTTACAAGTATCATTAGTAATACAACATAGTAGTTTAATATAGTAACAGGGAAAAGACTAATAGTATACAAATATTATACTCACAACTTAGTTATCAATATGAGAACAATAAGGAAAATCGAAACACTGTTCAATGGTTTAATTCGTATTCTTAACCAGTTCAATTTCAGATTGTCCAATATTATTTAGTTCGTCTAATGACCAGATTTTACCAAAATAATGTTATAGAGTTCCCCTCTTTATTCTAACAAAATGAAAGTGTTCATTATTTTCCAGTGCGTAGTTACAGGACTTTGCAACAGTCAGCTTACAGGTAATTTATATAATTTAATAAAATGTGTATTTCTCTGCCATTCTCAACCAATGCCAATGAAATAGAAAACATTATGTTTCCCTGGAATTTAATTGATAAAATTAATTTCGAATAAATATGGTGGCACGATGACACAGTGAATTACCTATTTACTCAAAAAAAATTAAGCTTAGGTTGCTTGTCAAAGCTATAAAAAAAACTGATTAGAAGTTAACCTTCAGGATTCTAGGAACATTATTTATTGTTCTTGTTTAGATATTAGGTGTTAATTTTAAGAACTACAAGTATTATTGTTGCATAATTCTTTTCAGGCAAAAATTATATTTTTTCACAAGAACTCACACTTTTGTCTACTAACAATGAACATCACAAGGCATTAAACAATGAGTTTGAAATCGTAGCAAAGGCATTGGGTTATGAAATTTTTATTGTTGCATTGGAGGAGAGTGGCATATTAGCTACAATCGCAGCATCTCACAATTTTGAGTACGTAAGTTCTTTAAATAATGTTAAGTTAAATCGAAACACAGTTTCCCGTTCCATACATAAAAGTACACAGACTTATTGGACACAATATACGATGTAAATCGTCCAAAATACAACATTTACAACGTTTTTAACATAGCGTTAATTCAGATGAATATTGTACACCGGTGGTAGAAAGAAACACTTACGCTTACAACTTAATATGATTTAAGATTTTCATTACAAAATACATTATTTATCTTTTTTCAGAAACGTTATTAACTTAAGAGCATCAATCCAAACTGAAAATTTCGAAAAACATTCCGGAGATATTCTTGAATTTAATCACTCGGATCTAATATGTGTCATGAATTGTGAGTTACTCACGTTCGTAAATGCTAGCAACACTACCGTACAGAAGAATAACGTTACGCGAGGCACTGGATATGCAAGAGTCGTTAGCCAAACCTTACTGAAACATCCAAGTGTATGGGAAATACTCGAAAATCAAATAGTGCCCGAGTTACCGAAAATACTACTGTGCCTACCAAAGCCGAATATAGATAGGAACAACAAACTTGCATACGTACAATACTTCGAAAGCATCGTCAAAAACTTTTTCACATTAAATTTCAAAGATAACTGTGATAAGAACGATATAGCTGATGAAGATTTATTTGCTGTGATAGCAAATAGTCCTTTAGACAGTACATCAGATGTACCAACAATCTTCTATCAAACGCCATTTGACTATCCAGAATATAAGGACTGTTATCGGAATTCTATTAATCTAACTCCATTCTGGAGATCACAAAAGTATGCATTTGTAAAGTTTCTAAAAGGCATAGGATGGCGCAGAGTAGCCGTGGTCTCGGACGATTCAGAATACAGTCAAGTTTTTTCTGAGGAATTGATTCCGTTGTTGCAAAACGATGGGGATTTTATTTTAACCATTAAAGAATGCGAAAACAGACGTTGCAACTTCACAAGCGTAAGTAATTTTAGCAATATTTATTCCTTGACTAGCGACCCGCCCTTGCTTCGCTTCGGGTATACTTCTATCACAATTCGGTAGGAACATCGAGTAATTGAAAAATAAGATATTTCGTAAATTAAACTTGAACACCACTAAAATCGTTATTGTGGCTAAACCTTAAAGGATAGACATTATGCTATCGTAGACTTTTTTATAGAACTTTTTGAGAAGAATAATTCCCCCATACATTGTTATTCTGTATTTTGAGTTATTTCAGCAGCGCACGCAATGCAAGCCTCCAAAAAGCTCGTTTTTCTTCCGTCCGTCTGATAACTGTTACGATTACTCTAATAATTTCTTAAGTAGGTACACCTAAATTATACACCTATAGAATCCCTGGAATGTCTTCTTTCCATTATTGAAAACCGCATAGCTATTGATATACAGTAGAACCCGTTTAAGACGATCACGCTTAATACGATTTCCCGCATAATACGCCACTTTACGCCAGTCCCAGCAACTTAAGATATATTTTCATACATTTCTTAACGCTTAATACGATTGTCATCCCGTTTAATACGCCCAAAATCGACAGATCGAGCGCTCTAAAAGCGCATTTTTGGCCCGCGTCGTAGAAACTTTCTGTAACGCATGCCGTAGGGTCTAATGACTGAGGTGTTATGTATGGGAAGGAGTCCCCGAATGCCTTTCGACTGAGGGAAGTCCACTAATTCGGGCTTAGGTATGACTGTTTTATCAACCAATGTGAATGTAGTGACAATAATGTGAACGATGGTAGTGGTATCGTGCGTAATAAAAGACTGAGAAAAAGGGTTGACCGATATGTCTGCCCTTAGACCTACTGTTATTCTCGCAGTCCTATAGTTCACCCGTGATCATGGCGCTTGCAACTGTGCCGAAATATCGGGAGCTCATTAAAACAAAAGAACATGGTAAATATCCCGGACAGTTTCAGTTTTTTAATGTGTGTAACCATGACAGTTTAAAATTTTATAATGTGAATGTAATTTAAATCAGGGGGAATGTAAGTCAGGGGATACCAGTCACAACTATCTGTCCGGTGGTTGGTGAACGGTATACGGGTAAGCGACCCCGGCTCCTCGAGCTACTATCGAATCAGTCCAAATCTTCCGAGGCGATAGTATCCTTCCTCCCCTTTTCCTTCCCCCGTCATATATCCTTGCTACTCGTGGGAACGCAATGACCTTGTTAAAACAATGCACAAGGCTGAATGGCGGCGACGTGGTTCACAACCCGTCACGTCACGTTTCCCACAGAGGTGAAAAGTGGATCGCTGGAAGTGATCTCTGCCTACCCCTTTGGGAAAAAGGCGTGATTTTATGTATGTATGTATGTATGAATGTAATTTATACGTACAATTTAATGCCTATTATACCGAAATTTTAAAATAATACATAATTATATATATAGTTCGTGTTATTTTCCCTAACCCGCTTAATACGCTTTCTCGCTTAAGACGCGTTTTTGATAGGGTCCCTGAGAAATCGTCTTAAGCGGGTTTTACTGTAGTAGTTTTTGAGATCCTGGGTAACAAACACATTTTGGGCGCCCTTCGCAACTTCATTTTATACTATGTATAGATAGATGGGCACATTCCGATGATTTTAATTTGATTTATGTGACTAGCTTTCCACCCATGACTCTGTCATCATCATCAGGCCATATACGTCCCAACCGCTGGGGCATGGGCCTGCCATAAACTAGGGCGATAAGGCCTTAGACAACCACGCTGGCCAAGTGCGAGTTAGTTGACTACTCAATCTTAGAATTTCTTCTTAGCTGTGCAGGTTTCCCCACATATCCTTCACCGTTAAAGCGTCGAATAATCGTACAACAACGCATGAATTTCAAATTTGAAAAACACAGGGGTACGTGTAATGTAACAGGCGAAAGTTAATTTAAAATACCACCATTAACTGAATTAACAATTTTAATCATTCCCTTCCAGATGTTACAAGCATTGGATGACGATAACGCAAGAATTGTGATTTTGAACATTGACAAGAAATATGCAAGTGCTGTTGTGTCGGCCGTGTATCATCTACAGATAAATGCATTTACTTGGGTCGTGAGGGATTGGCCCTTTAATTTTTTTGAAACGGTAAAACCCTAACTTACTTCTTTACTTACTCTTATTAAAAAAGAAATTTCGTTTTAATGAGGGTTTTCGCGTATGAGAAATTCACTAGATGGCAATACGTGGGCGTGAGGTCCAACTGCAGCATGATTGGTTATTTTTGACGTGACATTGACAGACATGTTCACCAATCATGCTGCTGTTGGACCTCACGCCTACGTATTGCCATCTAGTGAATTTCTCATTCGCGAAAACCCTCATTGGATATTATGACTAATTACTATCTACAGTGCGTCTTCATTCGCATGCATAAATTTATTGCATATATTTGTAAAGATTACATTTCAAATAAAAAAAATGTTAATTTCAGCAACTACCTTCAGATATATATTCCATTAATCAATTTTCCGTCTTTGGTCACACCCCAAATCAAGAGCCATATGTTTCCGCATTATCAGAAGGATTAAATATCATCACCGAAGTTTACGAAAGAGTATTGAGAGATGCAGAGCTGTTCAGAAGGTAACTTTGCATAAAGTAAATCTGTAATATTATTTCCAGCATCAGTTTCCAACATACCAGCAAACTGCATTCCACACATCTCATTTTGAAGTCGGATATAAAGTAGCTTGTTTGTTATTCCAATGTCTTAAACAACAAAATGGACACTGTGGGTGATTCCCGGATGGGAATTTAACCCACGACTCCTGGAATCGAAGGTAGTGAACATGGGTTACTGACCACTATTCCACCGAGCCAATGAAATTGGATATAATTCTGATGTCAAACCATAATATCAAACATTTGCAGGAAATTCGTGGAAGTGAGTGACTACGTACGCCAGCACCGTCATAGAACCATTGCGAGGGTTACGCGGCTGCGACTCGGCAGCCCACCAGTCACGGTCTCCGACATCGACGTCACGAGTCCCCGCGCTGAATTCATCAGCTTCAAGTAATTTCAAAAGTTTTTTTTTAAATTGGGGAGACATTCCCGACTGTGTCTGATTGGAGACTCTCCTCCGAACTCACGACTACTGAACGACTTTATCGTCAAGCGGTATAGCAATGAGGGAAACCTTGCCTTTGGTGAGTTATTATTTAGAAATGTATGCCAAAATAATATAGGTTGATCTCTATCGGTGCATGCGGTTAAACCATGCAAACAATTTTATTACTGGCCAAAATACCGATTTTTCTCATGAAATTTGGATCAATTCTTAATTTTATAGATTTAGCTTGTTGCACACACTGCAACTTACTAACTTAATGAGAAAACCGATCGCAACTTAACTTGCGCACGCGCAAGCGCAGTGGCGTAGCGTAGTAGGGGCAGTGTCAGTTTCCGATCTAGGCGGCGAAACGGCAACAAACGGGGCCGCAAGACGGACCGGTGTCTGTATTAGCTGCTTGATGCTAATTCAGATCTTGCTTTGTACATTGCATACATTGGGGGAGTGGTGTTTGGCTACAAAATATTTCCCGCTACGCATGCTACATCACTGGCCTACGTATTAACCTTCGTCTAACCTTCCAATTCCAGTGTAGGCTCGGACATCCCGCCGGACACGTCGGAGATGTGCCTGGTGTGGAGCCGCGACTTCCCCCATCCTTGCCAGCACGGCACTCTACTGCTGCTGATGGGCATCGTCATCGTGTTCGCCTTCATGCAGCTCATCATCCTCGTCTTCTTCAACTACTACCGTTCTGAGCCGCGCTACGACAGATTCACGTGATAATCTAGCTGCTAAGTAGGTAATTAAGGTGTCTTTATACTGTTAGTTTGTCTTTACGCTTGTTGGTTCTGTTAACCGTAATAGGAGCTGATTAGCACAAAATCATAAAATGTCATATTCTTTGGACTTGCTTTAAAGCACGTACTCAAAAACTAGATACTTATTTTTTTTTTGTATGTTCTATTGTGGAAACTACATGTTCATTCCTGACAGGTTAGACTTACCAGATTTAAAAATGTAATTATGTCGTATAAAACTAGAAGAGCAAAATTAAAGAAACATTTATCTCATCCGAGGTTTTTAATCAGTTCTTTCAAATATTTGATATCCCTCTTATCATGGATCTCGTCTTCTTCAAAATCGGGAGACGCAGTGGTTCGAGTCACACCGGGAGGCCCCGGCAAGTCCGCGATGAAGGAGCTGATCTGTCAACACAAAATAGGGTTTAGTAGATAAAGGACCTTATAAATTTAAAATTAGAAAAAAAACAAATACCGGTCAAAGCCGGGAAGGTCCGGTGGTTTTAAGTCCCCGTTCAGGCAGGGTTATGAATGACAATTTTATATTTACATTGAGTTGAAATATCATTTAAAACAACAAATAAAAATAGATATAGGAAAGACCTATTTACAAAATGAGTAGGCCTGCAGTAGGTTTTTGAATTGAAACGCGAAATTCGTCAGTCTATACCGGCCAAACAGAAAAATACCTTTGGACTCTTTCGCTTAAATACTTATCCTTTAATAAAGTAACATTAACTTAAAGATAAAGGACTCGAAAAAATTGTGCAATGCATTTTGTGTACTATGCACATACATGTAATTACTACCACATGGTCGATTAACAAGATAGGATATGATAGGATAAACATCTTAAATAATTCATTCCAACAATAACATTTCTGAACGACCTACCTTTGAGTTCACGGCTCTGATATTCTGTAGTATTTTTAACGACGATCTCTTATCGGTAGGATGGGAAATTTGATACAAGCGAATTGCTCTGTGGAACTGAAAGCAATACAAAGTTACGTTAGTGCTTACTTTATTATATCAATAACTATAAGTTAAAGTAACTATAGAGTTTCTTGCCGGAGTCATCTCAGTGAAATCAGCATTTGACACTGGTGTATACTTTTAAAGTAGTGTTTTTTTAGGTATAGCCCTATACGCTCCCCGCAAGTCCGGTGAGGCTACTCCAAGCCATCATTGTATGTCAGTGAGGAAAAGAACTACTGGGTTACTGGGTGTGATTTTTTAGACATATTTCTATCACTAAGGTGTATATAATAGTCGTAACGGAGACTATGTTCTCTACTTTTTAGAGCGTATTTTAGTAGTCTGGTATTATTCGAGAACGTATTACGTATTCCATAACATGTTCTCCTTACAATCACATCCCACGTTCTTACCCTCTCCAAAAGGCACCAGGTGTCTCTATACTGCTGCAAGAAGACGATAGGAGTCAGCACTGTCGCGTAGAAGGCTGCCTCTCGATCCAGCACGTCGTCGCCTTCCGACATGCCATATATGGTGCCACGAAGCTTGTGCAGGAAGGCTGTGTTAGCGTGATCTTTGTCGAAGCTGCAAGAAAATATGGGGAGAAGAAGAAGTAGCCTTCGATGTTATAGAGCCAGGGTAGGACTTGAGTGTAAGAGCTCATACATTGCTGTAGAGAGATCAAAAAGAAGGTTTCACTACGGTAGGTAGGACTGGCTATTATGGGTTCAGGGGATTTCACACATTACCCGGGGCACAAGAGCCTAATGGTACCCCACACATTTAGATAAAATAAATATGTGAATACAGGTTCATTCCATAATCTCCATTCTCTTAATTCGGTAAGAAGTTAATCAAAAAAAGACAGAAGTCGTTTTATGTTTGTATTTTCAGGTCCCTTATTGTTGGTCACAAACGCAATAGACCAATGTTCTAGTGTCTTTTGTCTCGTCTTTCGGTGTACATGTTTTTTGTGACCATCATTACAACGTAAAAAATGTGCACGTTATTTAGTAAGTTATATTTTTCAGATCTTTAAGCAGTCAATCAGCATTTTATAAATGCAGGTACATTGTTTACTTACTAAGGCAGTATGGCATAAAATCGCTTGACGATGTTCTTGGCCGGGGGATGTATTTTAGCGCAAGTTGCTTCCAGCTCATCCAATTTCCGGTGTCGGAACAACCATCGGTCTTCATTGAGCATATCGGTGTCGAAGTCCGTATGTGGAGACGCAGTCGACTAAGGAACATTGAAAGTTCAAGATTACAAACTGTCTCGAGCCTTTGTTGCAACAAGTAGTTAGATTCAACGGTACAACTCCAAGGACATTCAAACGAAGTAGCAAAAGTTGGCTGTCGTGTAAAATTACTCTTTTTCCGGTGTAATCAAGTTACAAGTAGTCAATATTCATGCTCAAGGTACAAACTACATCCATGGCAAAAATCATCTTAATAAGTTTAGCGAAGCATGATGACGAGGCTTTCAAGACACATGCATTTATGAGGTTAATGTGGAAGGTGTGTAAAAGCGTAGGTAAACGTAAAGTTTGTTTTATAATATACCAAGTTCATACATACTAATAGTTACGACGATGTTTAATTCGTTCTCATAGTTGCAATACATACTCACCACATGCACTATCCATAACAACACACAACACAATAATCTCGATCCCATTTCCGATCTTGTAACTCACTCATGTTAGTTTGATTTTCATTATAAATTACCACACCAAATTAACAACAATTTAATAAAATATCTGTGTCAGCCGCACATTTTTATTCTGATTAATTTCTGTCAATATTGCACTATGTCGTTCTGATATAAAAAATATTATGACATAGAGTTTTTGTTTTTGCCACTAGCATAAATTATAAACAAGGAGTTAATGTATTTTAAAACATCATGAAAAATTGAGATATTTATACACCAATGCACTTAAAAATTACTCTAATACACTCTCAGAGATGAGACTGATTCTTCTGAGCATATCCAAAAGAATGAATCATAAAAGTAAATTGAGCTCAAAATGCCTAAAGTTCTAGTAAACGATAAGATGTAATGGTAGGTACGTTAAAAGTAGAAACAAATATTGGCAGTGAGAAGAAAATGCATACATGTTCTTCTTCAGAAATGTAGGTAGCTTGTAGCTGGTAACTCTGGTAAGTGAAAAAAAACTCATGTAGAATGATCATCAAAACGTTTTAATACACACAGAATAATGCGACAATCGGCATCAAGAATGGCAGAGTGATAGATGAAGCTGCGCTGGTTTCCATCATTTGGTTGGCGTCGATGATGCTCGGTAGGATTTCGCTTTCCGGTTCAGCTATGGGAGTCTGCAACTCCCTTAACTCCAGCTTCTCCTAATGGACAAAAATTGTGGCTTCAATCATCATCCACTAAGCTGGTAAAGACATAACTGACAGGCTAGCTATTCTAAGGCAAACACGTTAAACACACTGGGTAAGCCCGGGTCGGCCAACTTTAAGCGGCCTTAGAAATCTACAACCAAAACAAATTATACTCACTGTTGAAAAGAATCGGATCGGTCTCTTTACAGACTTCAAAGTTTTGGATTTCCTATGAGATCTTGTTTTCGTAGCCTAGAAAACAATTGTCTATTAACATTGCTATTGGTATACTCCTAAAGCAAAAAATCACATGATTTTAGGTAGTGACAAAGTTTTCAGCAAGATATAATGGACTTTTATATAAAGCTGAAATCTATTACGAACGATTTTATTAGCAGTAAGCAGTTTAATAAAACTATGTATCGATAACGGCCCAAATTGATAGGCTGACGAACCCTTTCGGGATTCATATGTGTGCACGTATGTACATACATGTCCGAACACCAGTGAACTCTCTGTTCCTTTACTATCATCATAGTTCAGAGATACGGTAAACCGAAACGACCGATGAGATCAGGCGCAGATCTGAGATATTTACTCAAATTTGCGTATACTTTCGAGTAGTCTCTATACTTTTGAGTGTTCAGCTCAAAGTTTTCCCTCACCGTTTTCTCCTGCCCCTCCTGCTCGTCGGGTGCCTTCTTCTGGTACATGTTTAGAGGCGTCACGTTCTGGATGAACTCCTCGATGATGAACCGAGCCCGCGCCACGATGGGCTCCAGGGACCGCATGTGCTTCGCAATGTGCATCGACTTGCTTATCGTCATGTATTTGTTTACCTGGTTCAAAATGGAGGGTGTTAGGAGTCTCAATTACTTGATGGAACATCATGTAATGACTTGAAGTCAAAAAACGTGTCTATAAATCTACTTTTGAAGTGAGGATCACAATTTAGCTGCGCTGTCGCATGATTAGCAGTACGTACTTGAATGCAGCCATACTTCTTGCTAACGATGCAGTATACTTGCAACCTTCAACGGTATTGAAGCAAATGTAACGATCAATAATTTATTTGAAACAGCAGTATGTATAGTAAGGTGGAGCAAAAAATTTTTTTTTCACTTTCGTTTCGGAATACCTGTAAAAATTTGCTGTTATTGCTCACAAATATACATACAAATTTTATTTGCCGCATGATACATTTAGAGGTGCCCCCAACATCATGAACTTTATAAAAATTTACAAATTTTTGCAAAAATTCATTAATGTCTAGATGGTTTCATAAGGGCGAGACTATTATGATGGCAGCAAATGCCTAATTTTGTAACAAAAAAACATTTTGATACTAAAAAATCTATTTTTTTTAAATCGGTGATAATATAATTTTTGAATTTTTCTGAATAAAAAAACATTTAAACTCATCAAGCTTTTATTTAACGTATCACAATGTAGTTTGCTTTAGAATGGACTGTAAATTTAGAAAAATATGTACTATCAATAAAAATTAAATAAAAGGATTTTATTTTCAATTGAATTGGGGCACCTCAAAATATAATGACAAGTAAACAATTTTCCGTATGCACAATTTACTCATTTAAAGGCAACTTCGTATCGCTATTCCATTGAAAAAAAAAAGATTTTTTTTTTCTCCATACATTTTCACTCCACCCTAATGTATAGGGTAAAAAAAGCCCATTCAATCCATAATAATGACTTATCTAATTGAGAACCTATAGAAATAGAAATAGAAAATATTTATTGATCATAAAAAACTAAAATCAAACATACACATAAAAAGATATTTATGTTCAAAAGGTTCTGCCTCAGCATGTGCCGTAGCAGCCGCAAGGACGCGACGACGCTGATATTTTGGCAGAACCTAACCTGATCCTTTTCCTGAACAAAGGATGTTAAAAATTATATCAGACCACAATAAACAAACCTTGTTGATAGGACACCATCCCATTCGCTTCGTAGTGCTGGGATCAGTGACCGTCATCCAGATCATGGCCAGTATCCTCGGGAAGGTGACGTGGGGCTCTCCCATCATCACCCCTGGTGTCTTCACCAACGCTTCCAAGTCCGGTTCCGCTTCTAATATCGCGGTTTCAACGAGGAGTTTCGCACGAATCAGCACTTGGGTCAACTCGGGGACCAATTTAGCATCGTCGCCTTCTAGGTTTCTAGGGAAATGGGAAGAAATCATTAGCATCAACAACGCCAACATTTTATTTTGCAGTTGTGTCCGTAACTATCCTTATCCTTACTAATATTATAAAGGTGAAAGTTTGTATGTATGGATGTATATTTGTTACTCTTTCACGCTCAAACAACTGAACCGATTTTCATGAAATTTGGTATGATGGTAGCTGGCACTCTGGAATAACATATAGGCTACTTTTTTTTTAAATTCAACCCCCATGTGGTTCATTGGGGGGGTGAAAATTAGTATGGAAGAATTTTTACGTGTTTGTCGATTTTTATAAAACTTGGTATGGAGGTAGCTGGCATTCCGGAGAGACACAAGCGCAATTTTTTTTTTAATTCAACCCCCATGGCGGTCATTGGGGGGGTGAAAATTAGTATGGTAGAACTTTTACGTGTTTATAGATTTTCATAAAACTTGGTATGGAGGTAGCTGGCACACTGGAAAGACACCTGCGCTACTTTTTTTTCAAAATTCGACCCGGGTGGGGGGGACGTACTATGGGAGAACGTTGACGGAACTTTTACTAATAAGCTATTTTAATACATCATTGCCACTAAAACCCACTAATACGCGGACAAAGTCGCGGGCGGCCGCTAGTGTATGTTATAAAATAATTACCTAATTGATAATGACAATATTTTTATTTGTTGTTTTCAATGCTTTGTAAAGCTCTTATGTAATTTAGTTATTATTATTAAAATTTGAAAAAAATCGCATTCATGACCCCGCATGAACGGGGACTTGAACCAACGGTCTTCCAATATCGCGTCGTAATGACAAGTTCTAATTTTTCATCTGGTCTCAATGATCTTCAATTCTTCTCTTTCAAGTCAAGATCTACGCAAGATTTTCACAAAAACACCTGGCCGAGAACCCAAAACCTAGCTCTAAAGTCTAAACAATACGGCACTCACTTGAGTAACTCCAGCATCAGTCTAGCGACCTTCCCAGAGGACGGCCGTGGGTAGGCAATGCACTCCGTCGCCAGGACCCTGGAAGGGGGCGCCGCTTCCGTCTCGAAGGCCGCCGCTAGCTCCCTCTGGCGGGAGTCCTCGGCCGCGAGCCAGTCCAGCGTCAGCGCAGACCGGTACGCCGCGATGCCGGACATGGTGCTCCGGGTCACGTTGTAGGGATGGTAGTAGTAATCTTCTGCTGTGCACTGTGCAATGTATGTATATAGGCATGGATAGTTTACCAAAGTGGATATAATAACAAAGAAGTCAATAATGGAGTTGGTGGAATAGAAATGAAACCTTCTCTTATTGATATGTAAGACTGATTTTAGAGTCGCGCAGACAGTCAGCGCTGAATGTCCAGTATGCATAGATATAGGGACCGTTTTTAAATAAAGCTGACCGGTCGGCGCCGATGCCCAATCCAAAAACTATCGGCGCCGAAGATCTGCTTGTCGTCAGCGCAACTCTAAAATCAGCCTAATGAGTTCGTTGTACGATTTGATACGTACATTTTACTAAAGTACCGAATAAATATAAACCATTGAAGACAACACACGATTTAGTATTGATTCGACACAAAACACGTAGGTACCGATGCAGTATTGTGTAAGTTTATTCATTTTGCAGTCTCACATAAAAATTCTTAGCTACATTCTTCCTAGCCGCTATTAAAGAAGGTTTTAGTATTGTAAATCATCTCTGCAGGTGCATAAGCCTTAAGTAACCTTCAGTGTAACCGGAGATTAAATAATAGTGCAACCACGACTACACGAAAAGCGACTCCGACGGTGTCGCGAGGCGTACATATTGCCACTTTTCACCGCAAATTACCAGGAGTCCAGGAATAACGGAAAATTATGTTTAGTGGACCGCTGTAACGACACTACTCGCTCTCCGTCACCTGGTATTGTGGAGATTTTCTTGAAGCAATAGTTTTTAGGAAATTTCATGATTTGGATAGTCAAATCGTCAAAGATCGTTTAAAACAGAAACTGGACGAGTATTTAAGACTACAAGAGACGAAAAGTAATAATATAGACACAAACACTTATGGTAAAGGCTTTTCGACACAGACTATGACTTTGAACATATTTGTGCTATTGCAGGTCAAGATGTCTTTGCCTACTGCCTTTTAATTTCCAAATATTGGACTGCTTAGATTGGAAGAATGGGTGACAGTCGACTGAAATCACTACGAAGTAACGAACTACGAAGAAATTGTTTCAGAATTCTTCGTACAAATTACTGCTATTTTGTCAGAAATGCAATGTCTAAGAGATGAATATTACAAGTGGTCCAGTGAACTCTGTCGACTAACACCGACCGAAGAACGGCTCCCAAGGCTAAGGGTTGAGGTCTAAACAAATTTACATCGTAAAAATGCTTAATGGCCCATCAGCCCGGAATAGGGTGTTAGCGGGCGGCGACTTTATTACTCGTATAAATTTCGCCCTTTACATCTTATTTTTCCCTACGAACGTAGACACAATTCCGTTAAAATTTAATTAAGCAGCCAAAATTACTGGGAAATTATACACGTTGTTTCACTCCTTTCCTAGACTGTACCAATTTATATTTCATGTGAAAAGATTGTGAACATTTTGCGGCGTACCGTTTTAAATAATTGATTGTAATATGCCAACTTGTGATTTTAACGCCGAGAATATTACGAGAATATGCATTTAAAAGATACCAAGATTTAATTCGCTGCTGATTTTCAGACCACATGAGATTTAATTTCCAATTGCCCCAGAATTTAGATTTAATTTTACAAAAACTTTGTTACATACATGACATCAGATGTCCTAAAATATTTATCAACCCGTTTTCTGAAAAGTGTGTGTTTTTTTTTAATAATGGAAGTTTAGAATGACATCACTCCACCTGATAGTACCTAAGCAGCCGTCAGGTCCAAATTTGAGGTCGATAGGCACAATAAACCCTATTGAGCCTAACGCCCTCACCCTGAAGGCCAGCATAAATGCCATCTATTGCATGTAATCTTAACGACATATTCAATAACCATACCTATCTATTTTAAATTTCCCGTCAATAAACCTAAAACGCCCCGTCCCATCCCAAATCTCGCGCAGGCTGTTCAAAGAGAATTATGGAAAAAACCGCCGGAGGCCATTTGCGGCGCTCATAAACGCGTCCCGCGATAGATTGCCCATTAAAATCATTTTCCGTGGCGTAAAACTTTAAGCCTCTAACCCCTGGTCCGTTTATGGGCACACACACCTGACGCACGTTTGTTAATGGAGGCTGTGTTAGGAGCCCGTGAGAGAAGATTACGCCCGCATTACGGCTGCAGGCTGCGCTGTTGTCGGATCAGCGAGTACATCGGCGGAATCTATGCGTTGCGTCGCTATTCGATTCGTGGAATGTGCCCGAAAGCTCTGCAACTGTTTGTTGTTGCACACCATTTATGTTGATAGCACTCCGTCTTGTTTTATCTTCTTAAATCTGAACGGGTGTTAATTTTTAAATTATTCAATCTCTTTACACAGTAGTTTCAACGACTCTTCTTTATATTCTTCTTACGGTCATCATGATTAAAGAACGCCAATTTCTACCGTATCATTTTACATACATACAATCTTTATTTTCAGTTCTGATCAGGATTCAACAACATTTGTTACGATTCTTGTCAAGTTAATCTGCGGAACCGTATTCTCTCTATGAAAATTCGCAGCTATCAGCTTTTTATTATTTATGGAGTCTTGTTTTTTTAGACCAATAAAAATTCGTATTGGCCATTCAATGAAGCCATAAAGTTTCCCCAGATGGAGCTTGCGATACATTTTTGTGAATAAAAATGCGCTCATACGCTTATACATTATTTATACGTTTGAACCCGTGTTTGTTTTCATGGTGAACACAGGAGAATAAACTCTTTCCACTTATAATTTACATGGAAAGGTTACCAACATGTTTATCCTAAGTATGATACCTTTACAGGTGTATGAGGTAAACAATAACGTATCTTTTATACGTCTAATGTAAAAAATAATATAGCTGAAGTTTTAGACAAGTTCAATAGAGTTATGTGAAGTCTGCAGGTCAGGCATCATCGTATATAACCTTAGCGAGCGGAAAGCTAAAATGTATCAATATACAATTTGAGACACAAGTAAATAAGAATTAAGAGAAAACCCATGTGCCTATTATCTACCTAAAGTCTTTAAGCAGCCTACGGCCCGTTCCCATCGGTAACACTGAGTTTTTACAAACTCATTTATCTAGTCATTCCACTTTTACAAAGACGGCGAATTGAAAAAGTTTTCCGAAATTTAATTCGACTTTGAAACAATGCGAGCGTTTTGGCTTCTGATGTGTTTTGTTTATTTACTTTGAACTTTCTTTCCTCTTTGTCTTACTCCGCTAATTAGTTGGATATTATTTTTGAAGTGCGGAATGGAATTGTCTTGTCCCGTTTGATTTGAATTTTGTTACAAATTAAAGTTGAAATTGTGTAATATCTTTGTTATTATTTAAACTTCCAACAAAGCCTCCAATTTACTCCCACTATTACTCCTAGCTGTGTAGGTAGGTACTCTATTGCATCACATTCTGGTAGTTACGATGTGAATCTATTACCTACAGGGCGCTAAATTCGGTAAAATCCACCTAAAATTGTGTGCCTATGCAAAACATGGTACACTAAATGATTTAAACATTGAATATGCCTTAGGTAGTGGATTGAACGTGAGTAGGTATAGTTTTTGGGTGTTTACAGTAGACGATTTTTAATATCTAAATATGCAATTTATATGACGACGAACAACAGAAATAATGATATAACAAGACCTTGTTACTATTAACAACCACTAACTTAGCAATTTACTAAATTAACTTTTAATGAGCAACTGGATGTTACTGGACTTGTCTTAAAAATATACTTGGTTTATTACCTGGCCTTGTACGTAAAAAGTAAAGTAAGCTAAGATAATTTTCATACAGGATAGTTTTTCACTTTAAAATAGGTAGGTATAGGGTGTGCAATGCATCGAACTTTGTTGCCATTGCTCACGGGCGCTACATAGCTAAAAGTCGTTCTTACTTACCCACAGTAGCATTCTCCATTGTAAAGCCCTATCCCAAATCTCAGTGTGTAAACCCCACATAACCCGCTGAACCATGCGCCCTGCTGTAATGTACAGTAATGTAGGCTATGACGTAGGGGCATAATAGGCTCCCGAAATCACGTCACGAGCCAATTTTATGATGCGAAAAATTAAACTGGCCTACATGTGTGCCGCCGCGGCCAATTGCCGGCACTATCGCGCGATATTACTAGAGCGGAGGCTGTGAGAGTAGTAGGGTACTTGTAAGATCATTTTCTCAAACTCATGTTTGCTTTTTTGGGAGCTTACTAGGTGAAATCCTAATGAAGCAATTGAAATGCAGACCTCTTTTACGCAATGGCAGTCAATATTTATTTATTTTTTATTTATTCTATCATATTATCATGATATCCGTACAGAATCTATTCTATTATAGTGGGCTTTAAAATGTAGAATTAGGTATAAATGGGCATGTTTACTTATTTAAAGTAAGCACCAAGTGGTAAGAATCCATCAGATGATATTGTTTTAAGAATGCAAACCCAAAATGAAATAATACCTTATTAGTTAATACTTACCGAGACCCATAGGAGAGCAAACGGAATCACTATCGGAAACATTTTAACGTGAATTTATCGTAAAAAAATGCAAAACTAAAGTTGCAGGTAATTGGCATGTTTTATGCTTCTGTCAAAGACACAGATAAGCATATAAAAACTTTTGAAGGCTTTTGTCTATCTTCTATACCAGAGCCGCTCTAAGTTGGCCGATTTGCTACATGTCAGACTGACTGCACTAGTCTTTGAGTATAAAGCCACTGGAGATGCCTTACACGGGCGACCCCCTCCGGCAAAGTACATTGGTCAACTGTTCAAACACGTTTAATAAAACTACTTGTCGCTGCACCACCGCCATTTTGCATTGATCCCTGTCGCGTGACGTTACTCTTGAAAAATGGTTAGTTGTGCAGTATTCTCATGTAAAAGGCGATCGAGAGCTCAAATTCGCAACAAGAGCGCGTTTAGTATCATATCTAAGTGTTTTTATTAACTTTTAAACGTGTATTTAAGAAGAATTGCCATTTAAATAAAAAGTCGTTGCGATACGTAAACGACAGAAAAAAATAAACAAGAATACAGTGGTACGGGGGCTAGTGATGTCACAAAGTCAAAAAAGCGACTCGACATTTGAATGAATCATTCACTCCCTGCAGTTAGTTGTATAATCCGTTTTTTACTTTAATTTTGAATTAAATAAAAGGTCTAAACATATTTTATACTAGCTGTGCCCGCGACTTCGTTCGCGTGGACTACAGGATTTAACATATAAAAGTTTATCCTGCTAACTCTCGTTCCCGTAAGAATTTTTCAATATCCTGTTCCAACTAAGCTTTAAGTTTACTATGGTACCTGCATGCCAAATTTACAGCATCTAACTTCAGCGGTTTAGATTTTTCATACAAAAGGATTTTCCCGATTATTCCCGTTCCCGTGAGAATTTCGAGAATTCCTTTCTTAGTGCACCTCTACGGTACCTAAGCTACGTCCAGTCCAAATTTCAAGTGCCTACGTTTAGCCGTTTAGGCTGTGCGTCGATATGTCAGTCAGTCAGTCAGTCAGTTTCTCCTTTTATATATTTAGATAAGAACCCGGCTTGGCTCGGGTAAGATGTGATTCATAATAAACATCGAGGAGCAAAATATAGGTAAATATTTCCGTAGTCATCGGTTCTTCAAGGAATACTAAAGGATTAAACAGGACATAGATTCTTTCATTGAGTTTAATAAATCTAGTGAATAAAAATTGCACAAGTTTTTATACAATAAATTTTTAACATTTAAAATTAAGGAATATCAATCAACAAAACAAATTGCAATGAGTACTAATCCTAGAATTTGGCAAAAGTCCTTATAAAATTATATTACTATTCTTCATCAGTATCTGTTATCGCCCTGAAAGAGTATATCATAAAAAATGTGTCAAAAACAATGTTTCCGCGAAACGTCAATGACTGAAGAAAAATAGTTTTGATAATATTCACTCAATTCCGGCAAGATGGTGACTGTGATTCGTCTGTCAACACATTTTGAATTTAGCAAAATACTCGACAATCCGAATTTTGCGGATATATGTTGTCGACTCGAAATCATTATTTTTTGATGTTTTATTATTCATGTAAGGTTTTAATCGAGTCTACCGTACCCCTTGACGAAATTATTAATATAGAAGATTACTTTGGAGCAAACATCTAAATCATTAAAACGATTGTTATGGGTAAACTATAAAAGGTAGACATATGCTCTCGCGGACATTTTTAAAGATAATGTTAAGATGAACAATTCATCCATAGAGCATTTTTGTATAACTTTAACTATATGCTCAGCGCACGCCACGGAAGGCCTCAGAAACGATACTTTCCCCCGTTTTTGAAACATTTTCGGTTACTGCTCCACAACTATAAGACCTAGCGTGATATTTTATAGCCTATGTAACTTCTGAATAATGCAGCTTTCTAATGGTGAAAAAATTATTGCAATCGGTCCAGTAGTTTTTGAGTTTATTCATTACAAACATACAAAAATACAAATCTTTCCTCTTTATAATATTAGTATAGATTTGTCTTTTATTACCTAAAATAATTGAATTATAAAAAGAAAACGTAAAATTTCCACTCTGTATTACGCTTTTACAAGGTTACGCCGTTTGACACGTTTTCATAGTGACGTAGTGGGTAATACTCACCAGGTATTTTTTTAAAATAGGATGAAGGATTTAATAAGTATAGTATTTTAAAAATAAATATATTTATAAATAAGGAACTTAAATTCAATCTTTTGGATGTGAATTAATGTTTTTAATAAAAATTTGTTATAATTAGACCTTGCTTGGTTATAAAGTGGAAATAACTGTTACTTATATACTTCGGCAATTTTACCGTTGTCCCTCACTAGTGCAGTCAGTCTGACATGTAGCAAATCGGCCAACTTAGAGCGGCTTTGGTATAGGTCACACCAATAAGTCACAATATGTTATTGATTTGTCTGTGCTACCATAATCTTTATACCTATGCTATGTACTACCGGCAACGTTGGCGGTAGTACACTTTTCAAACAGATTTCTTTAAACGCCATTAGCCCCGCCCACTAGTTATTTCCGCCAATAGAAGAGCACTTCGACCCTTTGTTTACGAATACGTTCCAATAGTAGGAGAGCTAGCAAGATTTTTTGGTAGGTATTTGAGGCAAGCTGAAAACTTATCCTGTACCTCTCCTATTCAGTGGCGGCGTAAGGCGTGGGCGACGTGGGCCACCGCCTACGGCCTCGCGGTACAAGGGGCCTCGCGCCTCAAAAAATTTTATGCATTGCTCAAAATACATGGTTCTAAGCGAGAATTCAATAAAAAAATATATAAACTCTTTAATAACCAATATGGAATTAAGATTCTTTGAATCAACATTTTGATGATTTCGGTTTTTCGGATTAGAGCAAGCTAAAAAATTTGCAAGAAGAGCAAATATTAAAACACTGTAACGATTTACATAACGTCCTGCGTGTGGGTGAGAGCAGTGACTTCCAACCTTTCGAATTATATGAAGAATTCAATACAATCCCAAATTTACCCAACTTCATTAAAGACGTGAAACAGCTACTGTCATATACAGGGTGTCCCAAAAATTAGTGTCAAGCGGAAGTCCTGAGATAGAACACCCCGTGGGGCATCCGAAACACCTCCATGTATGTTCCGCGATTTTTTATAGTTTTCTAGTTATGATAATTTTTCTAAAATTTTGAGAACAACTGACCTAACCGACTAAAAATATTGTAAAGAAAAAAGTATTTGACTTTTTGAGTAATTCTTTTTGCAAATAAATTTTCATGAGTTTTTCTTTAATGCCTAAAATATTTGTCTCCATAACTTATATGGAAATTATCAAAATTATGGTACAAACTGAAAAGATACGTTCTGTAAATAATGTCTTACAATTTCAACGTTAAATTTCCCTCTGTCGCTAAATACCATATTCTCAAAAGATCACACTCGTAAAATACCACATTCGCAAAAGACGACATTCGCAAAACATCACATTCTCATAATATCATATTCTGAAAATATCATATTCTTATAATACCCCATTCGCAAAATACAACATTCTTGTGATACCACATCCAAAGTACAGTCTCAAATATATATATTTTTTTATAAAACCGAAATTATATTTTTTAAGTTTTTAAACAAGATAAATCTTGACCTGCAGCGCTACCATGAGTTTAAAAGTTACGGAATCGATATCGCCTACGTAAATAATATATCTATGAAAAACTTGTACAGCGCCACTGGTGGTTACGCTAAGAACTAAAATCGGTCGTATGAAAAAGACAACTTGATAGGTTTTTAACGTACGTAAGTTTTGATAGCCAACTCATGGTATTGCTACTGATAAATAAATCATTAATATTATAAATCATATTTCTAATTCTGCCTGTCGACCTCATAATATGTGGGTCTCACAACCGCTTACCATCAGGTGGAGTGAGGTAAAATAATTGTTAGCCTTTTTTTAAAAAACCTAGGGATTAATAATTCAGTACAAACACGAATACCTATTTAATAAAATCTACTTTTTATTTAGTGCATAGTACCTAATTTTGTTTTGGAGCATTTTTGTTTGAAGGAGAGATTATGTTTTATTAACAGGGAATCTGATAAGTATACATTCATCTAAATCCGTTTACCGAATCGATATTTATATGAGGTAACAATCACAAAAGAAATAATGGACTTGAGAACTTGCTCCTTTTTTAATTCGGTCAAAATCATTTTATTTTACCTTAATTAATATTTATATTTAGAAAAACGGAAAAAATTCAACTGCCTCATTTTTTCCGTTTTTCTAAATATTATTACAGCTAGTGCAAGCTTTAGCACTTAAAAATTTTAAATTTACAATATTTATATTTCATACAAATTACATTTTCAAATTCGGTCGCATATTAGCATTTAAATAATAGTTCTGACCATTATTAGAAAAATTGGCAGAAACAAGGGCAACTTAATTCCAAGAAAAAATACAATATGAGCATAAAGCGGCAAAGTTTTTTTAGCCCGGTGTACTTTTCTGCCATTTTTGAAAATATGGTGTTTAGAGAATGTTGTGTTATGCGAATGGGGTATTTTAAGAATATGATATTTTCAGAATATGATATTATGAGAATGTGATGTTTTGCGAATGTCGTCTTTTGCGAATGTGGTATTTTACGAGTGTGATCTTTTGAGAATATGGTATTTAGCGACAGAGTCTAAATTTAAGTTATTAGGAGGCAGCTGCATGGCTCCTAAGTAACTTTAAAAACTGCGCTAGACTCTCAGCTTTCATAACCATTACTAAAAACTGGTACTTAAAGGGCTACTTTTGCTGAAATCGGACTTCAAAGACAGAGAGGTGGAAAAATAATAAAAATTTGCCATTTGAATACGAAGTATTATTTGGACATTTTATTATTTTTAAAGTTAATAAGATTGTTAACAATCAAAATTATACCAGAAATGCTAATAAATAACCACTTGAAAGTTAAATTTGTGATACTTAAAAATTTAATTAAGTTTAAAAATGGGAACTTTATTAAAAAAAAAAAGTTATCGTTTTTGATTAATTATTTATTGTAAAAAGTTTATAAGTAGAAGTTTATTAAAGTCCGTAAAGAAAGCAAAGTTCGTCAAGTTCGTCGTAACAAAGGTATTGCATGTGAAAACAGGGTGAGCGCAATGAAACTTAAGTTAAACAAAAGAAAGCATCCAAATGTTTGCATCTGAGTGCTCCTGTATTAAATTTAGGTTTGTTAACAAACTGACTAACTTTCGGAATAATAAAATGTCCAAATAATGCTTGATCATCAAATGGCTAATTTTATGATTTTTCCACCTCTCTGTATTTGTAGTCCGATTTCAGCAAAAGTAGCCCATTAAGTACCAGTTTTGATGAATGATTATGAAAGCTGAGAGTCTAGCGCAGTTTTTAAAGTTACTTGGGAGCCATGCAGCTACCTCTTAATAACTTAAATTTAACGTTGAAATTGTAAGACATTATTTACAGAACGTAACTTTTCAGTTTGTACCATAATTTTGATAATTTCCGTATAAGTTATGGAGACAAATATTTTAGGCATTAAAGAAAAACTCATGAAAATTGATTTGCAAAAAGAATTACTCAAAAAAGACAAATACTTTTTTCTTTACAATATTTTTAGTCGGTTAGGTCAGTTGTTCTCAAAATTTTAGAAAAATTATCATAACTCGAAAACTACAAAAAATCGCGGAACATACATGGGGGTGTTTCGGATGCCCCACGGGGTGTTCTATCTCAGGACTTCCGCTTGACACTACTTTTTGGGACACCCTGTATAACAGAAAATAGCTTAAAATAAATTTACCCAAACATTTACAATGTCATCCGAATTTTATTAACAATCCCGGTAAGTACAGCCTCTGCTGAAAGGAGCTTTTCAAAAATAAAATTAATAAAAAAAATTTAAGAAATACAATGGGCCAGGAAAGACTTTCAGCATTGGCTGTATTATCAATTAAATCAGATATGGCATATAGGCTGAATCATTAAAGAATTTAGTAAAGTTAAAAGCAGGAAATTTCTGCTTCTTTAATAAAGAGATATAAATATTTTTATACAGGGTGTAACAGGGGTGGGGGTGGATCATCATAAATCAATCGATGGGGGACTTCAATACCTATCGATATAACCCCCATGTATGTTCAGCGATTTTCAATTGTTCCAAAGTTATTGAGATTTTTGTGAATTTTTTGTAAGAAGCCGGAATTCAGTATAAAAGTCTTCACTGTAGCTTAACTACTGGACCTGCTTGCAAGATTTTTTTTCTAGAAGTAGTTCAATAGTGGGTCTTTATAATAACGATACCGATTTGAGTCATAACCCTATCATATTGGAATAAAAAAATAATTCTTCACAAAAGTTTTACGAATCAACTTTCAAAGCCTCTAGTGAAAAAAAAGTACTCCTATTTTTTTTCTAAAACTTATTTTAAAAGCTACTCACATTCATGGATAGTATACCCTGAAAATTTCAAACCGTTACTACCAGAGCATCAAAACTAAAAATGAATGGCACAGGTGCCATGAATCAGTGTTTTTAATTTTCGTGTAAAACTTTAATTTAAAAAATAAGCCGATATGTTTCAGGAAATTTATGTTATGTTAGTAACATTAGTAGCAGTAATTTTACAAAATTGCAAATTAAAGGGGTGAAAATCAAACAAAGAAAATTTACATAAATTTTGTTAATTTTTTTTTCTACAGTAAGTGTTCATAATGTGCACCATTATTGGCTATGCATATCCTACACCTTTTTACAAAGGTTTTTCGGATGTTGTAAAATGCTAATACATTTTGCCTTCCATGCATCACAATTTGGGCCCCTGAAAAATTTGACAAAAAAGAAGCATTCCGCAACCTCCAAAAAAGCTTTTTAAGAAGGTCTAAGCTACACATGGCTAATAATGGTGCCCATTATGAACACTTACTGTAAAAAAAAGAATTAACAAAAATTATGTAAATTTTCTTCGCTTGATTTTTACCCCTTTAATTAGCAATTTTGTAAAATTACTGCTACTAATGTTACTAACATAGCGTAGATTTGCTGAAACATATTGATTTATTTTTTTCATTAAAGTTCTACATGAAAAATAAAAACACTAATTTATGGCACCTGTGCCATTTGCGTTCATTTTTTGTTATGATACTCTGGCAGTAGCGGTATGAAATTTTCAGAGTACCTATACTATCCATGAATGTAAGTAGTTTTTAAAATAAGTTCTAGAAAAAAATACAAGTACTTTTTTTCACTAGAGGCTTTGAAAGTTGGTAGACACAATTCGATTCGTAAAACTTTTGTGAAGAATTATTTTTTTATTCCAATATGATAGGGTTATAACTCAAAACGGTATCGTAATTATAAAGACCCACTATTGGACTACTACTAGAAAAAAAATCATGCAAGCAGGACCAGTAGTTAAGCTACAGTGAAGACTTTTATACTGAATTCCGGTTTCTTACTAAAATTTCACAAAAATCTTAATAACTTTGGAACCATTGAAAATTGCTGAACATACATGGGGGTTCTATAGGTATTGAAGTCCCCCATCGATTGACATACGATGATCCATGAAATTTAGGTCTTGCCCCGCCACTGCTCCTATTATATCCCAGCACGAAACTGCAGACCTGGCTGGTGAGTAGCGGGGCTAAAGCAAACCCCCAAAAATACTTTTCCTCTTTTTATTTATAACTAAAAAATAAGACTCACTAAGACAAATCATTTCGATGGAACTTCTACCAGTCAGGTGAACTGACAAATTATATTTTTATGCATTATAAAATATATTTTTAAATAAACTAAATTGGGGGTTTAGTTTAGCCCCGCTACTCAGCCAGGTCTGCGGTTTTGTGTTGGGGTATAATATTAAAGGTGTAGAACAAGTTTTCAGCTTGCCTCATATACCTACCGAAAAATTCTTGCAGGCTCTCGGACCACAATTTACATTATATACTGACAGACGCGTAAGCGCCAAGCGATTTTCACCTTATAGGTGGTCGACCGCCAAGTTCTCCGATAGTACCTGCAAACTACTTATATCTACATATATCTTTTTTGTATTCTTATTCCTTGGAGTTTGCATGCCAAGTTTTAACCAGAATTTTAAGTTATTATTATTATTATTTATTTATTTATTATTATTAAAACAGAATTAGTTAAACAACTATTTTTACATTCTGACCCACTGTCAGTTACGCTAACTTTTTTAAAATTCATACCATTTCGTTGTTTCACGCCAGAAGGCACTACGTGTGCCTATTTTGTAACGTAACGTGATACTCCCACTTAACTAAATGATTATGTTTAGTTTCTGTATGTTAAAGTACATGTAAAAAACGGTTTTTAATGTCATTGCCAATGCCAGCCAAATTAAAATGTGAAATTGTCGCTATGATTCTATGATTTGTTTTGGTTTTATTCCTTATAGGGTTATTACATACAAAAGACGAGCATTTTTTACAATATAATGTATTACAGGTAAAATCTTTGTATAAAATTAACACTTACTTGCTAATATGAACTCGTTGCGTCATTCACTCACTTTACAAACACAAATACACAACTCATTCACTTCACAAGTGTTAAACAAGTGAATGGTGCGAATATTAAGTCGTACACACAATACATGAGACAGAAATAAGTTGTATAAAAATATTTTGACTTGAAGTTAATACACTTATCAAAAATATTTATACAAAAGTATGATTAATTGTACAATATTTTCTTTGCAGTAAGTATGTAACAAATACATAGGAAGGTATCTAAAAATGGACCGACCGGTTTAGATCAAGGTTTCACAATTTTATTCATTGATTGATTGTGAATAGTTGTAAAGTATTTACATTATCAAGAACGAACATTGAGAAACGAAATTAAGAACAAGAATTGATTTAATAATAATAATTACTCTTCATTTTCAAAGAAACGGTAAGTGATTACATATACTGACTACACATTTACAAATTGGTCCATTCGACTGACAAATAAATAAGATACATATAAACCATGATTACTAATCTCAGCACTATAGCAGCATCTCTTGTATCACAAAATAAATCTTTTATTAAGTCTGCAGTTTGACAAACATCATTCGCTTGTGCGTTGGAAATCGAAGGCCAGGCGCGGATTCACTTATTTCCGAGTTAAATTGCGCAGTTATAAGTCAGATACAGAATTTGCGTGTCATTGCTACATAAATTGATATTAATTTTACATAATGTGTTTTAACAAATATTTCAATTGACAAAGATGGATTTATACAAAAATAAACGTTCATGGTGCACGTATTTTGAATAACGAGCAGGTATAACAAATGGGAATTTGTATAAAGACAATAAACAAGAACGTAAAATATAGGTTATTTACATTTGTGGTTATTAAATTGTGTTATGATTATTTGTTCCTTAAATAAATAATGTACTTTCTGCCCTAAGGTTTAATCAGACAATAATTTATGTTGGAGCCTCCGTGTACTTTTACATGACAAGTGGACTGTGGTAACAAACAGACAATTTCCGTAGCTTTTTTCCCAACTTATACAGCTTTTCACTCCAAGGAATCGTTCCCTGCGCGTGCTTGTCGAAGTCCTTACATCCCGTTGTAGGCGGGCCCGCCGCCGCCCTCGGGCACTACCCAGTTGATGTTCTGCGATGGGTCCTTGATGTCGCACGTCTTGCCTGACGAGACAACAAGTGTTAGTGGAGGTATCAACCAAATGCAAATCCAATACATATAATGATGTATATGTATTTATGAATACTGCAACATCATCAGCCCATATACGTCCCCACTGCTGGGGCACGGGCCTACCCTAAATTAGGACGATAAGGCCTCAGTCAAACACGCTGGTCAAGTGCGGGTTGGTTGACTACACAACCTCAGAATTTGTTCGTAGGTGTGCAGGTTTCCTTACGATAATTTTCCTTCACCGATAAAGCGTCGAATGATGGTACATATGAATTTCAAATTTGAAAAACACATAGATACCTAGCGGGGTTTGACCTGGCGACCTCTCGCATGGCAAGCAACGACCTAAACCACTCGGCCATCGACGCTTTTGAACGCTTATTGGAGGTTTGTGCATATGCATTGCATGCTAGCATAGCATACATGATTCATGCTCGATTACTTGGTATGTAGTCTAGTTTGAGGAAATTTTAATAAAAGTAATTTACCTTTACTTAGTAATTTAATTTATATATTTAATGTAGTATTTATTTTAATAAAATTATATCGAGTAAATTGGATAATAATAATATGTAACTTACACGGGTAGTATAATATTGACTTGACTAACTTTAAATTCAGCAGTGTAAGATAGTTACGATTCAATACCGTCGCTTACATAAACAACATTCTAATTATGATTAAAAATGAACTAACCGACTCGAACGGAATTAGTATTTAATACTAATATAATCGGCAAACGTAGTGTAGGACGCCCGCAGGCCAGGTGGTGTGACGATCTGCGCGGGACGGCTGGTAGGAGCTGGATGCGAGTGGACGAGGAGAGAGAAGTGGCGTGCATTTGGGGAGGCCTATGTCCAGTAGTGGACTGTAATGGGCTGATGATGATGATGATGACTAATATAATTGTTAATTACTTACAATGAATGCAGTTCTGCGCGTTTATTTGTAGCCTCTGACCGTCACCAGTCTCCATGGGGACAAATTCATAGACACCTATTGAAGAAATACACATGATTATTTTTATTTCATTTTTTTAAGTATTTCAATAAATATTCATTTTTATTTATTACATTTCTTACAATGTATAACATCTAACCAATAAATGTATAGTTTACCTGCAGGGCAGAACCGGGCCTCTGGTCCGTCGAAGACACCCAAGTTGTTCTTGACCGGGACCGAGTCGTCCTTCAGGGTCAAGTGCGCCGGCTGGTCCGCTTCGTGATTCGTTCCTACAAGCAATATGCTGATGAGAATACTACTCGATAGATTGTATTGTCTATTCATTATAATCACAACAAATTTAAAATAAATTAGAAAACTGAAAGTGTCCGGGATATTTACCATGTTGTTTTGTTTTAATGAGCTCCCGATATTTCGGCACTGTTGCAAGCGCCATGATCACGGGTGAACTGTAGGACTGCGAGAATGGGCTTGCAACAGTGCCGAAATATCGGGAGCTCATTAAAACAAAACAACATGGTAAATATCCCGGACACTTTCAGTTTTCTAATGTGTGTCACCATGACAGTTTAAAAAAAAAATTATATAAAGCTGACTTCAGAGTCGGTATGCATAGGAATAATAAAATGTAACAAAACACATAACTAAAGATGGGCCAAGTACTCAGTTCAAGGATAAAAAATCTAAATTTTGTCAGATCCCTAATGCCCCAGAGGGCCCCAATGGTCACAAAGACTATCTTTCCAGTATTTTTTCCTCTTACTCAGATAAACTATTTACAGCCGTAACATTTATGACAGCTTCTATTTAACTAAAATATGTCTCTATGGGTCTACACGCGATATTAGGAGTAGCAAATTACATAGCTACTTACTGCTGTAATTTGCTACTCCTAATATCGCGTGTAGACCCATAGAGACATATTTTAGTGTAATGGAACGCGAAAGTCTAAAATAGCTTCTATTTAAGTTAAATGTACCTGTTAATGCTACGGAAGATAGAAGATCGAAGGTGATGACCCCGTCGGGCTTGGGGTAGTCGATGGGAGTGCATTCCTTAGCCGGCTTCAATTTGGCGTGGTCGGCACCTATAAACAATTTAAATTAATAATTCCAAAGGTACCTGTGTGAAAATATTAATCAAAGTGCAAAATGAAATATAAAGGATACCTGAAATTAATTTGTTCATAAATATTATGTGTTTTTATATAGCATTAGTCCTAAATGGCAACGCTTGACAATTATTTATTTAGGTGGAAATACATGAATCGTAATTTGAAAACATGCCAACATCTGGTTTAATAATGTTCAAGGTTAATAAAATCGTCGTTATAATCAAATCAGTAACGGAACCATATCACATCATTTATACTTAGTAACAGTTTTAAATTGTATTAATCTTTCATCCAGAAGTTTGAGCCTGACAATTTGTATGTCGAACCTATTATGTTACTTTATACTTTTCATAACTTCAATCAAGGTACATTTGATCTTTATTTGTAATTATGTATTTCCTCGCATTTTATCTCTGCCTGTGGCTTAACTCCAAGTGTGACTAAGTTAACAAAACGACGTAAAAAATGTTTATAAACAATCTTGTCGTGTAAGATTTTTATACCCCGCTGCATATACCCAAAGACCTAAACTTTGAAGTGGCCAAATGGTTGCTAATGAAATGTGGATTTTACCTCCATGGCTCAAGGTCCAGGGTTCCTTGCCGCGCACGAGCGTGGAGAAGGCGGAGTACGCGATCCCGCCGTACAGACCTAGCGATGTGTGGAAGGACGGACGGCAGTTGCGGACTTCCTGGTTATTAAAAATAATAAGTTTTAGTTCAGTTTTAACAAATTTTTAAAGGTAAAAGGTGAAGGTCGCTACAAAAAAGTAACTATCGAGTTTCTTGCCGGTGTTTCGAATCGGCGATCCTTACCGATGGCAGAATCTTATTACTAATGTGACGATAAATGCATTGCCGACATAAATAAAGACATTTTGATATAGAAGTAAAAATGTACATAATTATGGGTTGATGATGATGATGATGATGTTAAATACAATAACTTTATTTATATACCCAACATTTCGGGCTCTTTACATAGCTTGTGATCATGGGAGACTTATGATGAGATGATAATGTCTGGAAATAGTTTAATTAATACATACATTAATTAATAATATTTATCGGTATTTCATAAATATTTAATGTGCAGCACATTCAAAGGCGAAGCGAAGAGATAACATTTTTAGAATGTATTTTATTTCCAGTTTGCGATGAAAGTTACCTTCAATTCCTTGTAAACATAAGAGCTCTTAAGTTTCTCCTCATACTGAGTAGGCAACACTCCTTTCTCGTGTGTCGCCTCTCCAGACAATACAAGATCCATTGCCGCCTCCGCTGCCAGCATACCTGCGATTACAATTTTTTATTACAACAATGAATTAATACAAAAAGTATAGTAAATATTGTAATAAAACAATATAATAAATATCGTCGCAAAGTGACTGCAGTCTAACTTCACAATCTTTTAGTAATAAACACGTACTGGATATCCATAATTCTGATACATTTTTTTTTATCACAACAATGAATTAATACATAAAGTGTACTTAATGTTCCAGTAAAACAATATGTGTAATTAATAAATATCGTGGCAAAGTGACTGCAGTGTAATTTCACAATCTTTTTGTAATAAACACATACTGGAAATTCATAAATCTGTAATATGGAATGTTTGTATGGGAAATTAAAGAAGTGTTTTTACCATCTTCCTTGCCATTTTATTATATTTTCTCACCGTTAAACCTTTTCTGGACTACGACGAACATTTCAGAATTAAAATTAGCTAAATCGGTAAAGGCGTTCTCGATTTTTAGTGAGACAAACGAACAGCGATAAATTTTTATACATATAGATAGATAGATATTTACTTATCATCAAAGTAGGTGTGTGTACATACCGCTCTTCATGGCATTGTGCGTGCCCTTGATGCGCGGCATGTTGAGGAAGCCGGCCGTGTCCCCCACCAGCACGCCTCCGGGGAACACCGGCGCCGGGAGGCTCTGCCAACCGCCCTCCACTAGGGCCCGGGCGCCGTACGCGATGCGGGTGCCACCTGGGGATAGCAATGTGTTTTGTATTGCAGTCGGTTGTACATAGAATAGAATAGAATAGAATATAATATAATTTATTGGTCACATATTACAAGAAAAAATAAATTTAACATAAAATAATACAAATTAACAGAACATAATATACAGGGTGTCCCAAAAAGTAGTGTCAAGCGGAAGTCCTGAGATAGAACACGCTGTGGGGCATCCGAAACACCCCCATGTATGTTCCGCGATTTTTTATAGTTTTCGAGTTATGATTATTTTTCTAAAATTTTGAGAACAACTGACCTAACCGACTAAAAATATTGTAGAGAAAAAAGTATTTGACTTTTTTGAGTAATTCCTTTTGAAAATCAATTTTCATGAGTTTTTCTTTAATGCCTAAAATATTTGTCTCCATAACTTATATGGAAAATATCAAAATTATCGTACAAACTAAAAAGTTACGTTCTGTAAATAATGTCTTACAATTTCAACGTTAAATTTAAAATATAAGGAGGTAGTTGCATGGCTCCTAAATAACTTTAAAAACTGCGCTAGACTCTCAGCTTTCATAATCAATAATAAAAACTGGTACTTAATGGGCTACTTTTGCTGAAATCGGACTACAAAGACAGAGAGATGGAAAAATCATAAAATTAGCCATTTGAATACGAAGTATTATTTGGACATTTTATTATTCCGAAAGTTAGTCAGTTTGTCAACAAACCTAAATTAAATACAGGAGCACTCAGATGCAAACATTTGGATGATTTTTTTTTGTTTAATTTAAGTTTCATTGCGCTAACACTGTTTTCACATGCAATACCTTTGTTACGACGAACTTGACGAACTTTGCTTTCTTTACGGACTTTAATAAACTTTTACTTATAAACTTTTTACAATAAATAATCAAAAACGATAACTTTTTTTTTTAATAAAGTTCCCATTTTTAGACTTAATTATTTTTTTAAGTATCATAAATTAAACTTTCAAGTGGTTATTTCTTAGCATTTCTGGTATAATTTTGATTGTTAACAATCTTATTAACTTTAGGAATAATAAAATGTCCAAATAATACTTCGTATTCAAATGGCAAATTTTATGATTTTTCCACCTCTCTGTCTTTGAAGTCCGATTTCAGCAAAAGTAGCCCATTAAGTAACAGTTTTTATTGATTATTATGAAAGCTGAGAGTCTACCTCAGTTTTTAAAGTTACTTAGGAGCCATGCAGCTACCTCCTAATATTTTAAATTTAACGTTGAAATTGTAAGACATTATTTACAGAACGTAACTTTTCAGTTTGTACCATAATTTTGATATTTTCCATATAAGTTATGGAGACAAATATTTTAGGCATTAAAGAAAAACTCATGAAAATTGATTTTCAAAAGGAATTACTCAAAAAAGTCAAATACTTTTTTCTCTACAATATTTTTAGTCGGTTAGGTCAGTTGTTCTCAAAATTTTAGAAAAATAATCATAACTCGAAAACTATAAAAAATCGCGGAACATACATGGGGGTGTTTCGGATGCCCCACAGGGTGTTCTATCTCAGGACTTCCGCTTGACACTACTTTTTGGGACACCCTGTATAAAACGAATAGAATATAGATGTTAAGAATGTTAAGAATATTCAAGTTTTATAGTATGTATGTCGCAGTCGTATGGTTCAATCAGCGATTTGATTGGATCACTAGCGCGTGATCCATGATCAAACTGAAATAACTGAAACTTACGTCCAAATTGGTGCAGCCGTTTCGGAGATCAAAGGTAACATTAGAAAGACAGACAAAAAAGCGTTTCTGTGATTGGTGTTTGATATAGATTCCTACCCATTAAGTAAAAACTCTTTATTTTGATATTACAGACACTTAATTTTTTTTAATTGTTTCTTCTGTCTTTAATATATGTTTTTTGTTCTTGGAGCTACCATTCCCTGCAATTAATGTTTTATGTTCCGACTTAACTATAAATAATTTTGTGTGCTTCAACTAACTTAAGATAGACCAGCAGTCAAACCTATGGATGACAAAATGGTCCTAAATTTATTCCATTAATCCTTAAGCTAAACCAAACAAATCATAACATTATCAAACTACCATTAACATCCTTGATATTTTTACACATACCTTCAAACATAGCCTTAATATACGGATGCAGCTTGAATCTCTGGAACTCCCTGAAGGGACTGATGTAAGGATTGGAGTAGTCCAGGCCGATGACGAAGCCCGCCGCCACCAGCGGGGCTTCCCCCTCCTCCACCTTCAAGTGGTAGATGAAGGAGCCTCCGTAGGTGTTCTTGTCTAGAGGCCAGCCCACGGTGTGCTCGACCAAGCCGGGCTTGTGGTTCTGGAAGTAGTCAGTCATCATCATCATCAGCCCATATACCCCACTGCTGAGGCACGGGTAGACCCTTAACTAGAGTGATTAGGCCTCAGTCAACCACGCTGGCTAAGTGCGGGTCAGTCAATGCAACACAACCTAAGAATTTCTTCATATGTGTGTGTGTAGGTTTCCTGAAGATGTTTTCCTTCAATGTAAGAGAATCAAATAAACATACATAGTAAGAACTTCAAATTTGAAAACACATTGGTACATGACGTAAATTGAACTGAACATCTAACCATTACAAGTTGCCGGTATATATTCACACATTAATTGATACATAATACAGGTTTCGAATAGGCACGAACGAACATTGATTATTTAAAAGACAATTCTGGTTTAGATGTCTTGAATTACCTCAGGTTTGACTTCCCACAGCTCCTTCAGTCCAATACCATATGATTGTGGTTCGCTGTTTTCCCTCAGGTTATATTTGCTGGCCAGCATTTTGGTCAAGTGTCCATGACAACCTGCAATAAACAGAACAAAATATAGGTGCTTCTGCCATCCGGTTTCTATACTAGTTAAATAAAGGTATATGTTATGCTCTTACAATGTACATATCTTATCTTATTGCTATACTAACTAATTATGCGCCAAAAGTAGGAATTTGGAAATTCATCCATCTTTAAAGACAAATTTGATTGTTTTAAGCCATCAGTAAATGTTTAGCTTTTCTCTTCTTTTTGTCACTGTTATAATTTAAAGTAAGGGGTAAAAAGTAGTGTGCCAGAACCGTAGCACATGGAAGGAAGTGATCTCTGCCTACCCCTCTGGGAAAAAGGCGTGATTTTATACCTATATGTACTAGTGACCCGCCCTCGCTTCACTTCGCGTAATCCTTTCTTAGCGGATGCCTTCGTCATAACATCTTTCTGCATGCCAAATTTCAGCCCGATCCGTCCAGTAGTTTGGGCAATCAGTCACCTTTGAGTTATATATATTTAGATGTATGTAAAAACGAGAAAATTATTTCTTATCGTTTACATACCTTCAGCGAAGATGGTGATCTTGGAGTGGAACTCCATGCCGCGCTCGAACATGTCCTTGGGGCTGCCGTCCTTGGCCACGCCCACGTCGCCCGTCGCCACGCCCCGCAGCGACCCGTCCTCCCTGTATAGCAGCTCTGCGCCCGCGCAGCCCGGCCATACCTGTGAACAACAATATTAGTAACTTTTATAATGTTAACTAACATCTCTTCACCCAAACCTATAATCAAGGACGCTGCTGGCAAAAGATCCAGTTAAAAAATAAAATAAAATAAATATTTCACAACATCACATACATTGATCTGATCCCGTGGTAAGTAGCTTAAGCACTTGTGTTACAGGTATCAGAATCAACAGTGGATACACAAATAACTTAAACATATTTAATAATACACCCAGACACGGAACAAACACCGATGTTCGTCACACAAATATTTGTCCCGAGTGGGAATCGAACCCACGACTCTTGGAACTGTAGGTTTTGAACCTGAGTCACTAACCGCTGTTCCACCGAGCCAGTCATATAAGTATATAAGTAACTTTTATAATGTTAACTAACATCTCTTTACCCAAACCTATAATCAAGGACGTTGCTGGCAAAAGATCCAGTTAAAAGACTGAAAGAGCCAGCCCTCCAATTAGGAAGTCTACGGGAGTGCCCCAATATCGCACATTAAACAACTCATCTGATCACTGTCCGAAGTGATTGACAGAAGATAACTATCATAGAAAAAAGAAAAGTTTGACTTCTAACCCTCGTAGCTCAAATTGGCATTAGATTAGAGGAATACCTGCGATAGTAAGTTTAGTTCATTACATTGCTTTGCACTACAAAGATAAAAGTTTGGTTGATTGCCTTTATAATTACAAAGACATTAATGGAGTTTTCCCGACCAATTTCGACATTGGCGCCACATCTCAACGGATTTCAGCTATGATGAAGATGATGACGATGCAAATATTTACCTCAGCTCCTGCAGCTTCAGCCTGCTCCGACATCCACCTCACTAAGTGACCAAGGCGCACCACATAATTACCATGATTGTACATTGGAAGACCTGAAAGAGATAACATTAAATCAAAGATTTATGTTTATTTAGGTAATTCTGTGAAAATAATAAATAAATAAATATTACACTACATCACATACATTGATCTGATCCCGTGGTAAGTACCTTAAGCACTTGTGTTATGGATATCAGAATCAACAGTAGGTAAACAAATATTTGTCCCCAGTGGGAATCAAACCCACAACTCTTGGAACCATAGGTAGGGGGCCTGGGTCACTAAACACTGTTCCATGGAGTCAGACAGTATTGGATTTAGCTATTGAAACAAATATCAAAGAAAATATTTAAAGAGTGACAGGACACAAGCAATTATACTTTTAAAAGGAATAGCACCAAACATACCTTTGAATACAGGTATAGGGATGCGGCCAGTGGCAGTCAGGAAACTGAACTTGTCCGCAGTGACCTCAGTGTTCATTGGAGCCCCTTTCTCCTTCCAGTCAGGGATGAGCTCATTGAGAGCTATCGGGTCCACACAGGCACCAGACAGAATGTGTCCACCTGCCTCAGCAGCCTTCTCTAATAGAGTCACTCGGACTTCCTGTTAATTATCATAATAAAATAAATTACTGATCTCATAATTATATAGTATTGTCTATTATATGCTAAACACTATACATTTGAAAAAAACACGAATTTTGTGGATTGAACTCATAGTATTGTTATTCTCAGGGGCAGATCGTCCATATGGTCTGTTTAGGCTGCAGCCCAGGGCCCCATAGGTGTAAGGTGCCTTGGAGTAGGTGTAGGTGTCCCAAGTGCCTAGGTCCACGCCCCATCTTAATTAAGTTTGGATTGGCAATATGAGTGTGTATGTTCTATAAGCTAATAAGATAGACATCGCTCCATTTGTTTCAGCCCAGGGCTCCAAGAAGTGACAGTCCGCCCCAGGTTATTCTAAACATATTATTTAGAGACCTGCGTTTTGAGCTTGTTACAGTGCTTGTGGTCACAGGCAAGACTAAAGATGAAGACGATGATATATTTTCAAAAGTTATGATATCATACACAATTTAGTTTCAATCATATTTAGGTCTTTGATACACTTCATATATTTTCAGCCTACCAAGCATGGTAATGATCATGTTCATTTACGATTTGTTTTCTTATGTTGACTTTGTTTAATTTCAAAACTTACAGATCCCTTTTCCTCAGCTATCTGCCGAGCTCTGATGGCAGCTGCCATGCCTGCAGGGCCTCCTCCAATGATGAGGATATCTGTCTCCTCGGCAATGCGCTCCATGCTTACATCTAAAATAAGAGGAATAATAAACATGCAAAAATGTACATATTGTAGAACACTGATTATCCTAACCAAATTTTAACCAAGTAATTTTTTGTTTTGTCATGTTGTGAAAAGTTGAAACTCAGTGAAGTCCATATATAGATTTTTAACTGTCAACTCACTACATGACATGTTTATTCTATGTGTGACATTGATTTTTCTTTTGTCTGTCCAAGTGTCCAAATTTTATAATCTGAATTTGAATTCTGTCTGTACCTACTACTTTTGTAGTCTTAGAGATCTCTTTTAGCACATACTAGGGTGTAAATTGTTAATCATCTTTTTAGGATGTCATTAAAATGTAATTAATAAATGGGTATAATTATCTCATAGCAACATCATAATGAGTATTTACACAAATAAGTTTCATAACCAGAGACAATATTAATAATTTCTTGGATAACAGACTCATATGCGCAAAAATGTCTCCCGCTTAAACTTTTCTCTACCTAAGATAAAAATAATTTGCATATAAATATTTACATTACCTAACCTTGACCTTGAACAGATAATTTATTGTTACTATATAAGCAACTATTCCATAAGAGAATACTTTGTTTCCGAGTGAATCTGATGATAGTATCAGTAAATGATAACAATATGTTTAGGTAAATACCAGAAGGTTAACTTCAAACCTTACCTTTCCATCTTGGATCTTTTTCTCTAGGATGTATTGTGTAATGTGTTGTTATTTTAGGGTATTGATCTGAATACAGTCTTCTGGCAGCATTTGTCAGCCTCCCCACTGCAAGAAATTAAAAAGAAATACTGAAAACTAAATCAAAACAAATGACTGATGAAGTTTGAACTTTGAACTTTTACTTTTTCTGGGACATTGCGTAATGTAATGTAATTAAAACTTAGGGATTTGATAGAAGTGATTTTTAACCACCATTTCGATGGAAAAATAGTAACGTTAACGCCAAAAAATATATATTTGCAGGTTAAATCCGTAAACAGCTGATAAGCAACGTCACTTATGGAACTAACTGAGAAGTAGAACTCTCGTAATTTTGATGACACATATTTCATCCACACACTTTATCACTTAATTAATTTCACTGAAAAACTTTACTTTACACATTATTTATTTGAAAAAATATTTATTTACCCTGACGAGCCGAACTAACAAGCGCCGCCGCCATTATTTTTAGTTAACTAACGTTTCGTTTCACGCACGCACATCCAGTTTGAACAATACGAAGCTACACACAGATATTGATAGTAAATAATGTTTCAATAATTGTTTAGATTATGTAGGTTTCTCCACAGACAAAAAATATGTTGTCTGATAATTATGTTTAACGAACTTTATTATAAAACAACAAGATTAAACTTTTTCCGCTAATTCTATTAAACGGTGTTTTGTCTGTGGAACGAAACGAAAATAAGCGGGAAAATACAAAATAATAGTGGATATTAAAAAAATATATATTTTAGTGGGAATTATTATTATTAGGGCACGGCGTCATTAAGAATAAATTGATTACCCTATGTTCCCAATTCTCATACATGTCTGTCACCGGGAAATCTTCGTAGTTTTTTTTGTAGTAAAATGATGGTACCTATGTATATTTACTAAAGGATTAGTTTATGTTATCGTCTGTGCTAAAGGGAAACGGTTTGCTGCGGGAAAACAATCATCAAAATTTCACGGTGTATATTTTCAGGAATTTGTTACGCCGTTTGCATATAGTTCATACTTTTGTTGGTAAAAGCATAAAGCCAACTTCAATATGATCAACAAAACATATGGTTGGTTTTTACAATAAATAATAAAACAAATAGGTAGGTAAGTGTTATCTTTATTTATTGTAAAAATGCTTAGCAGTACATATAGGTAAGAGTTACAGGTATTTTGTGGTGTCTACAACCTAATAATAGTTTATTTAACTGGTTTCATCTGCCACAGGCCATCATTGAGATAATGACAGTTTTCTATTCCAACTCCTTTGTTGACTTTTGCTCTGTAACAAATAAATAGTATAAATTTAATCAGCCATTTTAAAAAGGTTCACAGGACTAAGGTATAAAATATTAGTTGCGTTATGTTTTTTTATTTTCCATTGTCATCGAAAGTACCTACACCAACCGTTGTTTCGATACGCCAAGGTATGACCGAAAAAAAATTATCTGTGCTGTAGAAACGCATTCGTTCGAGCAGAGCTTCTCCGCTGAGCAGACCCGGCCCGGACAAATGTATGTAGGTAGCTTCGTAGATCTATCATGAACTACAAACTTTGACTGCGCGTGTGTCGAACCTGCACGCTCAGCCAAACGTCTTATGACACTAGACGCTTCCACTAGTTCCACTGCTAGCAAGCATTACAACTTCTAACTATTGCGTTGGTGTGCTTTGATAGAGCCGATGACGACTAACAGTTTGACTATGTGTCTGTCAAAACTGCATGCTCAGCCATACGTCTTATGTAGGCGGCTAAAAAACGGGCGACGCCAGTGGGGCTACCATGAGTTTAAAACTTACGCGCTCGATATCGCCTACGTAAATATGTCTATGAAAAACATGTACAGCGCCGCCTAGTGGTTACGCGAAGAACTACAATCGGCCATATGAAAAAAACAACTCGATAGGTTTTTAACGTACGTAAGTTTACGACGCCAACTCATGGTAGCCCCACAGGCCCGGGCATAGACCATCGTCTGTCATCGTAAACATCTCCACTGCTAGCAAGTGTCTTAGTAATGCTTCGAGGCGATATTATCAGACTAGCAAGTTCGAACACCAACCAACCGATGGCGCTTATATTCCATCTTCATAGTAATATCAACATATGAATGCAAGCCTTCATCTCGCTATTAAAGTTACTAGACCTATAATATGTAAGACTCTAATACTAAACGCTTCCACTGCTAGCAAGCATCTCAACTTCTTACTATGACGTTGGTGTGCTTTGGTTGGTGGTTGGCGGCTACAAAACTAAGGCAAAGGTTCTTACATGTCCCCAGTGGACAGCGAGGTCATGCCCACGGCCAGCGCGTGCTCCTTGCCCTCGGCCATCACGGCCACCACCTGGCCCTTGTCCACGGCGGACATGCGCGCGCCGGGCGACGTCAGCCCTGGGCACATGATGTTGGACCAACGAGGCTGTCGTACTTAACGTCTCCACTTTTAGAATGCTTCGTGGCGATATCAGACTAGCAAGTTCGAACAGCAACCAACAGATGGCGCTTATATTCCATCTCCATACTAATATCAACTTTAGTATGCAAGCCTTCATCTCGCTATCAAAGATACTAGACCTATATGTAATACTCTAATACTAGACGCTTCCACTGCTAGCAAGCATCTCAACCTCTAACTATGACGTTGGTGTGCTTTGGTTGGTGGTAGGCGGCTACAAAACTAAGGCAAAGGTTCTTACATGTCCCCAGTGGACAGCGAGGTCATGCCCACGGCCAGCGCGTGCTCCTTGCCCTCGGCCATCACGGCCACCACCTGGCCCTTGTCCACGGCGGACATGCGCGCGCCGGGCGACGTCAGCCCCGGGCACATGATGTTGGCACCGCTGAGTACGAAGCGGATGGCGCCCTTGTCCACCTGCTGCATTGGTAGGAAGAAGGGATCTGAAAAAAAGAGGTGTTGTCTATTAATGAGGGTTGGAGAGAAGACATGAAACATCTCTTATATGAATGCAGTGAGTGCATTGGCCAGACACAGGCTCAAGACTTCTGAGAAGGGCTTATCCGATACCAAAAGAATACAGGCACCTCAGACCCAAGGATATGATTGCAGTTGAACTTCAAGGAGTAGGTGTATAGAGGTAGGGGTAACACAAAATATCCCTGAAGATCGACGTGAACCACTTAGACGGTCCCCCACTATAAGGTAAGATAAGATTAATGAGGCTTTTCGCGTTTAAGAAATTCACTAGGTGGCAATACGTATGCGTGATGATGTCCAATACCAGCATGATTGGTTATTTTTGGCGTGACATTGACAGACATGTCAATATTCACCGATTACAAGTTAGACCTTATAATTAGAAGAACTCATACCTACGCGAAAGTCCTCATTGCGCGAACGTACTTGAAATAAAACAGGAGTTCTTTACAGGGTAGGTATATGATTACGGGATAGTTATATTTTACATCATATACACCGTGAAATTTTAGTGGTTGTTTTCCCGTGGCAGAACGATTTGCCTTTAGTAATACTATCATTTTACTGCGGGAAAACAACCACTAAAATTTCACGGTGTATAAAAGAAGTAATATTGGTAGGTAGCAATTATTGTCTATACCGACTTTACACTTTTTTAATAGAAAAAATATGTATTATAAATCATCAATAGTGAAAATAATATGTCAACATAATTTGTAAGGGTAAATATTCAGATTCATTGTAAATTTAAAGCAAGGCGCAAAAATTTGTATTTTCGCAGCAGATACCTACTAACGTCACTACTGACTGTTTTTTCCTGTAGGTTAAGTATAGGTTTAAACTGCCATGCACTCTCAATCCAATGAGGGCTAACGCGTATGAGAAATTCACTATATGGCCGTATGTAAGTGTTTAAATGTGTAACACTAACCAGGTAGCCTACTAGACTGTCTTTATAGGACTACTACACTGTCTTTAAGCATTCTACGCAGGGGCGTAGCTACCACCATACAGTTCTAGCCGTGTCAATTATATGTACGGGTTCCTGGAGTACCCCAACCCAACTAATTCTGATACAAGCCCCATTAAAACACACCATTGAATCTACGTAAAAAACCCAACATACATTTATGAAGCAGCCTCAGGGTAGGCATCCAGGGGCCCTCACGCTGGCGGAAGAACAGTAGCTCACCAGCACTGTTCACCATGATCTCGATATGGTCGTGGCTGAAACATGATGATGAGAAATTTAAGTATTATGATTAGGCATTCAGAAAGACGGGCCACATGAAAAAGGGTGGCTACTTTTGTAAGATAAAAAAACAATGCATACAACACAACAATGGAAATCAAGGAATCTGTTTCCAAAAGGTACACTGAATACGAAACATCTTGTAATATAGTGTTAGTTGAGAAGATAGTCTTTATTATTTTTAAGGCATGTTCTTGAGAATAGTGTCTTATTAGAGAATATATTACTATTACAGGTTACTCTTATATCATTATGTATAATATGTACTCATAGAAACATACAATTGAGACTGATTAAACAGACTTCAGGATTTATTCACGAATTCAACGAAGTATCATTGCATATAGAAAATATGAAAATAAAATAATGCAGGTATAAAATGCGAAACCCTAATAAAAACAGTTGAATGACATTGGTATAATTTACCTGGCAAACAAGTTAAATAAAATACATTTCAGATTTCTGAATCAATTGTTTGTCTTAAGATGTGTTTCCATATCTTTTTTTTTATAGTACACATACTTTTTTGCATAATAAACTTGCTATGTATGGACTGTAAATTACATAAAGCACTATTTTGTTTCTTTTTCACATTAACCGGTAAGCACAATAAGTGCGCGTATAGAAATCCATTCCATCCGTAGTATTATTATCATCAGACCGTTTTATATCCCTTTGTTGTTAGAAAGAAATCAATTTAATGTTGAATGTTATTTTTTAAACCTAGGTACATATTATATTTCATTTGTACAATAACAATAAGCATTGTTAAATATAATGTTATAAATAAATACAGTAAATAGATTAGTTGCACGATTGCATTAGGTTAAATCACCTGTAGCGCTACCATGAGTGAGCTATCGAAAACTTACGTAAGTTAAAAACCTATCGAATTGTTTTTTTCATTTTACTAATTTTAGTTCTTAGCGTTACCACTAGGGGCGCCTACATTTAAATAAAATAAAAAAAAAATATAACACAACATCACATACATTGATCTGATCCCGTGGTAAGTAGCTTAAGCACATGTGTTACAGATACCAGAATCAACAGTGGATACACAAATATACTTAAATATACTTAATACACACCTCGATGTTCGTCACACAAATATTTGTCCCGAGTGGGAATCGAACCCACGACTCTTGGAACCGTAGATAGTGAACCTGGGTCACTAACCACTGTTCCACCGAGCCAGTCGAACATTTTTTCATAGACATTTTTTACAGAGGCGATATCGAATCTTTCACTTGTAAACTCATGGTAACTAAATCATTATAATAAAGACAGATATACTACATGATTATCCTTTTTTTTTTCTATTGTGCCACCTCATACCTATTTGAACCTCACGACCGCTTACCATCAGGTGAAATCTTATAAAAAAAAACTATTCAAGAATTATTATCAAGGTAACATCACCGTGGTATTTATTATATTTAGTCTTTACCATTTGACAATCCTGAAGGTATCCTTCTTGGGCAGCACCTGGTCGATGTAGTTCTCCAGGTGAGGGTACAGCTCTAGCAGGCGGGCACGAATGCCCTTCTGCACCGAGGACTTCAGCTGCTGAACGCCAGATATGCTCTCCTTCTCGTCGAACCTGGAAACAAGGGAGAAGGAGATGTTAGGCTTTTATTTACTAAAGGACTTAATGACGCAAGAAGGCATCAATGTGGAAGGTATAAGGACTAATCGATCTACTGCGTAGCGTATGCATAGCCTTGACATTATTATTATTATTTTCACCGAGCAAACGCGCGAGGGTATATTGTAACTCCTTGGTACGGTAACAAAACGACAACATTTGTAAGTGAAGAGCTTCTTTAAGTCAGTAGGTATTGGCTATAGAATCTTCGGCTAAGTTTTTCTACTCGCACTGATAATTAATATACTCAATTGATTTTTTAAATACGAGTAATAGTTTAATGTCCTCAGCTACTATGACATTGGACGATAACCAAATCTACTTGACAACAGGTGTTTTTAGGACATGACACAATTCACTTGAATAATAAAATAAAGCCGTTTCATAAATCGTCGTGTCGTGGAAAGTTGGTACCTAGTTCAGAATTGTACGTAATACTAATATAACAAAGATCGCTTGGAAGAGATACTCATATTCCTAGAATAATCAGTGATAGCATAACAATATTGAATCTGTGTCAACAGAGATAATTTCTGGAACATTAACGACGGAAAATTGAATTTCAATCCCTATCTGCTTTTGTTATTATGATAACGGAGACTTTTATGTCAAAACTAGAACAGATGATTATTAGTGACCTGACCTTATTACAAAAAACAACATTTTTGTAATAAGGTCTTTTGGGTCATTCTACTTTTTAGTGCAGGTTTTTATGACTTTAATAAACCGTTAAATTTTGATATTTATCGTACATTTAAATCTATACTTATATCTGAATCAAATAATGATCTGCAATAGGATGTGTGTTTTACTGTAGTTATCTTTTTATTTCGACGTTTTGTAGTCTTCGATTTCAAAATTATACAACTTTGTTACGTCCCTAAAGGTAGTATTTTTTGTACTGTATTTTTGGGAAATACCACTGTGTTACCGGTAAAAAGTATGAATAATATATTTCTAAACAAAACTGCATAGTACGGTCCGCACACTGTTGCTGTCTATTTTACATTGATGTGTAATTTTTTTTTATTTATAAATTTACCTTAATAATTTAATATTTTCTACGGGGGACAAAAATACCTGCACTAAAAAGTGGAATGACCCTTTTCCTCGACTACTTTGCTAGCGTACGGACGTGTACAAGTATTTTTAAATTAAATAATTATTTTATTTTGGTGTGACTGACGATTCCCCGGAGCTTCGCCCCAGAGCACACAGTGGCTGCAGGACTGCGCCCCTCGATCTCCTAGGACTCCTCAGATCGCGCTTACACAACATTGCACCGCGCCGGGTTTGAACCGCCGACCACCCGTAACACAGGTGAGCGCTCGGACCATTAAGCCATAGAACCAGGCGTGGGGCGCGCGAAATTTGCAACCACGCTCTGCAGCTTACGTCATGCACGGGATATAGAACGGGCGCGCGCTATAGCCATCTCACTCACGCTCCGCTGCAACGTTCCGCGAACTGTCATCGTTCCTCGGCTTATCGCTTATCGTACTCGGCGCTCTGTCTACAAATAATTATTCTTAAGAGTTAAGTAATACAGCTTGAAATGCTTTGTCAGGGCTGCAATTCTACTTTGGAGGCTAACAACTTCTTGAACTGCAACACTTGCAAGTCGGATCTGTGCTTTCCATGCTTAGGCCTAACGAAAGAATCATACGAATCGCTTACCAAGGCCCAGAGAAAATCGTTAAATTGCCCTTTTTGTATGAATGTTAACAATGAACGCAGACGAAGGACTACTGAAGACACTCCTTGCCGCGGGCGCCAGCTCGTCCAAGAGCAATCACTACACGACACCACATTTTCTGATGCTTCTCTTAACTCCGCGACGGCCGTTACTGGGGGAAATTCTGCGTGTGCCAATTTAATGAAGGAGCCGGTATCGATGGAGAGCATAGGCCAGCTTTTGATTTAAAAATGGCACCTGACTCGACTATCATGATGAATTTACGATCGGCGCTTAATAAGGACATTGAAAAAATGGTAGCTGTACATGTAAACAGAGCTTTTGACGAAATTAAGGCCGAATTCACCAATACTACCGATTATCTATCAGCTGAACAAAAGGACCTGAGGTCTGAGATTAAAGTAAAAGATGTTGAAATTAAACAACTACAATCCGGCCTTATAAAATCCCAGAATGCTCTCTCTAAGCTGCAGTCTAGGCTATCGACGATCGAGAAGATCTCACGCGACTTAAACCTGGAGATTCACGAGGTCCCCGAGAGCAAGAACGAGAATCTGTCGGCGATGTTCAGGAAACTTTTGTGATTGTTTACGGGTAGATATCCCTGAGAGCGAAGTAAGAGCTTGCCGTCGCGTCGCTAAAATGGATACCTCTTCTAGAAGACCTCGTAATATACTGATCACTTTCTCGTCACAGAAATTTCGGGATCTCGTTTTATCTTCGGTGACTCGATTTAATAAAGCTCATCCAAAGGAGAGACTCTCTTCAACTCATATCGGCTTCACAGGCGAGACTCGTAGAATCTACCTAGCCGAACATCTCTCTCCCGAAGTAAAAGAAATTCATAGTGCAGCGAGGAAGTTTTGCAAAGAAAATAATTATAAGTTTGTTTGGGTCCGTTTCGGTCAAATTTATGTCCGGAAAAATGAACAGAGCCCCCCTTTAAGGATCATAAACATTGAATCTCTTAGTAAATTGTCATAATCTGTTCACTTTTCTGTCCTGTTATATGTTACTTAATTGTTTAGCTTCTAATAATGTTTATTAATGGTTAGTGTGTACTACCAAAATGTGAATAGATTTCGTTCTAAGCTTCCAGATTTTTATCTCAATTTATTAAACTCTGATTACGACTTGATCTGCTTGACGGAGACTAACTTAAATACGAGTGTATTTGATGGTGAAGTTGTAGACTCTCGCTATTGCCTATACAGAAAAGATCGTGTGGATTCCGATTCTTCAAAGATTGAGGGTGGTGGCGTGCTCATTGCAATAAAAAAATCATTTCATGTCATCCGTCAGTCAGATTGGGATAGTGGTATGGAGGATATCTGGTTCACTATAAAACTTGACACTTTCAATTCTCCTGATTTAAATGTATGTGTTTGCTATCTTCCTCCCCATCTAAGCCATGCAAAATTTGATTATTTTTACTCTAATTGTCAAAAAGTAATGTTAAACAATAAAAGGGAAGGCAATTATTTATTTATTGGAGATTTTAATACTCCTGAATTTAATGGTACATCTGTTGATGCTTCTTTGCCCCCTCATGTCACTCATAACAACCAAAAACTGTCACTTTTACATGAGTTTATCTCTCTTAGTCACTTGTACCAGTGTAACAACATAACCAACAAAAATGGACGCACTCTAGATTTAGTTCTTTCAACGGTCGAACTTCTTGTTGTGAAAGAGGCCAACCCTCTGAGCTTGGTGGATGGGCATCATCCAGCTTTAGAACTAGAATTTCCAACAGTATCCTCTCGGATAAAAATGTCTTAAGAAAGCAAATAATAAACGATTCAACTTCGCCAAGTGCAACTACGATAGAGTACGGCACGATTTGAACTTAATAGACTGGCACGAGGCCTTATCATGCTCAGACTTGGACTTGTGTACCGACATTTTTATGGAAAGCTTTTTGAAATAATAAAAAGCACACTCCACTGGTCACTGTTAAGTCTCAAGACTATCCGATCTGGTATAGTAGGGCACTGATTAAATGTAATAAAGAAAAATAAATTTCACAGACTCTACAAAAAATTTGCCAACCCCCGTGATTATGACTCGTTTAGCTTATTGCGCGAAAGGTTCAAGAAAATGGCTGATCATTGTTATAAACAATACTTGGTTTCCATAGAAAACTCGATGCGTGAGAACATTAAACAGTTCTGGACGTTCGTTAGTGCTAGGAAGGGTAACGTTTCAATACCACATACGATGAAACTTGGCGACACTTCGTCGTCTAATGGACAAGAAATATGCGAACTATTTTCAACCTATTTCGCTTCGGTGTTTGAAATAGATATCCAAAGTAGTTTAACATCATATCCATCTCAGCCTAGTTGCGATCGATTTTTAAGTCAAGCTGTGGGTACACTGTCATGCGTCCAGGTTAGCGAAAAAGACATAATTAGTAAAATAAAAGCTAGATAAAAATAAAGGTGCCGGACCAGATCTGATTCCTCCTTTATTTATAAAAGCATGTGACGATGAGTTGTCTGTTCCGTTGGGTATCTTATTTAACAAATCTCTCATCAATGGGCATTTTCCAAAGCGATGGAAAACGGCTCGTATAATTCCCATCTTTAAAAACGGTGACAAGTCGCGCTGTGAAAATTATAGGCCAATCAGCATACTATCATGTTTCGGTAAATTGTTGGAGTCTTTGGTGTACGATTGTTTATACGTGCATTTTAAGCCTCTACTGTCGGATAAACAACACGGCTTTGTAAAGGCCAGATCAACCGTCACCAATCTCTTAGATTACAAAAACTATCTTTGTAGTAGCTTTGCCGCTGGTGGCCAGGTGGACTCTATATATACCGATTTCTCAAAAGCCTTCGACAAAGTTAATCATAGATTACTTTGTGACAAACTTGGAGCTTACGGTATCCATGGAAGCTTGTTTCGGTGGATAACTTCTTATCTCAGTAATAGGAGTCAAATGGTGGCACTGAAGGGGTTCACCTCGTCTTTAATACATGTTACTTCTGGAGTGCCACAAGGGTCGCACCTAGGTCCACTTTTTTTCATTGTTTTCATAAATGACCTGGTTGAGCGTCTTTCTTGCGAGTGTCTGTTATACGCAGACGATTTAAAAATATTCAAAACAATCACTTCCGAGAACGACTGCAGACTCTTGCAAAAAGATCTTACTACTGTAAACGACTGGTGCCAACTTAACCATATGTACCTCAATATTAGCAAATGCTTTATTATAACATTCACCAACAAAAAGCATGAAATCGTCTATGACTACTCGATTAATAATCGGGTCCTTTTCAAGATCCAATGTTGCAAAGGATTTAGGAGTTTTATTCGATAGGAAGTTATCTTTTCGACCACATTATCAGCATATTACCACAAAAGCTAATCAACTCCTAGGTTTCATTTTTAGATCAACAAAAGGTTTTAAAAGGCCCCATAGTCTGATTTATCTTTACTATACACTTGTTAGAAGTGTCTTGGAGTACGCCAGCCCTATTTGGTCACCATACTACAAGGCTCACATTGACGAGATAGAGAGAGTGCAGAAAAAATGTTTGCGAATGTTATGTTATCGCTTGCAGTCGGGACGTTCGCTTATCGACTACGATACTAGATTGTCCAAATTTTATGTACAGAAATTAGAGATACGTAGAAAATACTTCGATTTTATCTATTTTTATAAAATACTTCACTCAATTTTAGATGCCCCACATTTGCTTTCCAAAATATGTTTAAACACAAGTCACAGCGCTCGTAGATCAAATAAAACCAATGTCTTTGCTCTCCTTACCTTTAAAAACAACACTTCGTTTTATAGTCCCCTTGTTAGAATGGCTCGTCAATATAACGAAACAGCAAAAAATCATCCCGAAATTGATGTCTTTGAAGCACAATTTAAACAATATATTAAAAAAGTGACTAGTGTCCTCCATCCCGCTCCCGTCGGACCCAGCTCTGGGACTGGCCGGCATATATGCTAAGTGTTGTTGTTTTTTGTTTTTTGAATTGTTAAAATTACTTAGTATTAATTTCTTTTGTACAATTTTATGCATACACATTTATCTGGATTATGATCTAGATCAATATTGCCTGTATCATTAATGTTTTTTTATATTGATTGTAATCTGTCGTGTGTATTAATAAATAAATAAAAAATAAATAAATAAACATTGAAAATACAATGAAAAGTTCGCATGGAGTTTGCCAACAATGACTTTCATAATATTTGCAAACTGTTCTTTGAGAAAGTTTGAACATAAAGTTCCAAAGAATAAATTGTGTCTTCTAGCCATTAGTTTCATCTACAAAGATAGCATTATAATAAGATAGTTGCCTAGGTAGGTTGTTAATTGTCCTGGAAGCGTAGCTAGTATAAGTTATGATTATGACTATAGTTTTGTCCATGAAGAAGACAAAGAGGTGTATTGTATATTATACTAAGGTGGGCTTAACCTATAGCGGTTTGAAGCAAGAACATCATATTGTTAAGCGAATTTTCACGTGCGGGAAGTGTTTTCCATAATGATAGCGTTGCCATATTCAAAACGCGATGGACTGGCCGTGTGCATGTGCCCAGGGCAGCAGAGTGCATCGACCTCATTAGGAGCCTTAGAAAGCGAAGCGTTATTGCACTGCATGTGTTGCCGCCGCGACCTACTAACCAAACTGCGCTAACTCCCAAACCGAGCGTTTAAGTTAATGGACATCTATAATTTCTAAAAATATTTTTTAAAAAACGTGTCAATATCACCACAATCTGTATTTTGTAAAATATTGTATGTAAATAATGTTTGCCTTTAGATAAAGGGGAAACTTTATCTGAAGTCAAATCGTAATTTTTAGGGGATCGTCCTAGTTTAGGGTAGGCCCGTGCCCCAGCAGTGGGGACGTATATGGGCTGATGATGAAACGGGAAACCCCTTTGGAAATAATTTAGCACCAAAGATAGTCTTAAAATGGCTTGAAATTCGCTAATGCTTGCTACGTTTGCATTTCAGGGTATCGTATCCATAGGATAAATACGGGACCCTGTTACTGCGACTTCGCTAACCGTCTGTCACTAAGCTGTAGCCTGTATCTCAAGAACGGTGATAGCCAGATAGTTAAATTTTTCACAGATGATTATTTCTATTGCCGCACGTGGGTGAAAACAAACGTGATTTTTTACACAAAATTGGTAGCCTTCGTGCGCGAGTCTGACTCGCAATTGGCAAGTTTCTTTATACATACTTGTTTTTAACTGAAGCTAAGCTACGGCCAGTCGTAGCCTGCGTCATCACTTTATTATTTTCACATTGACGATTGGCAGACGAAAGACCAGAGCCAATGGCGTAATCTTTTGTCCGACGCCAAGACTCAATTTAGGGCATTGAGATATCAGTGACTTCGCATTATTTTCATAAGGCAAGTTTTATTTCACTAACTACAAGTACCAGTAGATATTGAACGTAATGATCTTACTACCTATATACGTTTGGAATATATAACAAAAAAGAAAGATTTGAAGACACTAAAATTATTGCCTTCGTTAGATTAAGGTTGCAGCCTGGTACTTTCATTTCTATTAAGCATTAGTTGATCGAAACGTTGGACAATTTATCAGTATAACTATATGTACACATTTGGATCTATACCAAATAAAGTGTTATCTAAGTCATACTTTTATTATCCGTTAATATAATAGCTACCACGGTAATTGAACAGGTCGGTAATCTAGTACAATTTCTTATAGTAAAGACTTACTGTAACGTAATTGTAGTATGTCTGACCTGTTCTAGGCCGACAGACGACCTAGTATCGAAACTGTTTTGCGGTGGCAAGAGCGCAGAGACACGAACGGAATTCTAAAAATTGCATTGCACCAATCAAATAACACTTTGAGGCTCGCCTTTGGGATTGGTTATATTTGTACAGATGTTTCTTCAAGTATTTATTGCATTATTGATTAAAGAGCAGATACGAAACTGCATGGAGTAAACGAAAAGTTAAGACAAATGTTGCATTAAATTATCAGTTAAAGTTAATTACATAGTGTTAGGTATACTAGTTATATGTCCACTGTAATTTCTGTATGGAACGAAACTTAAGTAGAGAAAGAAATAAACTTTAATTAGACGGGTCGGGTCTCTAAATATTATGTTTAGAATAGTGATACACGCGTTTACTGCGTATTGTTAGATGCAGTTCAAACTAGCTTTCCGCCCGCGACTTCGTCCGCGTAGATATGTTTAACGGGTAAAACATTACTTCTTTATATATAAAAAGTAGCCCATGTTCTTTCTCAGGCTCTGGACTATATCTGTATCAAATTTCGTTTAAATCGGTTCAGTACTCTTTGCGTGAAAGCGTAATATTAGTAAGGATGTATGCGCAAGAGAATAGATAATACTACTAACACTACCTTAATTAGATTAATATTTTGTACTATATCTAACACAAGTACTTTTTATCAACATTTGTATTATAACACTGAAAACATAAAAACTGTATTCTGATTTGACTGTATTCGAATTTGATTAAAATCAACATTTGACCAAGTTTTGTAAAACTTTTTGTAAAAAGCTATTATAGACCGCCTAGCCTAACTGAAAAACGAAACTTGTTTTTTTCGGACAACCAAACATGGTGCTAGTTCAAATATTATCATTAATATTGATCTAGCTTGAGGGTCAAATTTATGGAAGGAAGCTAAATTATGGATATTACCACATTTTATTCAAAGTTATGTATTTAAGGTCTTTAAATTATGTATAACCTTTGCTTTTGTGTATATGTACGTATAATTTTACCTTATCTATTTAGAATCTTTAGAAGTAAAGATTCATTGAAAAATACAGATAACACATAGGTAGATGGGAAAATGTAATGGAAAGAAAAATACGGTATCCCGTTTTTAAAATCCCGTTTTTACCATTTGGGTACGGAATCCCAAAAGTGCAGATCGACATTATAATGTTATGACCAAACAAAGCTGGTGGACTGATTTAGGAATATAAAATCTACCATCAAAATGCATCAATGTTAAAAGCTTAATTAACACAAAGCAGCACTCGACGCAGCTTAATTGCAATAGTAAATCCAGTTACCGATCGAGCGAAAGCACTCAAGAGTGCTATCCAAAGAACTAAAACTAGGAAGATAATTTGTAACTCCGGTCTAGCGGCAACCAATGGCTATTCTGTGAATGGCATCATCAAGGACTGGACAGCAAATTTTATTAAGTATTGTTCTTTATAGGCCTACTAGCTTTCCGCCCGCGACTTCGTCCGCGTAGAGACGTTTAACGGGTAAAACATTACTTCTTTATAGCGCAGTCGGTTAAAAAGTAGCCTATATCCTTTCCTAGGCTCTGGACTATATCTGTACCAAATTTTGTTTAAATCGGTTCAGTACTCTATGCGTGAAAGCGTAACAGACAGACAGAGTTACTATCGCATTTATAATATTAGTAAGGAAGTAAGGATAAGGAAAACTGCATTCGTGTGGTTGAAGATTACTTATAGGTAAACCAGGCGAAAACCCAGACCGCTTAACAATATACCTAAATCTATGGAACTGTGGGTTTTGTCAAATCCAACTTATAAAAACATACTTAAAAAAAAATATTATTGTCTCAAAAAAAGAACATTTACAATTTACACATACATTATTAAGACACAAATTGTCAAGACAAACGGAGGAGGTTCAGCTTGTGCGGTCGCGGGAAGAGGCCCCGTGCCCGCGCTGAACTTTTGACTTAAAGTAAAACGACAGTTACTTTTTTATTCTAAAGACTGCTGTGGTAGTTTTGGTACGAAGACCGGTTGATTATCCATTTTACTTGCCCCAAGTCACCAGTAGATACCAATTCAGTTCTGTTAATTACTTAAGTATAAAACGGAACCAAAGTTGGTCCCTCTAAAGAGCGTAGGAATGTACATTTGTGGGTTTAACATTAATGTAACTTACTAACATATAACCTATCGTGTGACCAATCTAATCTACTCAAATAACCTATCTAAACCATTATCAGATATACAAGTAGCATTGTCTAAGTGTTGTACATACTGAACCGATGTCGATGGCACAGTGGGACCAGCCATTATCACACTTAATATATCCTGCGTGTAGGTCAAGGCATTTCCGACTGGGTTCCCTCTCCGCCACCCATCCGTATCGCTACGGGTACAACTTTCAGTGAGGAATATAAATGCTAGCCTATTCACTACCTATCCAATTAATGTAAACAGTTTGATTTTTACCTAACCATACTGAACCACTAAATATTTACTGGGTTACACCAATCGTGGTCGCGTGGATTGGTGTAACCGATTGGTGTGACCCAGTCGAAACGTCGGGCAGTAAGTAGCTATGTATTTGCTACTCCTAATAACGCGTATAGACAAATATTTAGTGTAATGGAACGCGAAAGTCTAAAATCATACATACTGAACCATGTGGTAGAAGAAATAGACTGATGGGGAAAGTAAACATCTTTTTATAACAAGATTTATCGACCTTATGTAACTTTTTCCCGCATAATTTAGATAAAATGCCAATTTTTTCGACTTACTTAAAATTCGTTACTACTGCTTGTATTGAATAATGCTAGTCATGTATTCCATTGAATAAACCTTGCAACTGTAAGTAAATGTATGTTAGTAGATGTATGCTGGAAATCCTTGTAAATACGACTTGCGTCTACACAAAATTTAAGATCGCAAATAAAACTTGCAATGCCTCAATTATTAAATGAACTTCTGTTCTATATTCCACTTCCATACTGCGTGTAAGTTCATCTCTGTGCAAATATGAGTCATACTGCGTAATAGAGCTCGGAAAGTATCTACAAACTCCCCTTTCAGTCGGCCAAGAGAACACAATTGAACTGACTTCATAAACATTTTATACTGTAAATAAATTCTGATTAGTCCAAATAAAAATACTGCTGCCTAAAATACTTTTATACCCTTCTTGTTGGCTTGCTAGCCGGCCGTCGGGTAAAAATACTTTTCCATGTAGGGTCGCATATATTTTATGCAATACCACATCCCCTTTCCAATTTTCCTATGGCCATGGGTATCGCAATAATGTGACAGCGATATGGGTATATTGCTGTCACATTTACTTTGTAATATTGTATAACCAGTCACTTATGAAAATGAGGGTAGATGTTGCCTCCTTAAGAAAATTAGACTGGGTCTTCTTCATGTAAGTGTCGTCTCTGTTTTGTCCATAAAAGATCAGAGGAAGGTAACCTGTTAAACGATATCAACGGTTATGGAAATATGTTACAGTGATTATCTGCTTTATTGTTTTTCGTATTGGCTAAGTGCTAGATCAAAATACAACGTGACAATTTAGCGACTACAACGCTGCAAAATGGTGACTTTTGCTTTATATAACACATTTTAACGACAAACTAAGTGCTATAACGCTATTCTATGTTAAAACATCACAACATGACGTCGCCTTAATCACCGTTCTTTCTGTAACAACTACCAACCGCCGATCAACACGTATAAATGAAAGTAGCAGCATATGATTCGGTGTCAATGCTAACATTACGTATTCCCAACATGTTGATAGACGTGAGTTAACGATGAGTAGAAACACGTTATATCATTGTACCCTTCCATTACGTCACTGCGCAGTATTGTCATATGAGCTCTGCTATAACTACATCTATGACTATCTGTTTGTTGACAATTTGTGGGCGTTGTTATGCCACAACTGAATATAGTATAATGAATAACCTTTTAGTACATAGGATTATTACATTGGTGTCCTCAAACTCATGCTTTCTGTTCATAGATAAGACGATGCGTACTTTGTTCTACAGCGTTATTATAACACATGAAAATAAACGTATTTTCAAACAGTCGTTAAGACTAAACAACTACAGTAACAATGGTATATTCTTACCTAATTAAACATATATTGTAAGAGACAACATACAATTGCAACATTTGTAATGAGTCAATTAGGTGCAATGCATGTTTCAGCGATTATTTATCTGCTAATTGACTTATGAAAGATTTTAAATAATAAAAATACTCTACAGGACTTATATTTTCCTGTCGGAAAGAACGGCAAAGAAGGAAGATTTTATCATGGTGAAAAAAATAAAAGTACCTAAAGTGATTACTGTACCGGATGAGCGTGGCTTCAATGAAGGCAACTTGATTATGCATTAACTGTCGCTAAAGTGCAAAAGGCAGCTACAACGCGATTCACTAGACCGAGTTACCAACTTTGTATACCTTCCACGGTTTCCAACGAGCTCGAGAAAATGCTTTTACACACGTGTAAGTGACTTTGATAGACATTGGAACAGAACGCCAGTGAAAACTAATTTTCTAGGCTTTTTCTCTGACGGATCGATTACGGTAGTCTTGCACGGGTCTCAATTTGTTCGAATAAATTAAGCGGTCCTTTTTTTATTGAGAGTTCACGTATATTATTTGCTAACATAGGAATTTGTTTGTTCTAGTAAAATCGTTTTTTTATACACATACACACAGTATTGCTAACTTCACAACTTAAAATGTTATGTTTAAGGGCAAAAATATAACTTATTTTACAAATTAAAATATTTTTAGTAAGTTTATAAGTTCGGTTGTGCCGTTTGGTGTAAACAAACACAGGTAATCCTTATAAATAAAAGTTCAATAGCCTCAAAAAAAATATACAAAGCTAACCGCCTAAAACAAAACCAATAAAATATTAACAGCATCGCAATAACAATACTCTAAAAAGTAATTGTCGAGAAACGCAAGTTTACCAGAAAATTACTTAACTTAGTGTTATGAAAATGTGATTAACTTCAAGCGAAGTTGAAAATCAAATATGTAGGTTCCCGGAAAGGCAGATTTTCTAGGTATTCCTATATTTACTGGGCGAGGGCGTTGCTACCTATAACATGCTACCTATCACAGAGATCATTCAAGCCCAGTCTGAGTGTTCATATTTTTTTATTCGTATAGAGAGCGTTGACATCTTGATTGAACACTTGTAGTATGTTTTATGGCAGGCACAGTTGGCACGCCCAGATAATAATCCAAAGGTGATAAGTATACGTTCTAACTTAATATTGAATAACCTTAGGTGTTCTTATACGAGTAGAGGTACTATTAAACAAATATAGACTTATGAAGTTAACTGCTGTACGAATAATTCGCAACAAAATTCAGGTTGAGATACAATAAGAAACCCAACGAGAGTTTATTTCAATCAAATTTTCTACGACAAAATGCACAGGTTAAAACACAGGTTAAAGATATAGGTAAGACTGGCAGGCTCTGCACTCAGAAGGTATTCTAATTAGTAACTTCCTCATGTTCGTGCCAGGCTAATTAGACGAATTCAGTTACTGCTCTACTCTTCAGAATGCATGTGCACTGTATGCAGTATTGCGGTTATCTTTATAGACACAATTGCATCATATGAAACGTAACTGATCCTTTCTTGCATAGATGCAATAACATGTAACAGAATGTGCGTAATATTATTATAATGGTTCATGTAACAAACTATCAAACAAACAATATACATGAAGTCAGAACAAGCAGGTGACAGGTATTATTTAATTTTATTTTCCGTAATAAAATAGATTACACACGGTCTACTTTTCGTTAATTCATCACAAGTTACCGACAACACAACCACTGAGTGCACGCATACTTCGTACTATTTTATAACTGCAAACCTCAATCCCTGAAAATATCTTGTACCTACTTTGTTTTTCAATTGACTTTGCTTAAGTCAATATAAATAAATACATATACCTGGATACATTTACCTACCTACATAATATGTACAACAATGTAGATTTGTAACATATTTACTACAATTCTTCTATGTTGAAAATCTCAAAGAAAAAATAATTACAATACTCAAACATGTTCGCGTGTTGAATATTTGGAACAATGAATGAATAATTAATAATTCCTAACCCTTATTGCTAAATCAGGATTCCGTTTTAACATTCAACTGTTAAAGTTGGCAGGTACCTTCCCAGCAGCTAATGCAAAATTATATCGCCCAATAAAAACGACAAACAAAATTTACGTAGGTATTAATGCCCTAGATTATATTGTTTATTTTATACTAACTCTCCGTTCCGTATCGTTTATAGGGTTAAACATTACCTTACTCTCTTATAAAAAAAAAGCGTCGATGGCCGAGTGGTTAAGGTCGTTGCTAGCCATGCGAGAGGTCGCAAGTTCAAACCCCGGCAGGTACCAATGTGTTTTTCAAATTTGAAATTCATATGTACCATCATTCGACGCTTTAACGGTGAAGGAAAACATCGTGAGGAAACCAGCACACCTGAGAGATTTTTCAACGGTGTGTGAAGCCATGTCAGAGGCCTACGGGCAGTTTAAACTCTGACACCAGGTTGTTCATCAACCATACGATAAGAAGAAGAAGACTCTCTTATATAGCAGTCGGTTAAAAGTAAACGCAACATACCTATTTATTTATGAGGCTTTTGACTAACTGTGTGTACCAAATTTCATTCTAATCTCATAATTAAAGGTAGTTTTGGCGTGAAATTGCGAGAGACCAAGAATTCGATCATAAAATCATACGAGAACAAAAATTCTCTGATTATCGGATTTAAAATAAAACTTGGTAAACTTTTTGTTCACGTTGACACTATAACTTCATAAGCTGTCTGTGTTATAGCTTTATTAATATATCCTACATATGTTACAATAGGAAACGAGAAGTAGATAGATACTTCATGTAATACAATCTAAAGCTACCATAATCTGTTTCCATATAATCGATAATAACGACGAAGTAACTTCAAAGTCACGGAAGGGTCAAAGAAAATAACGATATACCTATACTACCTTTGGTGAACCTTTTTACATATATTTGATAACGTAACAAGTATATAGCTAGATTTTAATTGTTGGTGACTAATGAAAGGTGTAACTTGCAATTATGAACTCTAACCTATCAAATTACGGTTGATTGATAATTAAGAACATCAACGTAATTATTCGTGCTGTATGCATAGTAACGTGATCCAAGTCAGGGTTACCGCGAAAAAAAGATCAAAATTGCCAAATTGAAAGCAATATTTCGTCAAAAATCCTTAATAAATAAGGAAGCCTTTCGCGTAAGCCTCCGCGGTTTGAACATTTTAATTTCAACACTGTCTTTCCTCAATCGAATCTCATTAAAATTCTGGTTCCCAATACTATGTAGAATATAAGAAACGCCAAAATTTATTCGTCATTGGTGCGAAATAACGCTACATTGTGTCAATTGAAAATAATGATATAATTAAATTAATTCAATATTATTCCGTTAATTTTTTATTTTATTTCAAGAACCCAGCACTGACTCAAATTCAAATTAAACAACGTTATTGTAAAATAGATTTTAGTTTAATGCATATTCTAACTTTTGTATTAGCACCATTTAAGGATGATACAATTTCCTTAATTCAACTAACTACACTCAATTAGAGGCTCTTATTCTGATAACTAATTTAAAACAATAAATTTATACAAAATAGAAGAATATGAGCGTATATCATAGCGTATTTTCAATAATATACACTTCTCACTTAGATAGGTATACAACATTCAACGACCTTAAAACAAGTTATCCGACGAGCATATTATGTCACCATAAGATTTATAAACCTACACAACAATTCCAACTAGACCGAAAATGGCACCTGTTGGAAACAATAAATAATAATCAGACACAAATACATCTCCACTCCAAGTACTGAAATAGTCAAACCATACAAGACGCTATAGGTGTCTAAAAATACTCCATGCTACGGCAACCCTGGCAGTAGGCGAAGCAACCCAGTAATGCGTTCAATGTCACTCACAATCGCTTGCACACGTGTTTGAGAAGTCACGTGTTACATACATTTATATAACCGATTCTACGCACATGTGTGACGTACATCGGCTCGGCAGTCCGTAATTTATTTAAAACAAATCGAATCGGCACAGCGATGGAACGTAAACAAGCGGTAATCTAGTCGGATAAGCGTAGGGCCAAAAATGTGACAGTAAAGAAAGATGTAACGTTAATTATAGACGATGCATTGAGTTACAAAGTAAAAGCAATCACATGGTGCACTGGAAATGTTTCAATTGTAGCGTTTATCAGCCAAAACATTGTCAAGGGTAAAGGTCAAATAAATATGTTTAATGATAATAATTCAATGCCAAATCGTTTGCTCGCTCGTTGAACTTAAGTCACAACACATGATGAGTACAAAAATCCTTTGTCATATCTTTCACGTGTACATTTTTCAAAATAGAAGATAAAAGAAATAGAGAAAAAAATACACCGCTCATAAATGGCAAACATAAATAAGTACTAATTAACATTCAAGGGTAAGATCCTTACGGGCAACATTAGATATATTTTGCGTTTGTGTTACGAACAAATTGTGTAAAGTGAATTGATTTGGCGCTTGTTTGTTTCAGGAGGCTCGGCCTTTGGACTTGGCTGCTATATAAATTGCGCACATTGCTATTCTACAACATTAGGTTACGTAACTAAGTACCTATAAACTACAAACTAACAACATGTTTTTATCTGCAAGCGGATTTTTTGTAAACTTCAAAACAATTGGTTTTAGTAACACAAAGTGTTATTGTTTTCTAAATATCTTGAAATTGTTACTTCAAACACTTAAGTTTACTCTTAACTTGAAACATATGTTCCATCATGCGTAGCAAATAAATCTTATCAAACAATTCAAATCATTATATTGTTGTACCATTTTCCAATTTCTCAGACAATTCAGCAAATAAAACGTTCCACACGTAAATTACTCGACAAATTGGCGAGATTAAATGAACCGTATAATCATAGCCTGCACGCATAATGGGACATTTAATGGAACGCCGAGATATTTAGGCTTCTTTATGTTTCGGTAACATTTACGATTTTTGCTGTTCTAATCTAAAATTTAAATCTGTTATTATGGACTCTTATATGAATACTGTTCTTTGTATTTTTCTGGGAGACTTCTTTAGACTTCCTCGCTTTAAACATTCAACTGCAATGAATAAGCTATACACGTATGTTACAAAAGTCTAGACTAGTTTTTCTGTAGGTACACTGGGTAAGGAAAGATGAAAGCTCTATGTTGTATGAAATATGATTAACAAGAAAACGCTGATGCAAAGTGTTTTGTGCTTTGAAACAAGCAAAGCACAAAACACTTTGCTAAAGAATAAAGAATAATTTTCTTACATTCAACATATTGGACTAAATCATACTGATTTTTAGTTATGTATGATTCACTAGAAGAACATTTCAACTTAAAGAACATAATCGAAACTTACGTAATCTATCACGTAATCCAAGTGTGAAAATATAATTATACCATTTCCTAGAACAATTCTAAGGATAGGCCGGATTAAGTACGCCTATTTAGGCAAACAAGCATGATAAATAAGCGTGCTAGATAAATATGCATTTATAACATAAAAATATTTATGATAACATATTTTAACAAAATATGTTTTATAATATGTCAAAAGTCAAGTAATGAGCAACGTGACGCCTTAATATCAAATGATATTACAATATACGTAAATTACAACATGGAGATATTATGCCAAAGTTAACCAAAACACACTAGGGAGGGACATTAGGCTATCTTAGCTTATCTTAATATAAGCTATAAAATCGTTAAAAAGAATTATGCATGTGTATTAAGATTAGAGCGTTTCAGACCAAAGCTATTACTACGCTTGTTTTAAAAATATGAAGAAAGCGAAAACAAAATTTCATTTAGAAAATACCTACTCTTATAATGTATACTTCATTGTTTACATTGTTCGGTACAAAATTATGGGAGCAAACACAGGGACCTTGCGTGTAGGGATGCCACTATATTTTACAGAATTATAGTGTATTTCAGATGCACGAAGAAAATTATATGCCTAAAATGTTATGTTCTTAAAAATTATCAACATTGGCTAACTTGACAATACACACAACAAAAAGATGAATAAGCGAAATCGGTTCAGCTGTTCTCGAGATTTGAGCTTAGGAACACATTCAGCGATTTATTGTTTACAGTATTATAGATGCGGCTACCCTTACCGACGATTTCCGACTACCTGGCAACCTCTTTGTCAAAAGATCTTAACTAAGAATCGAAGATCCTATAATTTTTTTTCCAACAGGTGCATACAACCCTATAATGTCGTGGTACGCTGGTAATTAAACAGAGCATCTGTGACGCCATCAGTAAACAAGAACACCTTTTGTGGTCGTTTCTTACTGACAAACTCAACTGTTTCGTTCGTTTTCTTCGTCTAATACTTGTACAGTCTATACTCAATATTTTTATATTATAAAGTTGAAGAGTTTATTTGTTTGTTTGTTTGAACGCGCTGATCTCAGGAACTACTGATACGAATTGAAAAAATCTTGTTGAAAAAATTGTGTTGGATAGACCATTAAACGAGGAAGACTTAAGGCTATATTGTCGCACTTTACCAATAGGAGCAAAGAAACAATAGAAAATCTGCAAAATACGGGTGTATATGCGGACGAAGTCGCTGGCACAGCTAGTAGACAATAAAATTAGAAAAGTTGACAACTTTTCGCTTACAATGAAAAATGATTTATCATTGTAGTCCAGTCAAATTAGCATCTAAATTATGGGTAAGGTTGCATTAATTCCCACCAAGCTGGATTTTTGTGCAGGCCTTGAATACGTCATTACAAATGATATGTCAAAAGTCCCCATCGATCCGACGTGTGCAAAAAAAAATATTCATGGTCAAATGTCACAAATAACAGTTTTATGCACTTTTGAGCGAAACGGTAAGTTTTATCATAAAAGTATGTATGACAAAATTACTTATCACCTAATTATCTATAAAAATTGTCTTACACTTTATTCCTAAGATTCACCATTTCAGAGATAAAGCGATGCACAAAGTTGAAAAAGTTGTATTTTCAAATGCTGCCAGGCCCCCGTGCGATTGTGCTAGACAGTTAAAATTTTCACGAATGATGAATTTCAGTTGGCTCTATAACATCTAATACTAAATACAACATCTAGACACGCGGTAGCGTGTCAAGCCAAGGTTCAAGAAACAGAACTGGCGAGCCGCACCGTGTGTAATATTACACGAACCATTTGGAACCACTTTTGAACCCCTCATAAATCAAAAACCATTTCACATAAACGTATCAAATTTGGCTCATATATTGTGACTTGCGAGATAAATATGTGTTCTAAATTTCATAAGCTTATCTCAAACAGTTATTTAGATATTAATGTCCAAAAATCCTCATTTTTATCATTGACTGACTGACAGATCAAAATTCTAACCCAGTTCCAAATGACCTAGAGAGTTAAAATTTGGTATGCAGATAGGTAATTACATGAATACAAAGGAATAAATAAAAAACTGGCAATTTTTTAATAATTAGGTTAGGTTCTATTATGAACGCTTAACATAAATACCTAATTAGTGCCTAATAACGCCTATATACCGGGGAAGGCAGAGCACTAAGTATATATTTAGGTATACTTACTTATTTACAATTAAGAGTAGGTACTTATAGTCGGTTTTCATATTTATTACTTAGGGTAGGTACCTACATAAAGTCTAGTTTTAGTTTTGAATTTGTCCTTTTCAAAGGACCCACGGCGTTACGATGATATATACTTTTCTACAAAAAGTAATGATATCCAATCAAAAACATAAATGTGAAATGAAAGCCAAGTTCAATATTGCCTTGGTTGTTGACTTCAGCGACAAAAGAAGTGAGATCTAAATGGGTGCCAAGTTCAATGGTCAACCCAGAAATTTATTTATAAGTAACACTATAACATACCTATCATATCTTCTTATAACATAAGATAATGTATGGTGGTAGCCTATGAAGGTCTGTCTTGGCTAGTTTTCATATATGAATTATAGCCGTCGCAAGTTCTAAGCCTACAAGTATTTGTCGGTTTTTATTTTATAATTCCGAAAATTTGGATTGTTGGTAGAAACTAGCAAGCGAACATAATAATACGTTGGTAGGTTTATAGAAACTAGCCAAGACAGACCTTCATAGGCTACCACCATACATTATCTTATGTTTTAAGAAGATATGATAGGTATGTTATAGTGTTACTTATAAATAAATTTCTGGGTTGACCATTGAACTTGGCACCCATTTAGATCTCACTTCTTTTGTCGCTGAAGTCAACAACCAAGGCAATATTGAACTTGGCTTTCATTTCACATTTATGTTTTTGATTGGATTAAACTATCACTCAAGGTGGGCTCTTTTTCTTTTCTCTACGAAAGCTTTTTTTTATTTGCGCCGGTTTTTAACGTGGTAACCACGTTAAGCCATGGTCACCACGTTAATGTGGAATAGGTTTACTAGGGTAACCACGATAAAAACCGTCCAAGTGCGAGCAAATAAAAAAAAGCGTTAGTATGAGAGCCCACCTTAAGTGATGGTTTTATGTTGTATTTAGTATTAGCGATAATAGAGGCAACTGAAATCCATCATTCGTAAAAAAATTATCTGTCTAGCACAATAGCACGGGGGCCTGGAAGCATTTGAAAATACAACATTTCAACTTTGTGCATCGCTGTATCTCTGAAATGGTGAATCTTAGGAACAAAGTGTAAAGACAATTTTTATAGATAATTAGATGATAAGTAATTTTGTCATACATATTTTTATGATAAAACTTACCGTTTTGCTAAAAATCGCGAAAAACTCATTTTTTTTACCTTTGACCTTGAATAACATTTTTTCCTTACAGGGGAAAGATGGGGGAAATTTTGTTTTTAATGATATTTAAAGCAATCTTACCGATTTTCAGCTTGGTGGGAATTTATGTAACTTCGAATGTCTAAATTGACCGGACTATTGTATGGAAAGTAATTACCTACATAAGCATAAGAACAAAAGTACGGCCTTAGAAAACTTTGTACACCACCGTACAAATACATTGTTATTTGAATTCAGACACATTTTCCGTTTTTCCTTATTCGGGTGCATTTATTTTTTAATTGTATTCATAACTTCCAGTGTTGCTACTTATGTTCGAAACACAGTGCATGTTATACTACAGACACGTTGTCATGTCGTGTAAATGCAATTATAATGCTTTACCTACGAATTGACTTTTGTGCAATGCAAATAATAGTATGCGACATGTTTGAGGGGTGAGTGCCATCCGCTCCCCCGCAAGACCGGTGATGATGACGAGGCTACTCCAAGCCATCATCGTAAGTTAGTTAGAAAAAAAAATGTATGTAACATCCATAAATTACTTTTAATACCCAAAAATTTATATTCAACAAATATTGTACAATTACAATCAAAATACTCTAATATCTTAAAATTAGACAAACAGACTACCTTCAAATGGAAAGTTTTACATAAACAGCCCAAACGAAATCACAATACTCGTAAACTATGATGAAACAACAAACCCACCTAGTCGGTACTTCGGTAGCCTTGAACGAAGAATATCGATCTGTTTGCGTAGGAAGAAGACAGCTGTTAAATCGACCTTAGCTTGGGGCGACATTTTCCCTCAACGACGTGAAATGAACTTACCAACTGAATCTCAGAACTGTTTAAGTTATTAAACGATAACAAAGAATTCTTTGCTAGTCAAAACCAAGTTTATAATTTTAAAGTTAATGGTTGAATACCAGCGAATGTAATAAGCATTTTAATACATAAAATGTGCCGCTTTTTCTGTGGTATAACACGAAAACGTCCAAGATAGGATTCTTTCATCCAAGTATTAGCATAAATTCCACCCTTTTCATGCGGATTTCCATAGGATCCTTAAAGTCTCTGTGCTTTACGTCCAAGCTACATACAATGTTTGCGTTTCGTGATACTTGATCAGTGTAGGATAAAGTTCCTAATGAACGTTTTGCTGTTAACAGCAAACGACACTTCATGTTTGTTTTTTTTTTTTCATAAATATGTAGAGAGATTCAAGAGGAGCGAAGCGAATATAGGTCGCTTGTATAAAATCTACGAAACATCCCACAAAGACATCCTTACTAATCCTTACTAATATTATAAATGTGAAAGTTTGTAAGTATGGATGTATGGATGTGTATGTTTGTTACTCTTTCACGCTCAAACTTCTGAACCGATTTTCATGAAATTTGGTATGATGGTAGCTGGCACTCTGGAATAACATATATGCCACTTTTTTTTTTAATTCAACCCCCATGTGGTTCATTGGGGGGGTGAAAATTAGTATGGGAGAACTTTTACGTTTATACATTTTTATATACGTGGTATGGAGGTGGCTTGCTGTTTTAATACATCATTGCTACTAAAACCCGCTACTAAACAAAATCGCGGGCGGCTGGCTGCTAGTTTTATATGAAGTTGAAAAGTTCATATCACATTTCGTGTGCCCTAAATCGATTTATTCAAAGCTAGATCGCTGTGACGTCACCAAATGACCCAAGTCTAGACGGTTTATCATCTGTGCTGTGACATTGAACTATTTTCGTGCTACAAGACCAGCAATGATCGTTTAACGAGCGAAGGTGTGGGCAATGTTAAGTGAGTGCTAACAAGATGTATTGCACTGTTTAGTTCGTACATGCATTATTCTATTGTGGAAGTTAACACTGCTAGTCAACAGAAATATGTACTCAACTTGTTGCCCAAGACTATTTAAAAAATCTTAAGTAATTTAAGATCTTAGATCTAAAAATCATGTTACAAAGCACCGAGTTGAGATGCCGTGAAACATTTATTTATTGGTCTTCATAGATACAAAAGATTTTATATTTAATCTAGTTTCTTATAACCTCTATAATTATTAAGGAAATTGTTATGCACGGTGACTTAGAAGTGGGGTAAAAAGTTGTTAAAATTACGTAGTCTGTTTGGTTAGAATCATCAGCCCATATACGTCCCCACTGCTGGAGTCTACCCTAAACTAGGCAGATAAGGCCTTAGTCAACCACAGTGGCCAAGTGCGGGTTGGTTGACTACACAACCTAAGAATTTCTTCGTAGGTGTGCAGCTTTCCTTACGATGTTTTCCTTCACCGTTAAAGCGTCGAACATTTGAACATATGAATTTCAGATTTGAAAAACACAGTTCAAACCTCGAAACGTACCATGGCATGGCACCTCTCGCATGGCAAACAACGATTTTAACCACTCGGCCATCGACGCTTTCATCGATGGTTAGAAGAATTTGTATCAAATTTCCTGTAAACAGACCTTGAAAAACACAGACCCTCTACGCTTCTCTCACACGTATGTCTGCACAATTATTAGATAGGGGTGAGAGCCATCCTCTCCTCACAATTCTGGTGATAACAACGAGGGTACTCCAAGCCATCATCGTATGTCAGTTAGGAAAAAACAAAACAATTATTAGCTATTGTTATCCTATTCATGTTGTCGTCGGGGGTACATTGTTGCGTTATTGTTTAACCGTAATCACAAAGAAACACAATAACATGCTGTCTCCATTTTCTGGACAGTTTTAGTGCTTTTTAATCGCGTAGACAGACAAAGCAATGTTAATTGGTAGAAATATTTTATGTTTGTTGTTTGAATATTCAATTAGACTACTGTATGTACATAATTACGAGTATGCTTAAGTGTGAATGTTTCTAAACTTTAATTAAATACGGGGATGTCCCGGTTATAAGATTTAACATACATAAAATCACGCCTTTTTCCCTGACGGGTAGGCTTCCTGCCATGTGCTACGGTTCTGGCACACCACTTTCGCTTCTTTCACATCCACTAACCTCTTCATGAATGCTCGTTGATTACGGATACTTTTAATTTGATCTCTCTTTAAGATTTGACCTATTTCGTCATGAAAGGTCTTTCTTGGTCTTCCCCTGCCGCCAACTCCGTTCATACCTTCTCTATATATACCCTTATCATATAAGATAAGATTTATATGATAAGCATAATACTCTTATTTAATTTAATGTACTGTAAATTGTATTCTGTAATTCAATGTCACCTTCCCGCGATGAAGTCGGTCAGACCGAGTCCGCTTTTGCTCTACTTTCCGCGATTCTCATGGCCGCAAATTTATTTCGGTTCACATCACATTTTCTTAAATTAAAATAACAAGAAAACAAAAGAGACATACGAACGAACTAATTTTCTATATCGAAAGTTTTTATACTGAAACTAAAATAACAATCCAATTTATATTTTTACTTATCCCTAATGGAATTTTTCCAACTCAAGTATCTAAGGACAGACATGTGTAATAAGATTCAACTCAAAAGAGATAATAAGTACATGTTATCTTTTCTAGTGAATTTCAGTCTGGCCCAGACTACAGTTACAATGGCCGTTTACCCAGTTTGATTTAGTAATCTAAAAATAATAATATTCTGAACAAATTTCGTTGACCTTTACTCGTTTACAATATAATAAACATACGCGTAAGTAGAAAATACGACTCAAGTGTAAGTTTACCCATTCGTATTATTCTTGCTCATTTACACTCAACACATAAATCTAAATCATATTTGTTAAAGAGTATTGCAAGATGTATTGCACTCTAAAGAGTGACTCTGAGAGTTCATACATATGCATTATTCTATTGTGGAAGTTCATTTCATTACCTTTGAAACATTACAATGTTTTGAGTCCAAGTTTTCTAAGGAAATAAAAAGTCTATTGAAATTTGAAATAATTTTACGGATTAAACTCGCGTGTATTGTTATTCTAAACACATTATTTAGATAGACACCCGACGTATCGAGCTCTTTACAGCGCTCGTGGTCACGGGCAAGACTGAATTATCTCTATCTCTATAGGAATTATTAAATCCCAAAGCACGTGCATTATGGACAACAGAGATATGAATATAATACCTATGTAGTACTTGTTTAAGTAATCCATTTAATACGCGCGACTTTAGAAGCCTTACCGTTTGCTAAGAGGCTAAGAACGGCCAGACTGGTAATTTGAACCTGAAGGAAGGTATTATAATAAATACCTAGAAGGGAGTCTACATAACACACGGTATACCTAAATGTTGTTCAATGTAAAAGACTTTATAAGTTTATACATAATAATTAATACCCGTAGGTAGGGTAGTTGGGGTTCATGACCGTCGCAATGCACCAGGTATTGCAGAAATCTAACGAAAACAAAAAATATATATTTAAAACTATAGCTAGCTTTTTGTCGCGACTCCGTCCGTGTAGTAGTTTAAAGCGAAGTTGGATTACAATTTAATCGGTTCAGATATTTTGGCGTGAAAGCGCTACAGACAAAGTTACTAATCTTCGCATTTACAATATTAGTAGGTAAATATAGATTTTTTTTTATATTAAGCCTGTTCTGTCAGTAGATTACTGCCAAAAGAGGCAGAATCTTTTAAAACTCTTAACTATTGTTAAGAGTCATTATAAGTTTTAACGTAAGTTTTTTCATTGTGAGCACACTTTTTGCTGAAAGGAAAAGCGGAGGTTCCAAGCAGAATCTATTGCAAAAAAAGTAGTGTAGTAAGTTTATGGCATGAAATTTGATGTAAAATTCCACAGTTCATGAAGGACACAAATAATTCTTATCGCTAAACCTAAAACGGATACACGACCGATGTCAATAAAAGAATATACACGCCACCAAAATGAACACGTTTGTTATTTTTTCTTGTTTCTTATCACAAAAAATATCTGTAACAATCCTTATCATAAAGAAAACAAGAACAATAATATCCACTAAATTCGTGTCAAATTTAATCTCGCAGAAAACCAGGATCTACACGTACACTATCAGTGATTAATCTTGCTTGTTATATTTATTTATACTTATTATCTTTTATCTGTCGCGATTATTGATTAGAATTAACAAGGTTAAAGGTATATGTGTTATGGAAATCATGTATATTTATTTACATTTATTTTTACTTTCACCTTATCGTAAATTCAATTCAAATAATTATCTACACTTAAACCCCTTTTCTTCTTCTTCCAACTGTTAAGGTAAAGGTCAAATGCAATATTTACTGTAAAATATTAATTATATCATAGTTTGGTGTGCCGAAATGAAACCTTTAAAGACCTATGGTCATTGTCTAGGCTGAAAATAGTCTAAGTGAAATGATTTTCAAATATTTGACTTACACTTAGATTATTAAGAGGGTTCTACACATTTGGAATTTTCTTAATTAATCTTGAATAATATTCGGCTGTGTACATTTATTAAAATAACCAGACATACGAAATAAATAAATATCAAAGACATGGTTTCGATTCCGAAGTAAGTTGCTTGAAAATCAGTGATACAAACAAATATCAAAAAGAGTTAGTGGTACACACAGTTATTCTTAAATATTTAATACTGTCAGTTATAATATAACATAACTTTAAACTCACATGGTTACACACTTGAAATAAAACTATGTTCACGGATTGAAAGACAATATATGTTACATACATTAGAAAGCTGAATATTTTGGCACTGTTGTTGCAAGCGTCACGATCACGGGTCAACTCAATAATTTAAGAAAACTTGGTAAATATCCCGGACATACTTAGTTTCCTAATGTCAGTAATGTTAATTTATTTCGTAATGATTGCATCATTTATTCTATTTGTGAAAATGTCGGTGCCACCGTCACTGTTGGCCGGTGCATCGCTGCATCTTGTTCCACATTTGGGGCAATTAGGAATTCCGGTTTCTCGCCCGGCTGTTATTAATAGGTTTGTCTGATCTGAAGATGTCCCTAAAGTATTTAGAAATGAAACTGAACACTTATCCTGGGTGTAGGGGATTGGGTAAGCCGAAACAACTGAGATGATGAGTGTGTTCATTGAGAAGAATGTAATGTAACTAACAAAGATGGCGCATCGACCCAAAATGAGTTATGGCCTTTGACATAAGAGTTTCCACGCCAGTCTGCCAGTTAAATACCAAATTTGCTTATTTTCCAATAGTTGCAAGCGATAACTCCAATCACACGTCACATTTCCCTTGTACCTCGTTTAGAATCATTGTATTTACCATCTATTGCATAGGTTTCCACCTTTCCACCTTCCACTTCGTCTTTTATTTACTTTTCCCTATCCGTATTGTTATATACAGATCAATCCATTTCTGTTTACAAATAGGTATTTGACACTTATCAAGACTTATTTTTCGTCATTTTTTACAGTGGTAGCATTGTTTAGAAAGCTCCACGAATTTGCGGACGACAATGCGTCCATTCTTCTATTGAAATATATTTTATTACCAACAATGATTTTCAGAAGCGATATTCCTTTGCAGAAAATGTATTGAGGTTGAGCTTCATGGAAGGAGAGCAGTGACCTCAATTGAAGCTTGGCTTTTAATTTGATTTGAGTTACACGTGTAATAATCATCAATAAGGCAACGGCATTTATTGAATTAGGTGAGAGCTCAGTGAGTTTTGCGATCCCACAACGCTAAGATTGCTTCGTAGACATTTTGAATATTGCTTACATTGTATAAAATGGAACGCGTATTAATTACCTTATAATTATTTGAGATAAGCCAGCAAAAATTAGGCTTCATATTTCCAACTGCCACCAAGCAAATTTTGTAGAAAACGTGTAGTTTATGGATATAGATACATGGATACAGCCGATATGGGTGTACCTAAGCTTAAACTCGTCTAATGCTATTTTGGTGAACAAATTATTGTAATACAAGATGGGACAGTAGACATCTACCTGTGAATTGGTAATAAATTCGAAATGGAGAAGCAAATAATATAAAAGGGACTCAATAGCCTCGACTGAGACTATTGCGGACAATTTTAAAAGAAATTTGACGTTCAATGGCTCAATCTCACCTCTTAGAAATTGAGTGAATTCTGTTGTAATCAAATAAATATTAACTCAGAAGCTTCACAGGGGAATTTTATATTTGAAATATTGTATTTAAATGGTCGGTTCTCTGTGGTTCGTTTTGTGAAAAGCTCAATTCATCAGTATAAAAAAAATTAACTTGTATACTTAAACACATAACATTACGTGAAATTATAATGTATTTGTACGCATGCGAACAAAGCAGACGATAGTAAATAAATTAAACTGGAAAATTGATGTACATAGACAGTACTCTACACAATAAAACAAATAAATAAGTACCTATATGTAGAATGCTAGTTGGAGGCCTCAAGTAATATAATAATCACGTGTATAATAATAACATATCATCTATCTATTAGTTTGATATCTATGTATTTTTGTCACAATCTAACATTCCATAATATTATTATCACGATGCCACATGAATATGGAAATGGGTAAATAATTATTATAACGACTGTAGCTATATTGATTTATAGAGAACTATTTATATGAATTGTACATAGCCTTAACAGTTATTGATCAAATAAAACTTATCTATAACATTATCAAAACCCGTTATTATGTTCAACCTATACTAAAAGGGTTTGGGTTGTGTGTTGTGATTATATTAAAATTAGTCCAAATTTTATGTCAGGGTTGATAGAGCTATCTGTTAATTCTTATCTAAGGGCAGACATGAAAATAAAAAGGTAAGTATATTGTGTCGTGAATGATAGTATTGTAAGAATAAACATTTTCTATTGTATCATTAATTAATTTATCAACATAATTACGAACAACTGACGTCGATTACAGCAATGTATTAAAATGCGCATAAAATAATATTTCTGAATTTCCCCTACAGTAATCTTTTCAACAAAGCGGTAGGATACCTAAACTAAAATAAATAATCAGACTATTTAGAACAGTTCGGAAACCTAACAAAATAAAACCAAAAAACAAGTGAAAAATGAAATGAAGGCCACACTTCGTGAATGTCTGGCGCACTGCCTGTAGAAAGAATCACCTAAATACAAATTACTACTTTACTTTATTGCAAAACTAGATTCGTCTATATCAAGGCCAAAATCGGCTAATATTAACTTGCTATGTCAGCACAGAATTAGAGCATCGTAATTTGGCCTCACACGATGTTCGATTTCCGAATCTGGATCATCTTAGTTGGAAAAAGTTTTGAAGACATCGAACATTACTTTGCACTAGATTAAACGTTACAACAATATGGGCACTCCAAAAATTACTGCATGCGCCCTTATCGATGCGTAAAAATGTGGACAGTCACACAAGACATCCGAATGCCATAAACGTGCACCGTACTACCCTGCCCAATGTGCATTATGCAACGGTCCACACCCCGCAAACTTCAAAGGATGTGGTTATAGAGAAATACTACTGAGACGCTCTAAGCCTAAACGTGAGGAATACATAAAACAAATATCCCCTACCGAAATACCCACAGACAAGCCAGTATCAAATACAACTGCTGAAAATAATGAACCGAAAACCAAAAAGTATTCAGATGCCACGCGGAATAAAATAGAATCCAGTCAAGAAACAATTAACACTCAGCCTCCATTAGACCTGGTACAGATTCTAGCAAAGCAAACTGAAAAGTTCGATATCATCCTACAACAGATGAGCACCCTTATGACGCTCATAGCACAACTTGTCGATAAATTGACAAAATGACCACAGTTCGCATGGCAACATGGAACATAAACGGATTGACCCCTAACAAACATGAGGTAGAGATGCTCATGTATCAGCAGAACCTGGACTTGGTATTGGTATCGGAAGCTCACGGCACCGCAGCTACAAACATTAAGTTTAAAAATCATGAATGCTATGTCACTACACACCCGGATGGAACGGGACAATGCCGGCACCGCCATTATTATTAAAAATCACTAAAACACCATTTGATGCCAGAATACAGAACCAGCCACATCCAGGCTACCACAGTAGCAATCGAGGATAAAAATGGAATCTTCAATGTTTCCTCAGTGTACTGCCCCCCTAAACACAAGATAACTGATGAGATGTTTACTGAGTACTTCCGGTCACTCGGTAATAGATTTCTAGCTGGAGGTGACTGGAACTCTAAAAACACGCACTGGGGATCTAGATTGACAAACACCAGGGGTAGACAATTAAAACTCAGTCTAGATACTAACAACTTAGTTACCATTTCGACTCGTGAGCCCACACACTGGCCATCCGACATCTCCAAGGTTCCTGATCTGATTGACTTCTTCATTACCAAAGGGTTTTCCTCGCACTATGTTAAATGTGAATCTTGCAACGACAGCTCCTCGGACCACACACCAGTATTGCTCACTCTCAGCTCAAAGATTATAGAACATAATCATCCAGATAGGCTGTACAACAAGAAGACAGACTGGAATTCATTTAGGGACCACATTGACAAGAACCTTGAATTAAAGTTGCTCTGAAGACGCCTGAGGACATCGTAAGCGCCACGAAGCATTTCACGGATCTTACTCGGAAGCTTGCTGGAAGAGTACGCCCCCGCTAGCCCATAAAGAGCAGATATGCAACTACCCACTGGAAATAAAAAAAGCGGTCCTAGAAAGACGTAGGCTGCGCCGTGTATGGCAACTAAGCAAACTAACGGTTGACAAGACTAATTTCAACAGGCAAGCGTCACATTTGCGAGAAATGCTGAAGACTTGGCACAACAGGACTCTTGAGGCTCAACTTGCATCACTTACACCAACTGCAGCCACCAATTACTCGCTGTGGAAATTCACAAAATCATACGACAGACCACAGTTGGTAAAGTCTCCGCTCGCAACTAACAGTGGCTGGACCCGCACGCCGCAACAAAAAGTAGACCTATTCGCCGAACACCTATCAAATGTCTTCACTCCAAATGACGCTAGTGACCCAGATGCTGAGTTAAAGGTGGAATCCGTTCTTGCCCAGCCCCTACAAATGTCGCTGCCACCAGCTCCAGTTACAGTACGAGAGGTTTGGAGGACAATCAATGACCTCAAAGATAAAAAAGCACCGGGATATGATCTTATCACGAAGGAAATCTTGAGAGAACTGCCAAGAAAAGCGCTGGTTTTCCTGACAATGCTCTATAATGGAATACTAAGAGTCCAATACTTCCCAGATCTATGGAAGGTGTCACAAATCCTGATGATACACAAACCAGGAAAACCAGCAACCCAAACCACCTCATATAGACCAATCAGTCTACTGCCCATACTGTCGAAAGTCTGGGAAAAACTGGTACTGCGCCGCATCATGCCAATACTAGACAGCAACAATACCGTTCCTAACCACCAATTTGGCTTCAGACAGCAACATTCAACCATAGAGCAGGTACACCGAGTAGTTGATCGGATTAGAAAATCTCTGGAGGAAAAAGAATACTGTTCATCAGCATTCCTAGACATCCAACAAGCTTTCGACAAAGTCTGGCACGACGGCCTCCTCTATAAGATAAAAACTTGCCTTCCCACAGCTACTACATTCTTCTGAAGTCTTACCTAACAGAGAGAATCTTCCAAGTCAGGGAATCAGAAACCACTTCCAAATTCTACCAAATCAAAGCAGGAGTACTCCAGGGTTCAGTGCTCGGTCCAATATTGTATACCCTGTACACTTCGGATCTACCGCAGATAGAGGGACTCACGATTGCTACCTATGCCGACGCCACGCCAATAATGGCTAGTAACCGACATCCTGACGTGGCTGCAGAGCACCTCCAACAAGGCCTTGACGCAATTGCAGAGTGGCTAAAAAATGGCGAATCAAAGCAAGCACCACAAAGTCGGTACAAGTAACCTTCACACTCCGAAGTGGAAACTGTCCTGCTGTGCACTTGGAAAACTCTACTTTAACACACCAGGATAGAGTTAAATATCTGGGTTTACACTTGGATCGTCGTCCCGACATGGAGACACCACATCACAAGTAAGAGAGAGGAACTCAACATACGACACAAAAACCTCTATTGGATGCTTGGTCGGAACAGTAAGCTATCAACAGACAATAAGCTATTGATCTACAAAACAATATTAAAGCCCTCCTGGATGTATGGTATACAACTATGGGGCAGCGCAAGTAACTCCAACATAACCATATTACAAAGAGCACAGAACACTATACTCAGAACTATAGCGCATGTCCCTTGGTTCATAACAAACACTGAAATCCACACAAACCTGGGAATGAACACAGTTAAGGAGGAAATAGAGGTCTCCAGGCGAAAGTACCAAAAGCGGCTTGAAAATCACCCCAACATACTCGCCGCTACCCTCACTAAGCGCAGTTTTTACCAAGATCGCCTCAAAAGAAAAGACATTATATAAGTGTGTCGCCATGAATATGATGAGTGCACTTGACCTGCCAAACAGCACGCAAAATATCTGCTTATATGTAGTTAATTACTGATTTCAGATAATCAAAAAAACAAAAAAAAAAAAGATTAAACGTTAGATTAAAAGGCTGGGTCAAACTCTAGGCAAGAACATTATACTGCAGGTTTTCTGAACCCAATTGCAGCACATTCTAATACCAAATTAAGTCTTGGCTCAAAATGTACGTCCAACTAAATCTTTGACTTGAGGCAATTCTCAAAACAGGCTATACTAATACTGGCAAGCATACCGAAAGTACAGTGAAATATTTGACATGTCAATTAAAACTGTAATACTCAAGTAAGTGACAGCTTAATGTTACTGTTAAACTTTTTATCCTGACTGTACCAGTTCATAATAACAGCCTGTTTGTACATCAGAGGTTAATGATAACATAATAAATACATACGGTATGTTTATTTACGACGAAAACAACATAGTCGTGGTAATGATGAAATTAAAAGGGGTGTGTGTGAGCGATATCATCACTCGATTTCAACAGGGTTACCTGAGTTTAACACTAGTATATTAAGAGATCAATACAAGGTTCATACTTAGTCGTAATCTGATAAAAAACTTTTTAAAAATACAGTCTAAAACTCGTGCCAATAGACCCAAGCTGCATTGCGCATATTTTGCTAGAATGTCTCCGAATAGATACTAGAGATTATATTATTAAAATATCAGAATACGAGAATTTATATATTCGAGGTTATAAATCTATTGATTTTATTACTTCACCCGAGTAGACACGCGTCCAAATACGCATATATTTACGAATTATTTAATACCTACTCTGTGCTTGAATTAATAAAACATACTATGTATTATTGGGATAAAATACATAAAGTATAAGAGATAGATTGTATAAGAGTAAATCGGTCATGCTTCGAACCAACCTCTATACCGATAAAATCGATACTTAGGACTGGTTGGTTATGATTACTCTCAAAGTAGAATCTATCATAATTGACTTTCTTTATTTTATTTCTGACTAGCTGTTTCACGCGGTTTCACCCGCATCCCGAGGAAGCCTATGTTACTCAAAAAATAAAAAAGTAAAATACCTACTTGTAAAATAGAATCTGCTAACTTTCAAATATGTCACGCTTCTGAGTCTGACAGTGCTGCCCGTGGTAATGCCAATTTCTTAACCATACGTAACATAAGTACAGGCAATAAGACTTACACATTTGGTGTGGTACAATGCTGTAACCATGCATAATTTTGGTAACTTTTTCCTCACAATATTTTCATCATGTTGAACTGTTACATCTATGTTTTTAGGGTTCCGTACGCGATGGGTAAAAACGGGACTCTATAACTAACACTTCGCTGTCCGTCGCGTCGGTCTGTCACTCTATCACCACGGGGCTGTACCTCAAGAATCGCGATAGCTATACAATTGTTTTTTTACAAATTACCTATGTATTTCTGTTGCCGCTATAACAACGAATACTTACTAAAAACAAAATATTTTATTTATTTATACACATGACAGATTACATTCAATAAAATATACATTAATGATACAGGTTATCACTAATATTTAACCCCTTTAATACAAACCCCCCGACTTCCTTTCAAAAAATTAGATTTTTTTACCATATTGGTACGAGACCTTCCATGCGCGAGTCTGACTCGCACTTGGCCAGTTTTTTTTTCAATGTTGGCAACAACGCCGCATGTGCATTCTCAACCCGAGTGAGCATCGCGTGTCTCGCCGCTCGACCAAACGATTCCACTCCACCGAGCCCGATGAACCTTAAGATAACACCGTACAAAGTTCAAAATACAACGAACCGATACTGCATTAGTTAATGTACCGTATCTACCTCCGATAAAGACACATACGAGTAGGCCGATCGAAATAATTGTCCGCCATTATCGTAGCAATTTTGAATACAGATATTTTTTTAGGCGAGGCCAGATAAATTGACAGATTGATGAAAGGCGATCTGATACGGTGTTTAGCTCACATTATCTCACGTGAAAAATGTAGTGTGATATTTTAATGAAACGGCATCCTCGGAGCATATTCCATGTGGATGATTGACCTGGATTTTAATACCAAGATAACTTTACAGTGCATTTGCAAGTTTTTATAAAAGAAAAATGGAAATATTTATAAATAAAGATTCGAATGATCGTACATATGAATTTCAAATTTCGAAAAACACAGTGGTAAGTGGCGGGATTTTACCTGGCGACGTCTCGCATGGCAAACAACGACCGCACTTGGCCAATAGACGCTATCTAATTCCCCTTAATGAGAGGAAAATGAAGTAGATACATCTTCAAGTTTCCTGTTTCCAGACCACAGAGTTAGCACTTACAAAGGGGATATATTTAAACATCATTCTCGATCATACAACCGCACCATTATATTAAAACGATCCACGCCTTCACAGGAATTATTCCATATTCAGTAAGGTGTCGGCTATGTTAATTAAGGAATAGAGATAAGACTAATTATTCCGGATAGCCGCGACCTTTCGCGAAGTGGAAACTTACAAGCCTTGTAAAGTACTGGTACCTATTTTATATAGAGGGTGTAGGTTGGAAACTTGAAATAGAGTGTTAAATGCAAAACGCGCTAAGTCAGTGGCATAAGAAAATATTGTTAGGATATCTGATTTTAAATGGTTACATGACGCATTGGATAATGCCCCTGTCTCGTGTTCCTAGAGTAATGGGTTCGATTTCCACGCGGTACAAATATTTGTGTAAAGAAAACACAAATACTTGTCCTGATTTAGAATCGACCAAAAGACTCATAGCTCCTCCAAATGAAAAAGCACTGATGGCGACACAATGCAAATATCTTAAAAATCAAATGTGAATTTAAAAACTTCAATTTGGAAATGTTTTATCTATGAGGCATCTTTAAAGTATAAATATGAGGATTCCGGTTCTTCACCACCGGTTCGCTTAGAAAAAAAAGTCATAGAAATTTATGTATTCACTCCTTTTTTTAAACCACTAGCATCATTAGGCACGCCTGCATTTATCTGTAGCTCACGTGTATGATCCAATAGAGCTAGCTAAGGTCACCCTAGACATAAGCTGTGGCGACCTTCGACCCTCCAATCAATACACGTCATAGTATTATCGGTTAACTTATCGTCCTCATGGGTTACTTGATCAATAAACAACCTTTTGCCCTTTTGGTACAAAATAGTTACCTACAAACTACATTGTCTCAGATTCACTTGATATGGTTGGACGGTTAATAAGAGGTCTCTAAACAACGGAAAACATTAAGGGTCTGACCTCATGGTGCACCTTACATGCAAATTTAGAGGCTGTGTGTCCATAAACAGCGAGACAGAACTTAACGTAATTTAGTTAAGTACTTGAGTTTATTTTTCGTCTTCTTATCGTATGGTTTATGAACAACCTGTTGTCAGAGTTTTTAAACCGCCCGTAGGCCTCTGACATGGGTTCACACACCGTTGAAAAATTTCTCAGGTGTGCTGGTTTCCTCACGATGTTTTCCTTCACCGTTAAAGCGTCGAATGATGGTACATACATATAAATTTCAAATTTGAAAAACTCATTGGTACCTGGCGGGGTTTGAACTGGGCGACCTCTCGCATGGCAAGCAACGACCTTAGCCACTCGGCCATCGACGCTATATAATATTTGTTTTTCGTGGGAAAGATAGAATTTTTGGCCAGTAATGTTAACTACCGGGAAAAGACATCCCTTAATTTACACCATTTCTATTGGTCTTTAGCTATTCAGGGCCAGTCTTACGCGTCATCTCGTTTATTTCTTGACCCACCGTTTGTTTCCCAGCCGGGTTTAACCTATTTACTTTTAACAAAATACCACATTGCAAAGATGTAATAGCGTAAAAAGCCATGAATAAACTAACTACATAGTTTCGTGATGACATAACACGCAACGTCTTTGTAAGAAGGGAAATCGATCAAGAACATTACAATGGAAACCTCACGATGTTGATCGCTCCAATGGTTTCTAAATATTTGTTCCGACCGTATAAAGCAGTCACGCACTCATCTCTCTCGCCCATAAACGAACAGACGTCAACTCTCTAGAGACAGAATAATAGTACAGGAGCTGGTTGAGGAATACTTACTTATGATGGTTAAACAACTTTTCAAATAAACGCCAAAAGACAAGATACGCGTCTAAAATGTTAGATAGATCATGTTTCCGAGTGTCTTTGGATTAACGGTGATTAGTTAGAAACTAGGACATGAAACTCATATTTTCATCAGAGCATAGCGTCGAAGAAGACTAGTGTAAAGGTTTAAAGATGTTATTGTAAAGCTAGAAGATACATACTTATATGTATTAACTTACAATGTAGGTATTATCCTAGCACCTTTTGAATAAATAAATTGAAAGAATTAGATTAGATAATCTCTCCCATATCTATTATTTTCATGATTAACTCAAATGATAGAGTATATTATTTTATTAAACAGACGAATATTACCTTACAATGTATGTATAGGTACCTACAGCTATGTGATTAATAATAGGTATTAATTGCACCATCAGCCGGTTAGCCTGTCTGGAATAATGAGTTGGAGAGGCGACAAAACGCCAACTGCACCGGAAAAAAGTGGATGGATAAATCCGCACACTTTTCCGATTACTCACAAGAGCAGGTGCGGTTATTATGGCTAACGGTTATTTCAAATAATCGCTTATTATGAGTAAAAATTCTCTGTCTGGACTTGTGGTTTACTATGATCGATATGGCTTTCTAAACTAAACTTCATGTTAGGTACTGTTGCAAAATAGTCGTTACATTGTTTTTTCTAAACTTTTATAGGTTCTACCTAGCTGCTAACTACCTAGTTGACAACAATTTACCTAGTCTGAAATAAGTCTTTATGGGTCTTCACGCGGTATTAGGAGTAGCAAAATTACATAGCTACTTACTGCCCAAGACGTTTCGACTGGGTTACACCAATCGTGGTCGCGAGCGCGAGGAACGCGAAAGTTTAAAATCTTACAAATTTACCTAGTGTAATTAATTGATATCAAATTTGTACTATCTACAGGGCGTTGTTATCTATAGTTATTCGGAATGTAAAATAAACCTTGAAGGTTGATATTTCTACTTAAAATAAAAATTTAAAAACAGTTTTACTACTAGGTAAAAGGCAAGCCTTCAACCAAACCGACAGTATTAAATGCATATGCTTCTTAAAAATTTTATCTTTTTAAACACTATCGAGTCTAGGAAGTCTAATATAATTTTAAGCTAATATAATATAATTTCCAATAGTAAACCTATTACACGAAAGCCAAAACAATCGATAGGCTTTATGCCCATCCGTCTTCCTTTTCTTTGGCACAATGGCATAATTATAATATTTGGTGCGATATGGGGAACAGAAAAAAAAGACGAAAAGAAAGACTGATTATTGCCACACATCAATCACTTTAAGACATAATATCTAAGACTAATAAGTAATAAGTCAATACGTTCCTTAAATAAATACCTACGTAGTGAATTTAATTTCTTAGCTGAAAATTACGGTAGGTAACATTCTCTTTCTTATTATACCTTCTTACAATTTTATTAGCAGAACTTAGAAAGTCCACCATTCCGAAAAACCTCAGGATCCATTATTTATTTGATACTCTGTGAAGAAATTCATGGAGTAGGAGTAGGTAGACAAAATGTGTAAAGAATAAAATATTTCAATGTATAGAACATTTTAATAGTATATTATTAAAACTAACCTAATATATAAAGACTAATATTTGCGATTTGCTTACCAGTAACAGGTCAAATGTGGGATTCACTCAAAAAGTTCACTTTTTCCCCATTGATGGGGAATTCCAATGGGGATTAGTGGAATAACCCTTCTAATACAATCTAAGACCAATTTAATATTAGTCTTTAGGGGTCTACACGCGTTATTAGGAGTAGCAAATTACATAGCTACTTACTGCCCGACGTTTTAAAACTAATTTGTTACCACATCTTTGCAAATAAATACCTATTATTTCTTTCTTTTACTATGCTCTACACAAGGCTAAATATTAAATATCTATCATCGTTACCATCACAAGAACGCAGTGAAATATAACATCCTCTAAACGGGTCGGAAAGAATATTTCAACACTGACATGTAGGGCTTCGATGCGTATCCTATCTGAAAATTCACTTTACGGACGTTGCGTATCAGGGATAAATAGGGATGGCCTGACAAGAACCTATGCGAACAATAATCTAGATATGTAAGAAAAAATTTAACAAAAAAAGAAAAACCTCCTTCAAAAAACCCGACGCACTAAAAATTACAAAACAATATACGAACATTTATAATTATCTGGGTAGGAATTTGATATATTTTTGAAAACGTGAAATAACAGACAAATTGAGAACCTGCTCCTTTTTATGAAGTCGTTTAAAAATCAACAGTGTCCCACTATAAGACGCAAAGACTAAACGCACTATTTATAGAATTACGTTATAGTTATATAGGAACTTTCGATTTGTGTTTTTGAAAATGTGTGTTGTACCAAAATAAATGTTTGTAGACCAGAGGGCCTACCATGAGTTGGCTATCGTAAACTTACGTGCGTTAAAAACCTATAGAGTTGTTTTTTCATATGGCCGATTGTAGTTCTTCGCGTAACCACCAGGGCGCTGTACAAGTTTTTCATAGACATATTTACGTAGGCGATATCGAGCGCGTAAGTTTTAAACTCATGGTAGCCCTACAGAATTTTTCCTCGGTTTCATTCCAGACAGATTCGATTTACCTACGCTGATGAATATTTCCTATCAGAGCTAGGACTTGTCATTGGCAAGAACATTAACAATTCACCTGCATTAAGACCACCACCATTCATTTTCTATTTTTAATTGTTTTTCTTTCCTTCTTCGGTTAAGTAGACAACCCTAACATAACCTAAATAGCGAAATCACGTGCGTGCGATGCGATCCCAACGCAATCGCCTCGAAAAGCCGTCGCTATCTTATCACACTCGATAATAATAAAGGATTTCAAAATACCTACATTAGGTAGTCACCAAATCCTTTATTATGTCAACTTCAGAAATACAATAATAAACAGCATAGGTACCAACATGACAACATGTATGAATACAAGTAGGTAACCATGTGTTCTTGCTACCTACAAAGGTATGACCGAGGTAGGTAAATATTGAGCAATCAATAGACTACCTGCAGACGTGAATAATCTCAAATGAAAGATTATTAGGTACAAATTCATTTACCTACATGATAATTTTAACAAAATAATTGTGAAGGTAGCTGCTGAATTTTTTTTAGCAAATATTGCTGTTCTTGAACCCCTTTTCTTTCTGTATCTTTGCAGTGCTTGCCAATACACCAACGAAATGTCAAAATAATATTCTACCGCCTTTAAACCTGAACTTTCCTTATCAATATAAAACATGAAAAAAATCATGTTCACTGTCTACCACTATGAAAAACAGAAACTTTCTACCCACACGCAGGTGGGTAAGAATGGTCATAAATAATCATGCGAATGCGATTGAAATCCTATTTCCAAGCAGTCCCAAGGTGACTTGCCACATTGCATTACATACAGACATGTAGGTGTGCATTTCAATGCCTACCGCAATATTTTCAACACTGTAACTTTTCATAGTAAGTACCTAATAGCCACATACGTTAATTGTAGAACATGAGATTTATGTATAGGTAGGTACTAGTCGTATCTGAATCTCTTACGGTCAGCATAAACTTTACAAAGAAATAATAAAGTAGGTAGGTATAGGTACGTCCACAATTTTCACGTCGACGAGTGACTGAAGATCCATCTTTCGTATAATTTCGTTTATCGACTTTTGATACTAACTGAAGTTAAAGGAGGCCCTCACCTTTCAAGAGGCAAGGTTACCGACGATCAATAACGTAAGCACCTCAGCAAAGCCTAGGGTAAATGGATTATAATGATGTCCTTCATTATTAAATTTTTAGTTAAGTATCTATCAAGAATCACTTGAATACTACCTAAGGGACTATGTTAAAATAAGGTATAAGGCACACTATTATAACAGAAACAATATTACATACCTAACACAATTTTGGTGCTGAATGCAGCTATGATATGACCGTGAATAACGATTATGAATAAGGAAAAATTAGAGTTATAAGAAAAAACAAGATGATTTTATCATAATTTATTGCATAATCATAATTTAAATCCCACCAAAACAATCAACAAATTTTCAATGAACAGAGAAAGCAGGTCATTTTCAATGCAATTCAAGACTTACTTATTAATTTAAAGATACTTAACAATAATATTATTAAAATGTAAGTGCCTAATTTAAGTTAAACTACAAAAACCATGGTGTTATGAGAATACAAACATTTTTGTGCCCATTTTTATGTATCAGTATATCAAATCGTATAAATATATATATATGTCCTTCTCTATTTCCCTTTTGATCTTCAAATACCCACATTTTGATATTACCATAACACCAGGTTCCGAATTATAAAAATTAATTTAATTAAAATCTGAAACAATGCACAATGCTCAAATGAAGATGAATAAAAAAAAGTGAAAAATATTGTCTTTCTTCATCAGTCCAATTCAGACAACTCTTATTTTCTGTGATATGCTAATATTTATCAGAGTATTTCCCCAATCATCAACTATGTTTTGTATAAAGAAAGCCGTTTTATTTTATTTAAAAAGACACTTACTTTACACTTATGCTTTAATTTATGTTAAGACATTGTCTTTACAATATTTTTATGAGATTTTCACTTGCATACTTTCATTTTACATTTTAAATTTCTACAGTTAACTTAAGCAATTTATAACTTCAACATATTCCATATTAATTTATACATGTGACAAAGTGCATATTCTGCACAAAGTCACAATTTTTTTTTCTTTTTTCTTTCTCATAAAATCTTTACACATATGAACACTTACAACAATTTAGAATATACTTTTAATTATGTAATATTTTTACATCTAATACCGACCATATGAATAACATCATCTTTAGGTAATGCCCACATTACTGATGATGACTGGCTTATGAATGTTGCAAATAAATTACATTGGAACTAGTAAGCATCTCAGAAATAGATGGAATGTTGCTTATTGTGTTTACATGGACATCAATGATTGAATACAAGCTAACACTACAAAACCCGTTATCATAAATACTAGCTAATAGAATAAAAATACTCTGATATTATGTAAAAAGAAGAAAAAATATTTGATTTAAAAAATACACAGAAAAAATGTATAATAAATAAATAGATAATAACCAGTGCAAAAATTGAGATTCTATGTATTGTTACAACATGAATTGAACAAATACAATTTCTAATTAACAGATGTTAGTGAAAGCAAAGGCTAAACCACAGAGATAATGTGCAGGCAGAATAATTAGCAAGCCTTGGAAGAACTGTAAAAACCCTCCCTTTAAGAGAAAAAAGTTTTGGAAGAACGTTATGGGCATATTTCATGGTTCGGTTTTTATGCCTATGCTATTCTTAACACTGGTCTTAATATTTAGTGCAAGGAACAGAGAAAAATATAAATTAAGTACAATTTATAATTTTATCACATATTTTATGAATCCATTGAATTAATAGAAAAATAAATAATTTTATATATATGTATGTATATATACATAGAGTATGTATAATTTACTTATGTGGTGGTTGATAGAAGTATTAGATGAAAGAAGTATCATTATTGTGTGCATAATTTAGTGTCATGATAAAACATAAAAGATTAAAAACATACTTTTAAGAATTTCAGTACAATAATTTCAAGTAAAGGAAAGCATATCCCAATCATTGTAGTAAATAAACAAATTGTATTCAGCCTCACAAAATTTGAACATCACTGTACTTAATCAACAATACTTCCCACTGTTTAAAAAACTTACAAAATGCATTAAAATTACATGTTAAAAAATATACAGTGAAGCTATTGAAATGTTTGTATACTACTTAAATTTATCTATGGTCTACTATCACATTTGGTATAGTGGGGGGCTAGAACGCAATTGATGATGGTGGCATAGAACACTCCCCAACTGTAACACGGTATGAAGCCAGCTCGCTGATGCCATGGTAGTGCACGAATGCAGCCACAATCACCAGCACATGGAATATCTGGTGCGATTGGAACCAAATGTCACATTTACCCGGGAACCATCTCTCAGGCACACGCAATGCATAGAACATAGCACCTAGGATATACAGCAGACCCATCAGAACCAACCAGCCCAAAGACGCTTTGCTTACTTGACTGAACCAACCTTCAGTGATGCCATAGTGTATAGCTGGCACAATCCCTGACAGACCAAAACCCATAAACACTCCCGCTCGAAGAGGTCGCAGTCGAGGCTCCGAAAACCTATCCCAGAGGGACACAATTATAGACAAAATTCCTAAAACAACCACTACAGATAAGTATATTATCTTAGGTCTGTAATGGCAGTAGAAACTATAGTATAACCATGGAACAAAAGAACCCATGATCAATAGGGCTATCCCACAGTAATCTAATTTTGAAAATAATTTTCCGACCATCTCAGAGTGGCAGTACAGGGTGTGATAAGCAAACGAAAAGCCCAAGCATACAATGGCGCCAACAAAGAAAACACCGAAGATCATTTTCTCCTGCATTTGGATTTCAATAGCCGGGCGAGACAAGAAGTAGATAGCGACGCCGATGAAGGCGACGCAGCCGAGTAGATGGGTCCAGATGTTGCCAGTTTCAGTGTGTATGCGGAAGATGGACGCGAAGCACGCGCTGAACGACGGCAGCGGGGGTCGGTGACCCTTGTGCAGGTAGTCGTTGTCCTGCAGCCAGCGCGGCAGGTGCCGGAAGTGGCACACGTTCCAGGACGCCTCCCACACCTTGCGCACGAACTCCTCGGCTTGCTCGGCGGCGTTGTGAGCGAGCGCGCCCAGGTCGATCTCGTCGGAGAGCACGCCAGCCTTCAGCACTTCGGCCATCTCCGCGTCCAGCAGGTGTTGGTCCTCGGGCGTGGACGGCAGCGGGCACCCCTCCTCCTCCTCCGCCAGGACCTCGTCCAGCTCGTCCATCTGCGACGTCAGGCTCTCCGCCTCGGGGTCCCATCCTTGGCGGCGGCGGAGCCCGTCCGAGGACGCACTCCGCGAACCCGTGTCCGAGTCCACTTCCCACATCCTGTCGCCGTCAAAGCTCGCGGGGCACGACCCAGCCCACCATGGACGAACAATCACGACCTTTATTTCAACGGTACACGAACAGTTATTCAAAGAAATCCAGTTACGTCACGGAGAACTACGACACACGCGATGATTTAATTTTCAATGATCCAACTTCACAAACGGTGTTATGTAAAGCGTATACCGTAGCACTGCAAAATATTTCACGAAAATTTATATGATCCGTGTGTAATCTTCAGAATTCACGGTGCAATGAACAATCAATTAGGAACAGCTGCAATGAACTGTCATGCGTCCACCATTCAACATTTCAGAAATGTCTCTGTCTGATTGGACTGGCTATCTCGCTCCAATCCAAAACGCGTTCATTCGTGGCTCTTGTCACACAATAGGGATGCGACCGAACACTTTTATAAATCATAATCAAATAATGTCAATCTAGTTTATAATTTAAAAAATAATAATACTAGCTGTGTCCGCGATTTGTTGAGCGTGGACAACGCTTATCACTCAGGGGTATGAAAAATAAATGTTGGCCGATTCTCAGATCAATACGCTGACAAAATTTCATGAGAATCGGTCAAGCCGTTTGGGAACGAAAATTGTGACACGAGAATTTTATATGTATATAATATATTATGGACTCAGATTTGGTAGTTATAACGTAAATATTTTACGCTAACTACCAAATCCCGATAGCGGATTTGGTAGTTACAACCTAAATCAAGCCGATTAACGATGCTAAATATAAAAAACATTAGGTATTTTGGCTCCACATTACCGCGTCTTTAAAATTGTATTAATAATGTAAAATTGTTTGCTTTGTTACTAAGAGTAAAATTCAGTTTTGGTCACACAAAGGTTCATCACACTAGTAAAGAGATTTTTTTTATATTGCATATATATATATATATAAAAAAATCTCTTATTATGTGTATGTATGTACTATGTATATAAGTATGTATTTTATTATGTTTTAATTATTCGTTAGTAGTCGCCGTAGCCGAAAACGGCTAAGAGTCATCATCATCATCATCAAAGAGAAAATAATCTTTAGCACATTTTCCATGCCTACACTAAATGACCTATTATACTTCGGCTTCGTCCTCGGGATTAGCAAATAACACTTGTAGTACCGCCCAGTGGTTCGCCTTTGTCACACTATATTTGAGGAAGAAAAAAAAAATATCTTTGACGTTTGGTCTGTCACTCACCCGCTTCATTCGCTTTCTAGTGTCGCCAACGATCACACGTAGTGTCTTCATTAAAAGTGATTTTTTACAATGCCTTAGCTAAAAAAGTGAGGATAAATACGAAATTAGAATAGAAAGTTCTGCGAGAATGTTATTGTCGGAGTACCAAGATCTAAATCATCGGATAACCGGTCCGGCTCGGAGTCTCAAGGTCAGTCGTATCAACTTAAATGTTAATTTTATCGTTATATTTTAACCTTATTTTCAATTATATGCTGGGTTTACCAATAAACCAATTTTACAAGAGTATTATTGGAAGATTTTCTCTAATTAGTAAGCAAACCGTATTTGAATATCAAGAATATTAAGCACGCATTCATAATGCTTTAATAAGTAAATGTGAAAACGTGTTAGATATGGTTTTTATCTGTTATGTGGGTTTGCGTATTTCTCTTTGGAGCTATACTACCCAACGATTTAGTTTGGCGTACAAAACTTTGGACTGTCTCTTAGCTAATTATGTACTCGGTTTAAATGATTATAATTATGTAGTACACAACGAGAGGATGTTGTTTACAAAAATGACGACATTTTTATGAAAAGTTCGACGACGTTTTGTAGGGGAAATGTGTTTTATAGGATATTTCCGGGTAAGTAAGTAGTGTTATATTATATACTTACCTGTTATGTGGGTTTGCGTACTTCTTTTTGGAGATGTACTACCCAACAAGTTCGTTTTTTGCAAACAGTAGGTACTTTGAGCTATTTCTTAGCAAATTATGTACACTGTATTTATTCATTACATTACACAATGCATTATTAATCCGAGAGGTCTTTGTTTACAAGTCTGACTACACACTTATGAAAAGTTTGACGACGTTTTGTGAAGGAAATGTGTTTTTAAGGATATTTCCGGGAAAGTAAGTCGTTTTATATATACTTGCCTGTTTTATGGGTTTGCGTACGTCTCTTTGGAGCTGTACTACCCAACAAGTTAGTTTTTGCGAACAATATTTACTTTGAGCTATTTCTTAGCAAATTATGTACGTACACTGTATTTATTCATTACATTACATAATGCATTATTAATCCGAGAAGTCGTTTTTAACAAAAAGTGACATCACACTTAAGAAAAGTTTGATGACGATTTGTCCGGGATATGTGTTTTTGTGGATTATTCCGGGTAAGTAAGTGATGTTATACAGGTATACTTACCTGTTATGTGGATTTGCGTACTTCTTTTTGGAGCGGTACTACCTAACGAGTTATTATTGCGAACAATACTTTAGGTTATTTCTTAGCTAATATGTACACTGTATTTAATTATTACAATGTGATGTGTTTGTAAAATAAGGGTTTGCGTACTTCTCTTTGGAGCTGTACTACCCATCAAGTTAGTTTTGCGAACAGTACTTTGGGCTGTTTCTTAGCTAATTATGTACACTGTATTCAATCATAACAGTGTGATGTGTGTTATAAAGTACGGGTTTGCGTACTTCTCTTTGGAGCTGTACTACCCAGCAAGTTAGTTTTTTGCGGACAGTACTTTGGGCTGTTTCTTAACTAATTATGTACACTGTATTTTATAATTACAGTGTGATGTGTGTTATAAAATACGGGTTTGCGTACTTCTCTTTGGAGCTGTACTACCCAGCAAGTTAGTTTTTGCGGACAGTACTTTGGGCTGTTTCTTAACTAATTATGTACACCGTACTTATTCATAACAGTGTGATGTGTTTTATAAAATACGGGTTTGCGTACTTCTTCTTGGAGCTGTACTACCCAGCAACTTAATTTTGCGAACAGTACTTTGGTCTGTTTCTTAACTAATAATCATGTTCAGAGCAAGAACATAATAACGCTTGATGGGGTCGCTGCGCCCGAGCCCGAGGCGCACGTCAGCCGCGACGCCGCGTCCTCAGCAGAATGCGAGGTCATGCGCGGCGCGAGCGCGGGTCCAAGGCGCTGCCTTTGACTGACGGCGGCCCTGGCGCTTCCTCCGCCGCCACATCCCACTCCGCCACTGCGTTACCTACTGAGGAGGATTGAGAGTCCAACGATGCAATGCTGGACCAGACCAACCTCGAAATATTAGTAGACGACCTAAATGTGTCCATTACCTAGGGCGCGGAAATTCATAAAGACCTAGCGGTCAGATTGGAGCATGGAATTTCTAAAGTACTCCAAAAGGATTTTAATGAGAAAAATTTACTGCCTTGTAACTGCAGGCTTATCAATGCCTGTATTAAACGCAGAAATAAAGGCGGCTACCTCCGAAGGTAATACTGGACGCGATAAAAGTATCTAAATTAGGTAGAATCAAATCGCTACTGCCATGTTATCATGTCTAAGTCGTGCAATAAATTCTCTCATTACTAAAGCTGATGCAGAACCAGATTTGGTGAAGCTATTGATGGACCCCCTCCGAATAGGACCAAGCTATCGAACTCATCGAGGCCATCGGAACATCAGCCGTCGCGCGGCCGGCGCTAGACGAGGTAAAATACAGGCAGATTGCCTTATTTTATGACCAATGGACCCTAATCGCCAACGTCCAACACTCAATCAGTCCTTTCTTGTAATAAAGGTTATAAAATCCCGTTTACTTGTCCAGTTACACAAACATCTGTTCCAACAAGTAAAAATCTTTCCTAAACAGAAAGTTCAACTTTACAGAGGCAATAGATAACGTAATATCTACTGGAGCCATATCCGGGTTTTTAGTGCCCAAGCCAAATGGTAAACACTGTTTCATTTTGGAATAAAAACATTTCATAAATTTATAAAAGCAGATCAATTCAAGATTGAAGATCTACGTTCAGCTAAAATTAATTACAAGAATATGCTACATGACTAAATTCGACTTAAAAGACGCTTACTAATTAATAAAAAGTCATCCTGATTCCAAAAAGTATTAATGATTCCAATTTGACCAAAATATATATTATGAATTTAATGTATAACTATTTGGTTTGGGTACAGCGCCATATATTTTCACTAAGTTAATGAAACCGTGTGAAATGAATGAAGCCCGTTTGTTGCGCTCTGCCGGACTAATATCAACAAATTACTTAAATATTTTTTGGCTAATGGCGAACAATGTTTGTTTAATACAACACAAACCACTTCTATTGGTTTTATAATAAACAAAGGGAAAAGTCTTAGGACATTAACCAATTTATGTACCTTTTTAGGTTTTCTAGATTCAGAAAATTTCCATGTCACATTGCCTATATATATAATCAATTTCCGATTTATTTATTTTTTTTTCTTTCACAAATTTCATTGAAATTGAATTGCACTTAAGATTGAATTATTAGTTTCTGTTTGTCCTGCTGTGGAATACAGCTGGCTATTTACAATATTTTTCTTTTTTTTGAGCGGATTAAATATATAGGTTTAAAATTATATAACAACGACGATAAATATATTATGAACTTACCTGCTGGAGCCTGGAGGAAAAGTGCAATACAAGAACCATTTTGTAGGATTAAAGAGGATAAACATGACTTGGATATTTTCTCGGATGTCTCAAATACGGGGTGGGGGGCTGCCCATGGGAGAGAAACGGCTGGCGGATTGTGGAGAACTCAAGAGAAAACGCAACATATCAGCTATCTAGAGATTCAAGCTGCTTTTTTCGGGTTAAAAAAGTTTGCCAAAAATTTGACTAACCGCCAAATTTTACTACGCATTGACAACACGACAGCCATGTCTTACGTAAACCGAACAGGAGGTATTCAGGTTCCGCACCTCACAATATTCTAAAACTGTTTTGGCAATGGTGTGAATATCGCGGACTTTAAGTTATGGCATGTTACATAAGTTAGTCAAATAACATTACGGCCAACGCAGAATCTAGGCGTGTCGGATATAGAATGGAATTAGCGGATGGGGTATACCAGGAAATAATTTTGAAGTTCGGGGAACCCCAAGTCGGCTTAGTACCTCTGTGGCCTACACAGCCACAGTAAAATATTCAATTTTATCCTCTAATTCTAGACATCACGACATACACACCAAGCTTACCCTGGTGGCAGGGCTCTTATGCGGACGGCGTGGTTAAGGAGGAGTATTCCCCCGTCAGCAATTTATGTTATTTTGGCATCAATATCCAAAAATGTCTATAAACAATATGTAGTTTATTTACGGCGCTGGATTAATTTTTTGTGTTGTAAATAGTTTAGGAGGTGATAGAGTCAAATGGTTTTTTCAAAAAGATATTTCGGTTTCGACCTCCATTACCTAAGTATCCCATAACATGGGATACTTCCATAGTACTTATTATGCTAGCCAATTTTACCCAAATGAAACATTAGATATTAAAAAACTTTCGAGACAACTCATAACACTCCTAGCTTTTTTGATACTATTAGTACAAAGAATATTGAGTTTTTCTTTACCAAAATAAATATAAAGATTCCTGAATTTCTTAAAACAACACGTAAAGGTTCAATACAACCTATTTTAGTATTGCCATTTTTCGAAAGGACCGAAATATGCCTGGCAAGAGCTTTACTTGCTTATTTAGAAAGAACAAACCTTATAAGGAAGGATATTGACTCATAATTATAATTATAATAATAATAATAATTTGTTTATTAGCAAGAAACACGATTACATAATAAGGTGTTAAACATTAATTCATCGCTTTAAGAAAGATATTTAAAGCAGTAGGCTTCCAGACCTTAAGTCGGCGGATTAACGAGATGTTGCACGATAGTAGTATCGATGTAGACGTATTCACCGCGCACAGCTCGAGCCACGCTGCCACACCCGCGGCTCATCGCTTAGGCTCAGTCTAGAACAAATTAGACGAACCGCTGGATGGAGCGGCTCCTAGAATACATTCTATCGGTTCTATATAGAACCACAAGTTATTTAAATGCTGATGAAGACACTTCTTTTACAAGAACGATTGTTAATGGAACCCAATGAATCAAACCAGATGCTTGAATTGTTCCAATAGATTATGCTGATTTATATAATTAGATATAAACACAATATTTCATTATTTTTCTCTCAAAGTCTACAAGTGTTATTTGCTAATCCCGAGGACGAAGCCGAAGTATAATTTATGATTAAACGAACTTACCTGTACGTGAAGTTCTATCATAATTATACGAAGGCTTCGTCCGAAGGGATTAGCAACCCTCCCTCCCTGCGAAAGCTTTCCCCCTTTTAATGAAATATTTTCAGCTATACTCTCTTTCAGCTGTACTCTAAACTTAATGAAGCGGGTGAGTGACAGACCAAACGTCAAAGATATTTTTTTTTTCTTCCTCAAATATAGTGTGACAAAGGCGAACCACTGGGCGGTACTACAAGTGTTATTTGCTAATCCCTTCGGACGAAGCCTTCGTATAATTATGATAGAACTTCACGTACAGGTAAGTTCGTTTAATCATAAATTATAAAGCAGATACATTTACATTCTCTATACCGTATATGGTCACGACACGAGCAAGACAGTGCCCGTCGTCAGTGACAGTCTTGCTCGTGACGACGGGTGCTGTACAGAGCTCGAAACGTCGGATCCCTAAATAATATGTTTAGAATAACAATACAGGCGAGTTTAATCCATAGATTTAGTTTCGTTTCAAATGTGTAGTGTTCGCGCAAATAATAGACAACACTAAGATTTATAGTAATTGACAGGCATAATTAAAATAAATATCTTAATAACGAAAGTTACCAAGAACTGTAGTGCATTTTTGATTAAGACTATGCCGACAACGAAATCGAAAATAATTTCATACTTACCCAACACTATTTAATATGTCAAAGTTGGCACTAAAAGCCTGTGTTCCTATTGGTTCATCTGTAATACGTCAATAAACGAATTGACGTCCTCAAGGAGAAGACCTAACCTACAGAATAAAGTATCAACGAAATATTTGTTATGTTACAATAATAATTTATAAAATAAGTATAACTACTTACTTTTTGAACATTTTGAAGTCTTGAAGTAACTATTACCCAATTTAATTAAAGTTTTAATCACTGAACTGACCACCTAATACCGCATTGACACTTAATTTGACGTATGTTTTTTATTTTCACGAATGTCATTTTTTTTTTCAACTTTCTGGTCTTGTTGCTAGTACCCTTAAGCCATCTACGAATGTTATTTATAATGTTTTGCTTTGGCTTGGGCTGCGATGTTTGAAATATACCACTCAAATCATTAAAGAAGAATTTATTCTTCTCTGTTATCAAAATAATATAAGAGTCCTTAAGTGTAATGGGTATATCGATATACATTTCTCGGACTTAATAAATCTTTGCCCAATGCTCAACAGCAAAAAAAACTATCATTGTCACAACCCAGCGGACGGTCCATGCTGCATTTTAAAAACTTCATAGGTTTTAAAGATTTCACTTAGTACCGCATGGTGAATAGTAGTTTATTTATAATATAAACTTAATATCACTTTAGGATATTCATAAGAAAAAATGTCCACATTACTCGAAGTTTTGGTGACCTGTGATTCTAATAACACACTTTGGACGTCATGTGTGTGGGATCCTCACACTGGTACAAGTTTGATGACTTACAAAGGCGGTGGAACTGCTGAAGCTAAAACACTAACTTTCATCGGAAAAGACTATATAGCCGCTGTGGAGAGAACAAAACCGGTCCTGCATGTGTGGCCGTTGAATTCCCAGCAAACAGTTCAGGGTATGCGTTTTATCCTTCCCGGAAAAGCGGGTGCCTTAGCCATATCCAACGATGGATCATACATTATAGCTGGCATAGACGAAAAAATCTATCTTTGGCAGACCTCTTCAGGCAGTCTCTTGACAATAATCAATAGACATTATCAAAAAATTGTGCAGTTGAAGTTTACACCTGACGGAAAATATTTTGTGTCGGCAGCTGAAGATGGTATGGTTATGGTGTGGTCTCTAACTACTGTTGCTGCACATCCAGAAGTGGAGCTTGTGACACAGACCAGGGCAGGCCAACATGATCCAGTTTACATATTTTCAGACCATTCCTTGCCCGTTACTGACTTATGTATTAGTAATACTGGCATGCATGGACGCTTAGTAACTGTGTCCAGTGATAGAACATGTAAAATTTATGACTTGTCCTCTGGCGATATGTTGCTGAATTTAGTTTTTGATGTGCCACTTTCATCTGTAACATTGGATGTACTAGAACTGAATATATTTGTTGGATCTACAGAGGGAAAAATTTACCAATTCTCGTTAACAAATCCACCTAGAAACAGGGATGTCTTATTGGATGCAGATGCTGTGTGTCCTGTGTTTATTGCTCATACTAAAGCTGTCACTTGTCTGTCAGCCTCCTTAGATGGTGAGACTTTGATGTCTGGGTCAAGTGATGAACAAGTAATCTTGTGGCATATACATAGCAAACAACCAGTTCGGACAATCAAGCTGAAAGGACCAATAACCAATGCATTTTTCATGGTCAATCTCCCAGCTATTTACAAACAAGATTTTTCTCCGAACATTATTCTGCACAGCTTAGACAGGACCTTAGAGAAAGATACTCAAGAAGTTCCTGAAATAGAAGTATTAATAAACAAGAAGATAAACTTCTGGCCACAACTACAAAATAAAGATGATTTTGAATCTAGTCTCTGTTCTAAAGAACTTGAAAGTGAATTCAGGTCCAAAGAGCTTAGTTTGAAAGGAGAAGTGGAAAAACTCAAAATGATTAATGCCAATTTATATGCTTTTACCATTAACAAAACAATTAATTCAGTTACTGAATCGAATGTATCCCATAGTAACAATAAAAAAAAGAAAATGAGAAAGTAATAAAGTATAATGTCTAATTGCAGTTGTGATTTTATTTAAATTAATCCTAGGTATATTGAAAAATTATAAAAATTTATAGTTACATCTTACCTATAAATTTTTCATGAAGGTTTTCAACATAATGTATTAGTAAAGTGTTACACAAACATGCAATTTTCAATCAATTTTGTTTGCCAATTAAATAAATCTGTTCTCTATTCATCATGTTTTTTTAGTAGAAAAATAAAATTAATTACTCAAATAAAACAAATACTAAAAAACTACACATCAATGATCAACTGAAAAGGTTTTTTGTTAGGATGTGTTGATGTATCAGAAGACATGACCCTCGTCTATTGCCTGAAACAAATCTAATTTAATAAATGATAAAATAATCTATACTAATATCATAAAGCTGAAGAGTTTGTATGAATGCCCTTATCTCAGGATCTACTGTTTCGAGTTGAAATATTATTTTTGTGTTGGATAGAACATTAATTGGGTTAGGCCCTAGGTAACATCACGCTGCAAACAATAGGAGAGCAGAAAATGTGTAAAAATCGGAGAGGGCACACAGGGTGACCACGTCGGAATATTATTAAATTCTAGCTAAAGTATCTTTAGCACGCGAACAAACTCGCTGGCACAGCTAGTATAAATAATGTTTTGACTGGCTCGGTAGAACAGTGGTTAGTGACCCAGGTTCAGTACCTACGGTTCCAAGAGTCGTGGGTTCGATTCCCACCCGCTACAAATATTTGTATGACAAACATCGGTGTTTGTTCCGTGTTGATTCTGATACCTGTAACACAAGTGCATATTCTACTTACCACGGGATCAGATCAATCTGATGTTGTGTAAAATTTAATTTGATGTTGTTCGTTGCTGCTCGTAATTCTGGTTACCGCCATCTAGTGGTCAGAAGCTAAATTAACAAAAAACAAAGAGGTACACGTACGTAAACAAAATGAAATTTATTAGTTGCACCTCAGAACAGGCAACTAAAAATGAGTACTTTTCAAGCGATTTTATTATTGTGATCATATTAAAAGGGTCTTGATGTCTCTTTTAGCAAAAGTCACTAATAATATACTAAAATCGTCTATGATACATTTCCGAACGTATAAAGCATAAGCAAAAGAACAACGGAAGTAGTACGAAACGTCAAATTTGCCTACAAACGTCATCCATCCGTTCGCCCAACGCACTTCAATTTTCCGTTTCAAATACGCCCGTACATTATTTTTACTGTGCTAGACTACCTATTTCAATATGTGTTGAAGTGGTTTTCGTTATAAATTGAAAAGAAATAAATATGTTTTTATGACATCTTAAAACTGAGGTGAGCAATGGCCAGTTGTAAAAATAAACTGGGCCCTGCGTCACAAACAAAACAGTACTATTTTGTTTACCATTTTTAGGAGACGACATGTCGAAGGCTGTAATTATACCTGAGTCTAAAGAAATTGGAGGCATGAAGGACGAAATTTCACTTTCGCCGAGCGACAAAAAAGACGGGGCTATCGGATTATTTAGTCGTTTACTAAGGTTTGATTCCCTGAAAAGGAATGCACCCGAGAGCCCCACTGCTACTGAACCGCCTACCACTTATTATGGGGTGTATATACCATGCGAGATCAAAAAAGGACCCGATGAAGGTAATTATCTGATTAATCTTAGATTGTAGTAGTAGTAAGTATTACCTCTTGTGTGGTAGCATTCTATATTGGAAAGTACACATGTCTGATAAGATAATCAAATCTATATAGGTCAGCGTATTGTTTTACTTCCTGGTGTGCGAATTTCATGTTTGAAATATACACAGTTAGTGACCTTGGGGATTATTTTCAGCTTGTATCAATTTCATGGTCAAACCATTAGGTTTCTGACTTGATAGCATAACAAAGAGAGAACCTGTGAAACATTCAATGTCATTTGGGTGCCTAGCCGATTTAATATACTGTAACAATATTTATTTTAGGGACATTTTAGTATTTAGTTCATGTAAGACATGATCAGTCTTGTATTTTTGTTAAAATGGCTATGTTCACAGCTCAGTTAAGTCAGCAATAATATTATTCAGTGCTTAAAAGTAAAATCTATGAATGATTATATAATTATAAATGTACAAACAATATGAATAAACAAATTGATACATTGATATTTGTTTTTGTTATGTACTTAAGCAAAATATTTACATTCCAATGTAAAAACATGTTCGTTTACAGTATTGTATGATCTAGTTAGGTTTGGTATTTTTCATTAGATTAATTTTGTCCATAGAGTAAACTTTGTATGATTAGCCCTGGTAAATAATAAATAATAAATTTGGTCAGTTAATTGAGACCCATTTGTAAAGAAATTACAAAACATGTCATTAATTTTTGACAATGAGTTATATTATTATACCAGTCTGATTTAACTAACAGTTTCTGTAAATTGTTTGTTATCATTGTTTTTATTTTTGTTCTAATTAATTAATGTGATTTCTTAGATATTGTGTTATGGTAATTTGGATCTATTGACTTACAAAATTACACTAAGTTATGAAATTCAACACTAGAGTTTCAATCCTATACACCATGAAATTTTAGTGGTGGTTTTCCCGTGGCAGAACGATTTGCCTTTAGTAATAATATCGAATCATGTTAATGATTCCTCGAAAAAAAAATATTCTTTTTCAAATTTTCAAAATAATAATTATCCAACTCGAAAACTAGAGAAGCTATCATTCTTTTATAAGATGTGAGGTAATCAGGTACTGCTTGCCGCATGAAATTGATGCTTAAAGCTGAAGAAGCTCGACACCCTAAGTTATAAAGCGGTTCGAACATGCTTTCGAGTTTCGGTTAAACCTTTCGTAAAACTGGCATTTATTGATTTTAACAAAAAAGAATTGCACAAATCTATTATACTACTAAGATAGAATCATTTTAGTGCGGGAAAACAACCACTAAAATTTCATGGTGTATTTATTGGGACATTTTTAAACTTTGCATAATTGGGATGATCTTAATCTCTATTGAAATGTGTATATCATGTCATGAAATTTCAGTTTATAATTTCTGTAATTTAAGAATTTGCATTGATGACCGTTTGCTAAAATGATTACTGTATGAATAACTCAAATATCAGTTCTGTTCACTTTTGTCTACAAAATGTAGGTGAGACTATGATAAAACAGTGATTGTAGTGTCTGCAATGATGAAATGTAAGACACTAAACATGTTCTATGTGAATGTCACTTACTGGCTATCTAGGCTCAGATTCCTGGGAATTACCAATCTGAATCTGAATTTGAACCTATAAATATTATTATTACTTTAATGAATATGAACTTTACGGAGTAGGTGTACAGAGGTAGGGGAACACAAAAAATCTATAAAAGTTGAAATGAACCATTCAGATGGTTCGCTACAAAATTAGATTTGTTTACCACACTGTTTTTTTGTGTGGCTAAGGTAAGAACACACAGGGAAACTAAAGAACAAATTCACCTGTTGACTTAGCCCACCAAACTTCCTTGCTAAGTTGTAACCAATCCATTTTACCAATACCAATATCTGATCTTCCGTAAGATTTTAGACTTTCGCGTTCCATTACACTAAATATTTGTCTTTATGGGTCTACACGCGTTATTAGGAGTAGCAAATTACATAGCTACTTACTGCCCGACGTTTCGACTGGGTTACACCAATCGTGGTCGCGAGCGAACTGGCGCCTCCCGTCTTCGTCTGCCATTGCGGTTGTGAATATCTTGATCCACCCCCGAACCAGCACTAATGTCATTTGTACAGCTACCCACATTTGTATGACTACTCCTAATAACGCGTGTAGACCCATAAAGACAAATATCTGATCTTCCGTCAGAAGCCCTGCACGTGTATAAGAACAAGTCGGAGGCGTTGGAGCTGGTCCGGCAGTACAAGATGGCGCGGTTCAAGGCGTTCCACAACAGACAGGACGCTGTCTCCTTCGCGCTGAGGGGCGCCGAACCAGTGGACAACCATGACGGGAATGATAACTGTGAGTATTTTACTATAGCAGTATAAAAGCGTCGATGGCCTAGTGGTTAAGGTTGTTGCTTGCCATGCGAGAGGGTGCCATTTAAAACATGCCCACAAAACACTGTGTTTTTGAAATTTGAAATTCATATGTATGATTATTCGACGCTTTATCGGTGAAGGAAAACATAGTGTGGAAACCTGCACCCTCTGAAGAAATTCTCAGGTTGTGTAGTCGACCAACCCACACTTGGCCAGTATGGTTGACTAAAGCCTGATGGATCTAGTTTAGGGTAGGCTTGTGCCCCAGTAGTGGGGACTTTTGGGCTGATGATGAAAGAATAATGTATCATAGTGTCCTGCAATACTCTAAGGGAAATATCTGAAAAACTTTTGCTGTTAGTTTAATCTAGCTTTCCGCCCGCAAGTCCATCCCTGTGAAGTTTTTTTTATCACATCTCCCGGGAATTGCATAGAAGTATCCTATGACCATCTATCTCCCTGTACATTTTCAGCCAAAGTAGGTTGAGACGTTATAAATAGTTTAACTAACATTCATGTTATAGATGTGTAGTGTTCTGTCAAATAAAAGACATTTTTATTTTATCATGTCCAAGATTACATTCTATGAACAGTTGTTATACAGACACAAATATTTTTATTGTTCCTCTTTAATTGAAATAACAATGAAAATGTTTATTTAAAAATTATTTACTTGAAAAATACACAATACACAAAACTGACATATGTCATGTGTATACATTTATTTGTTTACCTAAATTAACTTTAGCTCACGGAATTCGTAAGTGTTGATAACAAATGCTTGCCCTAAGATCAATGACCAACTTGTTTTATCTGTACATAACCTACTATTGTTATCAATTGAATTATCCATTGTTCGGTGAAGTATCGGTTTAGTGCTCAACCGTGCATGATGAAGAAATTCATATCTTTAGTCATTTCATCATCACACTATTCTACCTGATAAATAAGACTTGACAAAACGAACTTATTTTGCACAAGACTATATTATAAATTATAAATCAATACTGTTTCTGAATTAAGCGATCACAAACACACAGACAAACAAAAATCTTTGTATTGGGTGCTATTGTGTTGATAAAGGTCCCCAACAAAATTTTTATCATAAATCATCCATATTCAGTAGCGATCCAATACGTTTGTATTTAAGTGTTGTCCAAGATACATTAGCAAAAGTACATACAATGTTGATTCATAATTGTTTAAATACAGTGGAAAACATTAGTAAATTTCTAGAAAAGCAATTGTATATTATGCTTTACTCCACCATGACAAACAAATTAATTAATTCGTCATTATGCGTTCGCACATAGTAATATCAAACATTTGCATTCGCATACGTAATTGCAATGGTACTACATTATCCTTTTGTATCAATATGTATGTTAAATATTGATGGGTATGTTCCTTGCTTATTGGCGCTAAGATATCGCGCCATACCAGACAGGGATTCAGTATCGCAAATCTGATGATGTTAGAAAGAGACAGTAACACTTGACCTTAATGACATCTGTGTGAATCACAATGCAATGAAGTCACAGTATAACAGGTAACCGAGATGTAGCTAGCGTCTTTGTCTTAAACTCTTCAGATGTACGTACTGCCGATTCTATAAATAACATCTGGGTTAAGACATATTTTCCTTACTCACTATATTAACATGCTGTAACAAAGACTCGGTGTTACGAAGATCGTTATAGTAAGACCTCCTTGCTTCAAATAGTCATTAGTGACGTTAATCTGAAATTACGTCATAAGGTTCAACAATTAGTACTCGAGCTACATAAACTGCAGTAATTATTTATAACGACGCGGTTAGGAAGAGTAAAGTCATGCAATGTTTTACGACACGCTACTAAACTCACGTCGCTTTACTGTTAACTTATCCATTTACCACCAAGTCAAGTTTTTAGGCCTTATTCGGAATACCTATACTCGGATTTGTAATTCAAGATCAAAAAAACTACGACAGATACGTCACTGTCAAAAGTGGTAACGTCACTTATGTCACTGTCAAGTGATGATCTCAGGTTTCGACAACCTTTTTACGAAAAGGTTGTCGAATTTGTTGTGTTGTGTTGTTGTATTGTACTATGTTACGACATAGGTACTTCTTTATTTTATTTAATACCAACATCACGGAAAAGGCGTGATTTTATGTATGTATGTTATTACATACATAAATACTACTAAATAAAACTAAATATCACTTACTGATAATTAAGGTGTTTGTCTAAAACAATAAAATAATAGTTTCGTAAAGTGAAAGTGTTCATTTATATATATTGAGTAATTAAATGCAATACATATTTAGAAATAAACTATACGTTCTCAAAATTGTATTGAGCCTAGCAGATTGTAGTGTCATGGCCGATAAAAATAGCGGCGATATAACAACCATGAAGCCAGGTATGCACTATTTTCCCGATAAGTTATGATGTATGTAATATTTTTATTGCGTCCGAGTTTGTTCTTAAATTGGTGTAATATTGCACTAAATGTTATGAACCCCTGAAGTGTTACAAGTACAATACCAGATTTGTTACCAAAAATTACCGATGTTAACGTTTTTGTTAAGTAGTCTTGCATTTATAGGAATATAAATAACTCAAATTACTGTTGAAAATCATAGGATTAATATTACCAATAAATTTGTTATATACGGTTGACTTTTTAAAAAAACAGAATTTACTATTGTAAACATATTTTATTGCAGTGGCAACCTTGTAGTAGATTTTTTGATCTTGAATTACAAATCCGAGTATAGGTCGCAATCGCATAAATTATTTGTGTATATTTTTTATTATTCTACATACACCCATAATATCTTAGCTTGCTTAAAGTTGATACACAAGTACTAAATTTTAAGACGCAAAATGATCGCTGTTATGGGAAGGTTTATCTTTTAAACATAAACGCCATGTGTGTTTCATTCGTACAGTCAGGTTACTATATTGGAAGAACTCTTATAATCCTACATCCTTCCTTTTTTCGCGTATACTCTATTAAAACTACAATGTAGATAGGGTTTAGATCAAAGACTATAAACCTATAGAAAGTAGTTAATAAACTATATAAAACTCAAACTCAATCAATAACCGTTGATATCAAAGAATGCAATAGTTTCCCCTTTGCAACCATTTAAGTTCCGTACTGATTAGGCTGTCTTATCTCAAAATAGGTATTGACCCGAAACGTTGTAGTGTCTAGTGATAGAGTTTATTCAACAACGTGGAGCACTAAACCGAAACCAAGCCGGGATTCGCAAGCGGAAGCTTATCATTAACTAGTTAAATAAATAAAAAACGTTTATTGCTTCATAGTTAGGAAAATAAAAGTTGTATGTACTTTATAGAGCAAGTTATGCCTCGTAAAACGTTGTGTGCGTATTATTCGTATAACTACTTATATTTATTTGACGCTTATTTGCTGTCAAAGATTGTAGGTCAAATTTTTTTCTAGTCTTTTGAGAGATTTTAAGAAAAACCACACTGCCTCAAATCATTAAAATAAATGTTTAATACTCAATTATTATTTATTGATTCTCATAATTTTACAAAAGTTAGACTTTATTCAGTAACAAATAGTTCCCGGGCGCCACAGCTTAGTTAAAAGGTCATTGCACTAATCAGTTACACGTGAGATGAAAAAGACGATCGATAGAGATTTTCTCTAATCTATACTATAACATTATAAAGATGAAGAGTTTGTTTGTTTGTTTGAACGCGCTAATCTTAAGAACTGCTGGTTGGAATTGATAAATTATGTTAGTGTTAAATAAACCATTTATCGAGGAAGACTTCAGGCTATACAACATCACGATGGGACCAATAGGAGCAAAGAAACGGTAGAAACTATGTAAAAAACAGGGGCAAACGTGGACGAAGTCGCTGGCACAGCTAGTCAATCATAATTTTCAGGAAATTTTAAAGTCTATGTTTCGTATGTGACAGCGCAAATTGTCGTTTCTGGGTTTTGCGTCTGCGCATTTTGATTAGCAATTGTTGTCGTTGTCAATACTATTTCTGTATTTATTTTTGGTTACTCCTTAAAAATATTGCTAACCTTGTTAAGATACCTACGGAGCCATTTTGACAAGGACATTGTTTCCAAATAAGTTAAAAAAAACTTTTGTCAGGATGTTCGATGCAATGTAGATAGAATTCAGGCTAACTTTCGTTTGAACGTGTTATCATTATTATAAGTATTTTATATGCAAGGTTACTTTCATTGTCATTTTGCCATTATTGTTATCACTATGTTTTTAAATTACTACTTAATATTGACAGTATATTTTAGTTATCTACAATTGCAAACACGGGTCTTATGTTAAGGATAATATGAAAATATCATATTTCTCGCCTCGCAAAATTTATAAATTAAAATTAAAGTCGTTGAAGGAATTATGATCAATTAATATTTTTATCGTTTGTAAAACGCTTTCATCAATCAGCAATCTTGAGACTACGACCTTGACCGACCGATGATACGTGTCACACGTTTGACGACTGCAAAAAATATAAGGAATATGTCCTTAGTTTTTTTTTTTTAGACCAAAAAAAAGTAACAAAAAATTTTAGACAACGAACTTTTTTTTATAAAATAGTGTTTGAACATTAACCTTGTAAACCTATAGCTGAACACTAACGATCATAAAGAGTTCGTTGGTGCGATCGGTGGCACTTATTATATTATCATTACTCTCGGGATTGCGTGAGTAACAATAATATGGCGACGCCCGCACTCCAATTCGACCTGCCTATTATGACTCAGTATTAGAAAATTGGCACAGGTCCCTATTGTCTGATAGAACTGTAAACATGAAGTCTAGTTTGATCGGCAACAGCTAAATATTTCATCTCGTTTAAACAGAGATAATTCTACACTACTAAATAGTATTACGAAGATAAGATTTGTATTTTTAAACGGTTTTTGTGTGTAATAAATAAACTTTAAAACTATTGGTCTTACTTGAATGAAATTTGATACCCAGATAGGCTGAGAAAAGTCATATGGCTTTTTAGCCGACTTGCTATAAGAGAGTAATGTTTTCTGCGATAAAAGCGGTCTAAGTCGCTTGCGGAAAGATCAACCAAAAATACATGTAATACATTATAATCTCGCACACCCACCGGAATCTATTATGGTCTATTTGCATAATATTTACAAGCTGGTTCTTGTCCAATGAGATGCTACCATGTGCGTAGTGTCAGATTAGTATGGATACGTTAGTAGGAGACTTGAAGATTCGGTTAGTTTAAATTAAAATACATTGCTGCCAGACTACATACGGCATGCAGTCGTTTTTGTCTTGAGTGGCAATACTAGACAAAACTATGGCAATCGATTTTTGTCTTAAATCAAAAGAATTGTTATGGTACTCTTGTATCTTACCTGACTACTTACTTATGAATGTTTTCCACTATATAGTACTAAATTGACGAAACCCACGACCGGGTCAGATTTGGATTAAACCTAAATTTTAGCAGCAAATACGTAGAGCGAATGTGACTGGTGCAACCCAGTCAAAACGTCGGACAGTAGCTATGTATTTCCTACTCATCAGCCCATATACGTCACCACTATTGGGGCACAAGCCTACCCTAAACTAAAGCGATCAAGCCTTAGTTAACCACGCTGGCCAAGTGCGGGTTGGTCGACTACACAACCTTAGAATTTCTTCAGAGGGTGCAGGTTTCCTTACGATGTTTTCCTTCACCGTTAAAGCGTCAAATAATCGTACATATGAATTTCAAATTTGAAAAACACAGTGGTACGTGGCGGGGTTTGAACTGGCGACATTTCGCATGACAATTTTCCTGCTGATTTGAACATATTATGTAGATCACCATGAATATGCTTTTTTTCCTAACCGATTTCGATGAAGGGCATGGAGTGGCCTTGTCATCGTCACCTGCCTTGAGCGGTGGCGTGTGACCGTCACCCCTCTTTTCGCCCCTGGGAAGAGGGGGTTCTCTCCCAGTTGTGTGTCGGACTCCTCAGCGGCTGGCGAGGAGATGGTAAATGCCTGCCGCGGCTCCTGGGAGGGGTGCAATGCCCAGGGGGTTTACCGACTGAAACACCGAGACGCATCGCCGTATGGCGACTTGGTCTTCTGGCTGTCACTCCTTAATTGAATATGCTCGTCTTCCAGCGGTGATGGGCGAGAAGCCGTACCCGTTCAAGGCTCCGTCGCCCCAGGAGTTGGTGGCGCTGCGGAAGGCCATCGAGGCGGGCCTGGCGTGCACCGTGCGCGACCGCGTGTGGGACAACCCGCGCTACCTGCTCAGCAGCGGGAACACGCCCGCCATACTGCAGGTATTACCACTGGTCCACTATCTACGGTTCGATTCCCACCCGGTACAAATATTTATGTGACAAACATCGGTGTTTGTTCCATGTCTGAGTGTGTTATTATATATAATTAAGTATATTATGTTATGTATGTAAGTATATTAAGCATTTTACAAGTGCAGTTGGCTGCTCTTGTAAAATGCCTATCTCTTTTTTTCTGTTGTCGGCCCCTCGTGACTGAGGATCGTGGTCATCATTGGATGTGCATTTGGAGAGAATTATTTGCCTCCAAAATGCCTATAGATAAGAATAATATAGACCTCAAGTCAACAATGGTGGCCAAGTTCAATACAATATGAGTATCTCGATAGCCATCATAAAACTGAGAAGGAAACCCAAGTGCACTCTCTGTAGTCTCTGTTTCATATCTTAACGTAGTATTCTCCTCTCAGGAAGGCTCCCGCTACAACGCGTTGCACGTGGCGGCGAAGGCGATGAACGCGGAGCTGTGCAACCTGATCCTCACCACGGTCGGCAACCCGACCTTCGTGCAGACGCTGTACGGCATGGACGCAGACCCGGAGGCTTGTAAGGTGAGTTTAGTGGTATTGTCTATTATTTGCGCGAACACTACACATCTAAATATATACACTCGGGGACAAATAAACCGGGGCACGAACCATTTTTCATACAAACATGTCCAGTTCTGAGCCCTATAAATGTAAAAGTTTTAGTGCTATGGTAATAATTTAAATGTAAATAGATGTCAGAAATGATACATTTTTGAAGAAAATATGTTAACTAACTCCAGATACACCAATTTCCTTAAAATCAGGAAAATGTAAGTTGTTTTACTTGTTTCATACAAGTTTATATGGGATGCAAAAAACCACCAATGTTTGCTACGTTTTAAAGAAATGAGCATATTTCTGGAGATAGTTAACATATTTTTTTTATAATTGATAATTTCTGACATCTATTTACATTTAAATTTTTACCATAGCACTAAAACTTTTACATTTATAGGGCTCAGAACTGGACATGTTTGTATGAAAAATGGTTCGTGGCCCGGTTTATTTGTCCCCGAGTGTATAATTCAAAGGTGACTGACTGACTGACATAGTGATCTATCAAGACACAGTCCAAACCAGTGGACGGATCGGGCTGACCCATCAACTACCCCCAAACGCGACCCCGAGTGTATAATTCAAAGGTGACTGACTGACTGACATAGTGATCTATCAAGACACAGTCCAAACCAGTGGACGGATCGGGCTGACCCATCAACTACCCCCAAACGCGACCCCGAGTGTATAATTCAAAGGTGACTGACTGACTGACATAGTGATCTATCAAGACACAGTCCAAACCAGTGGACGGATCGGGCTGACCCATCAACTACCCCCAAACGCGACACTGTAGAAAATGTATTGTTTGCACTCCAGGCGGAGTTTCGTAGCATTTAAGTTTTGGTGCAACATTAGACATGTTGCACAAAAACTCAATTTAATTTTCAGCTTGCTGTGGTTTACGTACATACGAAATCTGACACTACAAATATATAATGTCTATAGTCGAGTAGTTACGGTCGTTGCTTGCCTTTGCTCGCCAGTTCAAACCCCGCCACGTACCATTGTGTTTTTCAAATTTGCATTATAGATCATATGATTATATGATGATTCGACTCTTTAACGATGAAGGAAAACATCGTGAGGAAACCTGCACACCTAATAAGAAATTCTAAGGTTGTGTAGTCGACCAACCCGCACTTGGCCAGCGTGGTTGACTATGGCCTTATCGCCCTAGTTTAGGGTAGGCCCGTGCCCCAGCAGTGGGGACGTATATGGACTGATGATGAATGATTTTTTTTTTATTGCAGGAGTTCGCCTCAATCCTAGTGGACCGCTACCTCAACACTCCCGACAAGGCGATGAATGAGACCCCGTTGCATTTCGCGGCCAAGTTCGGCGCTGAAGCGGCCGTCGATGTCCTCACGTCCTTCCCGCAGTGCGACATGGCTGCGGTCAACAAGTTCGGAGAGCAGGCTAAAGATGTGAGTATTATACATGGTTTCTAGGGTTTCATATACCTACCTATACTCCATTCATTTTGGCGACCGACAAAATGTAAACAATGAACCTGCGGTTCTGAAACTTTTAAATATTGAACCTACAATTCAAAGATACACAACACGTTTTAGCCACGAAAAACAATTCCACAACAAAAGGAAACAATGCAAAACTACTTTTAACATAACAGTAACAAATAAGACAAGGAATCTAAATGAGAAATTAACAAAACAGACAAATGCGCGGTCGCGTCAACAGCTTTATCCATCCAGCATTGATCCAGTCTTGCATCGGCTTGTACAGCCACGAGCGTAGATGCCGTGATAGACCGCGAGGTGATTCGTGAACAAAAACGCCATCGCGATGTTGGAATCACAAGTATAGCGCCATCTATCGGTGACGGTGAAAATCCGTAGTGGAGTGTTAAAGATTTAAGCATACATACATATGGACAGACAGACGCGGGAAGCGACTTAGTTTTAAACTACATATATAGTGATTATTATTTTATTTATTTATCTGGACAAAGCTACAGGAGCTTTGACATATTTATTCTCTATCTAACTAAACTAACATGAACAATTAAAATAATATGGTACAGTGAAAAGCAATTTTATTGACATGTATGTTCGTCACCAGATAATCTGCAAGCGCGCCCCGAACAGCTCCCCCGACACGGCGGCGCGCATCGCGCGCATGCTGCGCCCGCGCTACTACGTGCCCGTTCTGCACGCGGAGGACGGCGCCGCGCCGCCCACCATCGGGCGGCCCTTCACGCCCGCCAAGCCGCCCGTAAGTACCGTCGACATTTTTTTTTCCTAACTGACTAACGATGATGGCTTGGAGTAGCCTTGTCATCATCACCGGACTTGCGGGGGAACGGATGGCTCTCACCCCTAGGTACGTATCGCTTGTCTGTCTGGTTTATATAAGCTGCAAGATTGGAAGTGAGCTCCATATTATAAGTCTTGAGACGGCTAACCGGCTATCTCGTCCAGTTGCCGGTGCATATTATGCCCTTCACGCCGTATGTACCGTCGACTTGTCTGTCTGTCTGTTCAAGTAGGCTGCAAGCGTCATGTGCTGCACGCGGAGGACGGCGCCGCGCCGCCCACCATCGGGCGGCCCTTCACGCCCGCCAAGCCGCCCGTATGTACCGTGGACATTTTAAAGCTATTGCATAGCTTTTATCGCGGGCTTTGAGCGCGGCGACCGAACCAAGAAATTCCGTAACGAAAAAACCTCACAATCGTCTAACGTCGTTTCAGTTCGGTAGACTTAGGCACGGTGTTTGTGTGCGTGCGGTCAGACGTATTGTACGACTCTACGAAACTCGCACGAATCGAGACGAGCTGCTCCGAAATCGGACGATGCTATGCAATAGCTATACCGCGGCAGTCCCCGAGTGCCACACGTCTTTTTTTTTTTCTAACAACATCTCCAAGATATCATCGTGAGTCACGATGATGTCTCGCACGATTAGAAGCGAGCTCCACGTAAGTCTTGAGACGGCTAACCGGCTATCCCGTATAGCTGCCGGTGTATATGATGCCCTTCACGCCCGCCGAGCCGCCCGTATGTACCGTGAACGCGTCTGTCTTTCTGTCTGTTTAAATGCAAGGTTGGAAGCGAGCTCCATATAAATCTTGAGACTGCTAACCGGCTATCCCGTCAAGCTGATGTAAATCATGATTTATTTTGGTAAAAACCCAAGAAGTCAAATGGTTTCCTATAACATTTTCTTGATCTCGTGTTAAGTTTGTCTATCATATTCTATTGGCAACAATTTGTTACAGGAAATAAACCCGGACCCCCTATCCCCCCGGTACGAGATCCGCGCGTTCGCCGGCCCCATGGAGGCGGGCGACGCGGAGTGCTTCCGCCGCCGCTGGAAGACGCCCCCGCGCTGCCCGCAAGCCTCCGCGACTCCCGAGCGGCCCGTCCACCCCGCGAGGGCCTTCCGCCTCAGGGAGATGACGAAGGGACTGGAGAATGTCGGCCGGTAAGTACTTAAGTACCCTGCACAGTGAAAGAACTCAAACCACCATGGTTTGAATTTAGGGATGAGAGCCATCCGCTCCCCCGCAAGTCCGGTGATGATGACTACTAGGCCACTCCAAGCCATCATGATAAGTCAGTTAGTAAAAAAAAAAGAAGGAAGTGGTTTGAGTGTAAAAAGGTTATTTTTAATTGTGATTTTAGTGCTACACAGAGCTCCAATGTAAATTAAAAATTGGAAAAATTCACATTCATGCCTGACTGACTGGGAGTCCCCGTCCAGTCAGGCATGAATGTGAATTTTTCCAATTTTTAATTTTTAATGTAAAAAGGTTATAAACTGGGTCTTGGTGCTTCAACCAGTGCTTCAAATGACTTATAATAATTTGATGGCACAGTGACATAATGTTCAATAGTTTCCATATATGCGCCTCGCGCGAGCCTTCCGGCTTAGAGATGACCAAGGTACTGGAGAATGTCGGCCGGTAAGTACTTTCCCTGCACAGTGGAAGAAGGGATGGTAGTTTGTCGGGTGATGATGACTAGGCTACTCCAAGCCATCATTATGAGTCAGTTAGGAAAAAAAAAGAACAAAGTGGTTCGAGTGTAAAAAGGTTAAAACCTGGGTCTTGTTGATGCAACCGGTGCTCTAAACAATTTATAGTAATTTGATGGCACAGTGGCATTAGGTTTAGTAGTTTCCATATATGCGCCCCTGGTTTGAGTTTAGACATGAGATGATGAAGGGACTGGAGAATGTCGGCCGGTGAGTACCTTGCACAGTGGAACGGGATGGCGGTTTGAGTTTAGACGTGAGAGCCGTCCGCTCCCCCAGAAGTCAGGTGATGATGAGAGCCCACTAGCCATCATCGAAGTCAATTAGGAAAAAAATAAAAAAGGACATTGTAAGTAAAGTTCCACTTTAGACTTACATGTTCCATGACATTAAAAACTAGTTAATGTGGATCTTCACGCAATAATAGGAGTCGCAAATACGTAGCTACTTACTGCCCGTCGTTTCGACTGGGTTACACCAATCATATAAGTAGCTATGTAATTGCTACTGCTTTTATAGCTAACGATTAGTTGTAATTATTTCAAAACCTAATGCTTCAACCGTAATGTGAATTTCCTACTTTACAGAGACCTAGCAGAAAAACTAAAAGTAGGCTGGAAGGAGTACTGGCCGTTCCTGGACACGTTCACCGACCTGCGGACGCCGGAGGGACTCGCCCTCTTAGAGAACTATCTCAAGACTAAATACGACAGCGCCTGCTCGCTAGCCTACAACGACAGCTGCATGCAGTCCCAACAACTACCCGACGAGCTATCACTCTCCAGGATAAGCCTAGGAAACCTATCTCAGAACAGCCCTAACAAAGACATACTGAGCCCTATGTCCGAGCTATGCGTAGCCATGAAAACCTGCAAGATCACCGACAGACCCTCCCATTGGAGGAAGACAGACCCAATCAGACAAAGGCTGTGCCGACAGCCCACAGCCAAACCACTGACGAATGGGGACAGTCCCCCACCTGTCAATCACACTGTCAGCCAACTACTATGCATCGAGAGAACCTGTCAAGTCTTCGCTAAAAGAATAGCAGATGCCTTAGTCTTCTCCTTAACAGCCGAGCCGGAGGTGGCAGGGGATTCGCTCAAATCGGAAGCGAAACACTTGCAGCACACGATCTTTACTTATATGGACGATGAGAGGTTTCAGAAAATTGACTTCGCCTTGATACATTCGAGACTAGCACAGTTGGTCGTGTTCAAACTGAAACAGCAAACTAAAGATTTGGACGACATCAACTGTCTTGTCGAGTTTTTGATAAAGCTGCGGTGTCCGAACGATGATATCTTCAGTTCGGACGATGAGAGGAAACCGTTGCCTTACAGAGGGACGAATAAAGTGAAGTTGACGCATGTGATTGACGGCCACGTGAGATGCCTGGCCAGTTTTATATGTGAAGAGTTGACGGAGACAGATCTGATGAAGGGACCGGCGATTTCTGAGACTGAGTGCGCCGATATTTGGGAGAAGGCGTCCAAGTGCCGGTGCGACTGGAAGGTCGAAGTGTTCGAGAGGAATAGTAAGAAGAACGCGTCGTTCAGGAAGAATAGATCGATTCTGTCGACGAGTCCGAAGAACGAGAGCTTTATAAGGAGGTTGACGTTCGATCATGATATTGGTGAGTTACTAATCTTTTTAAGAAATAGTTCGCTATATTGACACTGGTGTCAAATTATTTGATCCTTTATCGGTTTCCATAAAATCAAAATCTAATGAAAAACCTTATCATGCCCTGCCACTTAAATAATTACTCACTACATAGTATAAAGCAAAGTCGCGCGTCTGTCTGTCTGTATGTATGTATGCTTAAATCTTTAAAACTACGCTACAAAATTTATCGTTTTTTTATTAGGTAGAGGGATTCAAGAGGAAGGTTTTTATGTATGATATTCCCGAAGCGATGCGAGGGCGGGTCACTAGCAATCTAATAGTGAGGGCTAGGGAGTTAACTCTTTGTATTTTTTCTCGTTTATTCTGTCTCTTCAGACAAACTGACTGAGAAACTGAGAGACTGATTAAGAGCGGGAATTTAAATGAGATGTCTTCGTACTGTAAATGACTTGTGGTCATAATGTTGTTCTGTCGTAGGCGACGGCACGCAGCACAACGAGGCGGAGCGGCCGGTGAGCGTGAACTCGCCGGCGGGCGACAGCGGCGCCGCGCTCTACACCATCGACGTGGCCAAGTGCCGCGTCGTCGAGGCGGAGGTGAGCGCGGGTCGTAGACGACATAAATGTTTATAACCCCAGACCCGAAAAAGTCAACGTGTTATATTAAACCTTACTAGAGGCCACACACGACTTCGTCCGCGTGGAAACCCTAAGATAACGTAACAATATTCTTAGGAATCAATCCCGCGGAAACTCCGGGATGAAAATTAGCCTTTGTGTTATTCTGGGTCTTTAGCTGAAGATAGGTAAGTAGCTACCTACATACCATATTTCACCGTAATCGGTTCAGTAGTATTTGCGTGAAAGAGTAACAAACATCTACACATACTCACAAACTGTCGCATTTATACCATTAGAATAGTCGGTTGTAATTATTGCTTTTCTGTTTTAATTTTAAATCTTGTAAGTTTTGTGATATTGGGGTATTCTCTTGGGTTAATGTTTTGTATCTCTACTGATAACATCCTTAACAAAAAACATTGTTTTAAACGTCATAGTCACACACATTACAAAACTGAAAATGTCCGGGATATTTACCATGTTGTTTTGTTTTAATGAGCTCCCTATATTTGGGTACTGTTGCAAACGGGTGAGCTGACAGTTCAACACGTTCATTTTCAGTTTTTCTTAAGGCATTTTTCTATATGTTCAGATATCGGAGGACGAGTCGGTCGGGTCGGGGCGGTCGGACGGCGAGGAGTACCGCACGGCGTCGGAGTCGGGCGACGAGCGCGCCGACCCCATGCTGGAGGCCAGCGACAGGGCCGTCGCCGAACCCTTCATACACGGGTCCGTACACACAGACAGACTAGCCGCTCCTTACTACTCGATACCGGCACGTGCCGGGTCGTTGCTCTCCCCAAACCTACGTCCGCATTAGGGACCGCCCGACGACGCCATGAGCCGAGGTCGAACCCTCAGACAAACGTCGTTTAATTTTGTAAGATTTTAGACTTTCGCGTTCCATTACACTAAATATTTGTCTTTATGGGTCTACACGCGTTATTAGGAGTAGCAAATTACATAGCTACTTACTGCCCGACGTTTCGACTGGGTTACACCAATCGTGGTCGCGAGCGAACTGGCGCCTCCCGTCTTCGTCTGCCATTGCGGTTGTGAATATCTTGCAAGTAGCTATGTAATTTGCTACTCCTAATAACGCGTGTAGACCCATATAGACAAATATTTAGTCGTTTAATTTTCTTTAGGAGTGAGAGTGGAAGACGCTCCCCCGCAAGTCGTATGTCAGTTAGGAAAGAAAAACCGCTAGACCAATCGGTATCGCTGGATAGAATAGGTGGAGAAGATCGCGGTCAGAATAAATGGCCGAGTTCAGAGTACGGTCACGGTAATATCGCTACCTTAAATCTCAAATGGCGCAACCGCCAATTTGGTCAAAATGACTTTTTAATGCAGTTTTATTCAGTCTCTATCGATCTGTATATTTAAAATCCTCAAATTAGCAAAAAAAAGGTTATTACGACCCAATGTTTTTTATAGATTTGAACACTTTTCATAAGGTAAACAGGTCGTAAAAGGCTTAGTCTAATTTACTTGGTGGTTACGCCCCTAGAAATTATTTTGACGTGAAAAAAATGTAAAAAAAAAAGGGTGTAAGGGACATAATTTTCCGGCGTAACTCGTAAGACACGCTATTTTTCGAAATTGCAATACAAAAGAAAGGCGTTTACACCCAAAATCGCTGAACACATGATTGTCATTATTATTGTTAGTATTGATGCGCGGAGGGATTAAGATTGCGGAGACATTGGCTATTTATTGCTTTTCCTTGTTTCGGCATTTTAAATCAATGTCCAAACACAAATCAGTAATCAAAGACCAATAACGCGCCAAAGTCAACGTAACGGTCACAAAAACTAAAAAATACAAGGAGGAACGTAATCTATGCGCATAAGTACGCAAATGGCTGAATACATAGATGAATGTATGGTGAATATACAGCAGCGGGGGTTACGAATGACAAAATTAATCGAATTACGTATAACTATAAGTGAAATTTCCCCATGTTCAAAAATTCTTCATCCTGTGATAAAACTTACAAGGTGAGTATTACCCATTACATCACTATGAAAACGTGACATATGGCGTAACTTTGTAAAAAGCGTAATACAGAGTGGAAATTTTACATTTTCTTTCATTATTAAGTTATTTGGGCCAGATAGTCTCTTTCAGGAACAGGCAAGAAAAAGAAATCGAGCGCCGTATAGATAACGCCTGGAAGGGCTTCTGGTCCATGAAGACGTACATGAAAGGCAACCTTCCTCTTTCGCTCAAACGAAAGCTCATCGACGTCTGCATACTGCCCATCCTAACCTATGGTGCCCAGACTTGGTCTTTGACCGAAAATCAAAAATTCAGGCTCGGGGTTTGCCAACGAGCTATGGAGCGAAGTATTCTGGGCATTAAGAGGACAGACAAGATAAAAAATTCAACTATCCGGTCAAAAACAAGAATTTTAGATGTGGCAGAAAAGGCTACCAAATTGAAGTGGAGTTGGGCGGGCCACGTCTGCCGGATGAACCCAGAGAGGTGGGCTAAAATAGTCACTCAATGGCAACCAGTCGACGGTCATCGACAAAGAGGTAGGCCGAAGAAGAGATGGCGAGATGACCTAGATGCCCATGAGAAGAACTGGTGGGCATTGGCCGAAAATCGACAGCTTTGGAGTGAGTTAGGGGAGGCCTTTGCCCAGCAGTGGGACAGAACAGGCTAAATAAAAAAAAAAAAAAAAAAAAAAAATTAAGTTATTTGAAAGCACAAAAGACAATTACTTTCGGGAGATACGACCTTTACCTCTTAAAAATCACGTTTTTTTATGAGGCGTAAACGCCTTTTCGTAATATTTTCACAAGCGTAACCGACTTCCAGTTTGTTAAATATAAGATTTAGGTGCAAAGAGTTCTTACTGAAGCCTTTATCTCAAAATTCAAGAAATTTGATGTATAAAACATTTTCACTGCATTAAAATTGACAAAGTTATTTAAAAAAAAAACTTTTTTTTTTCGTTTTTTTGCTCTCCTGAAAAGTTGCGTTTTGGTGGTTACGCCATTTGAGATTTAAGGTATCGATATTATCTTGGTACGGCGGTGTGGTGGTGGGGAACTGAACCTATTGGTCTGAGCCACCAGCGCCTGCATTGTATGTGGATGGTAACGATGCCCAGCATGTGTCGTTCGGAAGTGGAAAGAGGAGGGAGGACTAGTTGAAATAACTCTTCAGAGCATTCCCCATAGAGACGGTACAGGACACTTATACCGGTAATGTCTGCAGAACTGTAGAGGTGTAAGGGCTTCAGACTGTTTGTTTCAATCATCATCAGCCCACTTTAGTCCACTGCTGGATACTTATAGGCTTCCCCAAATGCCCGCCACTTATCTCTGTCCTCGGCTACTCGCATCCAGCTCCTACCAGCCGTCCTGCGCAGACCGTCACTCCACCTGGCCTGAGGGCGCCGAGTCGCGGTCTCCACTCTAGAACTCGTTTACCCCAGCGGTAGACTGGATTGTTTCAATCAGGCGGAGATTTTTAATAAAAATAAATGTTCTACTCAGTAATTAAACCTATACATTTGCAGAGAGGAGCCGTCGAAGATGGACCGCCTTGTGTTCGAAGCCATCGCCGACTGCAGCATCAGTCCGGACCAGTACCCGCACGTGTACCGCTGGCGGCACACCGTCGCGCTCTACTCGCCCACTCAAAGGGACAGGTGATTGTTTTTTTTCTTTTATTTTTTGACAGAACTGTCATCTGCATTGTAGATTTAGATGACCGGAAATCGAGTTACGAGTTTATGGTTAGACTAGCGGCCGCCCGCGACTTTGTCCGCGTATTAATGGGTTTTAGTAGCAATGATGTGTTAAAATAGCTAGCTACCTCCATACCACGTATATAAAAATCTATAAACGTAAAAGTTCTCCCATAACTAATTTTCACCCCTCCCCCAATAAACCCCATGGGGGTAGAATTAAAAAAAAATTGCGCTGGTGTCTCTCCGGAGTACCAGCTACCTCCATGCCAAGTTTTATAAAAATCAATAAACACGTAAAAAATCTCCCATACTAATTTTTACCCCCCCAATGAACCACATGGGGGTTGAATTAAAAAAAAATTGCCTATATGTTATTCCAGAGTGCCAGCTACCATCATACCAAATTTCATGAAAATCGGTTCAGTCGTTTGAGCGTGAAAGAGTAACAAACATCCATACATCCATACATACAAACTTTCACCTTTATAATATTAGTAAGGATATAGATAGGTTATGCACGCGATATTAAGAGTAGCAAATACATAGCTATTTACTACAGTACCTCGTTGTTGACGTTTATAACTGTATACTGATAATGTTAGATGTCGACATGCCGACGACGTGCCATAAATACGTTGGCGGCAACAGAATCTGATGTCACCGGCCACCCGGTGGTGAGTCGTCAACACTTCGATATGTTGCAAACTTGTTTATGTTATTTATATAAATCGACTGACTCGGTGGAACAGTGATTAGTGACCCAGGTTGGCGGTTCCAAGAGTCAGTCGTGGGTTCGATTTCCACTTGGGACAAATATTTGTGTGATACACATCAGTGTTTGTTCCGTGTCTGGGTGTGAATATGTATTTATAAATATATATGTATGGTCTCTGCCTACCCCTCTGGGAAAAAGGCGTGATTTTATGTACGTATACAGGGTGTCCCAAAAAATAGTGTCAAGCGGAAGTCCTGAGATAGAACACCCTGTGAGTCATCCGAAACACCCCCATGTATGTTCCGCGAATTTTTATAGTTTTTGAGTTATGATTTTTTTTCTAAACTTTTGAGAATAATTGACCTAACCGACTAAAAATATTATGAAGAAAAAAGTATTTGACTTTTTTGAGTAATTCTTTTTGCAAATCAATGCCTAAAATATTTGTTTCCATAACTTATATGGAAGTTTTAAAAATTACGGTACAAACTGAAAAATTATGTTCTGTAAATAATACGTTACAATTTTAACGTTAAATTTAAAATATTAGGAGGTAGCTGCATGGCTCCTTAGTAACTTTAAAAACTGCGCCAGACTCTCAGCTTTTATAATCATTAATAAAAACTGGTACTTAATGGGCTACTCTTGCTGAAATCGGACTACAAAGACAGAGAGGTGGAAATATCATAAAATTAGCCATTAAATGAACAAGTATTATTTGGACATTTCATTATTTCGAAAGTTAGTCAGTTTGTTAACAAACCTAAATTTAATACAGGAGCACTCAGATACAAACATTGATACTTTTTTTTTGTTTAATTTCAGTTTCATTGCGCTAACACTGTTTTCACATGCAATACGTATACCTTTGTTACGACGAACTTGACGAACTTTGCTTTCTTTACGGACTTTAATAAACTTTTACTTAAAAACTTTTTACAATAAATAATCAAAAACAATTACTTTTTTTTTTCAATAAAGTTCCCATTTATAAACTTAATTTATTTTTTAAGTATCACAAATTAAACTTTCAAGTGATTCTTAGCATTTCTGGTATAATTTTGAATTTTAACAATCTTATTAACTTTAGAAATAATAAAATGTCCAAATAAAAGTTCGTCGTAACAAAGGTATACGTATTGCATGTGAAAACAGTGTGAGCGCAATGAAACTTAAATTAAACAAAATAAAGCATCCAAATGTTTGCATCTGAGTGCTCCTGTATTAAATTTATTTTTTTTTTAACAAACTGACTAACTTTTGAAATCATAAAATGTCCAAATAATACTTGTTCATTTAATGGCTAATTTTATGATATTTCCATCTCTCTGTCTTTGTAGTCCGATTTCAGCAAAAGAACCCCATTAAGTACCAGTTTCTATTAATGATTATGAAAGCTGAGAGTCTGGCGCAGTTTTTAAAGTTACTTTAATCCACGCAGCTACCTCCTAATATTTTAAATTTAACGTTAAAATTGTAACGTATTATTTACAGAACATAATTTTTCAGTTTGTACCATAATTTTTAAAACTTCCATATAAGTTATGGAAACAAATATTTTAGGCATTGATTTGCAAAAAGAATTACTCAAAAAAGTCAAATACTTTTTTCTTTAGAATATTATCAGTCGGTTAGGTCAATTATTTTCAAAAGTTTAGAAAAAAAATCATAACTCGAAAACTATAAAAAATCGAGGAACATACATGGGGGTGTTTCGGATGCCCCACGGGGTGTTCTATCTCAGGACTTCCGCTTGACACTACTTTTTGGAGGACACCCTGTATATGTATGTGTATCAGTCTCCGACGATCATAGTACAAGTTCTGCTTAGTTTGGGGTCAGATGACCGTGTGTAGTGTAGAAATGTCCCAGATATTTATTTACTTATTTATATAGGAGATGGAACAGTGCGTGCGGGTTAGTTATAGGTATTATATAAGACTACTGACCCGCCTTCGCTTCGCTTCGGGTAATTCTTTCTTAGCGGATGCCTTCGTCATAATAACATCTACCTACCTGCGTGCTAAATTTCAGCCTGCCTTGATAGATCACTGTCAGTCAGTCACCTTTGAAATAAATAAATATACACCGTGAAATTTTAGTGGTTGTTTTCCCGCAGTAAAATGATTCTATCTTAGTAGTACAATAGATTTGTGCAGTTCTTTTTTGTTAAAATCAATAAATACCGGTTTTACGAAAGTTTTAACCGAAACTCGAAAGCACGTTCGAACCGCTTTATGACTTAGGGTATCGAGCTTTTTCAGCTTTAAGCATCGATTTTAAGCGGCAAGCAGTACCTGATTACGTCACATCTTATAAAAAAACGATAACTTCTCTCGTTTTCGAGTTGGAACGCAATGATCTATGTTAAAAAATTTGCACAAGGCAGAATGGCGGCGAAAAAATTTTTTTTCAAAGAATTATTTGCATGATTCGATAGTATTACTAAAGGCAAATCGTTCTGCCACGGGAAAACAACCACTAAAATTTCACGGTGTAGATGTTCATATCCCATCGCTCCCTCCAGCTGGCCGCCGGCGGGGTGTATGGACGCGAGCGTGTCGCTCGAGCTGGCCGCGTCCCCCGCGCGCTGCTCCACGCCCTGCCGCGACAGCGCGCGCACGCCGGACGACAGGACCATGCGATATAAGATGTTCATATCCCATCGCTCTCTCCAGTCGGCAGCCGGCGGGGTCCGCGGACGCGAGCGTGTCCCTAGTGTTGCTCCACACGCCACGCTGGACGAGAGGAACCTGCCTTTACAGGTATTATAAAAAGGCGTCCGACCGATTTCAGCCATGGCGGCCGATCTCAATTGAGATCAGCCAAGTGCGCAGGACATATTATAGTGCACAAGTGTGCGTGCAAACACAAGTGCACTCTCTATTCCCTTACTCTCATAATTCGGTGAGACGGCAATCCGACATGACCGATGAGAGATCGGGCGCAGGACCACCGGCTTAACGTGCTTTCCGAGACACGGGCGTTCAACCGCCAACTTCCTAACTCCGGGCTGAGTAATTTCATTACAGAAAAACTCACACAAATTTTGCCCGACCCCGGACTCGAACCGGGGACCTCTCGGTCCTAACGCAGCACTTGCTACCAATAGACCAACGAGGCAGTAACAGGTATTATACAAGATGTACGTTAAGGTGGTCATATGCCAGGTGTAAACGCAATGTGGTAACGCGGTCCGAGATGTGAATAGGACATTCCTCCAGTTTTGCTGCGATGCTATTTTTGATCGCAAAACTAACACCTGATCTCCTAGGCTCCGAGGAAGGAGTACCCTTCCAGAAAAAGATGGACCCAGGCGCTCTACCCTTTCCCCTTCATCGGCCAGGTGAGTCTCGCTGATGGCGTGGACCAACATTGCTCTCGCGATCAAGGAGCGTACCTCCGCCTGCCGCGTCTCGGCAAACGTAGTGTAGGACGCCCGCAGGCCAGGTGGTGTGACGATCTGCGCAGGACGGCTGGTAGGAGCTGGATGCGAGTGGCCGAGGATAGAGAGAAGTGGCGTGCATTTGGAGAGGCCTATGTCCAGCAGTGGACAGGTATGGGCTGATGATGATGATGATGATGATGATGACCTCCGCCTGCCGCGACCACTAACCACTTACCACTCGGCCATCGATGTGTTATATATTTACGAGTAACATTAATTTGAAGATATATGATCTACTTCATTAGGAACATTAATTTATCCGGGATATTTTCTATGTAGGTACTAGTTTTTTAGTTAGGGGAGTGTAAATCCCGACACTAATACACGGAAGCGAAAGTTGGGTATGGCAGAAGAAGCACGAAAATAGGATAAACGCAGTGGAGATGCGAGCGCTTAGAAGTATCTTAGAAGTATGTTGTTATACCAGAGCCGCTCTAAGTTGACTGATTTGACACATGTCAGACTGACTGCACTAGTGAGAGACAACGGTAAAATTGCCGAAGTATATAAGTAACAGTTATTTCCACTTTATAACCAAGCAAGGTCTAATTATAACAATTTTTTTAAAAATATAAAAACATTTATTCACATCCAGAAGATTGAATTGAAGTTTCTCATTTAAAAATATATTTATTTTTAATATACAATACCTATTAAATCTTTCATCCTATTTTTAAAAAATACCTGGTGAGTATTACCTACTACGTCACTATGAAAACGTGTCAAACGGCGTAACCTTGTAAAAGCGTAATACAGAGTGGAAATTTTACGTTTCCTTTTTATAATTCAATTATTTTAGGTAATGAAAGACAAATAATTAGATAATTAGGTGCATTTGACATTTTGAAGTAACTTTTTGTTTATAAAAGTTGTTCTTAATGATTCGCTAAATATGTTCCTCTTAACAAGGTTAAATGCAAAATATAAAATAAAAAGTGTCAAATCAGTCATCTAAGAGCGGCTCCGGTATAACTACCTAGTTGGTCTATTGGTAGCAAGCGCTGCGTAAGGACCGAGAGGTCCCCGGTTCGAGTCCGAAGTCGGGCAAAATTTGCGTGAGTTTTTCTGTAATGAAATTACTCACACACGTTATTCAATACACTAGCTGTTATAATATTACGAACAGACACTTAAATTTTATTAAGTTGTATATGCTACCCTATAAAATTGAGAAACATTGAAATGATTCATTTCCAGGTATCGACGTGGCTTCGGGTGACGGGACCGAACTCCCCGCGCGCTGCACTCGCCGCGCAGGGCCGCGGACACAAAGTCAGCTTCGGATTCTAACCGACACTGACTGCAAATGACCAATTAATCACTACATAGTATAACACAAAGTCGATTCCCACGTCTGTCTGTCCCTAAGTATGCTTAAATCTTTAAAACTATTTATACACATCGGATTTTTATGTGGTTTTCTTTTTAATAAATTGAGGGATTAAAGAGGAAATATGTTGAGGGTATAATATACCCAAAGCGAAGCGAGAGCGGGTCAGTAGTACTACTAAATAAACCTTAACGTATCTATCTGTACTAATGACGGCCGAATGCTGAAACGATAATGAGATGAGATAAAACAGATTCCAATTAAAAATGTATAAGTAGAAGTGGCTTGAAAAAAAGTGATTCTCTGTTTCACCTATATATAACTTTGTTTGTCCACGATTATCTCGAGTTTGGCAGAACCGACTTTGATTCGGTTTTAAGAAGAATATTTGTCTCATTTAGGAGAAGGTTTTTAAATTATCTTCTTGGTATACGGCCGCACGTCTCTTTGCGAAATATTCAAATGGCAGGCACAGGCCATCTCTCAAACATTTTTCTTTGTAAACGTAGATATATAAGCATTTTTGATTGCACAATTAATACAAAGTTATCACATATTATTTGTCCTATTAGAGTGCCCTGTTTGAAAATAGCGTAGAGAACGATTTGTACTTTTATGTACTGCATGGTTTTGTATATGTAGTTGAAGTCATTAATACTGTCCAAACTCACAAAATTGGTGAACAGAGTGCATATTAATTGGTCATTTGCTATCTTACTTTGAAAAGTGATAAATTTTGTTTTGTCCTTTAGTCTTCTAAAATAATAACATTTGACACCCATTTTAGGTAGTTAAGTTTGTCATGCGCTTTTGAGCTTTGCTAGCATTCTATGATATAATAATTGATTACATTAAAAGTTTAAAAGAAAAATATTCACAATTATAGAGCTTATCTGTGTCGTGTCGTTCCGTCGTCTATTACTTACAATCGGTGAGATATTCTCCAAATAATATATAACGTTTACTAGCAAATAATACAAAATACCCAATTTGATGTAAAAAATCATTGTTTAAAAGCGTGTGACAAATGTACCTAGTAGTCAGCTATGAGAAGATAACTGCCTTCTATATATTTCAAAGGAATTACGGACGAAGGAAACTCGATACATTCGAAAGTGTATTGAACTATACAATTATGTATCTTTATCGAATACTAAATATAAACAAATAGTTGCAAAATACATTAAAATTAACGAAGAGTCTCCTTCAATTCCTACAGACATATTTTTCCCCGAGGTAATTTATTTTATGTTTAATTATATAGTCATTCAGTTGATATTATTGGAATAGTTACATTTCTTATTTTAAATTGGATATTAATATTTACTTTTGCATATGATGATATAAATTTAATTAAATAATTATGGCGTAAGTACTTTGTAGGTATATTTAGTTGTACGAGATGTTATTGGAGGTTTTTCCAATAGTTGGATGCAATCCGACACTTATTTACACGGAAATATTAATAACTAAACAAAATTAACGAATTATGTGTAGTGGGAATGAAGATGTGTTTTGTAAGTGTCGTTGTGACGACGAGTCCGGTGTCGTCTGTTCGTCTTAGTTGCGATAATCTCACTTTCGTTTAGATTCATTGTCTGTGCGTTGGCAGCAGTCGCTTTGATTGTAGCGATATATATCCGCAGTACATGTATTTCACAACGTAACCCTGTAATGACAATAACAGTTACTCTGCTGCGTTACTTAGCATTTATAGTTGTGTTGACCTCTGTTATGTATTTATATAATGAGTATAGTTATCGCCAAAATGTGAGAAAGTGGAATGTTGCACTGATTTACGGATGTTTGTACTTTTATATTTGAAGAAGAAAAAATTGTATAAAATAAAAAATGTATGTTTTATAATGATATGTTTTAATTCACATAGACATTAGAGCGAAATAAATTATGACTGGTTAACGAGTTGGTTTCATTTACAGGTTGAATTTACGAGTCCCAAAAGTTGTCGTCTTCGGAGTGCTTGGGCAGGGAGATGGGGGAGCGGTCGTGTTCCTCGTCCGAGCGGCTGTTGTAGTTGTCGACGTCGGCCGAGAAGTCGTCGGGGTACTCGTCGGCCTTGTCGAAGTCGCTGTTGGACTCCTCTATGAGGTCTTTGGATATGTTCAGCTCCATCTCTATGCTGGATTGCTGCTTGCTGGACTCCGCGTGGAATATGGCGTTTAACGCGTCGTTTCTCGTCAGCCTCGCCGCTTGCTCGGGCGACACGCTCCTCTCCGACCTGAGGGGCGATCGCTCCGCATTCTTCGCGCCATTAGGAAAGCTCCTCTTTGGACTGACTATGATAGTCATGTGGGTAGATATCTGCTCGCGTTGCACTACCTCGTTTGTTAATGCTACCTCCCTCGTGTCCACTGAACTCTCGACTACGAGCATCAGATCTCCTTGCGTGTTAGACTCTGAAACCTTCAAACTGTCGCATTCACTAACTCTTTCTACTTCCACGATCAAATCATCCTTATCTTTCAAGTCTTCAGGTGACTCGCCCATCACCATAGCTCCTTCGATCTTCTGCTCCACTCTCCCCTGATTGTGAACGTTATACATTTTGCTGATGTTATCTTTGAGTATTTCTAATTCATCTTTCTTACTTTTCACACTCCTAATTGATCTTACTGACGCACGCGCGCTCTCGCAACTGTCCAGTTTCTCCGGTATATTAATGGGGCTGTTCGTACGCGGGAAATGCACCGGTACGCTGGGTAGTGGTGATTTCTGCGTGTAAAGTTTCCTGAATTCCGTTAACGGCGTTTCTAGGAAGTTCGTCTTCGCTTGTTCTAGTTCTGGGTCTATTTTGGAGTACACTGTGGGAATGGGTTTGGATTTGAGGCTGGGGCCTTTGAAGTGTGAGGCGGCAGCGTCGAGTTGGTCCTGGTACTGCCGGAGGTAGGCGTCGAAGTCGCGCTGCGAGTCGTGCGTGATGTTGAAGCGGGGGACGTCCGCGAGGTAGCCGCCTTCGCCCCGGAACGCTCGCCCTGTTTGGATGTCTGTAACATATAAACATTGTACTGGGTGATTTGTGATAATAGTTTGTAATTCGCTATACCCCTTCTGCTCCGAATATGTTGCCTACTTGATAGTAGGAAACATACAATTAAGAATAATTTAATTAATTATGTAATATTACCAATGTTAGCTATGATATCGGTCGTGCGCAGTTGGCCAGACGGCGCCTGAGGCGCGGCGTAGATACGGGAACGATCTAGAAGAATGACAAATTGAGATACAAAGATGAAGAAGATGCGTGATCGGTGTAACCCAGTCGAAACGTCGGGCAGCGAGTAGATATGTATTGGCTACTCCTAATATCGCGTAATAAAAAAGACAAATATTTCGTGATCTAAAATAAAATCTTACGTGATCTAACTTAATCCACAGCTTCTAAATAAGGTAATTCCTAATGAGAGAACGATAATGAGTTCCTCATCCGACTCACCTGTATCGGTGTGGTCCCGCTGGCAGCGGCGCCGGTAGTCGAGGTAGGAGCGCTCGACGGCGTCGGCCTCGGCGGCGAGGCGCCGAGTGCCTCATGTGACTCACCTGTATCGGTGTGGTCCCGCTGGCAGCGGCGCCGGTAGTCGAGGTAGGAGCGCTCGACGGCGTCGGCCTCGGCGGCGAGGCGCCGAGTGCCTCATGTGACTCACCTGTATCGGTGTTGTCCCGCTGGCAGCGGCGCCGGTAGTCGAGGTAGGAGCGCTCGACGGCGTCGGCCTCGGCGGCGAGGCGCCGAGTGCCTCATGTGACTCACCTGTATCGGTGTTGTCCCGCTGGCAGCGGCGCCGGTAGTCGAGGTAGGAGCGCTCGACGGCGTCGGCCTCGGCGGCGAGGCGCCGAGTGCCTCATGTGACTCACCTGTATCGGTGTTGTCCCGCTGGCAGCGGCGCCGGTAGTCGAGGTAGGAGCGCTCGACGGCGTCGGCCTCGGCGGCGAGGCGCCGAGTGCCTCATGTGACTCACCTGTATCGGTGTTGTCCCGCTGGCAGCGGCGCCGGTAGTCGAGGTAGGAGCGCTCGACGGCGTCGGCCTCGGCGGCGAGGCGCCGAGTGCCTCATGTGACTCACCTGTATCGGTGTTGTCCCGCTGGCAGCGGCGCCGGTAGTCGAGGTAGGAGCGCTCGACGGCGTCGGCCTCGGCGGCGAGGCGCCGAGTGCCTCATGTGACTCACCTGTATCGGTGTTGTCCCGCTGGCAGCGGCGCCGGTAGTCGAGGTAGGAGCGCTCGACGGCGTCGGCCTCGGCGGCGAGGCGCCGAGTGCCTCATGTGACTCACCTGTATCGGTGTTGTCCCGCTGGCAGCGGCGCCGGTAGTCGAGGTAGGAGCGCTCGACGGCGTCGGCCTCGGCGGCGAGGCGCCGAGTGCCTCATGTGACTCACCTGTATCGGTGTTGTCCCGCTGGCAGCGGCGCCGGTAGTCGAGGTAGGAGCGCTCGACGGCGTCGGCCTCGGCGGCGAGGCGCCGAGTGCCTCATGTGACTCACCTGTATCGGTGTTGTCCCGCTGGCAGCGGCGCCGGTAGTCGAGGTAGGAGCGCTCGACGGCGTCGGCCTCGGCGGCGAGGCGCCGAGTGCCTCATGTGACTCACCTGTATCGGTGTTGTCCCGCTGGCAGCGGCGCCGGTAGTCGAGGTAGGAGCGCTCGACGGCGTCGGCCTCGGCGGCGAGGCGCCGAGTGCCTCATGTGACTCACCTGTATCGGTGTTGTCCCGCTGGCAGCGGCGCCGGTAGTCGAGGTAGGAGCGCTCGACGGCGTCGGCCTCGGCGGCGAGGCGCCGAGTGCCTCATGTGACTCACCTGTATCGGTGTGGTCCCGCTGGCAGCGGCGCCGGTAGTCGAGGTAGGAGCGCTCGACGGCGTCGGCCTCGGCGGCGAGGCGCCGAGTGCCTCATGTGACTCACCTGTATCGGTGTTGTCCCGCTGGCAGCGGCGCCGGTAGTCGAGGTAGGAGCGCTCGACGGCGTCGGCCTCGGCGGCGAGGCGCCGAGTGCCTCATGTGACTCACCTGTATCGGTGTTGTCCCGCTGGCAGCGGCGCCGGTAGTCGAGGTAGGAGCGCTCGACGGCGTCGGCCTCGGCGGCGAGGCGCCGAGTGCCTCATGTGACTCACCTGTATCGGTGTTGTCCCGCTGGCAGCGGCGCCGGTAGTCGAGGTAGGAGCGCTCGACGGCGTCGGCCTCGGCGGCGAGGCGCCGAGTGCCTCATGTGACTCACCTGTATCGGTGTTGTCCCGCTGGCAGCGGCGCCGGTAGTCGAGGTAGGAGCGCTCGACGGCGTCGGCCTCGGCGGCGAGGCGCCGAGTGCCTCATGTGACTCACCTGTATCGGTGTTGTCCCGCTGGCAGCGGCGCCGGTAGTCGAGGTAGGAGCGCTCGACGGCGTCGGCCTCGGCGGCGAGGCGCCGAGTGCCTCATGTGACTCACCTGTATCGGTGTTGTCCCGCTGGCAGCGGCGCCGGTAGTCGAGGTAGGAGCGCTCGACGGCGTCGGCCTCGGCGGCGAGGCGGCGCGCGCGCGTGCGGGCCTCGCGCAGCGCGGCGCCGGGGCTGTGCGCGCGCGCGGGGGGCGGGGCCGGCGATCGGCTGGAATGTTACCACGTTTGATGGATCTTATACATACATACATACATAAATACATACAATACGGTAGTTTCCTATTTTTTTATTTTTGAATGGACCACTCAATTGCAAAGGTGATGTTAAAATAATGGTTTGATATTTGGAAACCTCCCGGAGATATTACAGTTTCAATAGCACATCATTTGGGCGAGCTCAAAACGCTTCATACAAATGTCGTAGCGAGCTATGACGTCACCGCTCGATATACTGTATGCATATCGTAAGAACTTTGTTCGGCAGCTATATCAAATGTTGCGTTTATGAAATGTTTTCATAGTGAAAGTTACTACTAATTCTGTAATTTATAAGATGGCATAGTATTTTAATTGAATTTTCGCTCTTTAGAAATGGACTTTCCCACCTAACTTCAAATGCCTATTATTGTCTCATTTTGTAAAAATTTTTAATTTCAATTTCACTTATGTTATTGATTTACCCATATGTTACTGTTAATTGTGAAATTTTATGTAAAATCAAACTTAGAAAACTAGCCTATTGACTGGCTCCGGGGAAGTGATTACTGACCCATTGTCACTTTCTACGGTTCCAAGAGTCGTGGGTTTGATACCCACTCGGGACAAATATTTGTGTGACGAAAATCAGTCTTTGGTCCGTGCCTGGGTGTGATATAAAATATATTTAAGTATATTTGTCTATCCACTGTTGTTCCACATTACTTGTGCTACAAAACATTTCAAATAGATGTGCAGATAGAAATACAACTATGCATGTACATAGATATCTAAAAAAAATACATAATTCATAATGACAACTAACGAAAAAACGGGACGGAATTTATACACCGATCGACTTACTTCCTATCTTTCCGCTCCCTTGGTACTGGATTGTCTACTCTCGATAGACGATCTTTTGTTTGTGAAACTTCGTGCGGTTCTGTATTCGGTCGGTCCCTGCAATCCAAGTACACTAACTTAACCAAAAATGGCAGGGTTTAAAACTAATTTATTACATTTTTAAACTCCATAATATTAAAACTTATTAAAACGTTTTGGTACAGTCGGCCAAAAATGTGGTGCTCTTACCCTACGGTTGAGATTCGTTTGAAAGTCATAAAACAACAAGGTAAATTTTCCCTGGCAATAGGATTGTGTCAGTGACTATTGTCAACCTTAGCGATCGTTACATCTTGCAGAAACTTTTGTCAAAAGTGGTACCACTTCCTTGGCTGACTGCACTTAGGTATATAATAAATTTAACTTTGATATAGACGCCATGATGACTCACTGAGGTACCGCTGTGAATGTGAATGTCTCGTCGAGGCGGGGATGCGGATTCTCTTCGATCTCATCTGCGTTTTGAGATGAAAGAAACGGAGACATAGTCGGGTTTGCTGTTCCTGAGAAGATACGATGAATTTTAAGTATATTTAATACAATAGATTATGCCCGCGTTAACTGTCGGGATTTATTATTCAGCCGAGATTTACAATGGATCCTGACGTTCAGTTTAGATGTAGGTTTTCATTCATTATCATAGAATTCTAGACCAACGGACACCTGATTGCTAGTTCTTTTCTTCTCAGTTTTTATTGTTGAAGACTGGCTCGCAGGAACAGTGGTTAGTGACCCAGGTCGACTACCTAGAGTCGTGTCGTGGGTTCGATTCCCACCCGGGACAAATATACGAATATCAGTGTTTATTCCGTGTCTGGGTGTGTTATGAAACATATTTAAGTAGGTATATTCGTGTATCCACTATTGGTTCTGATTTCCGTAACACAAGTGCTTAAGCTACTTACTACGGGTACGGATCACTGTATGTGACGTTGTTTGGTATTTATATCTACATGTAGTGATCTAAGGAGTAAACTACCAGGGCGATCCCTTGGGTCGTGGTCCCGCGCGCGCACCTTGCCGACGCCTCCGACGGGCGACGCGCGACGCCGCAGCGCGCGCCACTGGTTTATCAAGTGCCTGAAATATACATTCTATCATCATACTTCTACCATTATCCCACGCTAAGTGGGGTCGGCGCAACATGTATAAAGAAAGGAAAGAAAAACATTTATTGACCACGACATGGAAGTTATCTATACTAATGATACATAAATACACAAGACACAAAAACTCAATCGAAGAAATAACACACATAGGCAAAGACTAAAAGTGGTCAACGAGGTACAGACCTCAGCATATGCCACATCAGCCCGAGAGCCGCTACAGCGCTTCTTCCATTTGGGCCTGTTATTCGCCAGTACTGTGTCTACTCCTTTCACTCCCGTATCACCTCTCACGCCATCCAAGCCTTTGCCTATTACGTCCATTGACATTCATACTCATCATTCTCTAGTCACATGGTTTTCTTCCCTCCTCATAACATGCCCGTACCAAGCCGTGCCTGAGATATTTATTTATTGGTTTACAAACAAATGTCCTCAGGAAACTTAAAGAAGTTGGTTGTCCACTCTCTTGTGTTAGTCAAGATGATTGATGGCGCATTTAGTACATTTAGTTCCAATGAATGTGTGGAAGAGGTACACATGTTGCGCCGACCCCACTTAGCGTGGGACAAGGGCAGGAGAATGATAATGAGTTCCAATGAATGTTTGGTTTCGCGCGGCCCTTGCAGTAAAACCTCCTGTTCATGCCTCACCTCCTGCTATCATGGCGGTCCCGTAGCGCCCCTGTAAATGGCAGCACCTCCCCGGGCAGAATAACGCGGGGCGCGAACGCGTTTAGCTCCTCGCCCGCGCCCATCCGCCAGCCCACGGAACTCACGCTGGCACTTGTGTTCAGCCTGGGAGAAAGAAAGAAAGACCACTGCTAGACCATCGGTGATGATCGGTATCGCTAGATAGATCAGACAGAGAAGGATCGCGCAAGATAAATGGCAGAGCTCAGTGGGTTCAGTCGCATTTGGTCAAATGTAAAAGATAGTTGTTTATCTGCGTTTATTAGATTGAATCATCATCAGCCCATTTTCGTCCACTGCTGGACATAGGCCCACCCAAATGCTCGCCACTTATTTCTAGATTGAATACTAATCTGATATTAAATTTTTGTGCAAACTTACTGAACATTGAACGTAATTTCTAACATTGGACCAACCAAATGCAACTTAACCGCTTAGAGTACGGTAGGTCAACGAACCAAGATAATTCGTAAAAATTATCTTGGCACGGTGGAAATTCACTTGGTGTTCGATCATTTATGAACACATCGATATAATCACATATCTAGTGACCAGATTCTGCAGTGTGTTCTTTATTGAAGCAAACCGTACTATCGTATTCTTATGTATCTTTAAAGGAAATATCCAATTATTTTTGAGATATTTTCTTAATTCTTCGAAATTGGGCCTTAAGGTAGGTAATTAAGTCTAGCTAGAGAAATATCCTAAGAATATTAAAAGTTTGTGCGTGCAACCGTCCAGGATGAAAGGATGAACTGATTTTGCTGAAATTGCGAAATAAAATAGCTTATGAATCTCTAGATGTCGGCGACATAAAACCTTCTGATGATCCCACGCAATCAACCACGTCTTTATTATAACTGTTTAAGAACGTATCTATAGATGTTATTTAATTACTAACTAAGATCACAGAGTTTCCGCGGGGACAGCGCGTACGCAGTCCCCACTACCAAAAATTACGCGTCCGAGTTATCCACATTAGGGATAATCGCAAGGGTCAACCCGGTCGCAGTGCAATGACCAGGCCTCGCCCTGGGGGAACCGCCTTCTTGATCACGGTGTCCCCTACGCCAGGTAAGTATGCTATAGCAAGCGCGGCCCGCGAGGGTCATTCGTCGGAGAAAAATGTTGTCACCGCGATCTAGACAGTATGAATTTCTGCGCGGCACAGCGACATCTAGTGTAGCGGTGTAGGTAATAAGGTCGACATTCCCCAGGCACACAATGGTTAGCTATTTGAGTCCTATCCAAGAGATTCATTCATTATCCACTAGGTGGCGATCAGATAATATGTAGGTCATCACAAATAAACACTGACGTTAGTACCCAAATCACACAGGGATATTGTTCGTTGAATAAATATTAGGGGTGAGAGCCATCCGCTCCCCCGCAAGCCCGGTGATATTCCAAGCCATCATCGTTAGTCAGTTAGGAAAAAAAAAGTTGAATAAATATGACACTGGCTAAAAATATTATATTAGTATTCCATTGAACATGATTTTTTTTTTCTACCACGTGTAGTGTTCGTCTCTACTGTGACCTCTAGCAAAAATTTGAGAATTATTAAATGAAAAAAAAAAGTTATGGCAAAAAATTTTATTATACCACAGGTAACCAGTAAAAGAACCTTATACTATAGGAACGTGAAACATTTGAAAATTTATACATTTTTAAGTCATAGGAGGCATGTTTTGTACATTGTTATAATCGTAGGTCATCATCAGCCCATTCCTGTCCACTGCTGGACATAGGCCATCCCAAATGCACGCCACTTCTCTCTATCCTCGGCCACTCGCAGATCCAGACGCGCAGATCGTCACACCACCAGGCCTGCGGGCGTCCTACACTACGTACAAATCGTAGGTATGTTTTCCAAAATCGGCACTAGGTGTCGCTAGTATAGTTACACAACACAAACCTACATAGAGATTTATGAATTGTGATTATATTGGCATTGTTAATTATTCCATGCGATACATTTTGCACTTACATTAAAAATTTATTATTTTACTCATTCGCAGGACTACTGCCTATTTATAGTAATTATACAAAGGCTAACAGGCATTTTTGTGCAAGCAAATACCAAAGTAAAGTATTAAGAAAGTTTTTGATGTGTTAAACTCTGCTTCTTTTGAACAACGTTTTTCTATAAAATCTTGTTTTCGCAATATCCTTCCCTAAAAATTCACAACACATAGCAAACTGAATAAATTTTTCGACAAATTTACAAACGGGCCTTAAGTATAACTCTTACCCTTCTAAATACTGGTATGTATTTCAACTCGTATGGGTTGCAAAAGTAATTTTATGATCTTCTTGTTTGTATGGGGCGAAATGATTAATTTTAAATATTTCAAAATAGAATTTATTAACATGTTTGTAAAGGTTTATCATAAAATTTATCCGAAAAGTCTAAGCGTATTGTGAGTGGGATTTTTAGGCCTGGATATCTCAAAATTCTGAAGCGAAGAGAAAAGTGGTATTTGAAAATTCAAAAATCATGAGACATCACCTGCGTTGTACTACTAAGTCAATTTAACTTTGGAGTTCCGTCACGATTGCCTCGTAAGCCTATTGAGCCTCTTTCATGTCCCTTCAGTAAAACCGTTATGGGTGCTAACTCGCCAATCTCCAGAGTGTGCAGGTTATACAACAAGTATAGTGGGTGCCTTGATGTTCATTTCACATCTCTGGCTAGATTTAAAGCTACACTATTGTGTAATTTGACATAGTTTGTTTTATTATTGTTCTACGTTTTATGTAATTTTTGTTTCATTTTCATTTTTTTTCTTTCATTATGTAAACTTAGATTAAGACACTAGGTTAGACATTTTTAAACTTATTTGCATGCGGTGTATACCTTTAAGTGATTAAGCAATCAGCTTGAGTATCCTTGGTTGTATTTATCTTAAGTATTGTTGTATTAGTCGTTGGTGTACCAAATAAATAAATAAAAAAAAGAAAATCAAATATGATGGGGTAGTGCCATATTTGGCACAAATAGTGCATAGATACTCACCACCATCAAAATTTTTTTTCCATTATTTGGAAATGTAAGAAATAAAATTGGCATTTTGAGAAGTTGACATTTCGCGAAGTTGGCATTCTGCGAAGTTGTCTTTTTGCGAACGGTTGGCATTCTGCGAAGTTGTCTTTTTGCGAACGGTTGGCATTTTGAGAAGTTGGCATTCTGAGCATAAACGAACTGAAAGACGTCCACTGCTGGGCATAAGCTTCCCTCAAGATTCATTGAGGAAGAAGTAATACAAATCAATTCTACATTAGTATTCTTTTTTGGCTAGTGGACATCAGTATTCATTCATACCCTATCGTCTAATATACTGTTAGCCATCTAGCGGATCACGGTTAAAACTTCGGTTAAGACCACAAGAGATAAAAGCAAACAATTCTGCTAGAGGAAACATGGCATTATGTAGCCTATAGCGCGACACCAGATGTCGCTGTGCCGCACAGGAATAATATTGTCTATATCGCGATGACAACATTTTTCTCCGACGAATGACCCTCACGGGCCGCGCTTGCCAAAGCATACTTACCTGGCGTAGGGGACACCGTGATCAAGAAGGCGGTTCCCCCAGGGCGAGGCCTGGTCATTGCACTGCGACCGGGTTGACCCTTGCGATTATCCCTAATGTGGATAACTCGGACGCGTAATTTTTGGTAGTGGGGACTGCGTACGCGCTGTCCCCCTCGTATACTCTATGAATTTAATAAGCATTAGTAAACTAATAGGAGTCTGCTCAACAACGTATATTGGTTTAGATTGATCTAGTGCAACCTGGAGTAAGAGCACGAGCTAAGCCAGAAACCGTAAGACGTGGCCTGTGTTTTGATATGCGTATCTATGTCGCAGTCATCTGGTTGAATCAGCGATTTGATTGGATCACTAGCGAGTTTGTTAAATGACGACATTCAGTTGAATGACTAGTTCGAACGTTGAATGAACAATCCTCACTCAACGTCCAACAAGTTAGCGGATTGAAACATAGCCCTTTGAACATAGCGGACGTAAAATCAGTCAGGTGATTGTAATTTAGTTCATATTTTTTCCACTGCGGCGTTATTGCTCATCAAAACAAAGATGGCGTCAAACAGCTGGTACAGAACTAATCGAATAGAACTGTGTTGATATTTTTTGAATGAAATTGAGATTTAAAGTGACTTATTCGTAAAAAAATTGAGACAGCATGGATGTTCCGATTAATACGCTGCCGCCGGCTACTTTAAAAGAAAAAATTCTGGCAAAACTGGCTGAATACGAAGAACAAAATAAAGATTAGTTGATTATTATTGTTTAGTGTATTTGTGAGAATAAGGGCTAATGTGACTAAGTGTTCTTGTTGCCGTGAACACAATTACCTTTTCAGGATCCCAAAGAAAACCTTGGACTACCGAAAGAATATTGGAGGTTATAAATAATGTTCGAAAAGCTAGGGTGTCCATGATTTCTAAGGAAGCCAGGACATCTATGGATTATAACTGGATATCAAAGTACGATATAATGGTTATAGCTAAAGAAGTTTTTTTTAATATTTAAAGACCCCTGACCCAAAAAAGTACGCAATTATTATGACAAAAGGTTGAAAATGCTAAACCCTATAAAAAGCACAAAATAACGTTTTACACTACGTCAAGTACCAACTAAAGCGAGGCATAACCGCTAATTTTGAACTGCAAATGGTTATCTTGGCCTGCTGTTGACCGTACGTATGATTCTTTTGATTAAATTTTGTCACGCCGGGGGACCACTCTAATTTATTAGCCTAACATTAGAAGCACACATTAAGAAGTATCTTAAGACTTAAAATTGTTATAAATGATATTAAGGTGTCTTATATCATGTCCTCATTTTTTAATCTAAAGTTAGTTATCTTTTAAGTTGGTCACCTTAATGAAATATTACAAAGTCAGCCATATCCTATTCAACGACTACGCTAAATGGCGTTGAGTCAAGATGTTGAACGTTATATTCAACAACTTCACGAGTTGTCCTTTAGTCATTCAATTAAACGTCGTCATTCAATGAACGCGCTAGTGATCCAATAAAATCGCTGATTTAACCAGATGACTGCGACATCTATATAACCCCACCCCCCGCCTTTATGATTATAACATTAATCATCCATTGGCGGACTGAAAACCATTTAAGGCAACAGGAAGTACCTACTACTACGAACTTCATAATGTACACTCATTAAAACGCACGTATACAATATTTTGAAGATTTACTATATTACTTAATACATATTTGTCATTATCATTAAACTTGCCATGTTTGATTGGGTCAAATCTGGCACTAAATTAAAATTTGACCCAATTTCCTAGTCAAAATTATTCGCATAAGTCACTAAATTCATCAAAAATATTGACCTTGTTGCGGAACTAGTTTAGTTTAGTAAGTATTATGTCAAATATTTGCATAAAGCACTGGTCCATAAGTGCAGCTTATATCTTAAGAGACGCTATGGACCAGTGCTCTTAATGTTAGAAAGTCATCATCATCATCATCAGCCTTTTATTAAATCCCACTGCTGGGTATAGGCCTCCTCCGTAGAACGTAATGTTAGAAAGTAAACAAAGAAAAAAACCGTTTAAAAATATAGTAGGATGAAAGGAAGGGTAGGTACACACCGCTTAAATGAAAGGAAAAATAAATTACGGGCGATATGTGGAATTCGAGATCTACTCTCTTTTTTCCTTAACCTCAAAATCAATATGAAAAATACAAATAACCACATGTTTCGTTATTTATTTTTATCTTCATCAAAAAATATAATTTCACTGGTCGCTTGTAATTTGTTTTTCTTTTTTTTGCGTCATACCCTCCCTTCTCTCGGTACCTGAGCGTAGGGCAGGGCCCGGGCGCGGTGCGCGGGCGCGCGCGGTCGGTGACGTCACGCAGCCGCGCGGCCGCCAGCTCGCCCTGCAGCCGGGCCTGGTGGGACGTCAGCTCGTCTATGTGCTCCCGTTGCTGCCATACAATGAACATTCAAACAATAGGGTACTTGACTATATTGATATAGTTGGATCCCGTGAGCCCGACGTTGCTTTCAGGGAGCATGACTAATTGAGCTGCCTCGTTGGTCTATTGGTAGCAAGTGCTGCGTTAGGACCGAGAGGTCCCCGGTTCGAGTCCGGGGTCGGGCAAAATTTGTGTGAGATTTTCTGTAATGAAATTACTCAGCCCGGAGTTAGGAAGTTGGCGATTGAACGCCCGTGCCTCGGAAAGCACGTTAAGCCATGTCTGGTCTCAACCGAATTATGAGAGTAAGGCGCGCACACTTGTGTACTATAATATGACGCTGCGACCAATAGGAGCAAAGATTCAATGGAAAATGTGTAAAAACGGGGAATCGCGAACGAAGGCGCTGGCACAGCTAGTATTGATATATGTAGTTGGATCCCGTGAGCCCGACGTTGCTTTCAGGGAGCATTACTAATTGAGCACCGTTTGGGGACCAACCTGGCAACTGACCACTGACCACCTGGTCTTCAGGCAATCGTTCTCGCCGCGCAGTTGCTCGAGCAGGCGGTCGCGCGCCGGCTCAAGGCCGATCGGGAGCGGCTGCGTAGCCTAAAGCAACGTCGGGCTCATGGGGTTGCCGTTAGCCGTGGAGATTGCCAACGAGACCAGGGCGGCTGGAGGCCCTTTTACCTTGTTTACCATGTTTACCATAGTTTCTGACATACGAAGATAGCTTGGCGTAGCCTCGTCATCATCACCAGACTTGCGGGGTAGCGGATGGCTCTCCTCTACGGGACTGGATTTACTATACAAGTCTATGTTCCAGTCCTTGTATGGAGACATTAGAATAATTTACAAAACTGAAAATGATGACGGGGCCATGATCACGGCTGAATGGCGCTTGGAACACTGCCGAAATATCTGGAGCTCATTATAACAAAACAACATGGTAAATATCCCAGACAGTTTCAGTTTTCTAATGTATGTAGGCGTGACAGTTTTAAATGAGGATACATACTGTACATTAGGACAGACAGACGCGGGTAGAAACTTTGCTTTATACTATTATAGTGATTAAGCCAGGGGATACCAGTCACAATAGGCTGTCCGGTGGTTGGTGAACGGTATACGGGTAAGCGACCCCGGCTCCTCGAGCTACTATCGACTCAGTCCAAAACATCCGAGGCGATAGTATCCTTCCTCCCCTTTTCCTTCCCCCGTCATATATCCTTGCTACTCGTGGGAACGCAATGACCTTGTTAAAACAATGCTCTAGGCAGAATGGCGGCGACGTGATCCACAACCACGTCACGTTTCCCACAGAGGTGAAAAGTGGATCGCTGGAAGATCTCTGCCTACCCCTCTGGGAAAAAGGCGTGATTTTATGTATGTGTATGTATTATAGTGATTGAGTGGTGGGACCCACCTGTCTGGCGAAGGTCTTCAGGCGGTCGTTCTCGCCGCGCAGGTGCTCGAGCAGGCGGTCCTCGCTTGACGAGCGGGAGCGGCTGCGACCGCACTGGTATAGCTCGTCCACGTTCGGACACTCGTTTGACTGTCAAAAACAAATAAAAATCGCTAAAAAAATACTTTTAAGTTAAACGGTTTTATTTCATTTGCACTGAAAACTAGAAAATAAAAAAATAAATAGTCACAACTTACCAATCAACCTACGTAGGTGGTCATTATTGTCTCTGACGGTAATAAATAAAATAAATAATAAATAAATATTGCACAACGTCACATACATTGATCTGATCCCGCAGTAAGCAGCTAAAGCACTTGTGTTACAGATATCAGAATCAACAGTGGATACACTAATATACTTAAATATATTTAATAATACACCCAGACACGGAACAAACACCGATGTTCGTCACACAAATATTTGTCCCGAGTGGGAATCGAACCCACGACTCTTGGAACCGTAGGTAGTAAACCTGGGTCACTAACCACTGTTCCACCGAGCCAGCCGAGTAATGGTAGGTACGACTAAAATAAAAACTTAAATTGACCTCCCCAAATGCTCGTCACTTATCTCTATCCTCGGCTACTCGCTACTCTCCCACCAGCCGTACCGCACATCGTCACTCCACCTGGCCTGAGGGCGTCCTACACTACTTTCGCCGACACACATGTTTCTAACTTAATTTTGGTCAATTAGGTCCCAGCCTCAGCATATGTGTCAGTCAACAACAAGAAGCCGCTGAGGCGCTGGTATTCTGGCTGGGCCTATATGACAGTGGCCTAGCGTAGTCGGGGCGGGAGAGGGGCCGGGCAAAACGAGTGCAAAATTTTCTGCCCTGGGTGGCATATACTACCCACACTACGACAGTGCTGTATGATGAATATGCCGAGACGGTATCATTGAAATAAGGATTGTATTTGAAGTGTTTTCAACTTTAAATTTGAAATTCACGAATAAACACAGGCACACAACCATGTATTTACACATTCACAAATACAAAGGGGCAAACGGGTGAACCTTAAACACAAATAGGAATCTTGATTTTCATAGACCTCGTAATGTAAAGTTTATACTATGCGATGACGCCTAAAATCACAAACAACCAAAAACGCCAACTCACCGTGCAAAAGTTAACATTCTTCTGTTTCTTCAGATCATTGACCACTTTATTCGGAGTCTTCCTTTCCTCGGCATCAGCCTGCGAAGTCCTCTCCAAGCTCTGTTCGTTATTGAGGACCACTTGTATCTTCGAGCTGACGTCACTAAGATCGGTCAGCGTGCTTCTCTCTATCACGCACTTTGGCTCAAGTTTGGTCGCCTCTAGATACTTCTTCAGTATCACCAATTCGTCTTTGAGCAGGTCGTAGTGAGATTTCAACTCCTCACCAGTCAGATCTTGGACCTAACAGAACAGAATGAGCTGTTACGTTTTAGACACGATGACGATCAGTAAAGATTTTTAAGCGTAGCGTAGAAAACGAAGTGCCTAGAATAAGTGTGCAAAAGTGGTACATATTAGGGTGCTTCCGGATAGACTTGAGAAAGATACCAGAGGCAGGCATATGCCAACAGCAATACTCTGATTTGACACGAACTTTTAAGACGGGGGTAGGTGTTGATATTGTGATCATCATCTTGATGCTATGCCAATTACAAGTGTCAGTGACGTCATTCTCTTCACGGAGCGCGGCAGCTTGCCGGAGGTTAGTGTCAATGACGTCATCACATTTATGACACTGAAGCTAGTGTACGCGACGTCATCACCTTAGTGACACTGAAGCTAGTGTACGTGACGTCATCACCTGTATACCGCTGCAGCTAGTGTACGTGACGTCATCACCTGTATACCGCTGCAGCTAGTGTACGTGACGTCATCACCTGTATACCGCTGCAGCTAGTGTACGTGACGTCATCACCTGTATACCGCTGCAGCTAGTGTACGTGACGTCATCACCTGTATACCGCTGCAGCTAGTGTCAGTGACGTCATCACCTTGGTGCCGCTGCAGCTAGTGTCAGTGACGTCATCACCTTGGTGCCGCTGCAGCTAGTGTCAGTGACGTCATCACCTTAGTGCCGCTGCAGCTGTCACGGCGCGCGCGCAGCGTCTCGAGCTCGGCGCGCTCCCTGCTGATGCTGTCCCGCTCCCTCTTCATGGAGTCGAGTTGCTCCTTCAGGAGGACCAGCTCGCTGCTGATCTGTGACGTCATCACCTGTATAACGCTGCAGCTAGTGTCAGTGACGTCATCACCTTGGTGCCGCTGCAGCTAGTGTCAGTGACGTCATCACCTGTATACCGCTGCAGCTAGTGTACGTGACGTCATCACCTGTATACCGCTGCAGCTAGTGTCAGTGACGTCATCACCTTAGTGCCGCTGCAGCTGTCGCGGCGCGCGCGCAGCGTCTCGAGCTCGGCGCGCTCCCTGCTGATGCTGTCCCGCTCCCTCTTCATGGAGTCGAGTTGCTCCTTCAGGAGGACCAGCTCGCTGCTGATCTGTGACGTCATCACCTGTATAACGCTGCAGCTAGTGTCAGTGACGTCATCACCTGTATACCGCTGCAGCTAGTGTACGTGACGTCATCACCTGTATACCGCTGCAGCTAGTGTACGTGACGTCATCACCTGTATACCGCTGCAGCTAGTGTCAGTGACGTCATCACCTTAGTGCCGCTGCAGCTGTCGCGGCGCGCGCGCAGCGTCTCGAGCTCGGCGCGCTCCCTGCTGATGCTGTCCCGCTCCCTCTTCATGGAGTCGAGTTGCTCCTTCAGGAGGACCAGCTCGCTGCTGATCTGTGACGTCATCACCTGTATAACGCTGCAGCTAGTGTCAGTGACGTCATCACCTGTATACCGCTGCAGCTAGTGTACGTGACGTCATCACCTGTATACCGCTGCAGCTAGTGTACGTGACGTCATCACCTGTATACCGCTGCAGCTAGTGTCAGTGACGTCATCACCTTAGTGCCGCTGCAGCTGTCGCGGCGCGCGCGCAGCGTCTCGAGCTCGGCGCGCTCCCTGCTGATGCTGTCCCGCTCCCTCTTCATGGAGTCGGAGTCGAGTTGCTCCTCCAGGAGGACCAGCTCGCTGCTGATCTGTGACGTCATCACCTGTATACCGCTGCAGCTAGTGTACGTGACGTCATCACCTGTATACCGCTGCAGCTAGTGTACGTGACGTCATCACCTGTATACCGCTGCAGCTAGTGTACGTGACGTCATCACCTGTATACCGCTGCAGCTAGTGTCAGTGACGTCATCACCTTAGTGCCGCTGCAGCTGTCGCGGCGCGCGCGCAGCGTCTCGAGCTCGGCGCGCTCCCTGCTGATGCTGTCCCGCTCCCTCTTCATGGAGCCGAGGTGCTCCTCCAGGAGTACCAGCTCGCTGCTGATTTGCTGTCGCATGTCCTCACCGCGTTTCTTCAATACTTCCTCGGCTTCCACTAGTTGGCTTTTTAGACTGTCCTCCTATAAAAACATAAAAATATGTGTTTATGATTTTTAAATCAAAGGATTACACTTCGATGACGACTTGATTTCAAAATTTCTCAACTTTTGTAGACGTAGGTTATATTAGAGAAGGAGATCGATCGATTCCTTCACCTCAATTTACCCATTCAGTCCAAATTATCAAGCCCTATCTTATGACCCTGTTTAGAAGGCGCGTTTTGAATCACACGTTTGTAAGACACTAGCAAGTTTTTGGATCGCGCGCTAAGGAGATACTGGAGATTCATACGTTTTGTCCATATTCAATCGCACGACTTCCTAGTATCTCAAAATGCGCCACTTGCTCAGGGTCTATGTGCCTGTTCCACCCGTACCTTGGCGGTGAGTAGGTCAGTCTGCGCGCGCAGGGCGTGGTGCGCGCGCGCGTGCGAGCCCTCACAGGAAGCGCTTCTTGTCACGCGCCATCTGGATAGGGCCTTTTTGATACAAGATATATGAACCTCTAGTACCTTACCATCGCGCGATCCCAAAACACACCATCTGAACAGGGTCTTTATAACTGTTCCATTCATACCTTCGCAGTGAGCCGGTCGGTCCGCGCGCGCAGGGCGTGGTGCGCGCGCGCGAGCGCGGCGTGCTGGTCGCGCAGCGCGCGCGCGAGCCCCCACAGGAAGCGCTTCTTGTCCTGCGCGCTCCGCTCCAGCGCCACCTCGCGCTCCTTGAACGATTGCTCCATCTGACACACAAAATAAGTCATACTAATTCCTTCGAGATCTTAATGAAAATTAATCTGTCCGGGAAGACGGTCTTCGCCGAAGAGGAAGGTGCCCAAGAAAAGATGTGACGATTTAGTTCAGCTATCAAGGAATTGGCAAGTCCAAGCTTTGAACTTTGAATAGAGAGCTGTGGACAGGTTTGGGCTACTTTGCCCAAACCTGTCCACAACTTTGCCCGGCAGTGGGATGACACAGGTTTATAAAAAAAACTGTCCGGGTTATTTAGATACTATGTAATTATCATTTGGCCAGTACCCGATATGACTCGACTTCAGAAACACAGGTGCACTCTGTCTGTCCCCTCACTAAAAATTCGGAGAAACAGCAATCTAATATAATCTATGGCCGATTAGGCGCAGGGCCACTGGAATAACGTTCTTTAGGAAGCACAGGCGTGTTTCCGAAAATTATCTCAGAGCGGAACACACACTCGAACCCGTGACTTCTCGAACTTTATGCAACGCTTTTCGCTTGTTGACTCGTTGGTGTTGTGGTAGCATTTGTTACGTCAGTCACTGGAACACACCACATTCGCAACAAAAAAAATGTTAAGTCGTTAATATTTAAAAACTCATACCAAAAAGGTACATTGGACCTTATGATAGTCAGAGCCAATGTAGAATGGTTCCTACCTCATCCCGTCTCTTTTGTAGCTGCAACGCGTGAGATGCTAGTGATCTCTTGACTTTCTTCTCTTCGTCTTGCTTCACCATCTCCACTTCGGCCTCGTAAACGCCCTTTAGTTGCTGAAACATCTGGAAGAAATCCAAGGATACATATGAACAGCTATTGCTTTCGATGGTCACTTGCCCACACAAACAACCTTTTTGACTTTAAATGTACCAACCCCACTGATCAGCTAATGTTAATGCAATCGAGATCCCAAATTCATATTTTACTCACTTATATGGTTTTATTCAAATGAATGTGATGATTAATTAATTGTGAAGATGCTAGTCTGAATATTAAAATTAAGACTAATGATAGGTACACCTATCGATCAACGCAACAACCATAAAAAAGTTAGCAGATAGAACAGCTTCAAAGAACAGCCAGCAAAATAGATGTGATAACTTTGATAATAGATAGTGTGTTATGAGTTATGTAACTTATGTAGAAATATCAACTAAGTAAGTAGATATTGGCACAAAAAGGGTAAAATATAAACCTCGTCTACGAGGCTCCGTTCCATAACTCCAATGTTCCTCATTAGTGATTCTACTTTGAGTGGGCTGACGTCACACTTTACATTCTGAAATAAAATTATTAGGTAATAATGTTGTCCAACCGATTTCGGCTACGGCGACCAATTCCAAAGGAGATCGGTCGCCTGCACAGGACGTTAATATAGTGCGCGAGCATTTGTGTAGGTACCTAAGGGTGCCTGTCCACGAGAGCGGAGCGAGGCAGCGGAGCGAAGAAACGGAGAAATATTAACCAATAGGATTGCACAAAATCTGTCCACTGTGTGGCTACCATGAGTTTAAAACTTACGCACTCGATATCGCCTACGTGAATATATCTATGAAAAACTTGTACAGCGCCGCTGGTGGTTACGCGAAGAACTAAAATCGGCCGTATGAAAAAAACAACTCGATAGGTTTTTAACGTACGTAAGTTTTCGATAGCCAACTCATGGTAGGCCCTCTGAAGAGGAGTGGACAGGCACCCTTAGTATACCAAAATGAGCGATAAATGGATCATGTGTATGGCCACCGGCTTAACGTAAGTACTACATTCCAAGACATGGAGGTTGACACCACCAACTTCCTGGCTCCAGACATAATTATTTCTTTTCATAAGAACTCTTCAAGTAGATTTGGATAGGATGCAAGTTGCAAGCCCAAATGAGCCCTCTGGTAAACCAAACCATCTTTAGTCAGTCAAGACGTATACTTTCAGTCAGTACAATCAGTCTACGTCTTAATATTAGTCTTTATTCGTCTACCAGCGATATTAGGAGTAGCAAATACATAGCTACTTACTGCCCGACGTTAGAAATATCGCATGTAAGTAGACGCATAAAGACTAATATTAATGTAATGGAACGCGACAGTCCACAATCTTAAGCCTATTTCCTTTCCAAGTATCCACATACCTTGATCAAATGTTTCTTCTTAACCCTATACTTCTCCCTTAGTCGGTCCGCGCGCGCTTTGCACGCCCTGCAGAACACGTGATGCTTGCATTTCTCGTGCGCAGAACACACCTTGCTGGCGCTCTTGACTTGTTTCTCCTCGGGAATGTCGAGCGACCTAGCGCTGGACAACACACTCTCTGATGATGAGTTTGCTGGAATATTACGTAATTGTATTTTTTTACTAGCTATTTTTCAAAAAGTGTGTATCACACACTCAGTAAACAGAACTTATGATCCTAGTTTGTGCAGTAGTTCCGAAGTTATGCGCGTACATTATATACTTAAATTTTTGTGAATCATATTTATATGATTTTTTTGTGATTCATATTATAGGCCAGGGCAGTGACGATATGCGCCGGACGGCTGGTAGGAGCTGAATGCGACTAGCCGAAGAAAAAGACCCTACCCTATGGGGAGGCCTATGTCCAGCAGTGGACTGAGATGGGCCGACGGTGATGATGATGATATTTATTAATATGATTATGATTCATATGGGTAGTACTAACGATTAGTAGGTACAATGACTTGTGCTAGTTTTCCAGTGCAAGCAAAATTCATGCTTAAAGAAAACTCCTACCACTACTTATGTAAAATGTGCCTAAGTTATCAATTTAAGTATTTTGATTTTAATTATTGAATGATGCCTGTAAACAAATGTAAGGTGGGTACATCCACACCACATGCAATGGTTTTTATTGTAGTATAGGGTTTATCTTAACAACAGAGCTTGATTAAGTGGCCTGACGCTCGCATTCAAGTGAATGCGAGCTTTACCCGTAGAAGTATGATATAGAGACTTTTTTTAATATTTTTTTTTAATTGATAACAAGTTGAAGTAAATTTTTGATTATACATATTCAGCACATTATTTACCTTGCCGTTCATATAATGCCTCCTTCTGGTACATGGGCGTGCACTTTAATAGACACACCAGCAGGGGAAGATTTTCTTTTGTATTGTACATTTCGACGATTCGCGAAGCATGCTCCGAATCACACTTTATACCTGGAATCATTCCAGTTACCTATTTGAATACCTCATCTAAGTTAGAAAAAAATATCTTAATCTTTCAGCTTCAAAGCATTTGCCTTATATAGGTACTGGAATAGTATCAATCTAGGATAGGTATAATACTACTTGGTAGATTTAGGACTTTAGGAAACTTGATTATACCTACTAGTTCTACCTAGGTCTACCTCAGTTACCCAAATATAAATAATAATATGTATATAACACTCCACTTATATTTTCCGTAACTATATTATAAAAAGTTACCTAAATAATTAAGTATAGACCAGACATCACTGTCTTTGAACCTTAGATCTTCAAAATCTCCATTGTTATTCAACATCAGCTTTTGAGCAAAACTGAACACCATGTTTGAAAGTGGGATCTCTGACACAAAAACTGCAACACTGTAGCTGAAATCCTGAAATAATATATGTAGCTCTATTAATTAGTGCTATAATAAGCATGTTCTTAATGTTAAAGCTATTTTACCCCACAGTACCACGAAATAATATTTTTAACATGTCCCCAAAGACCTAATAATACAATACACACAACAACTTCTATTAAATAATAATATTATATTGATTTCTTTATTATTTTTAATTCAATCCATCCAATCAAACCAATTCAGTTTGATATTAAATAAAGAATAGAATAGAATTATTGTTCATTTGGTAAAGATATCTTCAAATATGGTAACAATTAAACTAATCTAAAATTAAAAATAGTACCAAATAAGTGACACAGAGTGCCACATTGCTGGTATCCTGTGGATACCCTTTTACCTAATAATAGTTGGCATTGACCAAAAAAACAAAATTATAGTATAATACAATACATAATAAAACTCACACATACTCAAGACTTCCATGTAAGCAGAAAATAAAAAAGGAAAACTAGTGAGTAAGCATTTTTGAAGACAATGATGTGATGGGTGAGATAAAAATATATATTATAAGAAAACTAAATAAGTACATATTTACTTTTTTAAATTTATATCATGAAAATAAAAGAAAAGAAGACAGGACAGACACAGAAAAGTATTGATGAGCATATAAAGGTAGGTGATAATAATATGCAAGGCATGAATAAAAAAAAATGTATATGTATGTATTAATTAATGGATAACTATGATTGAATTAAAAAATAGACAACATTCTTAACTCAAGAAATATTAATCAGCAAGATTCTAAGGATGCCTATTCCCTGCAGTGGGAAATAATAAAAGACTGGTGAAGATGAAACTTTTAGATCTAGGACTCCTTCCTTGAATGCTGTTTTGTAAATGTTAAATGTATAATCTTACCAAACGGAGTAAATATTCTGCTATTAACATGTTAAATGCTTGATATGTCAAATCTAAACGCTGTGTGAAATTTTTTTGGCATGATGGTGTTTCACCTGAAACATGAAAAATAAAATAATGTAACCCAACAAAACTTAGATCAAGTTGACCAACCAATTTATGAACATACTGTGGCCAAATTTATTTGAAATTGTATCAATAAAATTTATCAACATAACATACCAGTTTGTGCGCTTTTCAATACATCAACAATATGCCCACGTAAATATGCCCTCAAATCGTTAAGTATGCCGTTTTTCTCAAATAAATCGTACACAAATCTTTGAAAGTTTACGGCTGAGTCTGTCTCCTTAGGCCTCCCGTCATCTTCGACATTAGGAGGGCCGCCTTCTGTCGCGCAACCTTCCATTATGTAGCCCCAGCTATTATCAAAAATTTCCCTTTAAGAATAAGTCCCTACATGGTAAAATTGAGAAAATTTCTACAGTTCACCGGAATTTTAAACTTCCCAAACAAAATGTTTTGGTTTGACGTTTATCATTTGTTGACGTTTCCGGTTGCCCGTGACGACCAACATAAATACTTTCAATATAATTTAGCCGGGAAATTGGTACATATTAAATTGAGATACCAATATTTATTTTAAATACTAGTTATATGTATGTATTAGATTGTATATAATTACTTATGTTGAAATATTTATTAAATGGATAGACTGTTCATCCGAAACATAGTCATTGGATATGGTACCTATATTTTCACATGTCAAGAATATGTCCCTGTGGCGCAGAGGATAGCGCGTTGGACTTCTAATCCAAAGGTCGTGGGTTCGATCCCCACCAGGGATGACACAGTATATTTTTACTCGCATTACTTTTCATTTAAGTTAATGTTTACTGGGTACATTTTAAAAATACGTTTTGTAACTTATCAAACTTAAACGTGAAGTTTTTTGGGGTTTCCTATGAAATAAACTTTATTTAGTGTTGTTTTTATAGAAAAAAATAGTAACAGATTGTACAGATTATTGTGAATAGAATTAAGTTAACATTTATAACATGTAGTGTAATAAAGTTGTGATCTTCTGGCTTTGCATTTTGTTTTTTTATGTCTAGAGTTGTCAGTCAATTTCCGAAACCTGACTTGACCAGATATCAGGCCATGCATGCATATTATAAACCAATAGAAACAGAAGATGCAAATCCATTTATTTCAATAAGATAAAGAAATATTAAATCTTATTCTTGCTACCTACAATATGTAGGTATCTACTTAGCTATCATCAATGTTGGGTGGCCCAATAGATGACGTTAGTGCTATTATTGTTGAACGTAGGAAGTAAGTAGTAATATTTCATACAATACCGTATAATGTATATTATGATTCATTGATTTTAATTAATACCATATTCCTTGATAATTCAATTAAATAACAAAAATATTTTTTACCTTTTTTCACTTGTAGTGATTTTCTTGCAAAAGATGTATTCATAACTTTATATCAGCTGTTTCTGACTCATGTCATGTCAGTCAGTCAAGTTAAGTCTGTCAACAAAAACAATTATTTATTCCTGTTTGTCTATTGTTGCACCTTATTCTTTAGTTATTAGTTTACCGACTCCCGTGTAAAAATGAGACGACGCGCAGGAGTCGGTGCTATCCAAAAACAGAAGCTGGAACAGGAGAAATACCGCGAAAAAGGTTCTGAGATCCAAGAGAACCAGTTTCAACAGATGTCTCGGCAGCTGGAAGTGTTCCGGGAGAACCTTGAGGAGTTCGCGACGAAGCACAAGAGCGAGATCAAGAAGAACGCTCAGTTCAGACGGCAGTTCCAGGAGATGTGCGCCGCGATAGGGGTGGACCCCTTGGCCTCGGGGAAAGGGTTCTGGTCTGTGTTAGGTTGGTTGATGGTGATTTTTTTTTATTACTTACTAGTGACCCGCCCTCGCTTTGCTTCGGGTATCTTATACATTAAAACCTACCTCTTAAATTCCTCTATCTATTAAGAAAGACCGCACCAAAATACACTATGTAGTTTTAAAGATTTAGGCATACATAGGGTCAGACAAACACAGGAATATACTATGTAGTGATTGTTATGGCATATTCATTGTATTTGTTGTGACCAAGAATCTTAACATGTTATTGGGTATAGCTGCTAAATGCATGGGTCAATCGCAATGACACAGACTGAAAAACCTAATAAATGGAACAGGAAAATTTTTATTTTGAATCGGAGCTTATTATCAATGGTGAAGAGAGGTTGTTTTGGATTGCTGCATGAATCAAGTTGGTTTAGTTTTCTTTTTAGTTAAATCTTACTATATTTTGTGATTGATCATCTTTCAGGCATTGGTGATTTCTATTATGAGCTTGGTGTTCAAATTGTTGAAGTATGTTTGGCAACAAATTATAAGAATGGCGGGCTCATAACCCTGGAAGAACTGAGGACACGGCTCATCGCAGCTCGAGGGAAAGCAAAGAAGCACCAGGACATCACAAATGAGGACTTATTGGCTGCTGTTAAGAAATTGAAGATATTTGGGAATGGGTACGTATTTGTGGCTATACCTTTACAGTAGAGTCATTTGTTCATCTGGGTTGCACTATAAATTTGAACTACTTTTGATTGCTGTTTTGTCTAGCCTGTGATGTCTCACTGCTAGGTAAAAACCTCACCTAATTAAGTCTATGGTCTTTATTATGTTTGTTAATAGAGTATTTATCTTAATTATAAATTTGTATAAAACTTTGTCAGTTTTGAACCTAATTTGATTAAATTAATATTTGGCTATTCGGTTAGCAATTAAGAATGGCACAATAAGGATTTTTGGAAATTCTGGGGGTGAAAAAGGCCGGGTAAGTTTTTATAAAAGTTTATTATCAAGTTTCCCGCAAGTTTGGTGATGATGACGAGGCTACTCCAGGCATCATCTTTTGTCTATTAGAAAAAAAAATTGGTGTAAAAGTATTATTAGGTGTTAATTTATTTTTTTCTTACACTTCAGGTTCTCGGTGGTGTCAATTGGCAAAGGAAAGTGGTTAGTGCAGTCTGTGCCAGGAGAACTGAACCTTGACCAAACCCTGGTACTGCAAAAAGCCAGTTCCCTAGGCACAGCATGGGTATCTGCCAGTATTTTAACTGATGATTTGGGGTGTGTATTTTAATTTTTTCATTATTATATATATATTCTGCCTGCAATTATTACAGCTTAGACACTTAGAAAACCATTAACTATGATAAATAAATAGTGATAACCCCATAGCCTAGTCCATGTTTAGGGTAGGCCTGTGCCCCAGCAGTGGGGACGTATATGGGCTGATGATGATGATGATGATGATAACCCCTTAACATTTCACCTTATTGTATAAGTTGGACTTAGTAATCATACTGATTAGTTCTGTACTGTTTTTTTTAGATGGAATGAAACAAGAGCTCAGAATGCTCTAAACCACATGGTGAAGGAGGGACTTGCCTGGGTGGACACCCAAGAAACTAAGGAGACATTATATTGGTTCCCAAGTATGTTTGCAGAGTGTGTTTCAGCCTAATACATATTTATATTTGAGGATTAACTAATAGGTATGGTGAATATTTTACTGTTATAATATAAAAATCTGATTTGTACAGTTATTGTAAATATTGGTCAATAAATCAAAACAATTTTTAAAGACATTTTTATTATATTGCTAATATTGCACATTTGACTAGTTCATTTTGTGATAAACTATTTATAATTAACAGTATAAATTGTGTTAATCTAACTGGTGCTATTGCTGTGTTCGTGATCAGATGGTGATCCTAGGTTTAATTTAGACCTTAACTCTTTGTTTTCTCCTTGTAGATCCACTAATCTCTTTTTAAGTTTTTCCATCATTTCCACATAAGATTCTTTCCATCTGAAATGAAATAATTTAAAGTTATAAAATGAAATCTACAAAGTAAACATAAAACTTTGATAGACTAGTCACTAGAGCAAAAGACATTACTTTTTGTTCAGATCCATTTGATTTTCTAAATGTTTGTTTAGCTCTATTAATTCCTCTTCTTTTGTTGACACCATTCTGAAATAAAAATGTGCATTATTTTTATTATTATTTTTAGGGTGCGTTTTTAAATCCTCGAAATATTATACATATTTCGGTATTTTGACGAATAGCTCATGGGCCTTAACCAAGTGAGCCATCATTTCAGATTATTCTGGCTGAATTGAAGAGTCGTCGTTATTATTATTATTATTATTTTAGGTGTTTATTTACTATCACATAGTCCAGACTAGACTTACTTTTGACTTAATTCTGTTCTAGAAGACAGCATTGCTTGCAACTTATTGATCATGTTATGTGTTTCGTCTAAGGATTTTTGGAGGTGTTCTACTTGTAATCTGAAAACAATTTAAAAGTGTTACATTTATATCAACTATATCACTTGAAGCGAATATTTGTTGTATAGTTTATTAATATTACTTGGTCTCTTCTCCCTGCGTCTTTAACAAACTTTCCTCCCAATTTCGACGTTTGATTTCTCTTGTATGGATATCTTGAATTCTTTGTATATCGATCGCTAAGCATTGCTTTTCGCAAACCAGTTGAATATTTCTTCTTTCAGAAGAAACCTTAAAAATAAATTTGATACTCAGTGAAAGATGCAAGTTGGCAGGTGTGTTGTAAGAACAAAGTACAATTGAAGTAACCAATGTTAAGTAAAATGACAGACCAGTTCTTGGAACATGGCTTCCAATCTCTGTTCCGCAAGAGCGAGTTTGGGATCCACTGCTTGAATATCATCTTTTTGCTGTTTCAAGAAGTTCTCATTTTCGTGTTTGATCACTTGATTTTCCCTGTAACAATACATTATCGTATAATGTTTCTAAAAGACTGTAAAACCTACGACATATAAGTTCTAGACTATGTTTTCTATCCATCCAGTGAAGTAACTAAACGGTCAAAGTAGAAATATACACCTTAAGGCCTTATTCAGCAACATTCCCTTTTCAACTAACTCGCTGTCCAAATTTCTGATATGTTGAAGCATGTCTGTGACTTTTTCATTATATTTATCTCTTATTTCATCCAATTCTTTCCTATAATTTGTTTCTAAATCGCGTTTTATATTGTGTAAAGATTTCTTCATTAACATTAATTCTTCTGGAAATGGCAAAACATTTTAGGGTCAATTTATTTAACATTTAAAAACAGATTTAAGGACTTTTGTTATTTGTTCATACCTGTAAGTTCTTTTACTTTTTTGAGAGCACCATTCTTCTGTTCTGTTACTAAATCAAATAGCTGAAGAGCTTCTGCGACCTGAAACATGTTTAATTCTAATTTATGAATTTCCTTCATTATGAACTGTGTATAAAAAAACATCAATTTAGTTTTCTTACCTTAGCTTTCGCTTCTACCTCTCTTTTGATTTTATCAGCACTTTCTTTCAAACACAAATGTAATTGTGCTTTAACATCTTCATTATTCTTCTTTTCTGCTGCTAAATTTATTTTGTAGTCTTCTAATACTTCCATATTTTCTTTTAGTTGGTTTTCCAACTGTTGGCATCTTTCTTTGTATGCAGATATTTCTTTTTCTTTGCTCTTTAGTTCACTGTCAGAAGAGTTACTTTTGATGACGAGTTTTTTATATTTACCTTCCAATTCTACATAATCGGATAGTGCTGTTTCGAGTTTAAGCTGCATGTCCCTAATGTCTTCTCTTGTATTCTGAAAAAATGTGACTTCTATGAATAATGTTTTTTTATTCAAGCTTTAGATAGGACTTATAATTTTATCATAAAATCTGTTCTTACAAACAAAGGGTTACATACGTACCTGTCTACCTCCGTTGTCGTAGCTTTGGTACGTATTTAGTTCTGTTTCTAGTGCATCTATAGTTTTTTGTGAGGTTTGCCATAAAACATGTAGTGAGTCCCTCTCCTGTAAACAATTAACATATAATGTACCTAGCTAAGTTATTTCATTAGTCTACATACACACTATTGCATGTCTACTCAGAACTGAAAGTGATTCGATTCTTTTGATAATTTTTGTGTATGGGGTGGAATAGCGAACGAAGTTTATGAAGAGGTAGTGAGAGTAGCCTGCCAGGCAGGGCCACAGTAGCAAGTCTATCAGTCTGGTGGCTGGAAGATTTTTCTTCATACATATGCGTTACTAATTAAACACTAAACAGATACTTAATTATCAATTCAGTTTTGCGTACCATGTTTGGGAAATTCTCCATCTCTGCTAGATAGAGTTTCGAATATCATTTTTTGGAGAGTTAAACTTTTACCTTTGCAATGAATACTATTTGTTTCCTCAACTCGTCGGTCTCCTGGCTATGATCGGGGTCAGCGGTGGGCGCCTGTGCAGCGCTCTGCAGCTTCTGCTTCATCAGTGCTTCCACTTGCTGCGAGAGGTTTTCGTTGTCTGCGATCACCTTTCGTATTTCTTGATCTACTGCCGACTGGTTTTCCTGGGAAGAAAATTGCTAATGAAAATTGCAATATAATACATATTTAGCGACGTGGAATACATACCTGTAATCTATAATTAGGTAAAAAGTAACTTTGAATGATCGATCAACCCGTACTTGGCCAGCGTGGTTGATTAAGGTCTGGATGCCCTAGAGAGTAGGCAGTGCCTTAGAGTAGGCGAAATCTTAATTGGAGACGTTCATTTATGGGCGGAATTGATAAAAAATAGGTAGAGTCGTCCACCTCTATCTGCCGAATCATCGCCCTCATGTACCTTATGTAGTTTTAGAAGGAAACCACTACCACCGTTGGTTAGTGGGTAGTAGGTGGCTTGTCGCCGCATGGTAGGATGGGCACACCCTTGCTTAGGGTACTTAAGGTAAGTTACATAACTATAAAAGTAGCATGGAACATTTCAAGTAGTGTGTTGGGCATGAAGGATTTTAATTATAAGGGAAACATTGAATAGATATTGCGGATAGTAGGTACTAAAATAAATACGGAATTTATTTTATATTCAATTTAAATCACGTTACTAATTAAATTACTTACCCTGTAAAAATCCACTTCTGTTTGTAGGGCATCCAAGGTCGAGGTATCCATGGTCGGGTATCAGTGTCGTATGTGTGAATCTCAATTGGTACATAATAGTCGAGGACATAAATTAATATTTCTACCACGATTTCCTACACGTGCATAAAATGAATGTGACTTGAACAGTTAATAGCTTTGATATTACATGGATGGCATTCAATACAGCACAGTGACTTACAACGCGACAATTTGTTTACGTTTCGCGCGGTTTGTGATGCCGAATGGTTGCTAGGCAACATGTTTTTTTTTTAAATTTAATCAAAAGAAAACACGAATTTTAACGTTCCGTGACTTCATGTATCAACAGCCTTATGTGCATTCCGCTCGATATACAAAATTTTAGTCAACTGATTTACGACATCAAGTGGAATGAACTTTAAAATGTCATTTTGAATTTGACATTTATTCGCGATTTTTTCTCCGCAACAGCATTTTGCTTTGTTTATTTACTGTATGTTGTATTTACAATGTAAATTTTAGGATTATATTCAAAGATGACGAGGTAATGGTGCTTCTTTCCTCTTGCGGCTTTGATGAAGCCAATGACGAAATGGGTATGAAAAAAAATCTAATGATTTATAAATTTGTACTCATGTTTCTTGATTTCAGCCTTTATTTTGATATTGAAGAAAACCAGTGGCCGCTTGTTTATGACGAAAAATATAATGTATCATTTTTGGGCCTGGAGAAATTCCATATATTTGATGCAAAAAAATGGGGTAATATTATTGAGGTATGTTTACAGTATACCTTTTGTTTTTAAGCATGATAATATCATAAGAAAGAATGAAAACATTTATTGATCACACGTACACAATTACATAATTAAGCAAACTCACATACAGTTAAAGTGATCATTTGGTTCTGCGTGTGCAGCCGCTAGGTCGCTACAGCACTGTTATTCTAGCAGAACCTTAATATTATGCATTAAACTCGTATAATTTTTATGAAAATGTAACACATACAATAACACAAAAAGTACACATAAGTGAAAAATTAATATGTAATAAATAAAAAATATAATTTCAGCACCTGAAAAATGCTGATTTGATTACATCAGAATGTTTGGTGAGGCCCTTTGAAGCTCGGAAGAGTGACCTTCTTGTAGTTCACACCAAAAAATATCTGAAGTCCTTAAAAGTAAGTAATTTTTTATCTGTTATTATATTATAACTGAATTTTTAAAAGAAAGGAAAATGTGCAATTTTAGCTAAGATATTATTTGCTGCTAGTTGCAGGCCAATGGAATAATATCAGTAATATGAATGTCTTTTCTGTAACCAATGTACATTGTTTCAGTGGAGCACAAAGGTTGCGATGATAGCCGAAGTGCCGGTAGTGGCCTGTGTTCCCAATTTTATAGTTCAATATGCCTACCTCAGGCCTATGAGGTATATGAATTCTGTAAAAGATATCATATCATCATATTTTTTGTAATCTGCTTGTTGTAGAAACTTCATTAGGTATTTTGGTTTAATAGACAGTTCTTTATCCAACTACCAACATAATATTTGTTTCAATCTCTGGAATTTCATTGTGTTTCATTTACACATTTATATATAGTTTTTTTATTTGTCCATTATAATTAAGAGGTATTATTTGATGGATCCTTAGTAGTCTGCCATAATGTCTCCTTTGCTATGTCATGCTTGTCTTAACACTTAGGGACCCGCGCCTCAAATAGCAACATAAACACCCGCTACCGGGTCCAGCGGACCCAGACAAAAATATACCTTTTTTTTATAAACTGCTTAATGAAAGAAGCTGGTTTCTTTTAATATCGTTAATTATGTGCAAAGAGAAAACAAATATTTAATAAAAAAGCAATATTTATTGTTTTTACTTAATCAAGTAGTCAGTACAAAAATATAAGTAATTTTGGCATAGTTTTGTGACTGAACTTAGACTAATATTAATAAATTCTGTAACGATATATTTTAAACAAAATCTTCTCTACCTTAATATACTACTATAGTGTATCTACTAAGAAAAAATATATCTAAGAGATCAATTTTCATAGGAACAAGAAAAATCAACTTTCAAAATCAACAAATTTTAGATTATAAGTTTTTGAGATAAATTCACTTTCCAATATTTCTCTGAATCAAATTATGCCATAAAAATTTGCACAAATCAGTTAAATGTGTTCTCTACAAACTATTGTATTACATTATATACAAAAAAACCTTAGTTTTCCTATTTCTTCCAGTTATATAGACCGCAACGTAATATTCGTCCACTCGTTGGTAGGACTGCGTTGGATGCTGCAATTGGTTCTAATTCCGGTGTTATACTTCGAATACGGGTTTTGATATGCTGTGGAATATTAATGATAGATATACTTATATGTAGGTGTGATTTAATCAAAGAAATAGCCAACTTTTTGATAAAATTTCTTCAAAAAAACACTTACGTATTTAATCGCTACCGGGTCCAGCGGACCCATACGCACCTTTGTCGTCCGTAGCACTCACACGTAACGCGCTAACCGACAACTAAGATCGTAATCTTTCGCCTTATGCTATGGCCGAAAGGTACTGAAAACGGCAACGTCGCAAAATTCGTAGTTTTTAAATAAATCAACTATATACAAAGGACTGGGTCCACTGGACCCATTAGCGAGTCCTTAAGTGTTAAGGGTTCTGTTCATAAATTTTTTGGATTTAATTTTTTATTCAAGGTTTGTCAGCCATTGTCAGCTATCTTGCTTTATTATTTATAGCTGAGCACTGCTGAAAGAATGGTGTAGTTATAGTACAAAGAATACCATTCATTGGTTCAATTTTAATATAAGCAGATATCTTCTATGAAAATGTTCGATCATCTTATTCAAGTTTAATCTCCAAATTCTATATGTTCTGTCAACTTTGTATGAACAACCACTTAGACAGTTCTGTCACATCCAGATTGCAAACCGGCGGCTCTGTGTTGGCCGGCAAGCTGGCCTTAGACCGGGGCTGGGCGATCAACGTGGGCGGCGGCTTTCACCACTGCAGCGGCGAGAAGGGCGGCGGGTTCTGCCCCTACGCCGACATCACGATGCTGGTGCAGTTCCTCATCATGCACAAGCTGATACAGAATGCGATGATTGTTGATTTGGATGCGCATCAGGTATGAGACTAATAGTCTGGTCGGTAGAATCGTTATTCTGAAGCGGTGGTGAAGTTTTGGTTGTAAATGACGGTTTTTAGGTGATTATAAGAATACATTTATGAATAAGAATTTTTGGATTGTTCTTAAATATGGAGTTTATTAGAGTCAAGTTTTTTTTAATGCAGTGGCGAGCGTTTAATCATTGCTATTACTTATATTATGAAGCTATTGTTTGTTTGTTTGTATGAACGCGCTAACCTCAGGAACTACTGGTTCGAATTGAATTTTTTTCAATTCGAACCAGTAGTTTCAGAGAAGAGAAATTTTTTTTTTTCACACCTTGAGCAAGGCTTTAGGTTATATGACATTACGCTGCGACCAATAGGAGCGAAGAATCAGAAGGAAATGTTTAAAAAGCGGGGGGAAACGCGGACGAAGTCGCTGGCACACTAGTTATGTTCCAAAGATCACAATCCATTCCTTAATCCTTCCAGGGTAACGGCTACCAGCACGACTTCCTGGGCGTGCCGGAGGTGTACATCATGGACATGTACAACCGGAACATCTACCCCAAGGACAAGGCGGCCAAGCGCGCCATCCGCCGCAAGGTGGAGCTCAACAGCAAGGTGGAGGATTTGGAGTATATGGTCAAGTTGAGGCAGTGAGTTGGTTCGATTATTATATAGGTACTAGCTTAGGGGTGAGAGCCATTCGCTCCTCCGCAAGTCCGGTGGTGATGACAAGGCTACTCCAAGCCATTAACGTTGGTCAGTTAGGAAAAAGATAGGTACCAGCGGCCGCCTGCGACTTCGTCCGTCGTCGTCGTCCGTGTTGAATAGGAACTTTTGACAGCAATTATTTTTTTAAATAGTATATAATATACCTTGTTTATTAATGAAAGTCTCTCTGAAATAAGACCGGCTCCCATACAACAAAGAAAAGTAATTTTTTTTTAAATTTGGTACCTACGGACCTCTTGATGCGCGAGTCTGATTCTCACTTGGCCGGTTTCTTACCATTACGTAGCGATCTGTTCCAGACAACCTAATGGCACAGATAAAATAATACTGTTTATACCAGTGATGTATAACCTTTTCTAAAAAATCAGGCTTCGAGCCAGATCAATAATAGTTCATTAAGTTACCATGATTTAAGATTATACAGGTCTATTGGTGAATATTGTTTGTAATGCTATGCGAAGTTTTCACATAAGTTTTAGCAGTTAAGCAATTATGGATATCAAAAACAACAGATACCAACACATGAACATAAAGAAGAATTACATGTAGAGAAGTCTAAAATTGAATTGCACATTATTAATAATTAAGCAGCTAATTTAAAACGAAAAATCCTAAGATTGGACCATTTGTGTGTTTGGCAGGAATCTTAGGGCGGCGTTGAAAGAGTTCAAGCCTGACATACTGGTGTACAACGCAGGCACCGACATACTGGACACAGACCCGCTAGGCCTCATGAGGATCACCGAAGTTGTGAGTACTAAATACTATTTACATTGTTGCTTCTGTAAAAAGTTTATATTATGGTTTGCACTAGCAGATTTCGAAATTTGTAACCTTATTGAGTACTGATTTACCTTATTGAGCGCTGTAAAGGAATAATATTTAGCCAAGGACAGTTCGTCATTTCCTTCGCAATCGGTTTAAAAGTTGCCTACTTAGATGAAGGTACAAAATGTGAAATTGTCTGGTGGTTATTTTTGTTGATGTAACACTACATAGTAAAAAGCAAAGTCGCTTCCCGCGTCTGTCTGTCCCTATCTATGTATGCTTAAATCTTTAAAACTAGATAACGGATTTTAATGTTTTTTTTAATAGATAGAGGGATTCAAAAGGAAGGTTTTTATGTATAATATACCTAATTGATATACCCCAAGCAAAACGAGGGCGGGTCACTATTTACAAATAAATTCCCAATGGTGCTTCAGTAAAGGAACAATAAGTTCAGGATAAATATATGCATTTTGTAGTTATTATTTTTAACCAGAAAACAGATTATGATTTTTATTTGTTACTAGTGGTCCCGGCGAATTTCATACCGCCAACCTTCCCTGGACTATCACGAACATTTTAAAACCAAAATTACCTAAATCGGTCCGGGCGTTCTCGAGTTTTAGTCAGACTAACGAACGGAAATTCATTTTTATTTATAAGATTTACATGCTACATAGATCTCTAATGTAATTATGCTTATGATAACAAATTAAATTAAACGATACTCTTTGTACCAGGGCATCATAAAACGCGACGAGTTCGTCTTCGAAGTATGCAAGGAGCAGCGCATACCGATAGTGATGCTCACGTCGGGCGGCTACCTGCGCCGCACCGCCCGCATCATAGCGGATTCGATTCTCAACCTGCACCGGAAGGGGCTCATCACTGGCGCTAAGAGCCGAGGGGAGAAGTGAGGACGGTTCTGTTTTCCTGGTACATATTATTCGAAAGCTCTCATTTGCAGGCGAATATTTTGTATTTTAAGCCCTCTGGTTTACAATGTTATTCTAAAAATCCAAATTTGGTGAGGAGTGAGGGTTCGGGTTTATAATATTATTATGTCAGAAGCACTATATTTGGGAAAAGTTTGTTATCGAAGCTCTTATACTTAACCCTTTATTCGAAAGATGGCAGGGTGTGTTGGAAATTTTCATTAGTTCTGGGGCTAACAAGTCTACAGTCCTACAGTCGTGGACTATGGTATTGTGGAATGTGAAATGCATTGGACAGTGCCTTATAAAGGGTTGAGTGAACAGTATCCGGATTGAAATCGGTTTAGCATGATTAATCTGACGCTCATTTAGCAATTTTCGTATCTACTAATTTTTAGATTTGCAATCAAAATCTTTTAGTAATCACATCTGAAAAGAATTTATGATTTTAATGAACTGAAGTGAGGAATTGATGTGGACTGATTTTGAGGGCGTATCAAATGTGCCATAGAGTAAAACTTCTAGGATTGTGTAGTTTTAATATTGAGAGGTAACAGATTTGGAGCAGCCAAACAAAGGCTAAAAATGTCGGGTGTTGTGATATTCGGGAAGAGGATTTGGGATGACCCAAATCTAAAGGTCAAGATGAAAAAGTCTTTGTAATCATACTTAATGATGGGGTAATCCCCAATCCAAAGAATGCAGTAAAACTGTAATATGAATGGAAATGAATGGTACCACAGTTTGAAAAGAAGGTAGGGTATTAGATATATTTCCCCCACACTTAGTGACGTATTTTTGATCTCAGTATTATGAAAGTGCCAAATGATGTGCCGGGTAGATTATACCCGCACAATGTTATAACATAGTATTTTTATCGTAATAGGTAGGTACATAATATTAATCCGATATAATTCCTCGTCGGCGTGAATTTACAAATCTTGATTATTGCAAATATGATTTGCAACTTAGATGTATTTTTTCTAGTCCTCCATTGTAGTCCGGTCAATTTAGACATTCGAAGTTACATAAATTCCACCAAGCTAAAAATCGGTAAGATTGCTTAAAATATCATTAAAATCAAAATTTGAAAGTTCCCCATCTTTCCCCTGTAAGGAAAAAATGTTATTCAAGGTCAAAGGTAAAAAAATGAGTTTTCGCGATTTTTAGCAAAACGGTAAGTTTTATCATAAAAATATGTATGACAAAATTACTTATCATCTAATTATCTATAAAAATTGTCTTTACACTTTGTTCCTAAGATTCACCATTTCAGAGATACAGCGATGCACAAAGTTGAAATGTTGTATTTTCAAATGCTTCCAGGCCCCCGTGCTATTGTGCTAGACAGATAAAATTTTTACGAATGATGGATTTCAGTTGCCTCTATTATCGCTAATACTAAATACAACATAAAACCATCACTTAAGGTGGGTTCTCATACTAACGCTTTTTTTATTTGCTCGCACTTGGACGGTTTTTATCGTGGTTACCCTAGTAAACCTATTCTACATTAACGTGGAGACCATGTCTTAACATGTTAACCTCGTTAAAACGCGACCAAGTGCGAGCAAATAAAAAAACGCTTTCGTAGAGAAAAGAAGAAGAGCCCGCCGAGAGTGATAGTTTAATAATGTTGTAATTAGTATTAGATGTTATAGAGCCAACTGAAATACATCATTCGTGAAAATTTTAACTGTCTAGCACAATCGCACACTGGCAGCATTTGAAAATACAACTTTTTCAACTTTGAGCATCGCTTTATCTCTGAAATGGTGAATATTAGGAATAAAGTGTAAGACAATTTTTATAGATAATTAGGTGATAAGTAATTTTGTCATACATACTTTTATGATAAAACTTACCGTTTCCTTCAAAAGTGCATAAAACTGATATTTGTGACATTTGACCATGAATATTTTTTTTGCACACGTCGGATCGATGGGGAGTTGTGACATATCATTTGTAAGGACGTATTCAAGGCCTGCACAAAAATCCAGCTTGTTGGGAATTAATGCAACCTTACCCATAATTTAGATGCTAATTTGACTGGACTATTGTATTGTCTAATGTGATATATTTATTGTATTTTGCTTCGGAGTTTATTTTTCCAAATAAATATTTTTCTTCTAACATGTTATTGTTTCTCTTCACTATTATTTTAATTATAAGCAAATTATTAAAATTATTACGCAAAAATGTTGTCG